>JAHREE010000245.1:11489035-11706590 GCA_033628505.1 Tringa tobata
AATGGTCCTAACACTGAGCCCTGAGGGACACCACTTGTGACCGGCCGCCAGCTGGATTTAAATCCATTGAGCACTACTCTTTGGGACCTTCCAGTCAGCCAGTGCTTGATCCAGCAGATCGTATGCTCATCCAGGCCATGTGAAGCCAGTTTTTCCATGAGAATTGTATGGGGGACAGTATCGAATGCTTTCCGGAAGTCCAGGTATACAATATCCACAGCCCTTCCCTCGTCCAGTAATCTCGTTATCTTGTCATAGAAGGAGATCAGGTTCGTCTGGCAGGACCTGCCTTCCATAAACCCATGCTGACTAGGCCTGATCCCCTGGTTGCCCATTATGTGGGTTTTGATGGCATTCAAGATGACCTGCTCCATGACCTTCCCTGGTATCGAGGTCAGACTGACAGGTCTATAATTTCCTGGATCCTCCTTTTTGCCTTTCTTGTAGATGGGTGTTACATTTGCCACCCTCCAGTCCATCGGCACCTCTCCTGTTAGCCATGACTGACTGACATTCCTACAGTAAGCCTTTTGTTAATTCAATAAACTCTTGAGGCTGTTGGCAAGAAGGTAAAAATTTTGGGGTTTTTGGAACTTACAAAAGTTCAGCTTTCACACTGATTACAATTTCAAAAAATTCTATATATATTCAAATCAGTCAATCAATTTTATGTGTACTGATGGACCTGACAAAGTGTCATCAAGTGGATGGGACACATGCAAGGCAATTTTTCTGTTACACCTTTCTGTATGAAAACAAACCCAATCAGACAATAAGCAGTTCTTTTACCATTTGTTTTGTGGAGTAAGTCCAAAGAAACTCATGAAACAAATATTTTATATTGTATTCTTTAATTTTATTTGTGGTTTTGAATACTGTGGTTTTGAATACTGTGGTTTTGAATACTGTAAATGTCTGTCAAGACCAAAACTACACAGCAGCAATTGCTTTCCTCAGGAGGTTTAATGACCATCCTTGACCCAATACTTCTCTGTAACATAGAAAAACATTTCTTTCCTTTCATGTATATTTTTTGCATCTAAGGAGGTGAAAGGTTGTTCCAACTCAGCTCCTAAGTATGGTTTGATGATTGATCCATTTAGACACCTTAGAAACACTTTTTTGTTTGTGCAGTCTCAGAGAAAATGATAAAAATGGCTTTGTAATAAGTCATGCTCTCACTGTGGATATCCAGTCATTCAGAAAGGAAAGCGTCCACAACCACAATAAAAGGATAACAGTCTGTGGGTATCAAAAAGAAATATATATAAAAAAAGAATGTTTGCATTAAAAAGCAGATTGTTTTAGAAGAATAAAATGCTTAAAAACTTAACAAAGATTACAAAAGTATTTTTATTTGAATTTTAGAGAGCATTCATCTTGCCATACAGGAATTGAATCCGTAGGTGGGATATAAATTATTCAGTTTGCAAATCTACCTAATGCTTATAGGTAACTGTCTGTAAATTCTGAATATTCACATTAGAGATCCTTCACACATTTGTCCTTAGATAATAATGCATATGTCAAGCATTTTTAATGGATTTGTGTAAAAGTGGAATGGAAAGTATGGACAAATCAGAGAATCTTCCAAGACAAAACAAAATTGATAATTTTTAGTGCACTGAAAGGTGATAGTTCAAATAAAGGAGTTATGAACAATCTACAGACTCTCTCCTGTTTCTTCAGGTTCTTGTCAGAAATTTAAAATATTCTAGTTTCCTTTACCCTGTTTGTTAAGCACTATAATACTGAGTGAGCTAAAAATTTATTTCCTAGGTACAACAAGAATCACAGCTAGATTTAAAATCCTTTTTATTCCAGATTTTATCTTTGTCAAGTCAAACTGCGTAGATTTCATGATTTATATAATGCAGAACTGAAGGATAATTCCATGAGGCACCCCCCAGCTAGTATCCGAGCCAGTATATTTGCATTGTTCTGTGACATGCCATAAGGGACTGTGAGCTCAGGTCCCAAAAGCAGGATAGTCATTGGAGGGTGACACTGTGCCTGGACTAATCAGCTCTATTTCTCAACATACTTAATTAAAATAGACATATTCCAAAAATTACACAGATACACTGCTATGTTTCTGGAGGTGGGATTTCTATATCATACTCCACAGTACATTGTAAACATGACCTTTGTCTTTTAATGTAGAACTTGCACAGCATTTAGGTACCTCAGCCTAAAACTCACCTGCTGTTTCAGCTTCAGACTCATAGCAATTTGTAGCCTTAAAGTGTCAATAAGGGACTGAAGCACATTTTCAATAGCTGCTTCAGTTTTATAAATTTTAATTATATCATTATTGATGTAATGGGGGCCCAAAAAGCTGACATTATTCCACACAAAGTCCTCTATTAGGTTTTTTACAAAGTGTGTCTAACTCTCTATCAGCAGTGGGCACTATCCCAAATAAAATTATTACTTTTCTAGCAGTAGATGCTGCATTTTCCTTTAAAAGGGGGTGTTTTCCTTTCTTGTGATAGCATCATTGGACAACTTACCCAGAAAACAGGTGAGTTGTCCAATGATGCTATCTCCAACTCACCCAGCAATTAACATTCATATTATCTTTTATTTATAGACATTTCAGTGATTCTCAAGAGAATTATTTTATCAGGGAATAGGAGGAGTGGGCACCCCAGCACATGGATCAGGGCAGGTCCAGGGGTGGCATCTAAGGTCAGCCAAGAACCCAGACAACCAGACAAGCCCATAGCGATGGGGAAGGTTTAAATGTGAAGGCTGAATATATTTTATATTAAACATCATGAACTAAAGTAGGGAAACAACTCCAAAATCAAGGACCAGTGCAAGAATTGTCTTTCAGCGAGTGTCAGTGAGAGTGTTGGCAAGTAAACTACATATCCATATTTTTGCTTTGTCTTTGGAATCAATGATCTTGACTTTTTGCCTCTCCAGTAACATACCTTAAATAGAAGTAGCAGAAATGGATGATTCCTTTTCTTCTTTCAGCCTTTGACCACCATGGCCTTAACCGCCTCTACAAATTTTGTGTCTACAGAGACAGATTAACACCAGTTTTAAAAAGCTTTACTTGTTGAAAAAATATTAACCTGTTGGTAATATACAAATTAAACCTATTAACAACAACAGTAGAAAATACAGGTCTTACAGAAACAAGTGCTGATCTCTGTTCTCTGTTTACCCTGAAGCAGAGCTGGTGGTTGAACTTTGTGAGGATCAAAAGTAAATAAACAAGGGACCACATTTAGGTGTCAAATACACCTAACTCTAGAAACTAGGGTAAGCAACCTTGTTTGAAAGCACCAAACATAAACTGCTGTTCATTTAACAGTTGTCAATATCATCTGCTGGTGTAAAATTTTAACATGTAGGTGAGTGTAAACATTTGTAGGGGGCATCAGGAACAGAGTTCAAAGTGAACAACTGTGTGCAAGAACGAAGTGGTTTGCACTAGGGCTTTTGTACCTTGAAAACACGGTCCTTAAATCCATAGCTTTAGCAAGAACTTAATAATATTGCATAGTAAATGGTGTTACAATTTTGTGCCTCAGGCAAAGCCAGGGTATTCTCATTATGACTGTTTTGATTATTATTATGTCCTTTATTGAGCTGAATAATTCAGTACTACACACATGCAGAACAGAAGTTAGATTTCAATTTGTAAATCATAATACAGTATATCAGTCATAGAAGGTAAATATGTCTTTCCAGTGTCTTAAATTTGGACAAGATTTATGCATGCATTTTTTAAAGCATATCATCTTTTAATTGTAATCCTTATGTTGTGACAAACAGCATATTTCAACTAAGGAATTATTCACATGTTAAAACATGCTCTAGACAACTTTCTCTTCTGCCAATAGCCCAATTATTCTATAGAGTCCTTCTGCCCGCAAGCACTAATTGTATTAATAAGAATTATTAAATATTAAAATTAACTACTAGAGTTTTCTGAGAACAGAGTAACCTTCTAAATGAGAACTTCTTATACCATCCTAGGTAGCTAACATTTTTGAGGTTTGGAAATTTTTTATAATATCCAAGGGGCATGATGTTCATACATGTTATATTTATATTACATTCCCACAGCCCTGAAGTCAGTCAGCAATGGTCCTATAATATGTTAAGGATATTTATTATACACACAACTTGCTGAAGGAAGTATGATACATCACCAAGAGTCTGATCCAAAGGAAGGTAGAAATCAGTAACAGTCTGTCCTTTAAATTCAATGTGATTTTGATCAAGGCCAAACTGTACTTTAAGTAAAATACACATAGTCACTCACACGAGGCACAGAAAGTGGCATGTTCAATGCCTACACACACCAATGACGTCTTAAAGACAGAGCACTTGTAGAGCACTTCAAATTATACTTGTTATTTTGCTTTTCTGAAAAAAAACCTGTAAATAAAACGCAACCAGCTTTGGAAACAACACCAATTTCACCATTAAATGTAAAACCAAATAACTTGTTTTGGTTCAGTCATCTCTTTCCTGAAAAATTTAATTTTCCTGTAAAAAGTAAAAATAAAAAATAAAATAAAATATTATTTTTTTTCCTAGTGCTTCTGTTTTTTTTTTTTTTATTGGTTTGTTTCTTGCCAAAGCCAAGCTACCAATTGACAATTTTAAACAGAGTCAGGAACCCTTTTTTCTCCCTTTTTCGAATGAATTGTCTAAAAGGAGAATAAAAGGGAAAAAGTGGTAGATCTTGAGCATTCGTTTTGTACTAGAAGACGACTAGTTTATTTAGTTCCAGATATTTTATTTTGTTCTTAAGGACTATAGATGAGGAACACATCAATTCTCCTCCAAATGAATGTATCCCTCTGTTTTATTTATTTTCTTTTATATAATTTTATCATAATAAAGATTATTCTTGTATCTAACCTGACTCTTCTACCCCAAAATACACACCCATCAGCCTTTGCCTTATCTGCCACACACATAAAGACAAAATTATTACTTTTCAGAAAACTCCTCTGCATACTTAAGGGCTGCAGTCATGAACCTCCTCAGTCTCCACTTCAAGCTAAATAATGCACTTGTAGTTTTGAACTTTTATGCAAATTTTTTTGTGAAATCCTTACTGTGCTTTCTTACCACTAGAGACACTCCAAACATAATCAAAGTTAACATTATTAATAAATACTCTGCACTTAATCCTGAAGTTCTCAAGCACTAGGTAGATGTAAGAGGAATTACTTTAGATTTATATACGGAATGGGTCATGCATCATTTGTGTTACTTTCCAAATTCACACATCAATCTATTCTGTCAACCACAAATTCACAAGAACTGAAGCCTATACAGATAACAAAATCATTTTATTTACCTCTGCATGTTTTTATGACTCTTTTTAGAGAAGGTTCACCAATTTCTATAACAGTCTTGAGCCACTTTCAGATCATCCCCAGATTTTCTGCATCTATACCACCACACAAATAAACCTGCATTTTATATTCAGTGGGGTTTATTAGCCATCAGATTATACACCTGATTCCCAGCCTAAAAGTCACCTATACTGATTCAATGCAATGGCTGGAAAAAAGTAGGGTGTTACAAATGAAGCTCTAATGTCTTGTCCCTGTTGTCTTCTCTTAAAAATAACAAAACCCTTTTGTTATTCTTACAATATTTGTTTTCTGTTCTACTGCTTTTTTGCAGAGATCTGGGAATTCAACTGCAAGTTTTGGAAAGGTAAAGGTATTATAAAATATGGAGCTGAAAATTGTCTTTACCTGAATTTATTTGTGGGATGACATTTATTGTATAATTCTAGCAAATGTGGAATGCCCTTTTTGTTTGAGATTCCCATTTAGGTATTTACCTGTAATAGCACAAACTACTGATAGAAAAATAATTCAGTTTATTCTTATTTCCAATAGATTTCATTAACTCTGTAATAAAAAGAAGGTCCGATAAATGCTGTCAGACTAAGAGTAACATTATGGAGTTCTATGGTAACTATTCTAATTGCTTATTTTACACTTTAATTTAATCTCATTATACTTATCTTGATTATTGTATTTCTACATTCTCATTGTTGCTTTTTCAGCTTTTTTTTGTGAATGAGGATCATTATCTCCTTTGAGCCAAGGCAGACACAAGGGTCAGTGATACATACATACATACATTAAATGGTTTTGTTACTTTGTTTTGTTTTGCTTCATTAATCAGTACAACATAATTTCAACTTTCTGTTGTGGAAATAAGCCAGAGCTACAGCTTTTATACTTGTTAATTTTGGTTGCTTCTAATAATTATGAATTTGAAGAAATCGTGGAGAATTTCTTTCTCTTTTCTAAAATGGTTTAGAAGTGGTATTCCTTCTCTTTATAAAGCATGAAGAAGACAAGGGAATTTCAGGGACACAACCTGTGTCCTTCACCTGACCAGCTGCAGAGTAACATGGCCCTAAACAATCAGTTAAAGTAGTTTAGAACTCTGGAATAGTTCTGCTATCTATTTCCTTAAGTTGCAAGACATAGAAAGATTGTAATAATTTATGATAGCAAGAATATCAAGATGTTAATATACGTTTTGAACAAATAATGTATTTTACCTATCTAATACATCCTTCTGCTCATACAAACAGATTCTTATAACAAAATACATTCATTGTTAGATTTATTTATTGCATATTTACCAGTATGGGCCTGTAATTTGCTTTCAAACTGGGTTTCCTGCAAGAATCTAAAATTCAAAATCCAAAGCTTGTTGAGTAGCTGGTGTTAAGAAATAAGCTGTAAGGAACATTTCTGCTCTCTGATAAGATGAGAGAAATGTTTTAGTAACTGAATTTACATTTTTATTTGTAAATTCAAAGCTCATTTTCTGCTCATATTTGTTAATATTTGTTTAGAATCTACTACTTTCAAAGACTATATAAATTTTTAAATAGAATATTAATGTGAAGAAAAAAAACATGCTAGGATGAAGATTATCTAATTCACTGAAATGTGAGTAAATATTTTTAGCAGAAGTAGTTGTATCTGCCCAACTCCTACATGAAGTATTGTTTGCAATAATAAGCATGAAAACACTTTAAATGATGAAAGGGCACAGCGCCTTTAATTTAAACAGTATTTCAGACACAGATTACCTGTCTTTGACATGACTTTAAGCTATCAATGGTTAAGACACAACAGAAATGGCCCCTTGGTCATTTCCAAAATAGAACAGTTGCTAGACAACTGCCATCAATAATTTGCAACCAAGTACTTGCTTGTACATTTCACAGTAACTTTTTCCAGACATGCAATCTAAGTACGAATATGGCATAGATGTATTCCCAGTGTAAAAAGATTGTGCAAAAAAAAAACAAAAAACCACCAAACCCCCAAAAAAAACAAGAAAGAAAATGACACATTTGAAGCCACTGTGTAGTACTGAATCACTGGAAAAATGTCAGTTAAAGGTTTTGCAGTCAGGAAGAATACATTCTATTTTCTATTATATAATTCAACAATGAAGAATTTCCTATTTTCAGTATATTTCACTGTATTTTTTCCAGTGTAATTTCCCCATGCCATAGGAAATAGGACATTACTACACTCCCGTGAAGAATAAGAAAACAGAATACAGAGGAAGAAAAAATAAATTAATTTCCTTTTCTTTAAGGAACAACATATTTTTTATAAAAAAATTTATTAGGTCTAACGTGCACTAATAGAAAATATCAGGATTACTGTTTATGAATATTTTAGATTTTATAAAAGTTATTAATACATAAGCTATATCACTATTTTTTAACTTTTCCAGAAGATATTGTCATCTACAATATGTAAAAGAATGTGTACAAACAGTAAAATGGAAACACTTATTAATCAGGAAAGATCATTACACCTGGTATTCTGAAGATCCCAGGATTTATTTGTAGTGTTCTCTGCAATGTTCTAATTTTCTATTCTGTAAAAGGGAAAGATTAAGAAATAAATAGAAAAAAATTTACAGCATTCCCAAATGTACTAAGAAGACGGAATTATGATGCACAGCAATTGTTGTAATTGAAAGTGTTTCTGCTTTTTACTTAAAATTCTAAAAGCATTAAAGAATGCTCTGAAATTTTCAGTTTTGGTACTCACCTGATTTCACACAAAGCTCTTGGTGTGTTACAGGGGTGGATGGACACAGGCAACTTTAAGGACAGCAACAGCTTTCTTTTTCACCATACCCACGTCTCATGGCTTAAGGTCTCATGCTGGAAGAAAAAAGAAGAAATAATTTATTCCTGGAAATAGAATTCCCAGAAGCAGATACATGCTCTAGCAAGTAGACAAGGAAACTGTAGTTTGGAGGTCTCTTCTTCTGATGTATTAGAGAATGCGGAGACCCTGCCCCAAATGAAGGTCAGAGACTATTGAAAGTATTTTACAGAATAGCCAGTTAGAAGAACTCACCCGCACTCCCCTGACTGCTTGATTTACATCTACTGCAAATACTCAGTTATCAGGAGAATACAGAATAAAAGTATTTGACTCAATCAGATCTGAAACAAACTCCTGTATTTGCTTCTTCAAGTTCATTAGAGTTTTAAGAATGTGGCTAAATTAAAGCAATAGAATAAATTGAATTTATGGAATAGTTCTGTATGTGCAGTTCAGCATGGCTTTCCTATCCTAACTAATATTTGAATATTTGATGTTTTAACAGTCCAAAAATGAAAAGCTTTTCAAAATCATATTCTATCTGGACATTACCTTTTCACTACTGTCTTTTCGGCACCCACTCATATCTCTTTTAGTGTCATTAATTGTTTAGGAAATCTGGCCATGCAGACATCTATTTTAGGAACTAGTTTTGATTTCCTATTGTTTTGGATCATTACCCTGCGAGAAAAAAAATGTATTTTGTGTAGTGGGGTGGGGAGGAAGAGAGAGAAAAAAAGATATATTTTTCTTCAGCTTTTAATGAACCTGCATGAACAGAAACACTAATTTAATTCTGTTTTGGAGATAGTCTGTCCCTTTGGGGTTTATATTTCAAACCATGCTTTTATGACCATCCTGCGCTCTGTCTTTTTGTTCTGTTTTCTTGTATTCTGCCATTAGGCCAATGAACCAAATTGTGCTTTAGCAGGCAAATTGGAAGTGTGCGGCTCAATACCTTTTTGATAGAATCTCAAAGAGCATGAAGGGTCTCTTAGGTTGCAGAATGAATACAACATAATGCTGAGTGCAGGACTAAAAGGTAAAAATAAATGGGGCAGTGCCACTTCCACAGAGTTCACAGAATGGCACAAGCCTTCATCAAATTTTTTGATAGAGACTTTATAGACACAATAGGAAATGCTTGTAACAGACAGACACACTTTCCTGTTGTTTAGCCAGCTGCAGCTCTCTGCACACAACAATAAAATAAAGCTAATTATTCTTGTGAACATCTGGGAACAAGGTATGAAAAATTATTTATCATTTCATTAAGCTACTATTTAATCTAGATTTTCAAATATTGCATGACTGCTGTGTAATTTGCATGAGAAGAATTTGTAAATTATTCCCATCATCTGAGAAACAGTAAAATTCATCTTTCCAGCCATTGTTTCAGCATCACAAAGAAGTGGAACAGTTTGCCTATTGCTTTACTTGAACAGAAAATGTCCACAAACCAGCATAACATAGGTATTCTTCTGCAAAAAAAAAAAAAAAAAATCATGGTGCATTCTAATTCTCTTCCATCCGTTCACTTATTCATTCACTTGTTATTTCTGTAAATACCTCCCTATTCAGTGCATTAAGTTATTTTCTGAATATCAACTATAACCTCAACATCTCATTATCTCCAGTAGCTCAGCGTTCAGATCAGAGGTGAGTGATATTCCCAGTTAAAATATCATAAAGGTCAGGCCTTAAGGCCGAGAAACTAGAAAAGTTATCTTGAATAATCCATTTAAAATATAGCTTCTGAAAGAAATTTGAAATTCACAAAGCACCTGCAACTGTTCCCTTAATCAAGTTATATAGCTGTTATTTTGCAGCAGTTCTTATCACTTTAATGAAGGTTCAGCTTTAATGTACATTAAAAGTGCTGCATTCAGAGACTTCTTTTTGTTTTTCTTACTGCATCAGTTTACTTTTTTTATAGTTGTCCCACATATCATTAGTAACCATTGTTTAGATGACAAGGCTGTTATTCTTTTGATTTAAGATACAGAGTAAATGGAGGGAAATAAATATTTAGCATAGTTTTATTGCTTTTTGCTGAACTCTGGCTAGAAATTACTGTTTTCCAAAATAAACATTTTTATTGAATTAAGTTTTAGTGACTTTCTGCATCATATAATGGAAAAAATATACAGAAGTCCATTCATGAATTTTTTTCAGATCTTGTTTGCATATTTGCCTTCATTCTGCCCCTTATGCAACTGCTTAGTTTTTGATGGCTGTGTGGTTTGATTTTCTTTTTCCACTACTTCCACAGGGGTTTTGTTTGTTTGTTAGTTGTTGCTTTTTTATCTTAGTCAGTCCTTTTATGTGATATTTACATGTTTTAAATTCACTAAAATAAATAAGAAAACTCAGATTGCTAAAATTAGGGATTTAGGAAGGGTGAACACTAGTCTAATGCAGATAGCTTGGGTAAGTGCCTACACCATATTTTACACTCTTTCAAATCAGGCACTCATTAATCAGTTCTGAACCAAACTTCTGCCTGTGGCTACATATTGGGTAATAGTCTTAAATAAACTGTCCATAGGCAGAGAAGCAATTGTATTTCTTCTGTCAAATTCCAACTGTTCAGAAGAGGTTCTAAGTACCTTTCAGTGGCTCTTAACTTCTATCAGGAACAGTAGATAGTTTGCATTAAGCAGCATTACATAGGCTAGAATATAATGTACATAAATATCCACATCTTGTTTTTCACCAAATCTTGCCTTAAACTAAATATGAACAAAAATGAAAAAAACAAAACCCAACTCCCCCCCCCCATAGAATTAAGATATGTTAATATGCTTTCTACTCTCTTGTTTGTGTCAAATCCATGTTAACTTTAGAGTTTGAAAGATTTCATTAAATCAGTCATGCTTAGATTTGCCCAGTAAGGCTTTTAAATTTCAGAAAACAAGCATATGCAACAAATCCAAATACGAAACAAATATTTTGAAAGATAATTTTTCAATGCATACTTGGATTATATTGCACCACAAGGCAGGGCTACTGGTGTAAATACAACATGTTGTTGTATCACAGTATTCACTGAAAACATCTTTTCTGATTTGCTTTGGTTACAAAGCATCAACATGATAGATGACGTGCAATTCCACTAGTAGAGAATACTGCTTTATATGGAGTTGATTGACCAAGAGAATCTTAGAAACATTTTTCAGAGTAACTGGGCTCAGAGGTACAGATCACCTTCCTTACTTAATTTGTTTCCTTTAAAATATAAACTAGAACTAATTTTTAAATAATACCCAAAAAGAGTGGTTTTTTTTTATTATTATTATTTTCTTCTAGAAGTCAAGAGAGACTCATATACTTGTTTATGACAATCGGGAACTATTTCTTTAATCTATGCCAGCATCTTATATATCTATCAATTATATACATACATTTTTTTTCTATACCTTCCTGCAAGAAATTTCAGAAAAAAATCTATGACATGAGAGTATAGTTTTAAAACTGAATTTAAGGTCCATTTGCTCAGGAACTTGACGATTATTTACAGAAGCTGTCAGTCTTAATGTAATTGCACAAATCTCTCCACAAAGACTCTGTAGTTCAACACATGGTTATGTTTTGCATTTAATATGATTTTTTAAAGATTTAGCTTAAAAGAAGATAGATGCAATAGGTGGAAAACATTCAAAGTAGACCTCAAGAAGCAAATTTTCTTTCTTTGAACAGTATATTTTTTCCCTATAATAGAATTGATCTTCTCTGTTGCCAAATATTAGTATTTGTTTGAAAATATATTTCCTGGAAAATATTTCAAATGTGAAAATGAATGTACTTCCATTTGACAGGCATATTGCAGTTTTTCAGGGGAAGAGCCCAAAAGAAAAGAAAATGTTTATTCCCTATTAAAAGGGAAACAGGACAGTTTAAGAGGTCAGGGAAACTGCCTAAAACAAGGCAGTATGAGAACGCTATTTTGGGAACTTCTTTTAGAGCAATCATGGAACAGCAAGTGCAATGTCATCTGTGCACCATTAAGAATAAAAATAATTATAAAAAAGATGTCTTCTCTTAATAAGTGTTCGGCTTATTATGGCGAGACTCATGTAGAGGTTTTTCAGAACATCTGAAACAGAATTTGCCTGAGAGTAATATGAATCACAATCTGCTGTGTAGTAATTTCTATTACATGGGATCAAAAGATAGGTTGGACAAACACGCGAGAGGGAGTGGAAATCCATCCAGAGTTTCAAATACAAAGAAAAAACCTCTGGATCAAGAAGTGTTTGCACCCCAAATAGTTGGAGATTAGGAAGTATTGCCTGGCTGTCCCACTCTGTTACTCTTTGCTATTGGCGACTGCTAGAGTCAGCATAAATGAATCTTTCACTAGATTAACCTTTCACCCAACATTGTTCAGCTCTTCCGCGGTTTTTACTTCCCTCATTGTCCATGCTACGTTTTCTGAAAAGGTGAGTCAAAATAAGAGCCTGTACTTTAATAGAGGATTTAGCTTCAAGATGAGCAAAGAAGGTGATAAAGCAAGAGGAGAAGAGTAAAGTGCTAAGTCTGTACGCTCAGGCCCTCAGAGATTAAGGCACAAATTCTGATGCTGTGTTAACTCTTTATTCCATGCTGTGATGAAATCATAGAATCATAATCATAGAATGGTTAGAATTGGAAGGGACCTCCGAGATCATCAAATTCCAACCCCCCTGCCATGGACAGGGACACCTCCCACCAGACCAGGTTGTTCAAAGCCCCATCCAGCCTGGCCTTGAACACCTCCAGGGATGGGACAGCCACAACTTTCCCGGGCAACCTGTTCCAGTGCCTCACCACCCTCACAGCAAAGAATTTCTTCCTGGTAGCCAATCTAAATCTCCCCTCTTGCAGTTTAAAACTATTAACCCTTGCCCGATGGATCCAATCCCTGACTAAGAGTCCCTCCCCATCGCTCCTGTAGCCCCCTTCAAGTACTGGAAGGGACTCTGAGGTCTCCCTGAAGCCTTCTCTTCTCAAGGCTGAACAACCTCAACTCTCTCAGCCTGTCCTCATAGGAGAGGTGCTCCAGCCCTCTGATCATCAAACATACCTTTCAATTACTTTTACTGTCATTTAGATAAAAATACAAGGACAAGTATACTTGCATCCAGATGAGAAGAAAATAAAAACAAACCAACGTGAACTTTTAAAAGAGACCAGTGGTTTTTTCTCTTTCTATAAATGCTATTTTTGCCTTGTAAGACAGAGCAAGAGTTGGTATTACATACTGACAAAGTTTTTTCCTTAAGAAATACACAGTATCTCAGCAACAGCACATGTACTGTGGATTGTTACAACCGCCTTCTCTCTTCTCCCCTTATTTTTTTCTCTTAGAGTAAATAAGCTTTTAGGACATCATAGAGTGCTCCATTTGATATCTCTGTAGCTCTTTTATTTCCATTTTCATCCCAAGAGATTTTGAGGTTCTTAATAGAAAAATTGGTATGTTCAACTTGAACAAAATATATTTTTTGTCTCTTGTTCCCTAAAGATGCTCTGTCCAGTACATCAACAAGTCAGCTCTTTTACAAAAGTGAGAATACCACAGCTAAATCATTTACACACATTAAAAATAACCATTCAAACTGATTCCTCAATTATTTTACAAATTATGATGTTGTATCTTTATGAATGTCATCAGGAATATATCAAGTTGTGAAGAGCTGAATAGAAAAACAGCAAACTAGCCAGGTGCTTTTATAAAAATATTTAGATATTGGCATCTCTAAAATAATCTGAAAATGAATAAAACTTTATTTTCTACCTGAGCAATGATAGTTTTTCCCTTTAGAAATTAATTTTTCAAATCCATTTGTGGGGCAGTGAGGATTCATGTGCTGCCTTAGACATTTATTGCTCCTTTTACTCTCTTTCTGTTTCCAGATTTTCTGCAACACCTCAAAAATGTGTTGAAGTCTTAGTATAAAAACCAGAATAAACTCATTAATTACCAATTCTAATACTTAAAGATCTACAAAGTAAATTTTAAAAGAAAAATTAGATCACTTTAGTTCCCTCAGTTTGGGCTCCTTTGACAGACTTTAACTGATATTTTTAATGTTTCAAATCTCTAAAAGAAAAGACGAAAGAAGTGAATAATGCAAACACATTAAAAAAAAAGCTTGAAAATATTGATAGACTTTCTTAGTTAAGAAAATATAGCATATAACCATAAAATAAATAATTAGGATTTATACATTGCTGCATAAGCATACAATTATTAAAAATAAGGCATCATCACTTTGCTATTTTTCTATGTGTCTTTGTTAAAAAAGGGCTGGACTTGAACACTGCTAATTCAGTGCAAGATATGCTGTTTGACAGAATTTAAAATATTCAGTTCTTCTTATTTTATTTTTATTTTCAAAATAAAACGAGTAAAAGTAATCATATTCCCTAAAGCAGAACATTGAAGCCAATATGACAGAAGTTGGCCAATAACAGTCAACCATCAACTGATACAATATGATATGATATATAGTACAGTATTTTAATTTTTATATTATGCTGTGTTCTATATATCATATCATATTTAATAAAGTAATGGGGATTTCACACACAAAGAATTCATGGGATTTTCATGAAGTTTTCCAACCCTCCCCATTAAAAAAAAATCCAAACTGGATAGATGCTCCAAAACATCCTAAAGCCACTATGATTAAATTAATATGAATAAATTCCATCTACTTTGAGGTGATTCTAATTTGCACCAAGGGCTAGCAAAAAAGGGAAAGGAACACTTTGGATGTTAAAAAAAAAAATCAATTCATATAAAATAGAATTTCTCTGAAATTAAAGTCTGTGGACTCACATGTGACATCAGCTATCTCTTTAAAAAAAAAAAAAAAAAAAGGACTTGGAACATCAGACAGTGTTAGCAAGTGACACAGATTATTTCCAAAATAGTAATTTTTTGTGTTGAAAAAATTTGAGTTCCAGGAGACAAAGAATGATGAGCTGGTAACTGTAACTACATTCCAAATTTTTCACCATAGATATATTTAAATATCAGCAGCCTTCTGGCACAAACAGAAAACATTGTTATTTAGTTGACTCAAAGACATTTTCTTTCCTCCCTGAAGGTCATCATATTGATTCTGGCAAAATACTGTAAATATTAAATCCTCCAGTCAATAATCTTAATACTGACCTAAAAAAGTCAATATATGCTTATTAGCTGCAAAATAGTAACAGAACGTAGCTTGGTGTACTCTGTTCTGTGTAATACCCTTTGTGTAAAAACAGAACAATGTTTTTATATTTTAAAGGAGTGTGAATGTTCTTCTCTGGAAAAAATATAGTGGTAAAATTTTTCAGAACATTGAAATTATCAGCTCTACTGGTGAGCAAGTAGTATTGTAAAATAATATGCAATGAATAACAGCATTCCAATGAAGCTGGATGTTTTAAACAACTTCTTCTAAAGAAGAAAACTTACAAAAATGTAACATGCCAGAACTAAGAAGAAAAAAAACACTCAACCACTTTGAACCAAAAAGCTCAAATCTTGCTGAAGATACAAATTCATGCAACATTGACCATTTGCTGCAAATTCTCTATTTATGATCAATGCTTATAAATACTTAAAGGGTGGGTGTCAGGAGGATGGGGCCAGTCTTTTTTCAGTGGTACCCAGGGATTGGACAAGAGGAAATGGGCACAAACTTGAATATAAGAAGTTCCACCTAAACATGAGGAGGAACTTTCCTGTGAGGGTGGCAGAGCACTGAAATAGGCTGCCCAGAGAGGTGGTGGAATCTTCTTCTCTGTAGACATTCAAAACCTGCCTGGACAAGTTCCTGCGCAACCTGGTCTGGATGGAGCTGTTTTGGCAGGGGGGTTGGACCAGATGATCTCCAGAGGTCCCTTCCAACCCCATGTGATTCTGTGATTCTATATGTATTCTGTCAAGAACAACGTCCCATCAAGAACCTGATTTATGCCTTTCCAAGGTCCCCATTAACAAACTGCTCATTCAGTCAGGCACTTCTTATGAAGGTTGATGTGTTATTTTCCCTTTCATTCTGGCAGAAAGAACAAGACATGTAGTGATTCTATATTTTATAGAGTTAAGATGCTCCACCATATGGATAGCACAGTGTGTTCATTGTTCATAGGTGGTGAAAACTATTTGCTACATAATTGTCTCTAGTAGAAGATTAATTTATCTCAAAAACTGTTTACAAAATTACTATGCAAGACAAACTATTTACAGTGAATAGTTCACTAAATGTAGCCACGTTGTTATTGTATAAAGTTGGGGAGAACATCTAAACTAAGGGGATGTCAAGGTCAAATGTATTGTTGTCCTTTAGAAGTGCCAGGTCTTTTTCTGAAAAGCTGCTGTTGGTCACCATCCTCTCCTGGGGCTTAAAGTTATCAAAACTCAGGTGTAGAACTTCACATCACAGAATCACAGAATGATATGGGTTTGGAAGGGACCTCTGGAGATCATCTAGTCCAACTCCCCTTCCAGAGCAGGTCCACCCAGAGCAGGTTGCACAGGAACGTGTCCAGGCAGCTTTTAAATGTCTCCAGAGACAGAGATTCCACCACCTCTCTGGGCATTCAGTTCCAGTGTTCTGCCACCCTCAAGGTAAAGAAGTTCCTCCTCATGTTTAAGTTTGTGGCCTTTGATGAACCTGATGAGATTTCTGTTGTGCTAGGAACAGGAATTGTGCCAAACAGTAAAATTCCAGGGCAATAAAGGAAGATTTTACAAAATAATGAGTTCACTCCCTCACTGAATCATTTTGAAACTCCTGAATGTAGGGTCATTGTCATGTTAGCCAAAATGTTACAATTTACTCTCCTGAAGAGAAAGATGGCATAAGCATTATCTGGAAACTACAGAGATTTTTTACAGAATTTTTATTGTTTGTTTTTTATAATTAAAAGTTACAGTAGAATCAATTTGAACTGTGACATAATGCTGAAATTCTATGCCACTTTAAATCCATATGTAAAATGCTTTAATGCAAATATTTACTAAGTTATTCATCAGAATTTACATTTAAAATTAATTATATTTTTATATTAGTTATAGTTTGGATTTTGTTTTGGGTTTTGTTGGTTTTATTTACAGATATAAAATTTACTACATCCTTAGAATTACAAGAAGTCTGAGTGCCAAAGCTGTGTTCCCCTTTCTTATAGGAAGATAAGATGATATTCTCACTATATAAACATTCTGCCCAACTAATTAGTTTTTCTTTCCTGGCACTTAATTCTGTAAACAAGTCAGGAAAGCTGGCTTTCAGTTCCTTTTGTCCTTCTTGCTCACAGACTTTAAGGGGTGAATCTAAATCTTCCTGAGTAAATAAGGACAGTTTCAGGAGTGTTCCCTTTCTGTTCTTCTTTCAGGGGCATTATAGTACAGAATAATAGAATTCAGAATAAGATACTTCAATGGGATATCTAATTCCTTCCCCTATTGCAAAGTAAATTCAAAATATTAATACTTGACAATCCAGATAATTCCTGCAGTACAATATAATGTGCACAGTTAGCTTTTCATTCCCAGCCTGGTAGCAGAATTTAGGTGGCAAGCAGGGTTAGAATGATTGTGGAATCCTAATGGCGCTTCCACACTCACGAAAATCTAAGTAAAAAGGAGCTTGGCATTAAGGAGAACTGTCTGTACCCCTGTTTACTGGCACTGAATAATAAAAGCACAATCAAACAATGATCAAGCAACGGCAACAGCCCGACAGCATGCTATTTTAGAATGCATATGTAGAAGTAGAATGATGTCTTTTCCTCTTTCAGGTCTCTACAGTACTATCGTAGTTACCTTCTTTATAAACTTTGGCTTTTTTCCATTCCTGGCTCCCTCTTCTTGAGAGGATAAGACTTCCCAGAAAGCTTGCTCTGTTAACAGAAAACATCATCAGCTACTTACCAAGCTTACAGAGCTCACATTTCAATCTGTGACTATGGCAAGCTCTCTGCAAAAACTCTCAAGTAATCCCTCTACTGTCCCTCTACTGACATTCAAAATAAATTAAAAAAAAAAAAAAAAAAAAAAAAAACAGAAAAAATGGTGTCTGCTTGTAGACTTCTTATGTACATTGTGTTCAAAGTAATTACCTTATTTATAGCAATACATTAATCCAATTACACTGGTCAAACTATGTAAACTTAATCACTAAGACTTCTATAGATGACCCTGGATTTATTCTCCAAAGAAGGCATGGGTGTACCTTCATTTTTCCCAGCTTTTTTTACTTCTCTGGTGCTACTTCATATGGACAACTGTGACCTTTGGTATTCATTATTTACATTTCTTTTTTATGAACATTTAGTATAGAAGTAATAATTATGTCAGTATTTAATTTTTTAAGTGCCTTTTCAGGTAATTATAGAAGTGATTGATCAGGACAATCAACAGAGAGAGTATTGGGAGTCAGCAGACTTTTAATAAAATACATTTGAAAAAAACCAAATTCTTGTAAATAAGAATTAAAACAGAGTCCCACATAGTCTCAGTGAAGAAATATCTGTGGGCATAGGATAGCAAAGAATGTAAACAGCAAAGAACATTATTAAAGGTATCAAATAATGTTAACATAGACTGAAGTGTATTTTCAAAAACTTAGGTTTTGCAAGAGGTGATTAATTTACTCTAGGACTGAATATTTTAAATAAAACATGCAGACTACATTATACTGAACTTGCTCAGGTATCTTCTGACACTCGCTTGTCTCCTGAATTTAAAGTGCCTATTTGGTGTGCAATTAAACAACTGTAATTAAAAAATGTGAGAGGGAGGGTTGTCTTTAAATACATTGCTTAACATATAGGGATCTGCCTATTAACCTATGGCATATCCAGATCTTCCAAATCCACAGTATAAAAGTGCAAAATAGCAAAATTTTTTTACGCCATGCAAGTATTCTTACTTTTAGAGACTGCAAAAACCACAGCACGATCATAATGCTTTATCCATTTTTTGCAGTGCAGCATATTAACATATCATCAATTACATTCTGGTTTGCATCCTAATGATTTCATTTTATTTTATTCATTGTCAAGGGAGAAAACAGACAAGCACTAATGGACAAAAAAAGTAGAAGACTGTGTAAGAGAGACTGGAAAAGCAGATCACTGACAGAGTGGTCTTAGTTTCCCAGGTGTCACAAAACATTTTCAAAAACAGGCATCATTTTGTTTTTAACTCTCAAGCAAAACTAAGCTTGAGTTTAAGTGAATAGGAGAAGAAGTTTAAATGAAAAGAGAAAAAGATGTAGTTTTTCCTACTTCCCTCTCCGACTGAAGTTCCACAGCTTATGTCTTTGTCATATGAAATAGAAGAGGCAAATGTATATCACTTCTTAGCTCCCATACATTTTAAATATGCCTTGAAAGAACCCTTAACCCTTAACCTTCTTCAGCTACAAATGGATCCGCACCGCCTGTGTTTAACAGTTCAGCGGCAGTGACAGCGTCAAGGCCAGAGGCAATGGGCACAAACTGAAACACAGGAGGCTCTGTCTGAATGTAAGGAAACACTTTTTTACTGTGAGGGTGACTGAGCACTGGCACAGGTTGCCCGGAGAGGTTGTGGAACCTCCCTCCTTGGAGATACTCAAAAGACGCCTGAACATGGTGCTGAACCTGCTCCAGATGGTGGAGCAGGCGTGTTGGACCAGGTGACACCCACAGATCCCTTCCAACCTCAGCCATTCTGTGGTTTTATGATTCTGTAACCTTCAGAGAGTCACAGGAATAAACTTGATCTTCTTGGTCATCATAGCGAACACTGCTGATTTGGGTATTTTAATTCTTAAAAATATTCAAAAACTTACATGCTTTGCAATCATTAGAATATTTTTGCATCTGGATGCACATACGAATTACTGTAGGACATGCTACAGCATGAAATTACCGTACATGAGCTGTCATGTGCTAATTGGCCATGTTACTTTATGATAAATTTGAGATAGCCTATTATCTTTCGCTGAGTTCGAATTTGTCCTAGGCTTAGACTAGGCATACAGGCAAAGGAGCTGAAATGAATTAACTTGTGAGACTTGGCAACTTGATTGCTTGTCTATAACCTGTTTGCAGGTCCTAAAAGGACTTTCCAAAAGACAAATTCAGGACCACACATAATAAATTTATCCAGTGACAGAGCTGGTTAAGACTGTTTGCAATGCATTTTGTAAGGCATATAGACTTACATTTTTTATTCCGTAAATGTATAGAGACTACAAGGGAACATTAACATAAGAGACAATCCCACTGAAGAGTTAGATCATTTGAAGATGAAAGCTCAAACCCACACAGGCACCCAGGTGCCTGCGGGCATGACTACACACGAGCAGAGAGCCAACTGGCCAAAGGCACACGTAGCTCTGCTATTGGGGTTACGTGTCTGTATTTGCACAGCAATATGCCAAAATTCATCTGTCCTTATGAGCAGAGAGCACAGAAGCAAAACTTGGCAATAGGTGGAAAATGTTACATCTACATTTTTCTGCAGCCAAAAAGTGGGTGTGTCACGGGAGGAGAAAGATCAAAATAAAGGAAAGCTACTGTTTCAGACACATTTGTGCTGTATCAGCTGATAGTATTAACTGGAAAATTAAAGGGAATTCTGGAGGAGAGAATTATATTTAGAATATTTTTCTCATGCATGAGAAAAATCAGTAGAGGAGCTAGGCTACATAGGGGGTAGGTTTTTAGCAAAACTTGATAGAATTTCTGAAAGATTGTATATGTATGGTAAATATTTTTAAAGTATCATTCCTTTGCCTAAATTCTCAAATGTGGCTGAGGATGAGCTCTGTCCCAAACTGAAACTAAATATAACTTTAAAAGTTCTAAAAGAAAATCTTAGGAAATATAATGTAGGTTGGTATATTTTATACACCAAATTTCAAAAATGTTCCCACTGCATATCATCTTCCTTGGTTTTACTTTTATTTGTTTTATTTTCTGCTATAGATGGAAAAGTAGAAGTAATCTGAAACTGGAAAGTGATATTTCCCCATAGTATTGGTCCCAATTTCATATTTTATGTTCCCTTTTATTGCTGTTTAAAACGCATAATCAAAATGGACATGTGACTGTACTAAACTTTTGTTTTGAAAAAAACCTGTTCTTCCTACTGAAAAATATGTTGAAATATTCCCAGACACTTCCAGGTTAACATTTAAGAACTCAAATTCTGCTATTAAAATTATAATCAAATTAACTAAACAACAAAGAAAAGCGAGAAATTTGTATAAATATGTCCTGCATAAAGCAGAACTGTGCCCAGTAGACAACCTTCTTGTTTATCAGTTTCTCATAAGAATACATTAGTGCTAATAAAAAAAAATTTTTTAATTGCAAGAATTGGAAGGAGCATACTAATAAAAAGCTGCTTGCTTTATTTTTTAAATGAATTTAATTGTTTCGCTAGCTGCGTGGCAAGAAAAGAAGCTGCATAAAATTTATAGAACAATGTACAACTGGAAATGGATGCTATTAAGCTACAGTTAACACCAGTTGCCTATTGGAGTGATTTTGCAGAAAATTCTGTCTGCTTCACCCAAGTGATACCAGTGCTCTTTTTCCTTTGTTGGAAGACTTTGCACTGGCTCCATTTGCTGGATATTGTCCTAGTTGGTTTCTGAGGGCCCAGGTTGACTGGATTCCATTATGGAATACTTATTTATTTATTAGTAACACTTTCACTTGGTACAGAGGCCTGTAGGACTAACACAACACCTAATGAAAATAAGAAAAGGCTCTCAGAGATTCTGTCAGTGGCTGTGATGTAACTAAAAAATATTAGGGCTGGCATTTTCAAAGGCGACAAAATTAACTTAATATCTCAATCCAATGAACTTTCAGCAAGTATTTAATATTTACCTGTATGTCGCTTTTCAAGCATTTCCAAATGAATTCTTATGGTTTGATTTGAGTCGGATATACTGATTAAAAAGACGACACTCATGCCCTCACATAGAAATCCCATTGGTCTCTAGAGGTGTCTTATGTTCACATAGGTATCTGCAAAAAAAGAGTCCACATAAAATAATTTATTAGATTATGATAATAATTATTAATTTTGAATTAGCAGTTTGATACGCAGTAGATGAAATCAGAGTATTTATAAACATATCTTCTCTGATCTGTTAATATCTGTCCTACTGATTTATCTAAATATGACTTGATCTTTATCCGTTTCAATCTTTTGCATACTCTTACATATTTATAACAAAATAAAAAATCCACCTTGCCTAAATTCATCTTACTATATAAAACTGTGTAAATTGCAGACTAGTCACTAAACTCTTTCAGGCAAAATAGTGTCCTTCACTCAGTAGCATGAAGAAAATATGTGAATTTTTCAACTAAAGATTGAAGAACTTTTAAACAGAATTAATACATGCAACTGAATGTCATAATGAAAGACTTTATTTTTCTGAATTTAAGATGATTGATTTTATTGATTTTTTTTTTTTTTAATTCTGATTGTGTCAATACTACAACATTTAGATAACAACACTGGAACTTCATTCAAGGAAGAAATTGTCTAGCTAAAAAGGAATTACTCATTTAAATCTATCTAAGAGATGCTGAGTTTAGGAAAGCTGGTCTTGTGGAGTTTTCCCTTCTTTTTTCTCCCTTTCTTCTGAGGAAAATCATGTTATTTGAATGTCTGAGAAAATATAAAGTTAGCCAAAGTTTAAATCCACTTTACCAGATGAGGCTGGTAGATTCTTAGCATACTTTATGCACTTAGTTCTTATGACTTCTTTTTTGTTTTTTTCTTTTGAGATTTTAAAAATAAATCAGTGAAAGAAAAACTTTTTAATAGAAATATACTACAGTAACTTCAACACGCAAAAAAGAGAGTATCCGCAATACTTCAACAAATAGTATTTGTGAAGCTCTTGTGATGTAAATAAGAATCACTAAATAACAAGTCTTAGGCTAGGTACAGGGATACCACTACCAGTAGTGAGTTTTACTGAGTCTGCTACTGAGACTTCTTTAATTTAGTTTTATTTAGTTTTGCTTCTTTTTATTATTCTACTTCACTTTTTTGCACTAATTTGACCTCCTGACAGAACTTCAAGTTAAGATGTATAAATTGCTTCAAATGACAATAAGAAGGTGGAATTTCTGATACATCAAGTGTTTTCACAGGATATTATTATGTTATCACTGAACAATCATCTATATGTACTTGGAAGTACATATGATCAAGCACACTGAGCTACACTGGAGATTTTGGGGGTAGGCAAACAGGTTTTAATTGTGGTCCATAACACCAAAAATACTACACCATTAAAAGTAAAATTCCTGCTTCCAGTGATCCCCAGTGGGCATCTCAAACACACATCCTTATATTCTAGCTGTCTACACAGTGGATAGTTTTATTTTATTGACCCAAATTTGGCCATCATACTTCAAAGTCTTCAATCCTTTTATACAGCAAGAAACTTCTTTATACAGTGAGACAGAAAAACAAGAAAAGTGACAGAATAAAAGGAAAATAGAAGCACTGAGGCTTAACCTCATAGCAGAGTGGCATAGAAAATGGGTTTGTTCTTACTTTCCGTCAAGAACAATTAATCTACCAGACCTGTAGTTAATCTACAAGGAGACAACAAGAACAGTGTAACTAAGTGATGCATTGGATCACTTTCACAAATTATATTCAGTCTAATAGCAGAGATAAAATTATTTTTTCGTGCTCAAATTAAAAGGTAAAGGCATGTTAAAGGAACAGAGGATATCCAAAACAAGGATCAAAAACTATCTCAGAGATTATGAGGGGATGGAACTGATTTTATTGTGTTATTTAATTCATAAAGTGTGAAAAAGAATTATACATGTATTTTTTTTCCCAGATTGACTTCATTAGTAAATCATATTAGAAATTTGAAGATATGAAGCAAATAAAGTTACTGCTGAATGCACTGTAGACTGTCTAAGGCACTGATGTAAAATTATTGATTATTCTCTTCCTGTGACAACCAAAGTCTTCAGAGTGGAGGGGAGGGGAGGAGAGAAAATATTGAACATAGGAAGTTCCACCTAAACATGAGGAGGAATTTCTTTACTTTGAGGGTGGTAGAGCCCTGGCAGAGGCTGCCCAGAGAGGTGGTGGAGTCTCCTTCTCTGGAGACATTCAAAACCTGCCTGGACACGTTCCTGTGCAACCTGCTCAGGGTGTACGTGCTCTGGCAGGGGGCTTGGACTAGATGATCTCCAGAGATCCCTTCCAAGCCCATATCATTCTGTGATTCTGTGGTTCTGTAATATTTGACTACTTACTTTTAGAAGGACTGCTATGACATATTTCCCTTTCTTTTGCAGCCGCAATTCATGGTTTCCAAGTTCATGATACAGCCACTGCCTGCATATCACACCTGTGAAAGGATAAGCTGTTAAAAACAGTTTCCATCCAAGCTGCCAGTAACAGTATTATGTTCTCATCTACTTGTATATTAGTCTGTTGTGATGAAATCACGACCCTAACTCACTCTTTCAGTGATTGTTCTATGATATTATAAGCTTCCAAATAGCTTCATGTCTTTTGGATATGTAGAATGAGTCTGCACACTTAAGTTCTTAAAAAAAAACAAATAACATCTGATCTGATTCTGATATCTGATTTTTCTCTAGACTCTACTGGAAACAGTATGTATGAAATACTGAATTAGATAATATCAAGTTTTATACAATCATGTCTAGTGGTCCTGATTTTCTTTTCTGGAAGTCAAGGCATATAAGAGAGAATTTTGCATGAGCTATTGATAATAAGCAAAATTAACAGCATATTTTCACTTTCCTAACCCAGAATAACTACATCCCATATTTTATTTTCTAATCTGGCCATGAAGCAAACAAACAAATGGAAAGCCTTTTTGGCTGGGCATAGTGTAATTCAGAAAACTGCTGAATCTGATACACATCTATCTCATTTTTCTGTTTCTTTTTCACAAGAATCTTTTTAATATTTTATAAACATTTAGTTTCCTACTTGAATTTAGAAGCCAAGTTAAAAAAAAAAAAAATCAAATTCGGCTGACTAGTTTTTGCATTTGTTGAGGGTTTTTTTTCCCATTCCAGACAAGTACTCAAGATTTTTAAAAAAAATTACCATTCTGTAACAGAATTGAAACCAATTAACCTGTAGGTGGAACAGTCATGAAGAGGTGAGATTAATGTTTTTGCTCAGATCTTGTTCAGCTTTATATTCAGACTTATTCACAAGCTATTGTTCATTCTAAGACAATTTATTTTCTGTTTGCCTTTCTGGTACTCTCTTTCCCAAATATTCACTGGACAAGGAATGTGGGTCTGAGATTTCCAGGGCTATAAATGCCATATGGGCTGTACTGACAATCATGGTCTCAATAAATATGTTGCTATTTAGATAATGTGGAACTGCTCTGAAAAAGAAAGCCAGAAATTTTCTCAGAGGTTGCCCCCTCATACTGATGAAATCATATTATTTAGGTCACATTAGAGGGGGAATCCTCTAATCAGTAAGTATTATTTATATATTTAGAAGATGAACAGAAACATTACTGGCCAAGGCAGTTAATGAAATCCAGCATTGCTTTGTGTTAATTTTCAGTGCTGCTGAAGTATGTGCAGCAATAATACTGTGAAGTATTATTGCTTGATATCAGCTCTAGTGAGACTGCCTACATGCCCAGAAGTTGTGGCCAAAATATGAGGTGAAAACCATCACAGATGTAAAACATTAAGTGATCAGGGTTTGGACATCTATGGCCAGGTGAAGGCTATTTAGTCAACTAATTTCTATTGAGGTACATAAACTCCCTTTAAAGTTCACCTGCTTTAAAGGTGCTAAGCTATTTTTCTGTTTGACCTGCCTGTGGGTATTAAAACTGCTGAACAGTTTAAGCATTAGGATCTCATTACAGTACCAACTGACCACCTAATTTTCTTGGTCAATCTGTTTTGACAAAGAAGTGTTTCACAAATTCAGTTTCATTGAAATAAAGGGCTTTAAAGTTACCTACTGATTTCAAGAAATTTTCCACGAAACGAAGTTGATAGAAAGTCTTATTCAAAAGTCAAGTCAAATTTTCACAAGGTCTATTGGAAGGAATGTGATATAAAGAGAGGTTATGGACCAGGCATAATTCAATGAGCTGAATGTGGCCTGAGTTGCCCATCACTTTTTATGATACTCATAATGTTTTGACACTACTGAAATTAACTATGCCATCATTTTTTTTAAATAGAATATGATAACTAATCAATGCCTTGGCTCTGTATTTTCCAAATGATTACATTAATTTTTATCTATCACATTTGAAATGCTTACTGAGTTCTGATTTAAAAAGAGAAAAAAAAAAGGAATTCAACTTGATGTATTCAAAATCAACTCAAAACACACCTTTACCTTGATAATAAACACTTAAAAGTATATGTGCACAATGTGTACAGTCAGGGCAGGTGTGATGGAATCTAAATCGTCTTTGATCCACATCCAAAAAAAAAAAAACAGTTGCTAGTCTGGAGAAAAAGAGTGCTTAGTGGAGAAAAATGTCGTAATATCCATCCACCTGGTTAAAGGCTTAGGAAAAGATACTACAAGTTAAAATGTGAATATAATGATGCAATTTTATACCATTTTCATTGTAACTGAAAAGGTATAATGGGAGAGACGGATGTGGTTGGAAATGTGCAAGTAATGAAGTACCTCAAATTGTGAACACATGGGTAATTAAAAGGAAACTAATCTGATCCGAAATAGTATTGGGCATTTGCTAAGCAAATGATAATGTTAATCTTGCTATCCAAGAAAGTAATTTTCTATTCCAGAGGTTTTGCAGTTTTATGTTATGTTTGTTGCTGTGGACTTTAATTTGGAAATGTTGTTTCAGGGCCTGTTCAAGATGCAGACTGACAAATCCTAACAATGCATAATTCAAAGGATTGAACTTAATTTTATTAAAATTATATTTAGATTCTGTACTTAGATTTCCTAGAAAACGCTGTGCTTTTTGCATCTGCTATTGTACTATTTACTCACAGTATTTACGATTTACCATTGTACATATTGTAGATGTTTTGTTAAATTTATGTAGCAACATATAAGAATGTTTTCCATGGTTAATCCTTGTAAAACCACTTTCCTTCTTTTTGAATAATACTTTCTGTATAGACAGTAAAGAGGGAAGAATGAGATACCACAAAGTATTTATCTGGATGGGCCTTTGAGCAACCTGGTCTGGTGGGAGGCGGCCCTGCCCGTGGCAGGGGGTTTGGAATGAGATGGTCTTTAAGGTCCCTTCCAATTCTAACCATTCTATGATTTTTCTTACAGTTTCATTTTCTTTCCACTTGGGCCACCTCCAGGGTCAAGAACAGTAGTGAAAATTGGACCAGATCTAGGAAGATGTCACAGCCCTTCATTTGAAAATGAAATTGCCAATAAGCCTGGTATGCATCACTCACAATTAGATGAAAAGATGTCAGACCTTAAAATCAGTCTGCAAAGCCTGATGTGAAGACTCCTTGAGCCTTGTTTTCCAAATAGACATATTAAAAAGGTAGGGAGTTCTACCGAAGAATGAGACGCAAGCACTACTGATCTAATCTTCATAATCTTCATAGCCTAGTTTCAGAAGCCTGTAATTGTAATTATTGCTTTGTTTGTGCTAAACAAGCTCAGATGATGAATTTTGTCCTTTGTACTTCTGAATGCAACCCACCAAAACATATAAGTAATATAGTAACATATGCATTCTGTCCAATACACACTATGGAACTGAAAAAAACCAACTAAACAATAAAACCCCAAACAATACCTTCAGTTACATTTTACAACCATATTTCATATCATGCTATAATTCTCAATTAACAAATTATGGAGCTAAAGTGAAACAACTAGATGGGAAATACTTTAAACAGGTCTGATACAAATCTGTCTGACTGTGCCCAAATTCATCAATACTTAATCCACCTTTCATTGGCAGTGTATGCTTTGCCAAGTGTTGCACTGCAGTATTTCACATTAAAATTCTCTTTAATTTTCCAGGATGCTGGAAGATATGTTAAATAAACATTTTTTTTTTTCTTTTAGTTGTCTTAGTGGTGATTCCATATAACTTCCAGTCATATCAATTTTTACCGAGCATAAAGTGCATTGCAGGAAACCAGGCAAGCAGCATAATTGGTAGTCACAGAGATGAAAGACAAATCTTATCAAATGAGTAGTCTGCTGTAGTATCTAGGTAAGCTTCACATTAGGAAATGAAATAAAAATCCACTGTTGTAAACTGTTTAGATTTTTAATTTTGCTTTAATCAAAACCATTTTCCCACAGTAATTCAATTTGTCTGACATTAATCAGAAGCTGCAAATACAAATAATGAAAATGGTTCCCATTAATAGGTAGGCGGCTGGATTTTCTCCATAAATATTTCAACAGAGAAGTCAATCCATAATGTTATTGATTGAACATGAAATAAAAAGTGCCTATTTTTCACTTGCTGAGTGCACAAGAACTGGTGTTCTGCTAATGGGAACTGCAGATCCAGCAAGAAACAGAAAAAATATATTCATGTGGCCTCTTGCTGTGGTGACTTCAGATCTCACAGGCGAAGTAGTGTGTCAGGCAAAATCTGAATCTGTACAGAAAACAAAAGATGAAGAGTCAAACAGCTTCAGGTACTTACACTGGTAGTTCAGCAGCTGATTTTTTTCCCCTCCAGTAAGCTGTGAACTTGAATTCTGTCATGGTTCAAGGGGTCATTCGGCAGCTGGAAATAGTGTGTTCCAAAGCCTTGGTATTATGCTCATTAAAAAGCCCATGGAAATTTTAAAGGCAAGTAGATGTTTTTAACTGGTATCTAGACAAATTTCTCATCCAGAAAATTCCTGGATACACACCAACTTGCTTTCTGAAAACAATTAAATACAGTTAGTCAAAGACATGTAATGCAGCATAAAAAAAAGTCACAGAATCATAGAGTCATTCACTGGGTCATCTAGCCCAACATCTTGTTCAAAAACAAGTCAACACTGAAGTGATGGGATTAGTCCAACTGAGATTTGAAAACCTTCAAGTGTGGACACTATGAAGTCAATCTGGACAACTTGCTCCAATGCTTAATTGTACTTGGATTGAAGAAATTTCTCTTTGTATCTTATCAGCCATTATCTGTCAATTTATAACCGGTATCTCTTTTCCCTGCTGTTCACATCTGTAAAGAGGCTGGCTCCCTTATCTATCTTTCATTTAGGCATTGAGGGGGCTGCTCTTCAGCCCACCTGAAGCTGTCTCTTTTCCAGGCTGAACTTCCTCAGTTTCTCCTCACAGGGCAAGTCCTTCGACCCCTGACCATTCTTCTGGCACTTTGCTGAACTTCCTGCAGTCTGTCACTGTTTCTCTTGCATTGCAAGGCCAAACACTGGATATTGTATTCCAGATGCAATCTAATGACTACCAAATAAAGGGGAATAATCACTTTTTAAAGTCCACTGGCTGTGCTCCTTTTAATACAGCCCTGCACGCTTTTAGCCTTCACCATTCATTTCAACAGACAGAAATCCTGCAGTAATGTAAAAATGCCTTTTCAAAACTTATAAAAATTTACTGATTTCAGCTGGAACATAGTATGTAGGATCTTTATAATGGGAAAGTTAATTTTACATGCATATATAAGTATGCAGCATTTCCTTCCAATCTCAATGTAGAGGGCATCCATCTGTTTAGTCCATGGTCATGACACCGCAGCTTTTTGCCTTGGGCTGCGCTTGCACCATTTATATATTATATTTACTCCTTCCTCTGCTTGGTAATCATTAGAAGTTAAGAACTGGTCGCTGGCCTTCTACATTCTCATCAACTTAGTTAGCTCTGCCCATATGCCAGCAGTTTCTAATCATACATTCCCATTAGCTGGACTACATTATTGAGGTAAGAAAGAACTGAACTGGAAAAAATTAACCCTGCAGTCCTAATGAAACACAAGACAACAGTGAGTGGCTCCTAAAAAATTTTAGTTTTATATGATAATTAAAAAAAAACCCCATGTTTTCCACAGTTCTACAGAAAACTGGGAATAAAACCAGCTTGCTACAGGATTGAAGTCGGGGCAAAAGATGAACTGGAATCAGATGGATGGGAATGAAAGTGAATGATTGGGAAGGCTGGGACAGTGGGAGGGAAGGTGATTCCTCCTTCTCCCGGTAGTGACAATTTGTGAGGTTAACTTTGCTGTCCCAAGCAACTTCATAAAATTGGGGTAAAAATTCAGTGGAACTCTTAGAGGAAATACAAGGGAGAAATATGCTGTCATAACTAGCATCAGTCAACAGGAAATAAGTCTTTCTAATTAATGTAAAATGAATTGGCGGGTATGCAGAAAGACAGAATCTCTGACAATGTGAGGGCCCCCCCCCAAAAAAAATAGCTTCCATCTTCTCTTGCCAAAGAGCTCTTGAGCTCATCATCTCCACTTCCAGGCCTGAGATCATCAAGGTCCACAGCCATAAGCACTAACCATACAACGTCAGCTCCTGGTACTGTGTACTCAAAGAATGGATGATTATTCAGGCAACCACTGTTGAGAACTGAATGCTTTGTGTATTTAATAACATATAAGAACTAGCCATTAGCATGACGGAGCAAAGTTATGTTTTAAAGTTTGAAGTTGGCTTGATTTGTCAGTCTTCTAAAGACTGAGCACAGTGTTTAGGATTCCCAGACACACATGTACATATGCCACATTCAGCTGCAACTCGCTTTTCATCCCCTGATTTCAGTGTGTAGTGAGAGTAATTCACGTAGCATTGTATGAAAAATTAGAAATGTTTTCAATATTACTTGAGAATATTCAAAAGGTTAGAGGTTATACAGCTTTAGAAGGTACACAGGACAATTTGAATGGGGATGACAGTGGCCAGTTATAACCAAATCAGGAAATCTCACTCCATAGAGTCATGCAGGAGTCAGACAGTTCCACATTGTTTGTTCTTTCTGAATCTATGATCCCAGCCAGGAGTACAAGACCTGTTCCTTCAGACTCTGTTAATCAAGAGTTTTGACTGGGAAGAAAAAAAGCTACAAAAACTGGAAACTACAAAAAGACTGAAAAGTACAAGAGACTTTTTTGCTCCCTCCAAAAGCTAAAAATGCTGCTTTTGCAGCTGCCACAGAATCTACCTGCCTGGGAGCCATGAAGTGATTCTGAGCCTCAAAGATGGATCTCCTATCAGTAATTATAGAATAAAGTGCTACGAGTGCTAAGAGAAGTCCGTTAATTTCATTTTTAAAAATGCTTTTGCTAGTCCCACTGTATCAGCTTCATATTCTCTTCCATCGGCTGTGCTGATAGCAGTACTTTTTTTCCAATCCCACAGGTATCACAAAGAAAACCTAAACAATTTTATAAAGAATCGGCAAGTTATAACAAGGAGAAAAGAAGCAGGGAGAAGCTGGTGGAGAAATTGAAAAAAACCAAACCCAACCAACATGTAAGTGCGAACAGGTTGACGTGGGAGAGAAATACAACATCAAATAACTTTTTCATTCCATCCATAAAACTGGGGGGGGGATCGAAATAAGAAAAAAAAGGGTATATGGAAACAGAAAGATCACATTTTTATGTATAAAGCAGCATTTAAGGATCAGAAAAAAATGGACTGAAAATTCACTAATTAAGACTTAAATTTCATAGGTTACAGTGTGAATTCTTAGCAGTTTGTGAAGTAACCTCAAACTTTTTACAAACTCCTGTTCCCTCAACACAAAAAACCCAGGTGTAATTGTTTTAGAACGAATTGCTTGTTTGACTGGAATTATTAGACTTAGCAGATGTTTCCTGAAGTTCACTTTGTTCAGTGAACACAGTAAAAAAGAAAACAATTTCTTGGGTCATTGTATAAGACAATGTAATCAAGATAATGAAGAAGAAAAGAATTAGTTTAAAAATCAAGTTGTTCTATAATAAAACTGTTTCTTTGATTCTGCAAAAAACAGACTTTGCTGTTGCAATGTTACATTTGCAACTAAGAGTATTTCAAAAGAAAGTGAACAAAATTAAAATGCAGACAACAATTTTATAGAACAGTATTTTTTAAATATGCTTATTTTTCTCTAAATATAAGTTAAAAATATCATAGCTTATTCCCCATTCAATTTATAGGAAGTGCTGGCAAAAATAGGTAGTGGAAGAAATGAATACTCAAAATCAACTTTAACACTTAGGACGATATTTGTTGATAAATGGGAGGTCAGCTTCGGTTTAGGTGTTCATAAAAAACTTCCCTGGAAATCTGGCTTTAAATTTATGACGTCGATTCAAATGACAAACACGTGTCAATGTGAATTACCAGAAAAATTAGTGATGTGAAAGCTCTGGTATTTAATATAACTTATAACTTCTAGTTATTAAGATTATTCTTTCTCTGAAAAAACCCCAAACAAACCCAACATATAAACAAATGAATTACCTAGTATTTTTTAGCGTGTAAAAAAACCCTCTAAACTCAAATATCATAAACCTGCAGCTGTGTATATGCCACTGTAATCACTATACAGTAAAAGTGCTATTTGCTTTGGATGGATGAAGAGATGTAGCTATTAATGAAAAGGCTCTCCTTATTGATCTGATATTATCTTTTCCCCTCAAGCTTCCTGTCTTAAGTCATGTAGCTTCAGTTGTACTAAAAGGTGAAAGCTATTAGAGAGTATTTGCTTTAATCTGCTGGGATAAGAGTGAACTTGATCTTTTATTTTAATTTTCAGATCTGATTATGTGTAAAATGAGACAGACTACAGGGATCTTGACCAGCTATCTAATTTTGATCAGTTTGATTTAAGTGCAAAAGTTGATGATTCTCTGCCTTATCGTAGCCTCAAAAAGACAGCAATAGCATGCCTGTCAGAAACCTTCAGATAAAGTGCTTCAAAATTTCAGATCCTTCATATTTCTTATGATTTGTCAAACAATACACAAATCACTTCCGAATCTTTTGATTTGTCATCAATTTAAATTTCTCTGCTGATAATGATTTATTATACAGGCTAAAGAAAAAAATCTTCTGGTAGGCTCTACAACGAGAGGTTATCCTGCCCCTCTACTCTGCCCGGGTGAGGCCCCATCTGGTGGAGTGTGTCCAGTTCTGGGCTCCCCACTTCAAGAAGGACAGGGAACTGCTGGAGAGAGTACAGCAGAGGGCTACAAAGATGACTAAGGGCCTGGAGCATCTCTGTTACGAGGAGAGGCTGAGGCACTTCGGTCTTTTTAGTCTAGAGAAGGCTGAGGGGGGATCTGATCAATGCTTATAAATACTTCAAGGGTGGGTGTCAAGATGATGGGGCCAGTCTTTTTTCAGTGGTGCCGAGTGACAGGACAAGAGGAAATGGGCACAAACTTGAACATAAAAAGTTCCACCTATCCATGAGGAGGAACTTCTTTCCTGTGAGGGTGGCAGAGCACTGGAACAGGCTGCCCAGAGAGGTGGTGGAATCTCTGTCTCTGGAGACATTCCAAACCTGCCTGGACATGTTCCTGTGCAACCTGCTCTAGACGGACCTGCTTTGGCAGGGGGATTGGACTAGATGATCTCCAGAGGACCCTTCCAACCCCATGTGATTCTGTGAAGGAATCCAAACAACATAAATTGGCTGAGCATCGAATTTCCAGAATTTTTCTTGGGTATCTAGGTCTCTTTGGTCTGCTAACACAAATTCACTTTGTAGTAGAGACAAGGAAAGGGAATAATCATTGGCTAGATGGTAAAATATTCATATAGTGATTTACCCTCTAACCTCTGCTCTAGCGAGTTTATAGTCTATAGCCTCTGCTAAAGAGTCTCCTGCATTCTAAACTATTTTTTTGAATTAATGAAAATAATTGATCTATAAAATGTGTTAATTAAATAGGGAATCAAAAGGTTTGACATGAGCTTTAAATTAATTATCTAACTCAATGCTATTGTCATCCACTCTTGTGAGAACAATGAAATTTAATGTCATATCCTGTGTGACACAACCTTAATTCCACTGTGTTGAAAATGGGACAATTCAATACCAATATTCTTTGAAATAGACCTCATAAACGCTAATCCTCAATGAGCCTTCAGCATAGTAACATACTATCCTGTGTGATCTTTAAAATTTAGACAGAACAAATAAGTATTCTCTGTGGGACACAACTGCAATTGTTCTGAGGACAAGAACATATAACATGCTATGGATATTGGCAGCATCATGTAAATAATGGAGAGTATCTAGATTTCTTCTGAGAAATCCGGAGTACTTACCATTATGGCGAAACTTGATGGAACGTGATGACCTTTAAGTTCCCTTCCAACCTGAACCATTCTATGATTCTGTGAAATGTAAAGGAAACTGAAGAAATCTGTTATCTTCATAAAATAGGTCAGATAATGTACTCATTATTTTCAACAGAAATTTTCTAGTATGGATACACAAGGAACTTCAATGTTTTCTAATATTATGCTGATATAAGCCAGGCATTCCACCACAATGTGATCATTGTCTGACTACAGACAGCAATTCTGCAAAATCAGCCATATGCTTGAATATTGATGCACTTAACTCAGTTGAATTGAGCAGGACCTAAGTGTTAGTCATTTTTGCAACTGTGCATTTATTAGACGGGTGCTTTCATAAACTGAAGAGTCTCTGTGACTAAAAAAAGAAGAAAATATATGCACTGAATATAGTATTACAGAGTACATACAGTTCACAGGTGACCCTAGGAATAGTGCTTCTTGCCTGTGAAGGACAATAGTTTCACAGAAGAACAAGATGTCATATTATAAGACCATCAAAGCAGAATACAGAAGAAAAAAGTAAACATTAATGATGTAAAAAATCTCTCTCATAGAAAAGCTAATATTTAAGATTTATAACTTTCTTTGTATATGAAGACTTCATTTTCAACTGAAAATTGACCAAAAGCCAAGCAACTGAAATTGCTAATCTGTTTTACTTGTTTTATTTTCAATGATTCTTGCAAATTTAATTACATATCCCTACTAAATTTAGTAATTGAGTGAATCACGATACGGTGTTTACCAAATAGCAGAGGTATTTTTTTGTTGTTTTGTTTTGTATTTTTAAATGTTGATTTCAAACATCAAATATTCAAAATTCCAAGCCCTACTGGCAACTTTTAAACAAGAATATGATACTTCTTAAAAACAGCTTCTGATTTTTTTATAATTAATTTTTCTCTTAAGCAGTTTTCCTCTGCTAACATCCAAAAAAATCTTGGGAACTTGATTTACTTTAGCAGAGCTCTTTGTTTTTCTTACTCCGATTACTTCTTTTCCCACCACTTTTCCATTGTTGTTAAATATCATATGCATTTCTTTCATCTTTTATTTCTTGGAAAGAACCAGACTATGAAAATACAACAAATACAACATATCTGTTTCCTTCTGCTCTGTTCATTTAATAGAAACATAACAATATGGATATTGTTGCTATGATTCTTACATAGACTTGGATTCTACTTTATTTCATGTCTTTTAATAGCACAGTGTGACGAAGGAAAAAAAAAGGAATAGGTAAATTACTTCTTTTTTTAAAAGTTAAATCTATACACTATATACAATATTTTTAGGTTTTTATAGACATTTTCTTCTATTTTCAACCTATATGCAGTGAATCTCCATATTAAAGATCATAGTAATAGACAATACAGATCACAAAATTCCTCACATGAATCAGACAGCTTCTAAATATTCCTTTCATTCAGAGCACCTCTTAATCAGTTTAGCCTAAAGAAGAAAAACTGTTCTTTCTATCTTCTTTGCAGCTGAACATTAATGACACTTTAGAAATTATATGGCAAAACAGAGCTCTCACATGTGTCATTTATGGTGATTAATGCTATTCTTGCTGGACTTCAGGGCCAAAAAATCCAACTATGGGTGCCATTCATAAGATGATACACTGCATAATAGAACATTTTACAGTATAAATTTTAAGAGCGATTTTTCATAAATATAGGATCTCAGAGAGGTATCAAACTATAGCTAATAAATCTGTCTAAATTCTGGTGGAATCTCCTGGTAGTATTTCAAGACTGTGGCAAGTTTTACTTTCATGAAAGTATTTAGTGGGGAGAAGAGGTGAAAGCAACCCATATCTTTTCCTCTGTGTTCACATTTTGTATCATTCTTCAATGGAAAGGGCAAAATAATAGTTATTATATAAACTTATTTTTCTCTCTGAACAGAGTAGCTTCACCCATGAAGTTGGACTAATTGCTTATCATCCTCTCTGAGCAATATTAGGGCTTTACTAGGAATGCAGCAATGTAGAAATTCTCCTTCTCTTTTGTAAAGGAAGGATCCACTTCAATTCCAATTATTGTCCAGCTTTATGATATTGTTATGATGAGATAATGCAGTATATAAAAATAGTTAGGGAAAAATTAAATATATGCACTGTTTCTCCCACATCATTTAGTATTTCTATAACTCTTATTTCATAATGTATTTATAGTCTGTGAATATGTTAATGCCATTTCCTCATAATAATAAAAACAACAAAAATGTCCAAAATCAGAAAAGAAAGATTAAATGATTAAGCACCTTTTAAAAATCTTATAGTATAACAAAAGATGGATCAGAGTTATTTTTAAAAAATATAACAGATTTAAATTGTCTCTGAATAGTTCAAAATCATGAAAAGAAATCCCAGTGCCTAAAATACTAGGTAATATACAAATTGTTTGCTGCCATGGAAACTGACAAGTTTAGAGATGCTTGAATTTCTGTGTGTAATTTTAATATACCTTTCCTATATGGACTTCATGAATTTTATTTTTTATATTATCTATTTATATAAAAATAGCTCCTTTCTGAGGACTGCTCTTGGACAGCCATCCATAACCTGTTATGAGGATGAACAGTACGGAAATTTCAGAGGCTTAAATTCCTGTAATATTAGTTATTATTAAAAAAAAAAAAAATTTAAAATCTAGTGCTCTTGTATAAAACACTAAACTCCTTTAGACTAGTGGACTAAGGAGCATTCATCCAAAATGGTAATAAATTACATTTGAGCACAGTCAAATTGCTACTCATTTTTAAAAAACGTTTAGCAAAAACAGTCCTTTTGCTAGATTTTGCATTTTGATCTTCCAAATGTTCCTAGCAAAGCTTCGTCTCCCATTTATACCATAAAATGTACCAGCACTGTTAACAGGCATGTCAGCTTTGCAGAACTAGTTTTGGCAAGCTGACTGTGCAATAACTCATTCAATATCTATTGCCTATTAATGCAAATTACCCAACCATCAATCAAAATTACTGATATAAATAACGTGATACATACATACAGTTGTAGGGATACTCAGAAAATAATATTTCTTCATCGTAAAATTTAAGAAACACAAGAACATTGTTTGAATTACTTTCAAGATGAAACCTAACCTTGTCCATCCCAAACACAAGAAAAAGCAGGAACCTCAACTAACCAAAAGGCAGCCTATTTGGGAAATTCGAGTTCAATTTCCTTCCTACCTTGACCCAGAATAAGCACTTTACCTCGTCATCCCACATGTACATGTGATTGTTACGATCATCAGGCCATTTTCATATTATCTGTCAAAAAAGAAAGGGTACAGTAAAGCATTTCAGTTTTCATAGTGTAACATTTTTAATTTAAAAGCTTTGTCAAAATCTCCACTTCTCTCACTTGTCATGAAACAATTACCACTCCCTGACTTATCCAGACTTTTCTCTTCCAGAGTAAGTTTCCTTCTGCTTTGAAGATAAAATACACATAGTGCATTTATCCAGCTTCTAAAAACCACATTCAAATTCACAACGTTATTTTGGAGGAAATAATTTTAGTATAATAGCTTCATGCAGGGTTTTCTGGATGAGAAAAAGAACAAAGTTTGCCCTTATATGGAAGCTGATGGGTTTATAAGAAGGTAGCTGCTCTGTTGCTTAAGTATATGCTGAATATTTTGAAGTGTAATTATCATTCTCAACATTTCCTTAAAAGAAGATGTGGCTTTCCACCATATGAAAAGAGAAAAGACAGACTGGAAGATGGCGGATTCTCTTTCTCAACTCACATATGAAAAGCTGACTCTCTCACATGTCTGAAGAAGGTACACATGCATATCATTTGTAGTTTACAAATTCTGACTTTTTTCTTTCTAGTCACATGACACAGCAATATGGCTTCAAAAGGAAAATTAAACTACCAAAAGAAAAAGAAGGGGGGGAAATGTAGGTGCCCCTTTCCCGAACTGTATTGAGGTGATCTGCTTGCTTACCTCAAGTGTTGGAGATATAGGATGGAAGACATAGAGCAAGTTATCCCATTTCCTTGGCTATTACAGTATTTCATAAAGCATATATGAGACTACCCTCACCACGCCATTAGCTTTAAAATCAGTAAGATGCAGTCAGTTAGAAATTTACATGTCATGACAGAAATCTTCAATGTCAATCCAAAATGGGAATTAAACATTGAAGCTACCTGTTTAATTTCACTAGGTTTATAGGTGCTTCATCACTAAAGGCAGATGCAAAGTCTAAGTTTTGATACTGAGGTATATGAATTGAAGATACCTATATAAGTAGACTCATTCTCTTACTGCAAATTGCACTACTTATTTGAGCTGAAATAATGTAAACCTTTTTCTGACTCTACCCTATGAATCCAATAACTATATATGAAACAAGGGAAACTACACATATATATATACACACGTGCATACATATACACATACACATATACATGTAGAATCTCTTAGTTTAAGCTTGAAGAAGGTGATGGGTCTTAGGCTTAGCCAGAAAAAAACTGCAATAGGTTCTTGCCTGTTACTTGAAGAAGGAGCGGAATATCCTAAGGAATACTTTTTCAGGCGTTCTCTTTGAGAAAACTCACAAATGCACAGCTGGGGAGTTTCTGCAGGTTGGGATGTGATTTCCTCTCATTGCGCTGACCTGCCAGAGAAGTAGAAACTGCCACTTAGCTTTTATCTTACATTGGATCCCTTAATATATGCCTGCCTTTAGGGAGAAAAAAAAGGTAGTGCTTTTACATGGAAGATTCAAAGCTTTGCAAGAAACCTGGCCAATTGTCCAACTGTCATCCTTACAAAAGTTAAGCTGAGATCAAATAAACATAAATACTGGGAAAATTTACAAATACTTAATATTTTTTACCTACAGTTATAAAGGTGTCTAATTATCAAACAAAATCAGTTGCATTTACACCTAGCAATGGAACGCCATGTCATATATATAATAAAATCTACAGTAAGATGTTAGATATTTATAAAAAAAACTGATCCTCTGCATTAAAAATATAAACATTAACTATGAATATGTAAAGACTTTTTCCCCCTTAATGAACAAATAGCTGCAGGCATGTTTGATGAAACAAAGAAACAAAAGATTAAAACCCTATATTGTAGAATTGAACCCCAAATGAAAACCACATAGAAATAAGGATGTGAATAGTATATTTACAATCATTCAGAAGTATACTTTATAAGGAATTAGATATCCAACTTTTTTAAAAAAGGATTAAAGAGGTTTGGAAAATACAAATCCTTAATTATTGATATAACAGGTTTTAAATTTGACGACTAAAGCTCTAAGACAAAACACGTTCCTAGCTTCCAGGCTTTAAGCATTATAGATCTAATACTGAACATAAGAGAAGACTGTAATTATTTTTCAGAGAAAATGAACTTAAAAGTTCACCTTTGTAATCAGAGCAACAGATTAAATTCTGTTATGAAGTCATATTGAAAATGGAAATTACTTAACACACGGTACAAAAAAACCACCAATGAATACATTATCTTCTTTAAAAGAGATATTTTGTAGTATTAATAAATTGTTTTTTACATCAAAGTCTTTATGAAAACATCTACCACACTTGCTCCACAGATCGCTTCTTAACAGCCATAACATAAAAGTCATCAAAAAAGCCTCTGCATCAGTCCATGTAACATGAGAAATTTCTTCTTTCTTTATTTCAGTTTTAATATCCAATGATGTACTGAAGTTCTTAGCATCTTGAGATCTCTATAACCTTTGAAATTGCCTTTAGTTTGACAGGGTGGCTGAGGTCGTGTCTATGTTTCAGCCTGGATCAAACCATCCCCATATACTCTGCTCTGATTCTCTTTGTAGCACAGTCTCAGGGCACAACCGGGTTCATTTCAAGTGAAACTAATCTGAAGATGCACACCAAAAACACATCCAGTGAACTCCAGTCACTAATACCATTTGGTCCACGAAAACAGACTGAAGATAATCTGAAGTAAGCCTACATGAAACATGCTAATGGTGGATGTCAAGTTATTGACAACTGCTTTGATTTACAAGTCCATTTCTATTGTACTTCCTTACTGTCTAAATTTGACATAACATACAAGATTCCCCACTTCAGCTCTCTGGTAATTTCTACAGTGTAATCAATGAAAAAATACTTATGCTTTTCTCTAGAGAACACACAAGTTCTCTTTTCTTCTCACTACCTTTGAGCACAAGTACCTAGAAAAGGTTTAAACATCAGAAGCCTGATACTGTGTGCCTCTGAGAGAGAGCAGTGAATAGCTACAATATAAGAAAAAGAAAAAAAAAATTCATCATAAGGTGCCAGTAGTTTAGTAGCATCCATGTAAAAAGCTAATAAGTGATAGGTGTGCTTTAGGCATCAATTGCTTAACCAGAGAGCAAAATTTTCCACTGAGTGGAAAATTTTCCACTATGGAAAGCAGAAGAAAAGTACCAAAAACGAATTGTAGTTTTGTTAAACAGCAGCAATGTTTTCTACTGTTATGATCCTTCACGTAAGAACACCCTGTATAGAGCTTGCAGTCTAAACAGCTGGAAGAATGACAAAACCAAAGAAAGTCAAAGAAGAATGTGTAAGTAAGCTACATTCACTGATGATAGATCCAAACAGCAAAATTAGCATTTACAAGGCAGCCATTTCAGTGATTGATTATGCTTAGCCTGAAAAATGGAATCCAACCTGGGTTGAGCACTGTATACGGCAGAATTTGTAAGCTGTCAGAATTCCTACAAAGTAATAATAAAACATTTACAATAACTACTGCAAAATACTGAACATGAGATACTTTTGAACTTCTGCCTTTCTGAAAGGGCTCAGATATGTATCTTGGGATGAAGGCAGGTGTCTCTGTTCAATTAAGCTATCAAGCCTAAAAATCTCTCTGATGGTATTTCAAAACATCATTTAAAGAAGATGTGAAAAGTTCATGTAATACTTCAGGAGGAAGTCAGGAATGAGAGAGTTCAGTTTCAAGGGAACATAACTTGGTCATTGCTATAAAAAACACACAATGGCAATACCCTATTGCTCCCCACTCAGTTCCTGCTCACAAATGGAAAAAGGGAGCAATAAATATGCCATGAATTCTCTCTGTATATACAAAAAAAAAAAAGTAACAACTCTCTATCTAGATATCTAAACTGTTCACGATTTTGATGAAAAAAAAAAAAGACTAAGTTTGAGATATAAGGTTACATCTTTTCTCAAGCACATAAGACATTGCTCCAGGTAGAAGCAGCAATATTTTCAAATAAGCAGTATCCTGCATTCAGTCTTCTCTCCTCTACCCTCCCTGCCTTTTATTTTAATTTACTTTTTCGGATCATTTTTCTATTTTTCCTATCATTTTCTTCTCTGCTATTGTCACAAGTACATATTTTGTATAAACTCATATTATGTATAGCATATGCAGAGTTACTTATTTTTCTTGCTGATTGTTGAGAAAAAAAACATCTGTCAACCATATCTGATACTTTGTAGAATTAGAGTGATTATGGGTTTGATATTAATTTTGCATTAATGTGTAACCTGTGTTGCAGAATGTAATATTTCTATTATTAATGATTTTTCTGTTCTAGCAGCTCTAGAACATATATACAATATGCGACACACACCTCACCACAGGCCTCTTAAATTTAAGGAAGGATTTTCTCCTGCCCATTCTTCCTGAGATATTTTTTATAGATATGTCACGAGTATTTTATTTCAGTTGTTTATGCAAATGAGCATTGTAAACACTTTTTTCTTCCTACTTTTTTTTCTAGGTTTTCTTTTATCAGTTTGGCCAAGTATTGCAAAAAGTGGAATGACTTTTCTAAGTTATTGAAGAAAAAAAAAGTGTTGTACAGAGAAATATTATGTCAATGAAGTCTCCTTATACATGTTTCTGACAGGATTCATAAAGCTTCTGGCCTAGGAGCTATTTCTTCAAACAAACAAAACAAGTGTAGCAGAAAAGCATATAATCAAATGATTAGTAAAACAGGCAAAAGAAAAGCCCCAAACATCTCCTTTATTCATTTAGCAATGCATAAAGCTATTTATAGACAAATGCAAATATTCTAGGATTAATTCACCACACTGCCCCACAAACAATGTGCGAAATTGTTAAATGGAAAGAAAAATGTGAAACATGTAAAAATTAAAGGAAGCATTGTGGTGATTATGCAAATGCAAACATCATTAACCAGCATAATTATAGAAATGTGTTCTTTTCACTTGTGCATAAATGTTTCATAGGCAGCTCCAAAAAATTCAGAAAAAAATTCTTGCATATTTGATTTTTTCTAAAACATTGAACATAATTTTCATACTACTCGACCTTAGGACCTAATGGTTACTTGACCTCTGGAGAAATGGTTTTCTGGAGATGCAATGAATTTATTAAACTTTCATTTTAGATCCGTAGATCACAAAATGAATTGCCTGAAAAAAAAATGTACAGTAAGTGTCTTTTACTCTTGCCATTAAATATTGGGCCATGGAAGTTCATTTGTTTGCTACATGATTGCATACAAGGAAGCCAAAAAATTTCAAATACAAATGGAGAAGTTCGAATTCTCTTTTTCTGTCATAGAACCAACAGTTCTTGGGACAACCTCTTGACAGAGAATCAGAGAATGTAATGAAACAGTTGAACTGCTCTGTGGAAAGTAAATAGTACCTTTGTATTGTGAGTGCAGGAAGATCACTTGGTAAGAGAAGAAAAGAAAATAACCTCACTGCTTCAAATGGACAAAAAAAGCACAATAACATATGAAATTACATCAAGCACTGTTGTTATATTTAAGAGGAACTAATAATGTATCAAAAATATTCAAACTTACTTAAAAAATTGCTTGGAGTCACAGTATAAATTTTACAACTTCACTCATCTCTACACTGTTATTCAAGCACAGCTGAATTTCCAAGGGAATGTCACATTTTAGTCAGATCAGATGCTGTACATGTTACTATCTTACACTAATTCTAACTCATAGTGCGTTACAAAGGTAGTCTTCTCTACTAACCCTGACTTGATGCACTGAATGTGAAAGAATATAAATTTAAGAACATTAAATTTGAGAACATTGCCTCCACATAATGCAAGGGCATTTCTAATAAGGAAATAATTTTTCATTCCTGTATCATGCAATCCTTTCCTTAGTACTTCAAATATTTTTCTTTCTTTATATGATTAAATCTTTAAAAATAGACAACACTATTTAGAGAATGTATACATTTCTCTGTGCAAAATGGCTATTTCCAAGTCTTACTGTTTTTAAACAGAGCTAAGGGATTTTGTTCTGTTTGAGGTTTTGCCACATTCAATATCAAACTGATTCAGGAAATATCTTTACTTTTTCTGCAAAGTTACCTATGTGTTCATGTTGAATGTCTAGATATTTGTTAACTTTACTATCTTTATTTCAACCTTTATTTCCTTTGCTGTCTAATTTTATGACAGTAAAATTGTCTCACGTTTGTCTCAAGACTCGCTTTCTCAAGAGCTAAATCTAACAGTGTTTTAAATTGCTTGCTGCCATCAATTATCTTCTCATTGCTTGTCTAATGATTTTACATCAAGATTTTTAGAAATAAATAAAGAATTCTGCCTGAAAAGTAAAAAAGTGGACAGAGGATGGCAAAGCAGAAATATTTTGTGTTCATAACTGAACAACCGAAGCAGATCTTAAGAAGTAGAATTTTTCATATCTCTATATACCGACTTTAATGGTGTACATTCTTTCCAGAGCCACTTAATTGAGGCAAATGGGACAAGGAGCAAACTACTAGAAAGCAATCATCTCCAAGTTTGTTAATATCTCACAGGAAATACTGAGTGACAGCTAAACTGCCTTCTTTTTTTTATCCTTGGGCTGTTCTGTCACTTCTCTCTCTTATTACCCACCTACGTCCCATTTCATTTTCCTGTTTCTCTGGCATCTGTCTTGCTGTGACTTGATTTTAAAAATACGTACCGAGTATTCAAACTGCATATGAGGTCTTTAGCATTAGCAGTTGTTGAAGCTTTATTAAGAATGGCGCCTTAGCTTTGCAGTTGCAAAAAGCAGCTGTGACCCCTTGTCTTTCCTCAGCAATTAAGTGGTTAATACTTTTTCATATTCATTGTATCAATCATATTTTTAATTAATTTGCAAATTATATTGTTCTACTTCATTATTATATACAAGGATCCTAAGACATCTATATAGATGTCAAAATTTAGCCAAGCTGAAATTCTAAAATCATATATATGAAAAAGCTGCTACTATTTTCCTTACTCTCAAACGGTTTTTAATTCTTCAAACAAAGCTATGAATGGACTGTATGAAATCCATCAACACAGTGCTTTGGTCTCGATTCACAGAAAGCTACAACGGTTAGAGAAAAAAGCAGGACCACAAATTATTTTGTTAGTGTCATGGTTTGGGCGGGATGGGCCAATGATGAGATGACAGATGGTCTCCCCACCTCTTGCTCCATGGACGGAAAGATGAGAGATAAACACATTTATGAGTTTAGAAGGAACTAAATTACTGTAATGAAATATTAAAAATAAAAAGGAAATAATAAAAGAGATATAATTTTTAGATATAAAACCGTATCAGATTCCCAGGAAGTTCTCACCGGCAAGCACCAGGGAAATCCCAGACTGGACTCTGCAATGGATGGGAACTGGATTCTAGCTCTGGCTTCAGGAAAGCGTGGATCAAAGGTGAATGAACAGACAGGATACTCCTCTGGCATTGGTCGCTGAAGAAAGAACCATTGAAGAACCCAAGCCATTGAAGAGATTGCCCTTTGATCCCTCAGCTTTTAAACTGAGCATGGCAGAGGGGATGGATTACCCTATTGGTCGGTTTGGGTCACCTGACCTCTCCTGGCCTCCCCATAGGTGCAACCCCTCCATGGGGTAAACACCCAAGTCAGCTGACCCTGGTTGCCACGGCAACAAGTATAAGTAAGAGCCTCTCTCAGTAAAGAGGAGGTTGGCTCTGCTCCACCTCAAGCCAGGACATGTAGAAAGCTCAGTTTCTCCTCAGTGTAACACGGGCCTCTCACTGGAACCAGGTGCGGTATTTCATCACACTTTCAGATGGTAAAATATTCTGTTTGATGCAACGGCAAAGCAAGTATCCTGAGCCATGGTTAAAGACAAATATTAAATCATTTGGACTACAAGAATCTGCCAAAAATCATGGAGTCATAGAATCTAGACTAATTTGAAATGATTCAGGGCTATTTGGTGATTGTTTTCTCAGTATTGAGAGGAAAAACTATTCAAAAATTGAAAAATTATAACAAATTATTCATTGTATTGATGTATTATTGATAAGGCTTATCAAAGCATATCAGGTGGCTTTGTTTTACTTGGTAAATTTTTTCTTTTGATTCATCCTTTTTTCTTTATTTTTCTGCCTTATTCCAAACTGGCTTTTGATTTACTTGATTTTTTTTTTTTTCTGCTGTTCAGACTTGCTAAAGTGCTCTTGTCAACAGTTCAGTGGTTGAGTGAAGCAAAGTGTTAGTTAATAGTGTGAAAGCTTGGTGTGCTGTCAGAAAAGGGCAGGCCATTAACTTGTGAAATTTTGCTTTCAATGTTCCACAGCCCCAGTGCTGGCAGAACAAATCTCACTGATGATTTACTATTAAAGTTACAAATGGCATATGAATTTATGACACTTTGTAATTAAGCGCCACACTTCTGTCGGGAGCAGTGACGATGGCAGACTATGGAAGATGGTTTAGAACCAAAAAAAAAATTTGAAAAAAAAAAAAAGGCAAACCAAAAAAAAAAAAAAAAGGAAAGAAAAGGAAAAACACAGCCACACTGAAGAGCACCTCCTTTTCACCAGGAGCAGTCAGCATGTCATAGGACAACAATCCTGGCATCATGGTCCTATCTTTAGACTAACAGATCAGTCAGTATCTGATTGCAATAACTGTGCTAATTACTACAGTTATTTGAACAATAAGATCAGATTACCTTAAATGCAAAAAAAAAAAAGAAAGTATTTATCTGATTCCAGACCTGACAAGAAGGGAAAGTGATACCTCTGAATTGCAATGGGAGCACTGAAATGACAAAGATCTTTTAAAATGATAAATATTATGTAACGATAGGGTATATTACATGCTATTTTTCTGTCTTGAAAAATGATATATCATTGCGTCTAACCCTGCAAGGCATCTGATTTCAAGTCTAGTAACTTCAAAACATTTGTGTCGCTTGTAATTTGTGTCATTACCTGAAGTTACCTTCTAAGAACTACTAAATAGTTACAGGGTTATTTGGTACAAATGAACAATGCTCACTTTAAACAGACCTGCGGTGGACCTGCTGGTAACTTTGTGGCTGTGCCAAGCTTGCTCCTGCCAAATTTGCTCAATTTTTAGCTACATGTTAAAATAAGCAAAGGTGTGTCACCCTACAAAACTTGTATTTTTATTGTTCAGGATGATTTTGAAATACTATGTTATGCAGCTTTTCACTTATTGCTCTAAGTTTTAGAGACCTTATCACTCTTTACAACTACCTGAAAGGAGGGTGTAGAGAGTTGAGGGTCAGTCTCTTCTCCCAAGTAGCAAGCGATAGGACAAGAGGAAATGATCTTGAGGTGCACCAGGGGAGGTTTAGATTGGATATTAGGAAAAAAATTTACACTGAAAGGGTTATTAAGCATTGGAGTGGGCTGCCCAGGGAAGTGGTGGAGGCACCATCGCTGAAGGTATTTAAAAGATGGGTTGACATAGTGGTTAGAGACATGGTTTGGTGATGGGTTTTGTCAGTGTTAGGTTGATGGTTGGACTAGGTGACCTGAAAGGTCCTTTCCAGCCTTGGCAATTCTATGATTCTGTGACAACAGCCATTAATTTAATTCCTTCTTTTCATTGTTGCTGTGTATGTACATCTCCTGTTATAAATAAAAGAAATCAGTTGGCCATTGAAAATTAAGCTGAAGAGCACATCCAGAATGGAAGACTTAATTGTAAATAGCCAAAGTGGTGGATTAAATTATTCATACTGATTATAATTTATGTTGTCATTCCTCCCATCTACTCTCCTTTAAAGTTTCTGTTTCACCTGCATGCTCCAACTTATTTAAAATTATACTGTGAATTCTTCAGGATGGACCTGAGGGGTTTTGTGGCACAACACAGACGGTGATTTTTATTGGTTTCCTAAGTTTATCAGAATGTAAGTATGCCAAAAATTCAGCAGCATTAATTCAGGCTTTAGTAAACAAAGAAGCAAACTTATTTACTGAAATATGGAACTCTGAAAGTTCGGAAATCACACTCGTAAAATAAAAAATTTAAGTCTTCAACTTGCAGGAAAATCAAATGACAAAATTTCCATTTCATTCAGTAGTAAAGGAGCCAGATTCTTCAGTAGGTTCTATGTATGGAAAGGTACACAACAAATCATTTGCTGTATTCAGAGGACTTTTGCAATGAAACCTTGTGCAAGTACTTTGAAAGATACAGACCTGTGTACTTAAATAATTTGCAGACAACACTACACTTAATGTCTTAAGCCTCATAACATGAAAAAGCTTTGTAGTGTTGCACCTTAAATAAATGGAGAATACTAGGAAGAATTTACACCTAAATTTCTATATATTTGTTATTGTGTTTTATTTTATTAAAAGATAAGTGCATTCTTAACTGTAAGCTTTTTTGTTGTAAAATTCTATTGTCATTAGTTAGCAAATTTCCAAAACATAGGCAATATTTAGAGGGAACCTGTCGAAGTTCATTAAGAAAATGTTAAATAACATTCAACTGCAGACCTAGCAAATAAAGTAAATGACAAATATTCTTTCCAGACCTGCATACCTTAAACTGTTGGTGACATAATTCATATATTGTTATATTAAAAGACAGGAGAAAAAAAGGCACTAAACTGGTAGCAAGAAGTTTGCGTTAAGAGCTTAGGAATATACTCTGAACAGTAAGTGAAAAAATATACAGGACTCATTCTTAGAACACTTGACAGACTCCTGTAGGTGTATGACTGCGGAACGTATACAGACTGTCCTTGAAGGCTGATGAGAACAGAAATTGTTATTGTAGTTATGGGCAACTTTCCAAATCACAAAGCAATAGCCAGAAAGTCACTCCGTGGAGTTGTTGTCAACCAGGAGAGTATGAGTTGTATTTCACCTTTAAGCATTGATCTGACACATTAAATGATGCATAATTATGAGCAAATTACAAGTACCATATAAAATTCTTTTGAGGAAACTGTGTTTAGCTTTTTTTGGTTCATCTATAAAAGACTTTTAAGATGGGGGAAAAGAAAACTGGAATAGGACAATAGATAATGGTAATTATGATTAAAGAAGATGGAGGGGATCAATGTAGGCACTTTTATTTTGGCATTATGTAACCTTTAAATATCTCTTGCAGTGCTTTTTTTAAATATCAGCCTATAATGATTTATTTTTAAACATCATTATTTCATGTTTACCGCTTTTCTCTCCCAGATCTGAACCCTATAACCATTTTTCCTATTATTATTTAAAATATGAATGGTGGGGTTTTTTTTGTTACCAGACTCAGAGTTTTTCTTTATAATTCAGACAAAGTTAGGACAACTGCTATAAACCGAAGGTTTTTGCAAAAGAACAAATTAATTAAATGAAATTTTCCAATGAAGCTGACTAAAATTACAGACAGGTTTATGCATACATCTGTTTCTGTATAGGCAGTTATGAAGTCATCTGGAGTGCAGTTATACGGTCTGTTTTATAACAGGCTAGTTCTCGAAGCATAAACAGAAGAAAGATGTTTTCAACACTTTTAGCTCTGACTTTTGTTTAGACACTAAACAAGAACAAAAACAACTGAAAAATATTGAGTCACATTTTCTGAAGTCTCAATAGTTGATGGTCTGCTGTTGAAAGATTGCCAAGTGTTTCAGCTCAGACCAGATCTCATACAAACAACTGTCAGAAAGGTGTTTAAGAGATAAGATTTATAATTTCATAACTGGCTTTTCATTTTCAAATTCTTTTTTTTTTGACTTGTCACTTACTAGTTTCAGCATGGATTGAAAGTATAAACATTGAGAGTATAATCAAAACAGAGATCTAGGTTCAGGTTTTAAACAACTGTATTAAGAACTGTAGCTACTAAGTCATTGTAAGTAGATGTACAGGCCAAAAGGGGTCCATTTAGGACAGACTACTGGAGACTAAGTACCTGCAGCATCATGCAGGAGACAAAAACAGAGAGTCTGAACAACACTGAGTGTCTCTGTTAGTGTGTAAGAGGTGTGCAAGCATACCTGAAATACCACCCAGCTTCCTGATTTGGGGCTCAGGAATGCTTTGAGTTGGATGTAATATCCTTTTTCATTGGTTCCCTTTCATGAAATATTCTGAATATGTAGCCATTTTGAACCCAATTTAATTTTCTGTGGACACTGTATTTTATACAAGGTAGTTTGGTTGTACAATAACACAGCTTGGTTTCAGCCAGTTTTGTTATTTCTCTGTTTCTAAACAATGAACAAGTACCTGTTATTTAATTTTTTCATGATTTGACAGACAGCATTATATTCCTTCTAAGGTGTCTCTTCTCCAACCTTCAAAGAGTTTCTGCTCAGAAGTTTTTCCATAACTTTGGTCATCATTGTTATCGTTCTTTGAATCTCTTCCAGTCCTATTAGGTCTTTTGTAGTAGAGTGAGATGAACAGGGGCAAAGAGTATTCTGAATGAATATCCAACATTAGACTGGTTTAGCAAATAAAATGCTGTTCTCACTCTCTGATTTGCCTCTTTTGCTTTTCTAATCATTCCTAACATTCAATTTACTTTCCTTCGCTGCCAGTTCCAAGGTATTTAATTGGGTGCCCAAAATTCAGAAAAATATGCAATTAGTGGCCAACTATGAAATGTTTGGTTAAAACATTTCTTGGCATCACATAAAAACTCTATGGCAGAAGGCAGATTTCAAATGCTTTAGCCCTCAAGGCTCTGTGTCCTTTTCCTGTAATCCCCTTCATCATTCACTCCCAAATGTGAAAATTGTGCCAAATGAAACAAGTTCTCATGGAAAACATTCTGCTTACAAAAAGCTTTAATTTTTACACCTCCATCCTAGCAAAATACTAAAGTATAGGATTAACTTTAAGCTTGTTATTACACTTAGAAGTAATTTAGAATACCTCATTAATATCTTTTACTTATTATATTATACTTATTCCTTATGTATACACACCAGTTTACAACAAAGTTTCTGATGTATTCTGCTATGGTTGTGGTATGTGTAGGGCTTACATACTGTAATCAAGGTATGACACAACAACATTGAAAACTATTATAAACCCCAAGATTTTAATATGAACCACCCAAGATGATTTCTTTCATAATTTCCAGGAATTACCTTAGCTCCCCTCACATGTGATCAGAGTTACTGCTGACTCTTGTCAGGGATAGATACTACAAATTTCATGTGTGCAGAATATGTTCTTTTCTTCCAATTCCTTTTGCACAATAATGTATCAGAAAAAAAAAGGGACAGCAATAGAGATAAGACTGACCAACTATAATCTTTCCTTCTTCCTTTTTTTTTTTTTATGATTAAAACTATAACCATGATAATTTCTCAACACAGTGTAATCCATATCTTTTTATTCAACTCACAAATAATTGTAAAAGGCTGCCAAATTTTCCTGGAAATAAAAATCAAGACATCTAAACCCTGACAAAAAAAAATTAAAATAAATACAACCTAAGTCTCGAAATCTCTTCATTCATATTGCTGGAAAAGAAGTTAAGTAAACTTGAACAGAAGTTTCAATAATGGAGACAGTTAATGAAAAGTTAATTTAAATAAATATGTATATCTATCCTCCACAGTCATACAGACAAAGCATATATACTCTGATTATCCTCGATGCTATGGAAATCAAAAGCAAATATTTATTCTGAAAGTTTTTGCTATTTCCTAATGCATAGAAAAGTTATCTGCTTTATACAATTCTGAAGAGACAGAAGCCAAGACTCAAATGTTCAAACTACCTACAGTATTATATGACTCTTTTCTTTATCTAGAGATAATATTTTTGGCAAACATTCTTATCAACAATATCATACCATAATTCCAGAAATCTGAAATGGAATTAGATAGTACTGTAATCAACCTCTTGACTGTATTTTTTTTTTGTGTGTGTATTCTGAATAGTAGCTCTGTATTAGAGATGGTAAAATCTAACTGATCTGTTCAATATTGGAAAATATCTAGAAATATCTATATAGCTGAAGCCTAGCTGACATCCTAAATAAAAAAGCGTAGTGAGTGATATATATACATACACGCAGATTTATGTGCTGAAATCACACGGATTTCAAACATGTAAGATATTTTCAATTAGGGCAAAATTTGATTTTCTACATGCAATATTTTGGGAATGCCTTTAATACAAACAGCAAATGAGAGACACTGGAAAAAAAATAACAACTGGGTATCACTCAAAAACCAAAAAGTGCATTGTGTTATCATTGAAAAATATGAAGATTGTCAAGATTAGAGTCCCCTTTCTTGTGCTGCCACCTCAGTATCATTTACTATTTGAACTGGTTTTTAAATGCATGGCATCTATACCTTTTGATAGCAGCTGGAATTTCAACAGAAAACTTACTGTGGGCTGGACCCAGATGGGTAAGAATCAAGTTAAATGACCTGGAAGCTTGACTTACATGAACACTTATGCTGTCACTATAATTTCAAAGATACACCTTTGTGTTTCAAAACAGCTGACAGCTTTCCACTGTGGTATAAGACACTCTGCTTTTGACTGGCACTTACTAACCCTAAAGATGGTTTTGCACTCTTTTGTTTTGTTTACAAAAAGTTGTTTCCAGCTGATTGGTTGATAGGACCTGGGAATGATAAGCCATTTTTTCCCATGTGTTGCCAATTCTTATTCATAGCAAGGAGTGTTCAGAATTCTCACTCCTTATCTCTTTCAGGAATAAGAAATTTTCTCTGATACTATAAAAAGCTGAAAAAAAACGTTATTTTCAGAATTATCAGAGGTGCCCAATGGCCATTCGTAGGGCAAGTTTTCAAAACTACCCACCTCTTACTTATTCCCCAAATAACTGGTAGCTTTTGAGAAGAGTTGAGCTACACAGAAAGAGTTTGAGTAAGTGGCTGAGTAAAAGACCTCCTGGCCAAACTGAAACGTGCTTTAACTTGGTCAGCACTGAAGTGGTCAAGCAGGTGGACTAGATGATCGTTGCAGGACCCTTCCAATGAAATAGTCTATTCTATTACTGTCTTACCAAACACAAGACAAAAATGCATAGGCAGCGTAGGCAAGGACATGCATCTTGGGAAGAAAAGAGGAATACTGCGTGTGAGTGTAGGGATGGGATCAGGAAAGCTAAATCACAGCTGGAGCTCAGTTTGGCAAGGGATGTGAAGAATTATAAGGACTTCTACAGGTGCATTAGTCAGAAAAGGAAGAAGAAAGTAAATATACCCCTCCCGATAACTGAGACAGGCGATCTTTGGAAAGCCACACTACCTTTTATCAAAGTTATTTCCTGTGTTGTGAAAGCTCCAGTAACCTGGTAACAAATAACTATCTTTGAAATAAAACTGAAACACTGAGAGTAGTTTTAAATATATTTAACAAGCATGGTTCATGTTTCTTAAATTGAACTACCATCAAAACTACTAATGTTGCAGCATGAGTCTAAGTGCAGTCAGATCTCCATTAAGTCAGAGATTTGCAGCATTCAGCCCTGGAAGAACAAAAACTTATCTCATCTAATGATCTTACATGTCACTGTTCCTGAATTTCACTTCTGTTACAGTCAAACACAGAGATAACTGTGAACCAGAATGATATCCCACAAATCTTGATCTGAGAAGTAGTGAGACTAAGAGCCATCACTTTCTTTATAATTATGTTTCAATCATTAATGGTGCTTTCTGTTAATAACATTTTTTGCCTTATTTCTTACTTTGATTAGCCAAACTTCAGTTTTCTGCTTTTTGTTATTACTAAACCTTCCTGTTTAAGTATACAGCATATTTCCTCCCATGATGGCTTTTATACACTGTAATCAGGTCACTTCACCTTTTGTTCTTCACTTGGTTTCCTTTGGATTAACTACAAAGATTAAGTACATTTCATTTCTTGGTGTGTAGATTTTTTTCTCACTCTTACATTATTTTACCGTCTCTTTTCTACATTTCTTTCTAGGCTTCTATCTTCTTTTAAAAGAAGGATATCTATCTACTTTTCAAAAGAGGATAACAGAATTGAAGAAAACATTCCAGCATCGGCATCACCATTATCTTTATCTAAGTATGCCAGGTTTTACTTGTTGAAAGCTCTTACTCTCTTTCCTTGATCTATCATTGCACTCCAGCTTTATAACTGTGAGTTGTCCACTCTTACTCCTTAATAAATTTTTTGAAGTTCTACTTCTTTCAAAATGATGTAGCTATTACCTAAATTTGTGTGCACTTGTGTACACAAGCATGTATGCCTTGGGACACTTGTAGGGTAAGAAACTACTGTTAACTTTGCTTTTGGCTGAAAATGCATTTGATTTTGTCCCCCATCAAGCATCCATAATGCATTCTCTAATTGTCTTTTACTTCTTGGTTACCTCTTTAGCAGCTGGAGTAGGTTAATATCTCCCCACTTATTTCAATTGTTATTAATAAGTGCCCTGAAAATAATTTTGTTAAGCTGTTCCTGCTTCGTTTTTTCCAAGTCATGATGTAGTGTGAACAAAAGCTCTTAGTTTCACTTGTTCTCTTCAGAATTCTGAAAAGAATTTGGTCAACCTTTACAAATGACACAGATATGATTTATAATTTAAGTCCATCGTCATCTGATTTGTTTAAGGTTTAACATGCTCTTAACATTGATACATTTGTGAGAATGCAAAGAGTTTGAAAGGAATCAAAAAAAGTGCTGCAGGCTTTCTACCATGTTTTTCTCTGCTGCTTTCTGTTTGTGCTTGTGTGTTGGTATCCTAGGAAACCACTGAAGGTGGAATTGGTGAGCTGAGAGCTCACAGTTATATTAAACATTAAAAAGATTTCAGTTTTGAAAAGTTTGTTAGGAAATTAAATAATGCTAGTTTTGTTTTGTATGAAAAAATATAATTCTGATTGCTGTGCCAGAAGATTATTTAACTGAGCCAAAGTACTGGAAAATATACAATAAATAAACTGACAACTTTGTCAAAACTTCTGGAGTAAGGTTCATTGAATAAAGTTCCTTTAAAAATCGAGGGCATAATTCTCATTTCTATTCGTTACTTCAGTACCATGCCAGTGAAGCTCTACTGAAAGCAATGCAAGTGAATAAGTGCAATGGAATATATTTCTGATTCGATCTGTCATCAAAATACAGTACTTACTAAACAGGAATGTGGTAAGAGTTTCTAAAACCAGGAGATCTAACATTAAAATCAGAAATCAAGATACATCACACTGAGAGCAATGACTATATGCAGTGAATTATTGAAGAAGTTTATGAAAGTAGAATGTAAATAAACTCATGTTAAACCAAGATGTATTCATGGTAAATCAGTAGATGAAAGTGTAGAATGGAAAAAGAGGGTACTAGCATTAAAACAAGATTTAAAGAATAAATGATGGTTTAGAGTTTGGTAAATTCTTGTGGCTGCTACAGCATATGTTGTTCTGAAAACAGATAAAAGTGAACAAAAAGGAAAAATTCAATATTCAGGTATCCTGCATGGGCAGGTAAGTGTACAATTAATCAACAGATATTCATTATTAAGCTGCTGAGAAATCCATGAACAGTGGGCTTCTTGGGAAAGGACGTGACTAGCGAATATACTGTCCATAAAATACTGGCAAGACCAAGTTGCAGCTTGTATGCTATGAAAAAAAAAGGCTACTAAAAATGATAATCTGACTGTGGCTCTGATTGCTGGAATATGGAAATAAGCAAGAAAAGACAGATCACTGTATTTTCCTACTACTTAGACTCTTCCCTTAAGCAGCTGCTGTAGGAAAAGTTAAAAACTAAACATGGAGCACATCCCTTTTCAGAACAGCCTTCTTTTCAGGTAAGTCTTGCACTGTGATAACACAATTCAATCAGTAAAGGAAAAATGCTTTTTTGTACCTGTCTCCCTTGAACTCTTCTGTCCTCTCACGTGTGCCCAGGATTCATTTTCAGCTATGGAAACTGTAAGGGAAAGTGGACTGTGAGAACGCTTGCTTCATTAAGGTTATCAGATCAAGGACCTTTTCAGTTCAAAGGGAGTTGTGGGAAAGTCATAACCAAAACACACACAAGACACACACTTGATAGACAAGTGAGAAAAGGGACAATAACAAAGCCCAATAATCTTCAGCAGCTAATTGATGGGCTCTTAAGAAACTCCAGGGACACCTTTGGGGAGGGCCAGCCTGGAATTTGCAACTAATAAGAAGGGAGAAACAAAATGGTCACAAGCATTATGGATACCTGAGAGGCAAAACTTACTAGGGAGGGATTTGCAGCTGGAGAGACCAAGAGTGTGAATTCAGGGCCAGTAACTGGAGTCAAACCATATGTGACAGGGTTGGGGCATCTGTGACAGCGTATCTGCCCCAGATTTGTAACGCCTAGAGTTTTCAGCATTTAGCATATGAGCAGTTTCACTGAAATTTTTATTTCAAATATATTATTTACTGTACTTACTTGCCTTTATTTGGTAACATAAGCAGATTTGCAAGTCCTAGAATTTTCAGCATTTAGCATATGAGTATTTTCACTTGAAATTATTTCAAGTATATTAGTTATTTATTATACTTACCTGTACTTATTTGGTAACATGAGCAGACTTTCACTGGACTATGTATTGTATGTGATTATATATGAAAAGTTGAGATAAACTTTGCAATTTACTTTTCTAGAAAAGCATCCTCTCTCCTGTTGTATGCACCTACACAAAAAGGCCGGAAGCACAGCTCTGCCTGAGGATTTGCAAACCGTGTGTCGAGGGGAACGGAGTCATAAAACAAGTTTCTGACTGCTCACAAGAAATGCTCTGCTGTTTGTATCCTTTTGTCTTTGTACACACAACATTCATTGAGTTGCAAGGAGAAAGAAATGACTATTCGCACTCCGTTTGCGGTCAGTATTACTATATACAGCACTTCTTTTGCTACATGTAATTATTTTTATATTTTATATATCTAGCATATTTTACGTTCAGTACAGTTAAAAGTTTTCCCTGTCTGTAAAGCAAGCAAATATATACTGTTATATCAATACTGCCATCCATTTTTTGTCCAATATTAGTATATTTCCCTTTTATAGCCAGCATTTTTAAATCATTTAGGTTTTTCTATTAACTGAGTGGTTTTGGCCTGTCTACAGTACTTTCTAAGGAAACTCATAAGACATCTAGAAAATACTCTGGTAGCAATAATTCATCATACGTACAGAAATATATAACACTCAGCAGCTAGGAATAGCATATACTAGATATCTGGATTAAGGTTGAAAGGTAAAAAATTTCTACCTGGAATTTTTTCTAGCTGTAAGGCATAATAAGGTCTTGTTATATTTTCATGTCATGCTTTTATGAATAGAACAAGTAGGAATTTTTTTCATAGAAAAAAAAAGTAAGGTTAGTTGATTACCTTTGCACTGTCTCTCAAATGAAATTAACAATTTAATTCTGAGGAGCATCAGTTTTTTTCATAAAACATGGACTTCAGCAAGTCCATAACTCCTTGAAAGCTAAGCATATATTTAAGCATTGTCTTAACTTGCAGTAGAGCTAAATGTGAATAAGCATTTTTTTGTATTTGAAACTAAAACACACATAGGTCATAGAATGAACAAAGTAGTGAACACAACTACATATGCACATGCATGTGTACATATATAAGGTATACACGTACATATATATATAACCACTTTGTATATATACACATGTATATATACACATACATATATATATAACCACTTACACATACATATATATATAACCACTTACACATACACAAATATGTATTACTGAGTGTTAAACTTGAGTGTCCAAAAGTCCTAATTAGAGTTATTTTGCAAAATATTGCAAAAACAGATCTGCTTACCAAAATGTATATCAGAGGCTGAAGTTGTATATTTTATTTCAATTTCTTTCACACCGTAACAGGTGATTCACATACCACTGTTTTTTCTTACATGAAAGCTTTCACTCTGACAAAAATGTATATAATCCTGTATTAAACCTTGTATTGTGAGCCCCACAGAGTGTAGCTGAAGTGAGAACAAGTAGAATTTGTAAAAACAGGATTTTATATGAATGAATAAAAGGAATTTCCAGGTAACTTGAATAAATTACTATATTTTAACACTCAAGTTATACTTATGGTCCTAGTATATGAAAGATAATTAAGTGTTGTATGTGAATCACGTTTAGAATAACAAGGCTTAGGAAACTAAATAAGGCACTTAAGTAATGGCATGATTGACTCTTGCTACATAGAAGGATACTGTGCCCTACTGATATAATCATGAGCACAGTGTGAGTGTGTCTCATTATATCAACACAATTTAACATACTATAAAACCCCACAGAGTAGAAATAATAAGCTGGAGAGAGAATGTGAAGGATGAACGTTAAATACTTTCCACTTTACAAAGGGGATATTGAGGTACAACACAATTATTAGCTCATCACACATGCAAAATGCAGAGATGTGCAGATAAAAATTCTATACACTCCTGAATGTTATTTTTGACGTTGTTATTATTATTATCATCACTTTATTAACAACAAGAGGACTGAAAAGTAATTTAACATTACAGATAAGTCACAACACAGCTTGCCAGGTCAAACTGTAAATCATTTATAAACAGCTTGCATGAAGAATGTTTAATTAGACTGTATATGACATGAAAGGGATTCAGAGAAAGTAAATATATCCAATTCTATTGTAGCTACATAAAATGCCATTTTAAGCCTATCTCTGCATTTTAAGTAGAGTCTAAAAGTTCAGTTTGACTCCATATTTGTAGACCATACACTGTTACCTCACAGAAGATTCCCAAGGTTGGTGTTTAGAGTGGAGCAGCCCAAGGAAAATGAGTTGGGAATATGACTTGTGGTTTAGAGCATTCTCAGGAAAGCCCATTCCAGAAACATAGAGGGTCACTGGCAAGCAGAGCCATCCTAACTATTTCCATACATCTGACTTGCCTTGCTGTGATAGGTGCAACTATCATAGAATCATAGAATGGTTTGGGTTGGAAGGAACCTTACAGGTCATCGAATTCCAACCCCCCTGCCATGGGCAGGGACACCTCCCACCAGACCAGGTTGCTCAAAGCCCCATCCAGCCTGGCTTTTAACCCCTCCAGGGATGGGACAGCCACAGCTTCTCTGGGAAACCTTTTCCAGTGCCTCACCACCCTTACAGCAAAGAATTTCTTCCTAATAGCTCATCTAAATCTCCCCTCTTTCATTTTAAAACCATTCCCCCTCATCCTATCACTATACTCCTTGATAATTAGTCCCTCCCCATCTGTCCTGTAGATCCCCTTTAGGTACTGGAAGGGCCTATGAGGACTATGGCTGCTATATAACTATGGTCACTCACTCCCCACTCAGTGGGATAGGTGAGAGATTCAGAAGAACAAAAGCAAGAAAAATCCTTGGTCAGGAATAAAAACAGTTTAATAAGCAAAGCAGAGCTGTATGCGCAAGAATAGCAAAATGAGGAATCTTTATACCCCTTCCCATGGGCAGGCAGACAATCAGATACTTCCTAGAAAGCAGGACCTCAGAGTACATAATGGCCACCTGGGAAAGCAAACACCCTGGCCGTGAACATCTCTGCTTCCTCCTTCTTTTCCCAAGCTTTTCTTGCTGACCATAATATCGTATGATATGGAACGTCTTTTTGGTCAATTCAGGTCAGTTGTCCTGGTTGTTTCCTCTCCCAACTTCCTGCACACTCCTGGTCTACTCACTGGGGGTTCAGAGTGGGGAAAAAAGAAAGCCTCAATGTAACGCAAGCACCACTCAGCAACAGCCAGAACACTGGTGTGTTATAACTCTGATTTACTCACAAATTCAAAACACAGCACCATATGGCTGCTATGAAAAAATATAACTCCATCCCTGCCAGACCCAGAACACTTGACCTTGCAGCACGACAAAAGCACTTGAGAGAGCTGTTTGGATTCTTCCTGGAAGAACACTGGCCAGTCTGAGCACTGGCTTCTACGGGAATAATGGGACGTAGTCTGTGTTTGGAATATGAGAAGTCCACATCAATTCACCAGTCAGCTTGGCAGGATGGATTTCTGAGGACTATAAAAAAATGTCTATCATCTGACTTTTTTAGGACGAGTGTAGGTAAAGCTAAAATGATCAGGTGAGTTGAAGATACTGCCAGATATTGCCGTCAGTAAAAGGTATGGGTGTACTCATCAACAGAAATGGTTGGTTGGCAGATGGAATATACTTGTTCAAGTTAAAATGTACATCCTTTTTGGGTATAACAAGTGATTCTGCTCCTCTAGAAATGATAATTCAAATTCTACAGCCCATAGAACGTGTGTGTGTGTGTGTGTGTGTGTGTGTGTAAAATGTGTATAAACGTGTGTATAATCAAGTACGAACGTGTTTAATGTAAATCTTCACAGTTAGTTATGTTTATGGAAAAGAATGGTGAAACCAGTATTTCACTAGATATTCAATTGAACAAAGGGCATTTCTTTCTCCAAAACAAACCAGGGAAGTAGCCTTCTAGAGAATTAACATTTGCATTGGTGGAAATCAGGACAGCGTATGTCTTTCTCTTCCAAGTAATTCTATCTTTATTTGTTTTATGTATGCCTTCATTTAAGCTACAGTTTCATTCAGATTCTATAATATAATTTTTGAATATTTAATAAAGGGAAATATTTCAGAATTATTTTTTTTTTCTGTCTGGCTTCATCTCTGTAGCACTACAAAGCGACACCATGGATCTTAAGCTTTTTTCAACAGGAGTATTTTAACAAAGCCATGAGGTCAGGACAAGTTGCAGGTTTGAGGATACTTGAAAACTAATCATTAATCATCAGCTCTAATTTTGCCAATTTCAGCATAGCATGTGATTTATTTTAGAAGACATCAGAAATGTTAATTCTACAGCATGTTACAGGCTTACTTTCTAAACACCATAACCCTTCTTAAGTTTCTTTTATGCATAAGGGTGTTTATGGACAGAATTACATATTAAACTTCAGTATCAAATGTCAGAGTCTTGTTTTATCTTATAGAAGTCTGGACATTTCTTTAGAGGTATTGTTCAATGGTGAAATGTTGAAACTGTTATGCTGCACTTAGTTGAAGGCTGTTAATTTTGCCAAAGAGATGGATGGAAAGTTAGATTTTTCATCTTTCCTTCTGATGATTCTATGTTTTGGCCCAAGGCCAGGCTTCTAAAGTTACAAGTCTTTGCTGGTATTTTTGCAGTAGAGTCTGATTTGATTCTTGAAATTGAGTTTCTGTGGCTCTGTTGAGCAGAAATCAGTCTTATTTTTGAAACGCACATCAGTAACCACAGATGTCTCATAATAGTTCATAGACAACAGATCCTCCTTTCTTGGACAGTACAAAGGATTATAGTTAAAGGTTGTGTCTGGTGTTGCAGTTTATCCACCAAATTGGAGAGCTGTCTTAAGCATATGCCTAAACATAGTCTCATCCTTGCAGTATCCTTCATCTCTGCCTAACGCTCACACAAATTGGTCTCTGGAGAATGCTGAGCATCAGAACTCTAAAGGCCTCTATGTTTGAGCTCTTATTCTGTGTTGAGTAGGAAAGGAAAGAAAACTATGCATATTAAGAAACTCAAATTATTGATGTGATAAATTTGAATTGCTTTATTGTTGAAATCACACAGAAAACAGAGAACAACTACATATTACATACCTAGTTTGAAATAAAATGGATAAACTTTTTCTCTGTAAGAATTTGTTCAGGTGCTTAGCTGCTTGGTTTCACCCAGCTCGTTTCTATAAATCCCTTTTGTGTGTTGAATGCAGTATGTCGGATTGAGGATAATCTCATATAGCATTGATGGGTTTTGATGGTTCATTCATAAGGTACATTTTTTTGTGGTGGTAACTCAGATAAGTGCTCTATTTTTTCATTTTGATATGATCTGATTCCACAGGAAATTTACTTTAAAGGAGGAGTAAGTATATAAATGGATTCCTACTAATTATTTTTGGAGAAAAAGGAACAACACTGTTTCTTAATAAGGTTGCTTTAATGCTCAAGAGCAACTCTCTTGTCTTGCCAGATAAGTCTCAAGCTATTTGTGTGCAAGTTTGTAGCTAATGATTGCAGCAAGCAATTTGCCAGTGAAAAATGGTTCTGTGATCTTAGTTATACTTTTGATAACAATTATCATTTGTCTGTAGATTGGTCTCACTGCAGTGAAGTGGATGCTATCCAAGATAAGGAATCCTCAATTTCCCTCAACATCAATTTAGTCAGTGTGGGTTTGAAGTCAAACTTTTCTTTACCAACTGGAAGAATAGCTGATTTTTAAGGGTTGAGTTCATAACCATCAATTTATCATTTATAACTACTTTAAAGAATACAGAATGGAGAGTGCAAAATATGCTGAAAGCTGGGAACATTTATTCTAAAGCAAGAATAAGGGAACTGGGTTAATTCTGTTTAGGGAGAACAACAAGAACTGCAGGAAAAAGTTTTTTCAGGTCTTCAGGTTCTGAAACAGACTCACAGAAGCTTCTCGCATCAATAAAGGAATATGACACAGGGTACAAGAACTGAGAATTATGAACTAAAGAAACCTATCTAGATACTTTAAAAATTATTGAGATTAAACAATAGGCCAGAGATTTGTGTGGAAACCACAAAGCAAAAGATTAAAATAAAGTAGAATTATTGATCTATTCACAAAGATGCCATATCCCTTAAACACAAAATTTCAAGGATCTCTTTTCACCTTCCCTGCGCTGCCACCTTTCAGATCGGTTGTAGGTTTTCTTCCTGCCATGATTTTCTTTAGCAATATTTAATAAATTTATTTAACACCTTGAGTCTTTAAAGCCTTTAAAGTCTCCAAAAATCTTTCTTACTCTCTCACTTAAGGTCATGGAACCTAAACATTCGGGTTACCATATCTTCCCTTCCACAGTCTTCTGTAGGCTTAATTAAAACTCAGACTTCTTTGTGTTTCGGTTTTTTTTTCAGAAAAATATGTTGCTGACAGAGTTTCAATTTGAGTGAAATGGAAATCTTTAATTTTAGAATATTCTGAGGAAAATACTGTTTAATTTATTTTGTAAGTTTTACCCAGAACAAAGTATTGCTGCCATCAACCCTACTTTACAAAGTTTTAAGATTTTACAATTTCAAATAGCTACTAATTCCCCTGGGAAATTTCCAATCATGTCTAATCTTCAATCTTCTTTCTAGGTTTCTTTTTTAATTCCCTCAAATTTCTTTTGACTGTGAGGAAGAATACTTCCACCCAACCCAACTATCTATAAATGAGCAAGTACTCCTTCTACACATACTCACAGACTAAGAAAAAATAATAGAAAAAAAAGAGAAAGAGATGGTAAACAAGCTGATAGATGCATCTTCCTGCTTATGTCAAAGAGATGATGCAATACTCTATTATTGATGGAATTTATGAGATAATTTTGCTTACAAACACATAACCATATCATATGCACTGACTGTAGGAGCCTGCGCTTTCTTCTATGTATAGGTACTTGCACGTCTAGTACCTCACAAGACTCCTGGTCCAGAAGGATAAAGGGTCCTTCTTGAATTTTCTTAAAATTCTGCATATTTTGGAGGACTATTCCTGGCTTTTCTTGCCTTGCCATACAGCATATTTATCTTCCCTTTTAGAAATCCCTGTTTTCCTCCTGTTATTCTTATATTCTTATTACCTGCTACTTTTTAATCCAAAATGGTCTCCTTTTTTATTCCCTAAAAAAAAAACCAAAACAGTTTTGTGTGCTACCCCATTTTTTCAGATACCTTCATTTCTCTATTTCAGTGAAGTTTATTTGTCCCATGCTCATTTACTGCCTCCACTCTCTCAGGCCTGCTCTCCTGATATTTCTATTTCTTTTCGAATCCCATTTCAGCTGTAAATCAAGTTCAACTGAACTGAAAATCACATCCTCTTCTATAAAAGAACTTTCTTTATTACATAATCAAACCTTTCTTCTGAACCCTTCAGAAACTTGCTGAGGTTGCAGAAAGCTTTTGCAGAGTGCCCATAGGGCAAAAAAATCTCACCCTCTCTCTGTGAAAGTAATTATTGATAATCTAAGTTCACCCTAGTGAATGTTTAAATAAAAAGAAACTGGTCAACAGAGACCTTTTAAAAATAATCTGCAAATGAAAACACTAATGTATTTGCTACTTGCAACAGGCCTCAGAGAGAATTTGTTTAGCACTAGAAGTTTAATGACTATCTTGTTCTAAGAAAGTGCTGTGGAGTGATGCCTTTAAATTAGCTTTATAATCAGTCAGAACACATTTGAAGAGGATTTTATTTGCAAGGTTTAACCATCAATCTTGTCTTAAATCTATAATCTCTGGTGGGTTGGTCATTTCTCCGACAAAGAATTTCAGCACCAGCTGTTCAACCCTTGCCAAAGCTCTGTAAATTGATTGATCTGTCCCAGTTCACACCCTCAAGACATAGTTGGTGTGTTGGCCCCTATAATCCTGAATGACAGTGTGGATTATAGCATAAACAGCATCTGAATTAATTTGTGGTTGTGAGTGGAATACATTCTGTAAGTATGCTTTTAAATTTTAAACCAAATTATTTTTTCAAATTAGCCTTGTGTACTACAGGAATAGTATTCTACAAAGACACGCAATTAACACATCCATATGCAAAGAAGTTTACAGCCTAACAGCACAGGCTGGATACAAACACATTTTACAGCCCTAAATTCAACTGCACCCAGTGGAAGGAACCTTAGGTGGCAGAAGGGTGGAAGAAATACCTAAAGAAGGAAAGCTGCTCTTAAGCACCAAATGTTTCATGCTCACCATGATGAAATTAGAAAAACGTCCTTCTCTGTTTATTCTCTTGGATTTTAAATAATTAAATATATTAAGATACTTAGTAAATAGTAGGATAATTTCTCAATCAACTTTGAAATAAATCTACAGACACTTATTTCTTATGTCAACACAGATATGGCATAAATCTCTTTACTGGCTCCTGTACTCCCTGTGCATTAGAATACAATGAAAGGACACATTTTTACATTAAAACCAGCAGTAAACCATAAGGTGCTGAAGATTTAAAATAATGATCAGTTCTCTTCCGATTTACTATCAATAGGGATATGGAAAGATTAGGAAAATATGCAACAGAATGGCTTATCATTTAACAAGTCAGCATGTTCCCATGGAGACTGTTTGAGGGCCAAACGAAATCAATGAGATCTTTTTTTCTGACTCTACATGTGCACTTCTTATATGTGGTTGGTCCCCAAAAGACATATCATGGGTTCATTTTAAAGCAGGAGTCCAGCCACTTGAGTTCCAGTCCCGTCATCCTCCTTCAAACAAATTTTCTTGAGCTCACTGGAAGTTCCTGCCTTAATAAGTAGGGAATAAAATGGCTGCTGATGAAAACAACTAACCTGAGATTAAATGAAAGCACCCAAACCAGATATTTATTTCATAATCTTGTTCCTAAATATGTTGGGGCTTTGTTTTGTTTTGCACATTGTCTGTTCTTCCCTGCCAATTAAATTGGGTCTTCACAAGCGGGAAACATTATGGTTTTTTTGATGGAAAGTTTTCAAATTTAAAAATTTTTATGTTATTTCTTGGCTTACACAGAAACGTGTTTTGTTCAGAAGTTATTAGAAGTGCCCAGCCTATTTGTTTCCAAGTTCATTTCTTCTGGGACAATGTGGCAGTAAACAGATAGTCTATGACATGATTTCACGCAGCTGGGCATCCCAGCATGCACTGGAAGTAGAGCAAATGAAAGAATCAGGTTATTTCTAATAAAGATCCCTGCAGACTCATTATTGGCAATATCATTTACCATTACAAAAATTCAGGCCTCGAAGCTCTGAAAAGCACATCAAGCATCTTGGAATTCCTAAAGTACATAAAAGCATAATGCATTTTCTTACTATTTAGCTTATTTAACAAAAATGAGTTAACTGTTTAGTCAGGACTCCTACAACCTTGGTAGTACAATTATTTTACTGAGCTAAGGATCTTTCTACATCCCTGAATCTTTTATTAAAAATCCTCAACAAAGTTGGTAAAATGATTGAAATTATTTCCCCATAGTTATAATCTGTACGTTAACTCTCAGCTACACTAGAGAATTTTACCACAAAGCTGCGTAGAGACAGCCATGATTTTTGAAAACTGTTCCTTGTTATGTTGGGAAGAATTAAGAAATCTTTCTTAAGTAAAGTTTCCAGTTTCAGAAGTTCTTTTTGTAAAATAATGTTTTCTGTGTTGTTGGTTTGTGTTGGGGTTTTTTTTCAGATGAAGGTTCATATGAAAATATAGCAACAGTATTTTCAATCTTTATGAAATAAAAAAGTCATATAATATATATTTCTTATGTGTTTCCAACAAAAAAATAAGCAAACCCTTTCAAACATCAATTCTGTGTTGCAAAAAATAAATTGTTGAGAAAAATGTAGCAGTTTTAACCTTTAGAAAAGGTAATGGAAAAGTAACCTTTCACTTCATGACTCCTTTATTTTGCATAATGTACAATAACGATTTTAAGAAAGGAAGATATCATTCTTATCTATTTGCCTTAAGAAACGTTTAGTTTCATACAACATTTAGACATGGCCTACCTGAATGGGGTTGATTTAATGTTCTTAAGCTCTGACTGATTTTCTTAACATTGAAAAATTCTGGGGGTTTGAGATTTAAGGAATCAAAATCAGGCTTCTAATGTTTACAACCAGGTAATTACTTTTAAGTCATTTTATATTTATGAAGTTTAATTTACACTGTATGTGACTAATTTGAGTAACTAAGCATTTCTTCATATTAAATTGAAGGCATACATGTTAAACTATTCACACATACATGCACACATACACACATACGGGCATTATACCTACTATATAAAAAAAAAAAATCTCATGGTCTTTTTTTTTGATGATTTTCAACATTTGTCCAAGTATGTACTAAACAAAGAAATGAAGATGACAGCAAATATACATATATACTGTTTCCTTTTTATCAACTAGCTAATACATATATTTTTAACTCAGATTGCTCAGCTGATAGGGAAAAAAAATAGGATAAAAACTAAAAACACTTCAAAGTGAGCATTGCACACAGGCTCATTGTCACTGACATCAATGGCCAATTGTGGTGACAGGAAAATACTGTCTAAGAGTGGAAAACCAGCTTCTCCCTCTTCCTAGATGATTGCAATATCTAATAGTGAAGGTCTAGCCAAATGGCTTTGAAGGACAAGCTGGAGAAGAGCTGCTTAAAGGTCCTCTCAGATTCCTGCTCTCCTGTAAGGTATCTTTACCATCCCCATGCATTTTAGTTACATATCAGACATCTCCCAGGGGAAACTTCAATTTCCCTTTTCTTTTTACACCAAAGCTTCACAATTACCTTTCCTTATAAGACTGAATCCTTGAACCAGTAATCGCCTTAATCTATTATGATTGGTTTTATGTGGAGGAGAAAAGGAATATCAAGAGGGCAAAGGAATAACCTGAATTTAGGCAAATGCTTTTTTTAATTGACTAAATAGAAAATTTTGTCTTGAAGAATCTTAAGTGTTAAAAAGTAGACTTGCAGTCTGATGTGCTTAGGTAAAAAATATCTTCAATCCAGATGAATGATTTAGGTAGACTAAAGAGCAACCTGAAGCAGATGATAGATAGTACTGTAAAAATATCTCTCTTAATCAAAGGTTGTTTTTGAAAAAAGTGTTTTATCAGCCACACTTTTGATTATAGTTATAATTTCTTAAGAGTTTCAGTGTGGACATGAGCATAAGATCAGTGCCCAGAGTTAGGAGCAGAAATTATTATAACTAGAGCTGAGCAGTTGAGTTGAAATGACTACTGATTACACTTGCAAATTGATGCACAAGACACATCTAAATTAATATCTGATATATAAAGCATATAAATAATGTTTATTTTATGAAACGCTTCATCCCAAAGGTAAATACATGGCTGAGGTTTGAGGTCAATATGTTTGTTTTAAAATGAATACATAAATGCATTAGAACTCAATTCCATATATGAAAGGAAGCTGACCTTTAGAACTGTGCTTGCACATATTTAATTGCAAGAATATTACACGTTATTTGTGCTAGTCTAACCAGCTCTTTCAACACTATTTCAAAAAGCAGCTTTGTCTCTTTGATGCTCTAGAATCTCTAAAGGCTGTGTTTTCTCCAAATTGTCTTAGAGGGAATCTCCTTAAGTGCCTCCCCATAAAACTTAATTACAATTTCAAAGGAAGGCAAGGTCCTCTAAATCTATGGTCCAAGTGGTGACCAGTGACAAGTGACTCAAGTATCAGTACTGGGACCAGTGCTGTTTAACATCTTTGTTGGCAACATGGACAGTGGGATTGAGTGCACCCTCAGCAAATTTGCCGATGACACCAAGCTGTGTGTTGCAGTCGACACAATAGAGGGAAAAGATGCCATCCAGAGGGACCTGGACAGGCTTGAGAGGTGGGCCCGTTCAAACCTCATGAAGTTCAACCAAGCCAAATGCAGGATCCTGCACCTGGGTCATGGCAATCCCAAGCATAAATACAGGTTGGGCAGAGAACGGGTTGAGAGAAGACCTGAGGAGAAGGACTTGAGGGGTGTTGGTGGATGAGAAGCTGGACATGAGCCAGCAATATCTGCTCGCAGCCAAGAAAGCAAACTGCATCCTGATCTGCATCAAAAGAAGGGTGGCCAGCAGGGTGCAGGAAGCGATTCTGTCCCTCTACTCCATTCTTGTGATACCCCACCTGGAGTACTGTGTCCAGCTCTGGAGCCCCCAATGTAAGGACATGGACTTGATGGAACAGGTCCAGAAGACAGCCACAAAAATGATCAGAGGGCTGGAGCACCTCTCCTGTGAGGACAGGCTGAGAGAGTTGGGATTGTTCAGCCTGGAGAAAAGAAGGCCCCGAGGAGACCTTAGAGCCCTTTCCAGTACCTAAAGGGGACTAAAGGAGAGCTGGAGAGGGACTCTCGATCAGGGATTGGAGCAATAGGATGAGGGGTAACGGTTTCAAACTAAAAGAGGGGACATTTGGATTAGATATTTGGATGAAATTCTTTCCTGTGAGGGTGGTGAGACACTGGAACAGGTTGCCCAGAGAAGCTGTGGCTGCCCCATCCCTGGAGGTGTTCAAGGCCAGGCTGGATGGGGCTTTGAGCAACCTGGTCTGGTGGGAAGTGTCCCTGCCCAGGGCAGGGGGGTTGGAACTGGATGATCTTTAAGGTCCCTTCCAACCCCAAACCGTTCTATGATTCTATTGTCTAAATTGCTGACTTTAAAATAAATAATTATCATGGCACAGCTAACATTAGATATTCTCAAAGAGGAAACCACCATGATTTCACTTTTCAAAGCATCACTGCATTCTCTCTGTGATGTCAAATGCTTTGATTGCCACCCTGGGAAAATAGATTTTCTGAAAACTGTTACTCCTATTGTCACCTCAACGAGAGAAGGAAAGATGATGCAAGTAGCAATTTCTGATCCAAACTCTGTGCTCCTCTCCTGTCTTTGTGATAGACAACAGCGATTCATTCTGTTTAAGGGAGATTCTTCATCTTTTACAGAGTCTATTCATCTGGTGTGAGATAGGGAACAATACTACAGATATGTCTCAGGCTGTAGAATTGCACCTGCAAGTGAAAGAAAGAGAAGAATAGTAGGAGCTAAGGAACAGACAGAAAACAGCCAAAACTAATGGATGTCAGAAAGGGAACAGCTGTGCCTTGGAGAAACAGCTACCTGTAGAGCTAGAGGAAGAGGGACAAAATTGTCTAGAAGAATTAAAGTAAGTTTAGGTGGCAGGGAGCATCCTTTTTCTTTATTATAAGCCATCAATTCTCACTTTCTTCAAGTCATTCCTGAAAATTATTGCCCATCCCTTATTTTAAGGAATATTCCTCATTTCATTTGCTTGTCAAGTGAATAAGAAGGTAAAAATCAAACAAGCTTTCACAGAGGAACATTAAACAGTGTTGCTGTTGACTAAATTTCAGTACAATATCAAGCCTTTGACAACCTTTGGGCCAGAAAAAAAAAACCACAAAATAGGAAACACAAAAGGATACTTATTTTGCATTGTTCAGAACTGCAAATACTGCATGGGCTTAAGACACTTTGCACATTAGCATAATGTCCACATTTGTATTTGGAACCCAAGTAAGGAAATGGCATTCAACGAAGAAAAGATCTGGCATTGTTAATTAATGATTAAGTGAACAGGAAAAGCAGGCATCAGTACTTTTACAGAAAATGTTCAATGAGCACAGGAAGAATACAGAAACATTACCCAGACATTCAGAAATGTAATAAAGCCAAAGCTCAGCTGGACTTGGAAGTGAAGAACTGATGCAAAGGGCCAAAAGGTGGGTTCTACATTTACAGCTGAAGCAAAAGTAAGCCTAAGGAATATTATATTCCCATGCAAAAAGAGGTGGGAGAATTCATGACAATGGACCCAGAAAAGAGTGAGGCAATCAGCACCTTCTTTGCTTCTGTCTTTAGTGGCAACATTTGATCTCAAGTGTTTCAGGTTTATGTTGCCTACTGGCAGAGTCTGAAGGATTATGGTGCTATTTGTGATATTGGAAGATGAATTCAGGGATAACTCAAGCAAACTGGATCAGCACAGGTCCATGGGACCGGATACTAAGGGTACCAAGGGAACTGATCAATTTAATTAGTAGGCTACTCTCTGTTATCTTTGACAGGTCATGAAAAACTCTCCCAATTGCATGAAAATAAATGTTATGCCCATATTTCAGAAAATCACTCTAGCTTATCCCTCTCAAAACCTAATCTCTTTAGGCTTTGATGTGAGGAAATTTGAAAATAGAGATACAAAATGCTTGCACCACAACCAATAAAAAGTGTATGTCACAATTACTTCTAGTCATTCGCAGATTACTTAGATACTGTTTTCCAGGGCTGACTGAAAACTGAACTGATCCATTTGGGTATGATAAACATTAGTAGACTGCTAGAGCTATCTTACCTGTCCTTTCAGATGAAAAATAAATAAACGATTCTGAAATGAAATCCTGTTTCTCTGTGGCTTCATGCCATTTTGATAAACTATTTAGGATCATCAGTTGTTATGCAGCAAGTAAAAGGCAAAAGTAATTTTTTTTTTTCCTGTTAGTTTCAAGATACTCCTGACAGAAACACTAAAAAGTTCAAAAACATTACTATAGTAATCCAGTCTGATTTTTTTCTCATGGAACATAAATATGTAACTGATGATGAAAATGTTAAAGTGGGACAGCATGATAGGCAAAAGGAAGGGCTTCTAGAAGCACATAAGTAGTGAAAGGTAGAGAGGGAAATTGTTAGCCCTCTGCTGACTGGGGCAGGGGCCCTTCTTTGTCTCAGTCTTTACTAGTAAGAACATTCTTCAGGAATCCTATGTCCCAGAGACATCCTTGATGGGATGCAACCACAAGAGCTGAGGGAAGCTGGCTGATGTCATTGCAAAGTCACTCTCCATAATCCTTGACTGATCATGGCAATTGAGAGATTTGTCTGAGGACTGAAGGAAAGCCAAAGTCACTCCTGTCTTGAAGAAGGGCAAGAAAGAGGACTCGGGGAACTACAGGCCCGTCAGCTTCAGCTTAGTCCCTGGGAAGGTGGTGGAGCAGCCATGGAATGATTTTGCATCCTGGAAACCATTTCCAGGCACATGAAGGACAAGAAGGTGATCAGAAGTAACAGACGTGCACTTATGAAGGGGAAGTCTTGCTTGACCAACCTGATAAACTTTGATGATAAAATGACTGGCTTGATAAACAAAGAGAGAGCAGTGGACATTCAAAACCCGCCTGGACAAGTTTCTGTGCAACCTGCTCTAGGTGGACCTGCTTTGCAGGGGGGTCGGACTAGATGATCTTCAGAGGTCCCTTCCAACCCCACATGATTCTGTGATATTGTCTACCTGGACTTCATGAAGAAGTTTCAATGCTGTCACCTGAGTGACCTCCAGAGGTCACTTCCAACCTCAACCATTTTGTGATTCTGTGGGACATACCAGTGTGCAAAATAGTGGAATGAGAGTATTTGCTATAAACAGTATCTGAGATATTGAAAAATGCAGTAAATTAAATTAGTAATGGAATTATCTGATACTGAATACTAGCTAAAAGTTTCAATTAAATTTCCTTATCTGCAAAAAGATTGAGAATTGCCAAGGATATTTCTTTGTTGTCAACTCTTCATGCTGGGATCTGTTGAGGAAAGCTCCAATAAAATAGTTGTCTTTAAAACCTTAATTTTTAAGGCACCTAAAATGTCCTTTAGATATTAAAAAAAATTTCTTTTACACATCATAGGACTATTTTAAAGTTGTGAGTTTTTAAACACATCTCAGAAATTAATATGACAATAACTTTTTATTATGAAACTTTTATTTCCAAATATTCAGGATTTTTTTCTGATACGATTTTTTTAATGATAAAACTTGAACTTTTTGAAGTTTATGACAGTGCACGATATAAGAGGTAAATTGCAATAAAGGTTTGATGACAGCTTATTTGGGTATAGTACTAATTTATCAAAAAATTTCAGTCAAGCAGGAATAAAGAAAGAATTCCATTAAATATCATATACTGACTGTCAAATAGTGGATTAGATAGTCTTGATTTTATCAAGAAAAGTCACTTAAGTGTGAAAATACTTTGCTCATTCTTTCCATCTCAACAAATTTTCCAAAAAGTTAAAGCAGTGTGAAAATTTAAAACTTAACAAAAGCAAGTATGTATTAATTTAGATTAGGAGAAAATGGCAATTTTTCAAAGTTTCTTTATTCTCTTTTTTTTGTTGTTGTTCCAAAAGGAGATGTATTTGAATGGCTGAGCAAGAAAGTCAATTGGTAAACTGATCCACCTGACAAATTAACATTTTTTCCTTTCTTTCCTGAGTTAGTTCTCAAACAATTCGCTGATCTAATGTTTAATACGACATGGCAGAGCACGATAAGGGATTGAAAAAGTAGCTGAAATGGAAAATAAGGATAAGTGATGTTCAAAACAGCTGAAGCCATAATTCCACTGAATGCAAAACTATAGTCTTAGAGATTCAGTTCAGTTGAGAGTTCATGCTTCAAGAGTCTTGCATTAAAAGAAGGTTTAATAGTCTGTCGTCAAATTCTAGTCTTTTAGTTGTCCTTATCTCAAAGAAGAAATTAGATGGGAAAGAGACAGTCATACAAGAGAAAGTGGGAAGTATTGGATTGAAGAAAAAGGCTAGGGAAGAAATAAGACTTCAGCAGAACTAGAGGAGGAAGTGTACTAGTGGCAAAGGAAGTAGGAAGTAAGAAAAGGATGAAAAAGTACAGACAACGTGCTAGAAAGGAAATGGCAGAACAGAAATAAAATGCATGCAGGCAGGTACATAAATGCAGATATATTTTTCTAAATTTTGAAATAAAAATTATATTTGTGTATCAAAAAAGCCATTCCTAAGAAAAAGGATTCTCAGAATTAAGCATCATGGGAGACAAAAAAAGCTCAAGGAATCTTTTAAATGCAGCTGGGGACAACAAAGCTGTACAGAAGAAAGCATTGTCTTCAAGTAGTGCAGTACTGTAAATTAATACCTGGAATAGCAGGAGAATAATAACTATTCTTTTTATATTTTTATGCATCTCCTCCTAGTAATTTTCTTTACATTCAGTAACTGTTTTATAAAAATCAAACGCAGTGCACATGCTAGTGTGCATTTTTTTTAATACGATTCAGAGTATCATCAAAACAATCTCTTATTTAAGCAGTTCAAATTATCTGGGGCTTATATTTGGTTACACAGAACCCTGTCAATATAAGCTTCCTCTGACAGACTTCTGTGAAACACTTGGTATTCTGAAACGAAGGTAAAAATGAAATTCCTTTAAATTCATCTATTTTCCAGGTGATATACTTCATCATAATTTTTCTACTTTGAAATATTTCTAGCAGATAAATCTGAAATCTACTGCCAATGAGTCCCACAGTTTTAAGAACATTGGGAAACTACTGTGATTAAGTTTTATGGAGCAAATTTTTCTTAAAGTATATTGGAAAGTGCGTCTCTATAATGGTCTAAGATATCCTCCAGCTCAGATAACGATTAGTTCTCCTAATTCATAACCAAGGAATGCTAAAAGCAACCTTTGTTTAAACACCACTTCTGCAAGTTACAATTTGTGACTTGTATTGAAGTTTCCCGAAATTTTCAAGGCAGAGAAAGTAATTTCTTACATTAGTCTACTTATTTAATGCAAATTGTGAGAATTGCCCAGGACACACACTCCTAGCACACTCCTACTGTGCAAGTAATACTTGTAAATAGCAGCAAAGATAACATATCTCTCCTTTACTCATTCACTTGAGTTTTATCTTAATTTAGGTGCCCTAAAATGTACATTAAATATGACACAATAGTAATTACTTTATACCATTTGAACTTTCAAAGTACATAATATATTAAATGTTATCTCAGGACTTGGAGTAATCTCGAATTAAAATGAGTAATATGTGATTCTTCCAATACAGAGTGCAATCTTTGTTCTGCAGTGTTACATATGATCCCTTATTCTGGCAAGGTGCTCAGTGTTCCCTGTCAGGTGAAAAAGGTTCTTTTCCCACTGAAATCAGGGCTGCAAGGAGACTCCATACTTTTCAGAGTCAGATTTACTGAATAATTCACTTTTACCTCAACATTCATAAATACACACATACACAGAGGAATACACACCCCACCCATCATCTGGAAACTGTTCAGAATATTCTATTACTCTGAAATCTTATTTAGCAATGAATTAAGACAGTACCAGTGAACCCCACTGAGGTGCAATCATTGTGTTTTTAATAAGACTTTTAAAAAATACTGTCTAAGATATCTAATTATAGTGGAGACTCTCAAGGTCATATAGGTTCTACCTACTGTAAATGTTTGTTTGTCATACTTCGTGACACAGGGCATTAATTAAGCTTCCCAGTGTGTTCTCAGCCTTTTCAATATGACTTCAAAGTAAATAGAACACAGATACTGGTTTTTTTCAAATTACTGGTGGTCTTAACTGCAAGCTAACAATAGAGATTTTTTTTTCTGGCTTGCTACTGTATGGTATTGCTGGGGAATTTATCACTAATTTATTTATCCATTTTCATTATGCATTACATGAGTGAAGGAGTGCAAATCACCCTTTAGAGCTACAAGCTAGGGAAGTTTTACTGGCTTCATAATAACCATAGAAAAGATGAACAAGTAGTTTTTAATATTTTACTGAAATGTCCTTTCCGAGTCTAAATCTTTTCAAGTAGTTAGGACCTCATCAAATAAGTATAAACAAATCTGCTCAAACATATTTGTATAAAAAAAATGTGAATGCAAATGAAAGCCGGGGGGATAAAAACACTTCAAGGATATATGTTTTATGAAATATTTAGAAGAACAATACAACAATATTTATACGCAGCCCTCTCCATGCTGTCAGACACCAAATTACCACTGCAGCAAATAGTGATACTTTTTAATTGCAGAAAATGATCATTGTTTATTTCTGTTGATTCAGTGACCCACCAAATATTGGCCATCACACCCTCTGTGCAGTAACTAGCGCTTGGTAAATATAAATAACCTAGCTATTGTGATGGTATTTCTAACACAGAAATACCTCCTGTTTGAGTACAATTTATCACCAAGTATGCAGAAAAAAAAAAATTTAATAAACCAGCAATGTTTCTGAACTCATAAAACAATAGATACTTTTATGAAAGATTTAATTATCTCCACATATGTTATCAGCTCGCTATTTTGTAGAAGAAGCAGAGCCCTGTGACACACATAAATTAGTGCTTTAGAGATGCATGTGAGCAACTTGACCATGAAAAGTGCAAAGGTGTTGTATATGGGAGGCATCCAAGGAATAGGAAGCTGGAAAACAAAGAACAAGAGAAATGCAAGGGACTGCAAAGAGATGTCCTGACTAATAAATTAGAAGGAGCACTGGCGAAAACAAAGCCAAGAGAAACAGTATGGGAAGCCAATTTTAAGGTCCTTCTTTTGAAAGAAGGAACAGAAAAAAAGATATATCAAGCGTGAAGAGGAAAGATGGAAAGATCATGAGATGTATTTCTAATAAGAAATTTAGTAAGGTTTAGTTTTAAAGTTTAAAACTGCCCTTAACAATTATCACTATCTAAACAGTCCCACCACAGCAATTTCTAAGATGCCATTTATTCACAAAATAAAAGTTGAAAAGTGGCAATAAATTACTTCAGTATCAATAGCTTAATAAAAATTGTAAATATATGGTCTTAAAATAAACTGCAAAAAAGAGACAACCTAAATAAATGTCATTCCAAGTTTTACATTCATCTGTGTTTCTACTGAGTATAGTTAGTCACTAAATCATATTATTTCTGAGTCTGAATTATACCAGAGTTCCAATGAGTAATGGATATAAGCTGTTTTCACAAGTCCCTTAAAACCCCTGACACAGTGTACTAAATTTTATTTATTTTTTTTAGCACTGAAGTAAAGCATCCAAAATGCCAAACACTCTCCACACGTATCATTAGAAACAAAGCAAGCCTGGGATTGCAGCACAGCCAGAGTAACCAGCTGGGTTTGGACAGGGGACTTAATTCTTTTGTTTGGAACTGCCCTTAACCCCTTATTCACACCAGCTCCCAGCCCACTTTGCTCCAAATATAAGTTAAAGTCTCTGTTTTCCATCTTCTTCATATGACACTACTGACATTGTTGGTACTATGGACACTAGTAATAGCAACACTCACACAGCAGAGCATAGCATCATAGAATTGCCTAGGTTGGAAGGGACCTTTAAGATCATCTACTCCAACCATCAACCTAACCCTGATAAAAAACCATCACTAAACCACGTCACTAAGCACTATGTCAATCCATCTTTTAAATACCTCCAGGGATGGTGCATCAACCACTTTCTCATCTCTCTGGTAATGTCAATGATCATCATAGATGCATTATGTCTCAGCCCTGAAAATATATGGTACAATACAATATTCCATACAACAATAATATACTTGCAATGAATTTTCTAACTTGGAAAGTCTATGATCTTAACATTATTTAGCTTGTCCACAAGGCTGACAGATTTTGAACACAAAGAACATCACCAGGACACAGAGAAGCAGTGAAAAAGTTTACAAAATAGTCCAGCTATTCATCTGCACATCACTAAGTGTATGGGGTGAGACCCTACGAACAATATCAATCAGAATCAGAACAGAATCAGAATTTGTCAGTGTTCTTTTTGCCTGAACACAGTCACAGCAAAAGTGAAAGAGTCCATAAACTGTCTGATGCACGTCTGACCTCTAGCAAGCACAGTTCTTTCCATAAAATATAGCATAGATATTAATTTTTGGTATGTTTCTAAATAGCAAGGATTAAAAAATAAATTATTCCAATAAGTAATGAGCTTGCAGCAGAGTTTTTCCTACATCCTTGTAATATTTCTTGAGAAATATTACAATTTCCTATGAGTACGTTAAGGTATTGGTAGATAAATTCTTTTAGTTTTTCCATCAGTAGAATATTTCCAAATTCCTCTAAACAAAACATTGCTAAAACACATAATTTCTTGCTCCAAGAGCTGTCATATTTCATATACCCCACTGACTGTGTATATTATTCTTGAAAGAGTCAAACATCATCCAAAAGACTGTCTCAGTAACAGTGTGATTAAATTGATGAACAAAAATTCTGAAAGGAAAATAACCTAGTCATTTCTTTTATTTCTCTAATAACATTTTTGGAAAAGAAAAACTATTCACTTTTGATGAAGTAAAGCCTTTTTTTTCAACACAAATGGAAAATTCCTTTTTCAAGTCCATTAACAGGAGCAAAGGAAATGAAGAACTACATAATATGTCTGGAAAAGAATTTAATTTAGAAGTGCTTTTACCCAAAAAACCCATTTCATTAAACCAGGATATGAGAAAAAAAACACAAAACAATTCTATCTTTTGGTAATTGGAGTATTGCCATGTGCGTGTGTGTGTGTTGGGGGAAAACCCCTGGATTCCAGTTCCATGCTTAATGCATATTCAAACATGCCACACATAAGATAATAGTATGAACAGTATAAAATGAGAAACTCACAAGATACCTAATATTACAATCGTAACAAGTAGAACATATAGCTGCAAATTCTTTGGGAACAAAGAATTTGACATTATGAGAGGAGCCTAACGACTTGGCTATTAGATAAACCACCAAAAAACCCAAAACCAAACCCAAATTCCTAAAATAAGGAAATTTAACCTGAACTAACCTGGTAAAAATGGCTCAAATCTGTTGTGACTTCTATCCAGTTTCTGGCATTGGCTGCAGTAGTTTCACCTCCTGTAGGCTCTTTGTGGACTTCTTAGCCCAGCCTGAATTGGAGCTACATGTTCCTCGTTCCTCCTGGTGCTACTCAGTCAACAGGTGCTCTGGCCTCTGAATATCATTCACCTGGTACTACCTTTGGGTTGGACCACCTCCTTTCACACTTTTTATGCCAGTGAGATGAAAAAGTAAACTAATTTTTACAATTCATAGTACAAATCTAACGTTTAGGTGCTTTTTTAATGCCCTTTTAAGTGCATGAAAATAATATTTTATTTCAACACTTGGAAACATTTTTTCTTTTCCTCATTTTCATTTCAGATGAAATGGAAATTTCACAGGAAAAAATTGACAAAATTCACAAATGCTTTTGATCACTTCTCAATAGCCTCTAGTGATTAAAATGATGTACAAAACCAAGCCAAACAAAATAAAAATAAAAATCAGCCAGTCTTAAAATGATTATGAGCTGCCACATTCAACCAATTAATAGTTTTATGGGTGATACTTTGTGGTAATTGAGTGCTAATTAACTGCAGACCTCATCATTAAATCAAATGAGCTTGCAGGGACAAGGTGGAGTGATAGAATGAGGGGGAATGGTTTTAAACTGAAAGAGGGGAGATTTAGATGAGATCTGAGGAAGAAGTTCTTTGCTGTGAGGGTGATGAGACACTTGAACAGGTTGCCCAGAGAAGCTGTGGCTGCCCCATCCCTGGAGGGGTTCAAGGCCAGGCTGGACGGGGCTTTGAGCAACCTGGTCTGGTGGGAGGTGTCCCTGCCCAGGGCAGGGGGGCTGGAACTGGATGATCTTTAAAGTCCCTTGCAAGCCAAACCATTCTATGATTCCATGACTCCAAACATTTATTCTACACCAGTGTTCAACCTGTGAATCATGGCTACAATATTAATTTCTACATGATTTTACTTGCTTATCTCTCCTTTTATTGGGAAACACACAGCAGTAAAACACTGAGTTGCTATTGCTGTCATGGTGCGTTTCACCACAGTTCAAAACTCCCAGCTTTTACACAGGCAAATTACTAAATAGAGCAAACAAAGCTATGAAGTAGGTGGGTATGTTGAACTTATATATAGTTGGAGCCAAAGCAATTCAGTGTTACAACAGTGACAATTNTGAAATCATCATGATCAAGGAGAAAGAAAATGTTTAAAACTTGTATTCCTCAGAAAACAATAGGAGGGGGAAATATCCTTTCTTCTATTGAAACAACTATAATAAATTCTAGAAAAGCAAGAAAAAAAGAGTTTGTGTTTTCTAATAAAAAAATAAATGGGAATCTGAAACTTTGATCTAAGTTCTACAACATCCTACCTTGACATGATTTTTCTTCCACAACAAGTCACATCTTAATACTGCCATTTGGGGGTTTCTTGGTGTGCTTTTTGTTGTGGGTTTTGTTGGGTTTTTTTTCCTTCCAGACCCTGTAACCTGCCATATAGTGACAATCTTACTTTTTCCTTCCTTTTAAAATACTTTCTCACCCATTATGATTGTAAAACTACACTTCAAGATAAGAATCAAGGCTCAAAGACTCAATAAATAGCAAGGAAAATTAATCTTAAATGTATATTTTAAATTTTTTAAGTCAGTTCCATAAGACTTTTTCAAAGGCATGATTCATAGTTTCTGACTATTTGGGACTGTTAATGCTTATGATTATTCCATAAGTACTTAGCACTGCACTTTGTACTAATATACTTTATTCTGCTTGTATTATTCAAGTCTTCAAGAGAATTTTATTTTTCCTGTATGACATTTTTATTTCCTTCTGTATGAAACCTCCCAGCTTTCTGTCACTAGCAGATTTTTTTAGTGCATCCCTTATTTTTTTGTGTAAAGAAGACTGATTAAAACATTCAATGAAATTATTCCCACATATTTCCAAAGCTGCATGAATACCCCTTTCCCTCTGTGAATCTATAAAATTGGCATTCCTTCTTCTGCAATAATTTTGTCCCAAAAAATCAATCTATTATTCTAGAGGAAATTGGATATTGACTAAAATGCAAAAACTGCTGCCTCAATGGAAAGGCATCACTGGCCTTGATATGGGTATGACATCTTATATATTCTCTTCCTGTGCTCACTCAGGTAATTCTTTATTCTGGATTTCAGAAACTGTTTACCAGGAGGTAGTTTAGCTAAAATTGTTAAAATCTTTTTTTTTTCTAAAAATTTAGGCATTTAACTACAATTCCACATAATGAAGGTTCCAATAGTCCTGTTGTAAGTCCTTATTACCATTCAGTTGCATGCAGTATTGATTAACACAGAATCCTTTCTATTCACCTGGATGAGCAATACACTTGAAAAATAAATTTTACAAACTTCCTAATCGTGTTAAAAAAATAAATGCTTGTTTCGACTACCATATCTATTCTCTGAGTCCCTTTAGTCAAGTGGAAATTCACACAAGATAGACCTGTAATTCCTAAAAGACTTAACAAGAAAAAACTGTTTGCACAGAATCCTGTGTAGCAAACTAAACTTAGACTAACTGTAAAACTCACTGACTGTTGTAAACTTAATACAGGATTTCCTCCATATAAATGGCTTTAACTCTTCAAAAATTCTTTCTACTAAGTCAGAATCAATCAAAAAATTGTGGTTGGTTTCTTTTTCTCCAAAACAGACTTTGGGATGGGAAAAAAAAAAGTAACTTTGAATGTTAAAAATCTATGTTGTAAATTTGCAATGTGATCCCTGCTCAGTGGCTTCAGGGTTTGTTCATCCTTTTAGAATAGTACATTGATCATAGGAAAAATCTGCATCTGAGAGTGATTCTCTACCAGCCCAAAGGAAAAAGACAAGTCCAAACTAAAGATTTCCCAGAGCAATAGTCCAGGAAGCCAAGCAATTTTCATATTCTGTAGACCTAATTAAAAGGAAATTATTATGGGGTTTTTTTAATCCAATTTCTTCAATATTTCCACTAAATTTCTCTATCCACTACATTTTTTTCTTTTTTTTTGTTTCCTAAGTAAACTGAATTGTGTCATGGAAAATACTAATTTGCAGAAGCCTCATTTCTTCCAATTCAAGTTTTACAGTTGCACTTTCTTCCTTTTATTGTTTCCTCTTCCCCATAGCTACTTATATTGTTTGCAACAGCTGTAATTATATACACATTTGTAACAATGGAAAACTGGGGAAAGAAGTATGAGTTACCTTTTTACTTCAGTGATTTGTATGAGAACTCATTCCAAAGGCCAATATATCACAAGGCAGTAATTTTGTTTTCTGTAAATTAATAAGGGATCAATTAAAATAAAAACCTACAAGAAGCTCCAGAACCTTTTTTTTTTTTTTAATTTTTAATTTCTTCATCTTTCTTTCTCACTGCTTTTACTGAAATATTTAGAAGGAACAAATGTATCTTTCAACACAAGAACACAGATTCATGGAAAATCTGTTGTTTTGGCCTCATGAATACTAAAATTATGTTTGCAGTTCCAAATGATATAATATTAATCACACTTGCCTTCCTTGTATTTTCTGAATTATTTTCTCAGGTTTATAAAGAAATCAAAAATAAATGAGTAGTTTTATTTTGGAGACAATAACTAATTTCTTCTTTTGCCAGAGCAAATATGAGAGAGCAAGGTAAAATAAAATATTTTTACAGCCATTCTGACGGGCTGTAACCCCCTGCATAAAAAAAAGAACAAAACCAGAAACCACCTTGGGCGGTTATGGCTCTATAGTATTAAATTACTTTAGATCATTGTATTAAGTAATTTTAAATTTCTCACTGCCCCAGTATAATATCACAGCATTTAGGATGCCAGCAACAACATAAACAGTATACTCGGTGTATAGATAAAGTATCAAATCTGTAATGTTACAGAAATCTCCTTTTGAAAGTTTAATTCATATCTGAAAACAGACAGAAGAACATATATGACTCTAACTCTAGTTTCCCCCATTTAAGTAGTCCTTTGAAATTCAAATCCTTAATGAAAAAATAGAAAATTATACCCAAAAAAATTTTTGGTAAATGCATTTTTGGCATAAAGAAAAAACACACATTTCGAGTTGAGTTAAAAATATATTAAAAAAAAAAAAAAAACAGAAAACAAAACAAAAGAAAAACAAACAAACAAAAAACCAAAACCCCACATTCATTTAGAATAGACAAACTCCTATTTACTTCTTCCTTAAATCAGCTGTAAATAAATGTTGACCATTTTATGGTCACTGAAGAGAATAAAACCATTTTCAACCTTTGGAATACTGGTGAGCTGTGAATGTTGTTCTTATATAATTGGGTTATCAAGCAACAAGTGATTAATACGGTGTGATTTACCATGCACGTTCTGCTATCAGACTAAATAGAATACATTCATTCCATCATTTTGCTGGTTCTGGAGTTCTGTTAAACTACAGTGCTGTCTAACATCAGGAATTTCTCCTTTCCCTTGGACAACTTTCTGTTGACAGAGTAATCTTATTCCTAATTTTTCCCAGTCTAATTTTGTGTTCTGGTATTCAGTGTGTTAACCACGTTAGAGGGCAAGTTGAAAATTGTTATATATAAACCAAGATTTTCAAGTTTTTCCTTTAATATGCTTGTGCACGTAATAGGAAGAGAGAGAGGCTACTCACAGCCACTATTTTCATTAGTTGCCTAAATTAGAGGCTTAGTCTTCCTAAATTCTCTCTACACAGTCATTGTGGTTAACCTAGGTAGGAAGCACTGTCAGGACAAAGCAAAAAAAAAGAAAGGGAAATCAATCAAAACTTATGTAAATTAGGTTATAGGGACTTGCACCATGAGCAAGGAAGGCTGTTGGATAACAGCTGTGGACTGTACAGGACACCAGCAGCTGGAGCAGTGGGAAGGACAACCTCAGGTTAAGCAACAACCCAGGCAATCCACCTGTAGGTATCCAGGAGTCAATTTAATCATTTTAGGAGAGGTGAGTGCTTCCTTTGTTAATCACGTAAGGTGTTTACAGAAAATAGGTCATTCTGGAAATACACCAAACACATGGAGCAAAAAATCTGTTGCTAACCTGATTAAAATCTTAAATGTCTCATGAAAATAAACTGTGTCAGCACTCACAGTCTAAATTCAAACAGAAAAGCCTTAGTATCTTTAAAACTACTGTACAAAAAGACCTGCTAATATCTGCCCTTTTCCTCTGGCACTATACTCAGCCCTCCACTGTCCTTCTGGCTCCCAAGTTGATAACACTCATCTTCCTCAGACAGGGAGGTGGTGGGAGGTCAGAGCAAGTTGTCAGCATCTCAAGTCTTTGGTGGGAGTAGGTAGCCTCAGAGCTTCTTCCGAAACAGGTGAGGCACTGGTCACTAGGCTACCTGCCCAGTTAAACCAGCTCAAATCATTTTGAGCCAAGTGTAGCCCCTACTGGTCCTGAGACCCTGTTATGTGAGGTCGGTATAAAGCCTGTGGCCTTTTATTAGGGGTGACAAAATTGTAGTACTGACTATGTCACAAAACATCATCTTATTTCTGTAATTTACTGAGTGATAGGATCTGGTCTCCTAAAAAAAAAAGGAAAAACAAAACAAAAAAAAACCAACCCAAAACAAAACCCACAACACTTTAGCACCATGATTACTGACAATCAGAATTTATAGAAAGGGACAGGATCTTCACAAGAATAGACATCTGTCTTGACACAGGAGATTTATAAGATCAGAGTACTTTCTTTGGGAAAAACAGCAAAATAAATCAATCTCATAGAAGTTCAGTAAGAGTTGCATAACAGATTTTTCTTGCTTTCTGAAAACCCTATTGGGTTGATATAAGAAAATTGACAAAGTTTTTTTAAAAAAGCCCAGGCATGGTATTTTTTCTGTATTGTTTGATTGGAAGCTACTTCATAGGGGATGTGGAAGGTTTAAATAAATGTAATATATTCAGTATTTCTGGCAACAACCACCTAGAAACCTCTGTGATAAGCTACAGTGTAGTCCCCGATAACTACTGATGTTCTGTCAGAGTTCTATGCTGAGCACTACCCAAAAGGGTCTATCAGTGCATAATTAATTCATTGTTCACTATGATACTTAGAAGATTTTTGCAATATTAGCCACAAATTTCCCTAAGTTATTCAAGACTTTGTAATGATGTTATCTGAGTAATGCTCACTAAAAATAAAATCTCAAGCATTTGCATTTTCCTTATTTCGTTCCCCGTCCTTCATCCTGTTTTTCTGTGATGAAATCAATCAGCTGCATCACGTCTGGTTGCATCCTGGGACTGGAAAACTTAGCATCATGAACACAAACCCATGAACATAGTAATAAGAATAAAAAAAAAATTGTATTTTGGGGAAAATTAACTTTTCCTTATATATCAGCAGAGAAATGCTGTACTGAATACTACTGTAGCTCAATAAAGCAATATCTTATTAATCTGTGGTCATAAAACTTTGCAAAAACATGGAAAACATGCAGCTACTCTGTGAGGTAGAGTCAGTTTGATTCTATTACAGTGCTGAATTTTATTTCTTTTACGCAAATACTTCTATAATTCAGGAAGAAATAGAAAGTGATGCTAAAAGATGAAGTGTGTGTAGTATTTATAAGCCACAGTCTTCTGCTGTTCACCATCCCTTGACAGACAAAATGGAAGTGACAACTGCAAATTCAAAGCTGAAATGGCTCAATAATAGCACTGAAATTAGATACTATGAAGTCTAGTTCCTGAAAGAAAGAAGTCTACAGGAAGGAAATTTCATTCTCTTCAAAATCTCTCGTCAGTCATCCTTCCTCTTCAGAGAATGCTTTAGTAGTTTTTATGGTGTTCTTTACTTGCACCAGAACTGCTGGCTTTGAAGTTAAAAATTACTTCCTTCAAACTCTGTATCGCATTTCTTGTCTGTATATACAACCAGACTATAAATAAAATATATATAAACTGAAGCTTAAAATTGATGTTTATCCATCAGAAACACATAGTAAATGCCCAACCAACCTAGTAGCCACTGTATAACAACAACAACAGCCTTTTGGGTCAATTAAGGCTGGAGGAAGATATTCTTCAGCTTAAAACTTAAACTGGGAACCAGTGAGCTGGATGCTCGTACTGTAAGCAGGAAGCTGAAATGTGCTGACTCTGAATCTGCTCTTAACGGATATACCCTATATGCTATAGGAAGAGATATGTTTCAAATGCCCACGGTATTTTTGCCATATACTATTGACTTGAGCTCTAGTCTCAAATTTATGTCTTACAATCTAAGTGAGCTTATGAGAAATAGGCAAATCTTTAGCTTGCCCATGACGTGCTTGGGTTTTGTGCATCATTAGCACAACCCGCATCAAGAGGAAATTTGCTGGGATGAGAAACATTGTTTTGTCACTGAACAATCAATAGTACGGTTGGCTTTTAGATCAGTTCTTCATTCCTTTTCAAAGTGACTACCTCTATGCATAATGCAGAATGATGACCTTTTGCTAAGCAAATGTGAGCTGTTACATCTTTCTCCAGAGTTTCTAAACAAATATTTGTGATATTGGTTATGCAGATTTGCTTATTAATGTGATTTGTCAGGGTAATCCCACGTTTCTTTTTGAGAATTCAGTATTTGCCAGGAAATGCAGATGTTTCTCGACAAATACAGTTCTTTTAGACACATTTCACATAATAAGACTTCTGTTACATAAATTATCCTACCTTCTTTTTTTATTTTTTACCTCAGACAAAACATGTATCAAAGGGGGGTAGTTTATTTATTTATTTATATAATCCTAAAATACAAAACTATAATCAATACGTTGAGAATTTCACTATTTTCAAAGAAAACTAATCCCATTAATAACTTGCAGATACCCTTTGCCTGCAGAGGCAAATATACAGGGGAGCTTTTAAGGGGGAGACAGGGAGTAAAGTTGGAGACATGGACAGTGGGATAGAGTGCACCCTCAGCAAGTCTGCCGATGACACCAAACTCGGTGGTGTGGTCGACACGCTGGAGGGAAGGGATGCCATCCAGAGGGACCTGGACAGGCTAGAGAGGTGGGCTCGTGCAAATCGCATGAAGTTCAACCAAGCCAAGTGCAGGGTCCTGCACCTGGGACGTGGTAATCCCAGGCACAAACACAGGTTGGACAGAGAATGGCTAGAAAGCAGCTCTGAGGAGAAGGACTTGGGGTTGTTGGTGGATGAGAAGCTTAACATGAGCCGGCAATGTGCACTGGCAGCCCAGAAAGCCAACCCCATCCTGGGCTGCGTCTCAAGAGAAGTGTGGCCAGCAGATCACGGGACATGATTCTGCCCCTCTACTCTGCACTTGTGAGACCCCACCTGGAGTACTGTGCCCAGCTCTGGAGTCCTCAGCACAGGAAGGACATGGATCTGTTGGAACGGGTCCAGCAGAGGGCCACGAAGATGATCAGAAGGATGGAGTACCTCTCCTATGAGGACAGGCTGAGAGAGTTGGGGTTGTTCAGCCTGGAGAAGAGAAGGCTCCAGGGAGACCTTACAGCGGCCTTTCAATATCTGAAGGGAGCCTACAGGAGAGCCAGAGAGGGACTCTTTGTCAGGAAGTTTAGTGAAAAGACAAGGGGTAATGGTTTTAAATTGGAAGAGGGGAGATTTAGATTAGATACTAGTAAGAAATTCTTTCCTGTGAGAATGGTGAGACACTGGCCCAGGNACTCTGCACTTGTGAGACCCCACCTGGAGTACTGTGCCCAGCTCTGGCATCCTCAACACAGGAAGGACATGGACCTGTTGGAACGGGTCCAGCAGAGGGCCACAAAGATGATCAGAAGGATGGAGTACCTCTCCTATGAGGACAGGCTGAGAGAGTTGGGGTTGTTCAGCCTGGAGAAGAGAAGGCTCCAGGGAGACCTTACAGCGGCCTTTCAATATCTGAAGGGAGCCTACAGGAGAGCCGGAGAGGGACTCTTTGTCAGGAAGTTTAGTGAAAAGACAAGGGGTAATGGTTTTAAATTGGAAGAGGGGAGATTTAGATTAGATACTAGTAAGAAATTCTTTCCTGTGAGAATGGTGAGACACTGGCCCAGGTTGGCCAGAGAAGCTGTGGCTGCCCCATCCCTGGAGGGGTTCAAGGCCAGGCTGGATGGGGCTCTGAGCAACCTGGTCTGGTGGGAGGTGTCCCTGCCCATGGCAGGGGGGTTGGAATGAGATGATCTTTAAGGTCCCTTCCAGCTCTAAGTTCCCTCTTGTCACTCACAGAGGTATGGAGCTCACAATGCTACTGATCTGAGAGAAAAGGGAGTGTAAGAAAAGGAAAGTAGTGGAAAGAGTTTATAGAAAGCCTGTGAGTTCTGTCTATGAAAACACAGTGCTTCTTTTTCTGTTTTCATCTCAATGTTTCAAGTTACTCCCTTGTATTAATTTTAACCTTGCTAATTTAGGCTACCACTAACTTTTGCATAATGAACAATGCTGAACTGTATACTGAACTTCCCCACACCATTCCTCTTTATTTTTCTCTCCTCCATATGAAACCATTTTAATGTACATCCTTGACTGGAAGATATTCTGTAAATTTCATCATCGACACCTCTACCTGGATTTTTTTAAAATATCTACTATCTATTTACATATGATATGAGCAAACTGGAATTCCTTCCAGAATTTTAGCATTACTGTAGGATATATTTCTCCAAATTCAAATAATTCAACTTTTGGTTTGGGATAATCCTTTCTTACAACTGTGGAAAACAATTTTCATGTGACCAACTTTTTCTTCCCTTTTAAAGGCTGAAGTTTTGCCAGTTTGCTATTCCATGCTGAAGGAGTAACCTTTTTTATTTATTCTAGAAGGACATATTTGTTAGAAACATACTTCTGTTTCAATTTGCTCATTTTGACCTTGACTGCACATTGAAAAGTACTGTCTCTAGTCCAACAACTGTGCATCTACCCCATAATTCATGAAAGGACATAGGAAGCCCAAGTGTGGACATGGTTCAGAAAGCTGCATGACAAAATGATAAAATACTGCTCACTTCAGCAGTATTACTTGTGGTGACCCGGATTATCTGCACTGCAATTATCTGGAATGAGCTTGTCTTTTCTTGAAATGTAATACTGGGAAATCTATATGTGATATTTATATTGTTCTTGTTACAGAAAAAAATGTAATCACCCCACAATCATTAATGCTACCATCCTCAAAATACCCAAGAGAGGCTGGGAAACACCATTTTATCAAACAAATAGAAAAGTTCAGATGCAGAAAAAGTGAACCTCTTGGAAATGTTTAGGTAGACAGAAATGTAAAATAGGACAAATGGGTTTACAAGAGCAAAAGGTCATGTGTGGCAAGATTTTGAAAGCTGGCAGTGACTCAGGAATACAGTTTCCCTATCCAATGGAGGGAAATTTTACATATACGACACATATCAGCAGATACATCACATATTCCAGCACATATATACCAGCACAACTTCAACATAAACTTGAAGTACCTATTTGGTTAGAGATAACTGAATAGCTGTCTGGTTTGATTTGGTTGGTTTGTTTTGTTTAAGAAGACAGAAAGCAGAAGAGGAGGAGAGTACTTATATGTGCTTCTATGGTCATAATAATCAGAAACTCTGGCCATACTTCTTTCCAAGTCAGTCTTCTCACTCTGCAGAAGCATATTCGAGCTACTGGACTATTGTGCCAGAGAGTGCCAGGCAGCATTGTGACCTGGACACTTTCCAGATTTTATGTAGAACATTGGATAAAAGCAGAAATAATTTCAAAATGAGAAGCCAAACTTTGGCCCTTCTTCCAAATTTTTCAAATTATTAAATTTCGTAGTCACATGTCCTCCTGTCTGCCCCCAAAAGACTCAGCCCAGTCTTATGCCGGGGAACGAGGGCACTCAGCAGTATATCCTGGGCCTTTGCTGCAGAGAGACATCTGCAAACTTAAAATACTTTCTGACTCTTAGTACCTAAACGCTTTTAAACCACCCTCTGGGTCTCAGATGACTATCTTGCACTTCAGATACCTAAGTGCATTTTTGGATCTCACTACTACTATTTATTGATTTCAATGGCGCTTAAATGCTGTGGTGCTTTCAAAACTCCCATTCATCTTCTATCTGTATTTTTAGGAAGCTATTGCTCTTAAAACCCATCACGCAGCAAAAATCTGAACCTGGATTATAGCTGAATCACAGGCTGCCCAATCTAATCAATGATGTGGACTTCCTCGCTAATCATGCATCTGCTAATGTACATACAGTTAAATAATAAAAGTCTATTCCGAAAGTCTTAGTGCACATATTTACTTTCATACAGCTCAGTGAACCAAAAGGTCAACTGATGAAAGGAAGTATTTTACGGTATATATCCCATTTTCATTTACAGAGATTTTAGTTCCCTTTTGATGCATATAATTTTCCTTTTTCTTTTTTTTTTTTTTCCCTTTTCCTTTTTTGTGGAACACTTAAACATAAACCAGAACATACAATGTCTATCCACTCATATGAATATGTGAGTACAAAGGCAGTGCTTCTTTCAGGGAAATGTATTTAAAACATTCATATAAGCATTAACAACCTCTTATGATGAAAAATGTATTATTTGCTGCAGAGATCCTAGTAACAACAGCAACAACAATATTTTTCTCTATCACAAAAACACTACACATGTTGAGGTCACACCTGAAATGTTCATCTTTTGATGGGGGATATCTTTTGGTTTTTGAGTGGTGGATATCTTAAACTTATGGTCACAGTCAGCGCTGTGTTGTTTTTATGTTGATGGCAGGATATATTTGAATAAGTGCATAAAAATAGGTTGCAACTTTTCCATGTTCAGATAATATTCTCAGTGCTACCTATAGCAGCAGCACTGAGGTGTGACCAGGAGATATAATACTTTTGTGTTTTTCAAGTCAGTGATTTCTGTAACTGTGACAAAAAAATTCCCAGATTTCTGCCTTCAATCCAACAAAAAAAATCACATAGAATTTGCAAATAACAACTTTGCATGGCCGACCATGGCTATTTTTCTATATGTTAAAGTCAAATTATATTTGGAGATGAAATCAACAGGTTTCCAAACAGCTTTTATGGGATGAGATCTTCTCACAGTAGAACAGTCTGTTTTAAAATAGGATTTGAAAAAAATATTGTTCTTTATTGATTTAGTTGTATGGCTCGCAAATGAAGCGTAAGAAGAGAATTTCTATTTGTAATTTCCACTTGCATTGAAAATAAAATGAGAATTTTGGGGGTTTATTCCCTTTATATCTTTTTATATTTTCTGAGTTGCCTGAGATATTCATGGCCTCACACTTTATAGAGCATATTCAGTAGGAGGGGAAATGGTGACATTAAATAGTTATATAAGGAACTCTATCAAAGGAAATCTCACCAAGATCTTGTGCAAGGTGAGGGAAACCATTTCATTTCTGTGCGTGTATCTAGGTCAGTATTTTTTGTCTGCGGTTACGGTCATAGCTAAACATACTCCTAATCCAGAGAGACAAATACATCATCTAGATATAACAATTTGGAAGAGATGTAAGACAATTCTGAATAACATTTTAAAGGATATTAAGGCAGACATCTTAAGTGGTTTATGAAGATTCATAAAGGAGAAAATGACTGAGACCTCAGTGATGACATTCACCTGAGACACATTAATTATAGATTCCTTGTCATTCAGGATTAATGTATGTCTAACCATAATATAAAAAGGGGCAATTTGAACAAAGATGGAAGAAAAAAAGTATTTTTATGCTGAACAAGGGGCAACATAAGAGAGAGCAGAGCCTTACTGTGCCTGTACTCGCTGCATTATATTTCCTTTCCTCTACAACACAACACACGCTGACTTTTTTTAAGGTACTGTGAGTCAGAGATAATAGAAAAAGTCAAAGACTACTTACCCATTTCCAATAATGAAGGCAAAAATAAAGAAACATATGACACAAATGTTCTTTTCCTGCTCTTACTTGCTATCTAGGTCAAGCAACTGGCATGTCAACAGTAAGTAGTACCTTATGTCCCACTTAACTGAGCAGACATACACAAACCACACCACGCTTTGGCTTATAACAAGGTAAAAGATCTGTCTAGACATTCATTCTGTCCATTCTGCATATCCATCTTACACCGCTGCCATTTTATTTTTTTAATATCTGGCTTGCTGTAAGGTAGTTCAGTGAAAAGGAATTAAAATATAAACAATTTTTTCCTCTCTGTCTGTGACATAGCCTCTTAAAGCGTCAAAAGCCAACAGATTTATCTGTGGTAAAAGAGCACTCTTCATAATAAATTATGATTTATGCCCACAGGTCAGAAGGACCCTTTGTCTCCCTATACAAAATATAAAGATGACACAATGACATTTATCTCCGTGGGGCTTCTCTAACAACATTTATAACGGAGAACAATATATTATGCATCTACAACAAATAAACTGACTGCAGGTCACTTTTTTGTAAAAGTGTGATAGTCGTATCACACAATACACTACAGACACTGAAACTACCCACAGAAAGCTTTTGTGCAATTAAATTAGAATAGATTACATGTCACTCATGAATTATCTTCTGCTCTTCTACAGTAATTCATTTAATTGGCCTCAATGATCAACTCTGAGGTTTCTCATCTCTAGTGAATTTGTTCTGCCCAGGAGCAGAGTTTGCAGGAGATATATCAATTCTGAACACTTTTCTTCAGTTCACGCCAGGTTCTCAAATGATTACATGACTAGACACGCATGAGGATTCAGCAAAAGTCACCAAAAAACATAATCCAGACAATTTTTAAAATATTACATCTCTAAAGTTCTTGATCAGTTTGTACTTATCCAGCAAAGCATATTTTTAAATTTATTTCTCACCAGGTAATTTTTGATCAAGTAACGTCCAGAGTTAAAAGAATATAGCCAGCTAAAATATTGTAGTTAGCACCTGATATTTAAGTTTGAAAGCAGTGGATATACAGAATTAACAGCAATGGATCTTGTAGTCAAAGTGTAAGATAAAATTACTGAAAAAATGGATTAGTAGCGGAAATCCCTCTAATCAGGTTGCAGAGAATCAGACTGGTTTTGTTTTGGTTTGGTTTTTTTTAATGCTATTTAAAGCAGACCAGTATCAGGAAGAAGAAACCACTTGAAAGGGCATACAGATTAGAACAGGGAGATCAAGATACTAATTCAATACAGTAAAACATTTTTTTCCTTTACCATTATTGTGTGTGTGTATGTATGTGCATGTGTGGCTATGGATGTACAGGTACTATTTGGTGTATTTTACTGGATACCTGGATAATCTGTAAAAAGCATCAACATTTTTGTTTAGAAAAATCAAGCCCACGTAGGTTAAAGAGTTAGTTGTCATTTAAGAATGTTTCCTCCTCTCCAGATTTGTTTGTTTTACTATTATGACAGAAGCATTTTTCTCATATTTTTTTTCTGAAAGAAGGTTTTGAAAGTTCAGAAAAGGAAACCTTCTCTCACAGTTTTCAGGGATTAAGGAATTTTCTTTAGCCAGGGGTCTGCTCAGTACAAGGATTGCCACAACTGTAATACATCCACAGCTTTCTGTGAAACCATAGAATCACAGAATTGCCAAGGTTGGAAAGGACCTTTCAGATCATCAAGTCCAACCATCAACCAAACACTGACAAAAAACCATCACTAAACCATGTCTGTGTTTTAAATACCTCCAGGGATGGTGATTCCACCACTTCCCTGGACAGCCCGTTCCAATGATTGATAACCCTTTGTGCAAAAAATTTTCTTAATCTCCAACCTAAACCTCCCCTGGTGCAACAGCAACCTGACTCACAACACTAACCTACCACAGCGACTACCGGACTAAGCTTCATGAGTTGTCTTTGAAGAGAACCGTGACGGGAGAGTCAGCCGGGAAGGATCAGGCCTGAGGTTCACCCTTTCTACAGGAGAAACAGGAGAAACCCAAGAGACAGCAGGAAGCTGCTCCACACCAATTCAGTTCTCCAGCCTCTTCCCCACCTTGGAGGGGGGGGCGGGGAACGAGCAGCAGCAGGAAGGGCAGTAGGAAGCTTTCTCACAAGAGGGAAAAAATGGAAGAAAAATACATCTTTTTGAAACTAGACCCAGAGTTTCTAACAAAAGCACAGACAGATTAATATCTCTTTCCATTATATTCTTACGTGACCACTCAGACGGGTCACAAAGTAAAAATGTTAATCAAAGAAGAGTTAACCCTTACTTGCATTTTACATGGATAATTGATTGAACTAAAATTTGACTGAAAATATGAAGTCCAAGTATTTTTATGAAATATCTTATACAGTCTCAAAATTAACAGTAAACGTGGCAGTTAATGCCTAAAGACAGAGTAGTATTAATTTCTTTCCTCACCTAAATTGTTGTATTTCATAACTTCCAAACTTTAATTTATGCCTGAGTAGTTATCTGAAGACAGGAAAAAGTACAGCTAGAATATTCATACATATTTAAAAGGCTGGTAATGTCTGGATTTAAGTTCAGGACCTGTGTATCAGGAGGATACTCTGGAAGTTCTATTTCAAACCTAGACTTCTAAAATGTCTTAGAGATTAATCAAGAAAAATAATTTCCCTGGAATATGAGAATAAATTTGCAACAGTTGTCACATTATATTATGATTCATTCAAATATTTCAGATCAGAAAGTTTAGCTAATACGAGACTCTTAAAGGTAGGAATATCTTCAGAACACCACAACACTTGGAAAGCAAATTTGGAAAATTAGCTGGAATGCAACCTTTATGTCATTTGTCAAGAAAATAATACAGAAGCCATACAGAAACCATACAGAAAAGATCAGTTGATTATTATTATTTTTTAAGTTCATTATTGGGGAATTTCAGCTTACAAACCTGAAGCAGAAAGCAATAATAATGAAAACATTAAAAATATTTTTTAAAGTATTGAAATCTTATTGTAAAAGATACTTAAGCCCTAGAATTAAAAGCTTGAATTATCTATTGAAGAAAGGAATGAACCATGTGGAACAAGTTACAGCTTAGCTGTACTTAGCTGTACAGCTTAGATATCAGCATTGTTTTCTGCTCGTTCTGTGGTAACACCTCAATAAAGGTTCAGAACATTTCGATAATGAGATTCGTAATTCAAACAGAAAGGATAAATGTTTAATGCCCCAACATTTACACAGTGCTATTAGTCTATATTACCCAAAAAAGGACTGTGGGGGCTTCGCCTTGGCTGGAGGCCAGGTGCTCACCAAGCTGCTCTACCACTCTTCCTCCTCAACTGGAGAGGGGAGAGAAAAAAAAAATGAGTCTCATGATTTTTCAGGCCCCCTGTTGGGCAGCAAAAACCAACTGTGGTGGGTAAACCTTGGCTGGAAAGTAAATTGATCATTGAAATACAGATGCTTGTGGAGGTGTTTCTTAAAAAAAAAAAAATTAAACATATATCCACATAAGCTTTAAGCTCAAAATTTACTATCAAAAATCATCATGATGCAAAGTGCTAATCTAGAATAAGTCCTCTCTGCTCATATAGGTTATTAACAAGACGTTGACAGGGTGCTTTTGTATCAGCCTGCTTCATCTTGGATTGCTTACCGTAATTTCTCACCCCTCAAACTTTCTGTCAGAGGAGATATAATTTCTCTTCTTGCAGCCATAGTAAAGCTGACATTAAGGCATATGGTCTAACTTTAACTGAGAACAGTGTGCTCCAGCACATTCACAAAGGCGGTCCTGTGCCAATAACCCATCTCGGTAGAGCTATCCTCCTGGGTGTCCGCCTGCCACACTGGATAGCTGCTAGAGTACGCTATTTCAAATAAAAATAAATGAAACATAAATTGTAAACTCTTAACGATGAAAATGATGCATGTCTCCCAGAGTACACTATATTAAAATTAACCTAACTGAACCAGCTGAATCCAGATATTTCTGATATGATAGAATAAACAATCCGGTTTGGGGATTAATTGCTTTTTTCCCTGTAGAGAAACATCAGGGGAAGCTGTGTGGCTGCCTGCACTTAGTGCTTAGTTGTTATGGCAATTTCGTAAGGGAGGCGACATTGTATCACAGTTCTCCTACAGATTCAATTTCATAAAACTGATAACCCAGAATAGGCCTTTATTCAAAGAGAAGAGTGGAACAAGGCTTTTTTTTTCCTGTTCCCATATTTATTTTATTTTTCAATAGCAGAATGACTACCTAAAAATAAGATCAGGTTTGAGGAATTTATATGTACAAGAAAAATTGTTTCTCAGATACATTATTCAAATCTCAGAATAAAAGCTTAATAGTTTCAGAGAGTGTTCCAACTACTGCAAACATGGGCAATCTAAACATTTGGGCAAACTGCAACAAAGAATCTTATAGTATTCTACTCTAGTGCACATGTTGTTTTTCAGGGAATGCAATACCAGTTCCTACTTGTCTTGATTGATTACTGACTACTGAAGGCTAAACCTACGCATGAATCACCTTCTTCACTTCCTAGAAAACATCATAATTGCAATTTCAATTTTTTTTCTAAAGAAAAAAGAGAAAGTTGCTAAATTATTTGGCAATAAATTGAAGATATTTATGAAAATTTTATTTTAAATACGATCATATATATTTTATGCAACTAGATTGGTATTATATGGAATTTAAATATTTTAAATTTAAAGCGATTACAAATTGTAAAATTGAAACTTCCTTTTTTAAAAAGAGAACATGAGATATTTTGACTATAAGAAAATATGAGGAAAAGCTAGAAATACATCCTTATGGAGTATTACACTGTTTTCAATAAATATTTCGTTTCAGCGAAATGTCATTTCTAATAGGGAAAAATAAATCCTTTCTGGAATGTGTTCAATTTCTTTTTCAGGCTGGAGTGTTTTAGAGGGCCATGTAGATAAGAAAATTTATTTTTCAAAATTTTGTGTAGGATAGATATGTTTGCTTTGCCTTAAGTAATATGCTTCTCAAAGTTATATGTGAGGCACTGCCTTGTCTGAATGAATAGCAATGGAGGTGGGTTTTTGTTTTTTTTTTTTTTACCTAATTATAGAGAAGAAATATATAGAGAAATTCCCCTCAAGAACAATAGCTGAGTTTAAAGCTGGAAAGACTCTACTCCTCGGTTCTTGGCAATGAGGATGTTACACTCTGGTTGAGAGAAGAAAGATCAAAAGGCAGCAATTTGTTATGAGGAGGACCCTACAGTGAGGCAGAAGCTGTGACCTTCTTGAGGCTGACACGGACTGATGGAGAATCACGAGTTTACAATAGATGAGCATTCACTGGTCCTCAAACACCAATATACACCATATTTAGGTAGAGATTGAAGGAAACACCAAATGCAAGTCAGTTAATAAGTGTGGTTTTGCTTCAAAACCATCTCCAGCTGCTGTAAAGATTTTAGCAAAATAGACTATACTTTGTTTTTAAGTATCCGCTCTTCAGATTCATAATGCTGTTACTTTCCAAGGCTTTCAAAGGAAAATCTTGAAGGCACCAGGAAAATTACACTATTTCTAACTTTAAAGTTAGCCATCAGGGCAGTGTACTTCAAAGGCTAAAGCAAGAATGATCTGTTCACAGAGAAACAGAGGTGTAAGTCATCTCCCTTGATGAGACACAATGATGGAACTGCGCAACAAAAGGGAAAGCTGACTCAGGGACCATCTCATTCTGAAAGATCGATTTCAAAAATGACAGTCAATTACTCAGGTCCTCAGCAGTAAGTGTAAGTGTTCTGCCGGTATCAAGAATAATTTCATTTTCCAAATAGTGGTAAATTCAAATTTTAAAAATATATTTTTCTCCCTCTGGATGGCAAAAATCAGGGTGAAAACTTCTATGGGTGCCAATTGTATCAGTCTAGTGTGGGATCCTCCACTTTTCTGTAAAATGGGACCTGAGATCGATAAAAACTTTCCAGGGTATACATGTCTAATAGCAATTCTTGTAAGGTTTAACAGGATGGTTAATGACATTTATATAAACTGTATTGAAAAACACAACCATTTGTTGTATAAAATACACACATTTCTTCCTGCTCTTCCTTGATGTTTTTTTGCCAGTTTTCCCTGTCTTTTCTGGCTTAACAGCCTAAGTATATATGCTGTTTAGACATAAATGAGTCAACATTCCCCTCACACAACAAACTTTATTGATATTTGTACACTGCTTTTAACTACCTGAAAGAAAATTATTTTATAATAATAGAAGTTGAAGCTAAAAGAGTCCCACTAAGTTTATTGTTCATACAGTCTGCTAGAGCTACTACATAAGGTGGGTTTCAAATGGTGTAGCTATTTTAATTTAAAGAAAAAAATTACTCAGGTTCTTACGGTTTCCCAAAGGATTCTATTAGGTAGTTTAATGGACTTCAGCAGAAAACACTTTTCAATACAAATGTTTCATGCTCAGATTCATCCCATTATTTCTAGAATCTCCCTGTATTTCTCAGAAACAATAATTTATTGGAGAGGGGGTTGTGATATTGAGACTATTCAGATATGTGTAAGTTTCTCCTAACCGTCTTTTATTCTGTGATCCATTAATAATTGCATAATACATGAAGACAGTGAAATACAGGACAGAATTTTAAATTCTGTCTGTGATGATTTGCACATTCTAAGCAAGTGTTTTTTGCATTTTGTTTTGCATTACAGAATCAGTTTTGATATGCTGCATTCTATTTGGAGTGTGTTACATGTTTGCTTTCTCCGCTCCCTATTGGTTCCATAAAGTTAAAAAAAGGATCTCTAGAACTGACAGGAGAAGGTGGTGTTTTCTTAAACTTGGACCACTTAAGTGAAGAATCAAGAGTGTCCTAGACATAATTACAGCACTCATTTGGGAATGCAGGCAACTGAGTTCAACTTCTGTTGCATATATAATTTGGGAGTATTAGTCAGTGAATTTTCAAAGAAGTGCACTGAAAGTCCTGGAAGCAAATATGCAAATGCTGTGCTCCCTTTTTCCTCCCCGTAACCTGTAAATTCCTTTTTTTCTGAACCTGTAATTTGCCCACACATGGCTACAACAAGCTCAGGCTTTTAAAGAACGGACAGAGGTTGACTTCTCTTTTCGTTGTATTCCCAGTAAAATTAGGCTATGTTTGACCTTTAGGGTACCACACAGCAAAGAAGAACTGATCTTGGTGAAGAGGGCTAAATCTAGTTATTCCACCTCCTTAGCAGGAATTATTACTGTGGAATAAGAAATTAGGATGTCACCTTTCCAACTCCTCTTTAAAACAGAACCATCCTGCTGTTAGGCTCTGCTCTCAGGAGAGAACCCAGTGATTTATAGCCTATGTTGACCAGGTGTAGCCCTGGTTCAGGTGGCTTCTGACATAGAAACATCTCTCAACTTAAGTTTTTTCAATGCACTATGACCTGTATTAAGGTCATTCAAGAAAAAAAAAATAATCAGCAAGAAGAATCATCTGCAACAGTACAGAAATTAATCTATAATTCCAAAGAAGTCTTGTGGCCCAGAAAGGCTGATCTACAATGAAGAAATAGCAATGCCAATATAGAATCATAGAATGGTTTGGGTTGGAAGGGACCTTAGAGATCACTGAGTTCCAACCCCCCTGCCATGGGCAGGGACACCTCCCACCAGACCAGGTTGCTCAAAGCCCCATCCAGCCTGGCCTTGAACACCTCCAGGGATGGGGCAACCACAGCTTCTCTGGGCACAATAGGATTGAGACCTGATGCTCGAGTCATAGTCTCACTTCTATTATTAACTGAACTTGACATATTCCATTTGCAGCATTTTGCAAACATGAGATGGGCTTGAGATTGCGTCTTTAAAATAGGGATATCTAGATAAGATGTACAAGGAGACCAGACTTTTCAAATAAGAGCGTTGGAGTCTGTGTCCTTTGTGATAACTGAGCCTCAGCAGGATTAATGACATTTACTCTCTTCAAAAAATGTATTATGAACTTTTAACTGATATTCACAAGTAACATTTTTATGGAAAATACAATTGAAGACATTACACGGAGTAGAAATACTACTTGTAAGTTCCTGACTTGCTTCTCACAGTAATTTCTTTAGGTTCTGCATGTTCCCATAAGTGAGCTACAGCCTGGGTCTGAAGTTCCTGAAGTTCACTATGTTCTGTCTTATCCTACTAGTTCTTTTGCATTTTGACAGGTGAAAGGATTTCCAGGTATGTCTGAATTGTGCCTATCCCTTGTTTCTATTCTGTGGTCCTCTTTTCATAGAAACATATAGAATTTTATAGAATCATAAAATATTCAAGTTTAAACATACAGGACTGAGGACAGTCATGTTGGATCACCTTTCTTAAACTAACACCCACTAGAATTTTTTTTTTTTTTTTTTTTGCAGGCGCAGCAATGTAATTATAAATCCTACCCTGCAAATTTATAAACTGCATCAGTTTTCAGCTATGCTTGTTATGTAGTGTGAAGGTAAGTCTATTTGAAGTTTCCAATGCTGGTTAGATACCAATAGGCAAAATACAGATGATGCCTGTTAATCATACATTGATTAAAAGTGTTTTACCTCCTAGTGATAAGACTTGCGTATATCCTAAATTTGCTTCACACAGAAAGTTCCCTTGAAGTAGGAACTTTCAGGAGCTCCCTTTTCCACAGGTTTTTCAGATACTGGACTGTCTTTCCCACATCAGGTTGCCAAATTTAAGGCACATTTCTTATTCACAGTGAGAGCCACACTAGCAAATTGGGGGCAATCTACCATTGCTCCCTTTCCTTCTATTCCAGCAACACATGCAGCTTAGCTAAAACAAAGAAAAGTTACAGTCTCCAATATTTTGCTTCAGCTGTGACCTTTGTAAATCCCATGCATCCACACAACCCATTATCAATACTAAAGAAATCATTCAGCCATTCAGCCCTTGTACGCATCCATGAGACAGGTGATGTGTAAGCAAGGGTCACAGTTTGGGACGAGTTGCCCAATGAGAAGATGACAGGTGGTCTCCCCCCCATTTTCTTACATATCTTAAATACTGTAAAAATACAGACTGTTTCCAATACAAAAGAATAAGGAAAAAGTGTATACAGAGAATGTTATAGAGTATATAGTAGTACTAGTAGACTTTTCTAGGCCTTTTCTATAACTCTGTATAAACTAAGGCTTTTAATTTAAATTAAACTAAAAAGAGATGCCAAAGAAGAATGAAAGGAAATAAAAAACAGGCAAAAGACCAGAAAAACTCAGCTTTTCCTTTGCCCGTGTACAGCCAGCCGCAGTACGACATCAGGCAGATTTGAATAACCACAGAATATAAAGGTTATGCCAGAGGTTAGCTGGTGCCTGCTTAAACTCAACACAACAAAATAAATATCTTCACATCCCACATAGTTTGATTTTAGTGATTTTATAGTAAAAAGTAAGTTCTATCTTGGAGATCTGTTCCTTTGGTATGTTTATGATGAGGTTCCCACCTGCATTTGCAATGAGATATTCACTTCATGGCAGCTTGGGAAAGATCAGTCCTCAGCCCCTTGAGAGCTTTCATTAATTTAAATCAGTAAGTCTGAGAATTAAGGTATTTCTCTTAGGTTTTTAAAATTTAGCAGTTATGTATTTATTTCAAGCACTGTTTCTATTACATTATTTTGATTCTATTAAATATCTTTTTCTTTTTTGTCTGTAAAATTAATTTTAAATGAATTATTTTCCTTTCAGAGCAGGTTCTTTCAGTTCTCAGCTCATTCCAACAGCTTTCAATAGTAGTAGTGCTTTTATTCCTCTAGGATAAGCATTATGCAAGCAAATTAGCATTATTCTTCAAAACCTGCCTGGATATATTCCTGTGCGACCTGCTTTGGGTGACCCTGCTCTGGCAGGGTGGTTGGACTAGATGATTTCCAGAGGTCCCTTCTAATCCCGCATCATTCCAGAATGGCCTCAAATTATGCCAGGGATGGTTTAGATTAGACGTTAGGAAAAATTTCGTCACCAAAAGCACTATCAAGCATTGGAACAGGCTGGCCAGGGAAGCAGTGGAATTTTCATCCCTGAAGGTATTTAAAAGACAGGTAGACGTGGTGCTGAGGGACAGGATTTAGTGATGGTTTTTGTCAGTGTTATGTTGATGGTGGGACTCAATGATCTGAAAGGTCCCTTCCAAGCTCAGCAATTCTATGGCTCTAAAAAAGTGTGAATGTCTTCTTGAGCCAGCCAGACCAGCAGAGGGGAAATGGGAGGAGGGGACAGGGATATTTATCCATGGCTCAGCTCCATCCAGCCCAAACTATACACCGTAGGCAACCAGCAAAACAAACTTTGAAAAGAACAACAGACTTTGACCAACTTCAACCCACGATTACTTCCAGCATCATGATGGCAAGCTTACAGAGGCTTGCAGTGGGAATCATGTGTGTATTGCAATATAATTGCAATACTGTGCTTGTACTGTGATTTCAGTGCATTGCTGTGTCACCCTGCTAATCTAAATCCTGAGTAACATCAAATATCTTCAAATAAGTTTGCTAAAAACCATAAATCTTCCTCGTGTGGAATATCTAAAAGAACCTGGTGAGAGAATATGGGACTCTGACAAACCTGAAGGGTATACGACTCATCCACCTTCAGATCTAATTCAAGTCAATTCTCTTTCTACTGTTACACTCCTGGTTGTCTTCTGAACAACCAGCATCAAATATTTCCATAGGAAATAATATGTTCATTTTGAAATTAAATTAATCACATTACCCAATTAAAGTTCCCCTGTGTTTTAGCTTATTTGATAAGCTTTGTTTAAACACATCAATTTCATTCAGCAGTAAATAAATTTCAGGGAAAAGTATATTAGTAGCCTGATTTTTTCTTCAATAAACCATAATTATTCAATCTAATTTATACTAATGCACTGGATATTTCAATTACCAAAAAACTCCACAATAGTATCTGGGGAAAAGCCAGTCCCATTCAAGTGCAGTGTCAGCCATACCTCAAGAAAAATGGAATCACATTGTCTTTGCACGTTAAGAAAATAATTCAAGTTGTTTCTGGTTATGTCAGAAGTTTCTCAATATTCAGTGTACAAAATACTGAAGCAAATGAAAAGCAGTGGTTATTCATATTCCCTCACCACTTTTTGCCAGGGCCTGACTCCTATGTGTTCTCTGTCAGTTCTTGACCACAGAAGCACAGAACCATTATTTTGGAAAAGATCTTTAAGATCACCAAGTCCAACTGTAAACTGAGACTATGCTGTCAGTCCTCCTGTGCTACCTACATGCTTTATTATTACCCTGTTTGGCAGTTTCTACTTCTTTCATAAACCACAAAAGCTCCTCAGAACAATAGATTTTTATGTGCTCTGTGCCAGTAGTGCCAGGACTTTATATCGGAAGTGAAGATCATCACTGCTTCACCTATTTCTATTCAGAGTAGCATCTGCAACTCACATCTTAAAGGACAGGGTGAATTAGGATCAAATATGATGCAAAACAATATTTGGTAAATACTGGTAAATAAAGAGTGAAGTGTAATTAAAATATTTCACTTAGGAAATGCTCAATTATTTTATTAGAATATTTTCAAATAAAATATTTTAAAGTGGTATTTTAAATTAAATATTAATCTAATTTACTTTAAAAGCAATTCTAAAAATTTAAGTGGCACAAGAAACAAAAAACATGCTGTTTCATAATGAACAAAGGTTTTATTTTATTCCCATCAGACTGAGAAAAACTTGGAAAAACAGTTTTGTCTCAGTGTAAGCTTTTCCCTCCTCTCACCATTTTCCTCTTGTTTTTAGGGAACCTAAAAATAAACCCATTATTTCTTCATTTCTCTCCACTAACACTTGATTCCACTGAAAGCAGGCAAGAAGGAAATTTGAGAGACAAAAATAAACAGGTACATTTGTAAGAATGCATCATTTCAAGATGGGGGGAAGTAGATGCCAAAAAAGACTATCCACAGAACAACGAAGTTGTGTCAGCTTCACCTTCTCTGCCCTCAAAATAAAAAAAAATAAATAAAAAAAAGAAAGAAAATCCACTGTAAGAGGAAATCTGCAAGAGCCTTGTACTAATGCACTGCCTGCCCACAGGTGATTAATGGCTGTGGTGAACAGGTTGGGAATGACAGTACTCTGCTTAATGGAGATGAGTAGACACACACGCGCTCAGCGCACTTATGAAATAATGTGTGCTTTGCTCGGTCAGGATTGAGACTAAATGCTTTGTTTAAAGCTGAGAGAAAAAAAAAACAAAAGAAAAAAAACACAATCTGGTTAATTAATGCATTATTTTTCCAGGGAACTGCTTAAATGAAAGAATATTGGTCAATACATAATAATTCTTCATAAATTATTGTTTTGCTCCAAATGAGGTCAAATCTTTTATAAAATGGTCTGCATGCAAATGACCTAATAATCATTTATACCATAAGCATGTTGAGGAGCTACTGTAACAGGATGTGGAAACTGGACAGCTGTGCACAAATGTATGCATATATTTACATCATTTAACTCAATTTTATTTGGAGTGTAATGTGATACTGTTTGCATCACACTATAAGCAGTAAAACTGCCTCTTTCAAGAACTCATTCCCATAAAATGCCACTTACAACAGATGGGGGTGGAAATAATGCTTTAAATAAAGAACAAATATTTACAGCTTTCAGCATATCATGGGCATCCATTAAAATTCAGCCATCAGCAGGCCTAGAGAATATTCTTACTGATGTGATATTTCAGTGTTTGAAGAAAGCATGTCTTCTCTGCTATTACTCATCATTTGGTATATAAGGTTACCTGATTCTAATAATAATAAATAATTACTTGTTTTTTGTCATTTCAGTTGATTACATATTCTTAATAAAATCATAAAGCCATAGTAAAGATGTGACAATTCTTTTAGTCTACCTTTTATAAATGTAGGATCTTTTTTCCTAGACTATGTGGCACTATAAATAGAGTACAGGACATATTGCATAAGATTTTGTAGGACTGAGTTTCAAAGGTAGCAAACAATAAGTCTACTCTTTCCCCAAAAATCTACTTCAATTATTTCAGGGATACAGTTCAGATACGCTTTAACCTCCACTATATTCATCAGTCTTGTCTATCTGTGCAATAATCTGTTTCAATAAATAGTGTATTTTTAGGGTTAAAATATGTAAAGTAGTTGTGATTTGAAGTCTTGGCTGTATGTTTATATTAGCCACATCAGCTTTACAGTTACCAAAGTTCACTACTCTACTGCAAAAAAAATTGAGTCTCAATGGACTTTCCTGTGGTGTCATTCTACCACTGTGCCTTTTGTATTGTTTTCTTTAAAGTTTCCTCTTTCTCTTGATCACTGTTTCTCCTCCCTTACATGTTCCAAACCTAGCTTCAAGTCCATTCCCTGCCAGCTTATTTAAAAAAAAACCAAACTCTTCAGCAACTACTTACAGTTTCCGCTCAAGGGCTGCTGTCAAGAGTTGCTTCTCAGGAGATTCATCAGATAGGCTGCTCCTTTTCATTTGGCTCCAAGGAACACACCTCTCATGTCAACCTATCAAAAGCTTTTAAAATGCTTTTCCAGGAAACTCACAACTGACATCATTACTCTGACAAGAGAATTGCTAACATCTGTTTCTTTAAAAAAAAATAAAAAAACAGCTAAATTGAATGGGTGTTACACTCCTCTGTTCAAGCACTAGTATTACAATCAATATTTGTAGAATTAAAATAAAAAATTACTCTAATTTCTCCAAATTCTGTAAACATTTTACGTTGATAAATTGTTGTCCATTTTAGCAATACAGAAAACATAACTTTAAATATGAATTGCATAATATTTTAAAATAAAATTTGTTAACCTCCTGAGAGATGTTAGCTGCTCTATTCCCAGCAAAGCATCCAACTTGAGAGTGTAAAAAGGAAATTTCTTAACAAAGTTAATCTTCAACTTTTTTCTAAAATTCATAGGCAGGTTATTTATCATTATTTCAACAACAGGCTAATTGTAGGTACTTTTTGACAGTAGTAACATAAAAGCAAGGTTATTTTTTTCCTGCATGAAAGATAGCAGCTTGACATCCCTACATTTAAATATAATAAAAAGTGAAATAAAAGATTGGTTAAAAAAACTGGGTTTGACCAATTAATTGCTTTCCAAGAGCAAAGAGGAAAAAAAAAAAAAAGAAAATGTGATAAACAAAAATGTAATGGGGAAGACATTCTTCACAGCGACATGAAGTGATCCATACTTTCATCTAGAATTTTACAGAACATTCTCAGTGTTTCACTCCAAAGTTTAGCTAAATTGACTGCAATTACCAGTAGAGGAAATTTATTCTTTTATTTCAAGTATCCATTCCTTACATTCAGATGGTAATATGATCCTTTCTAAATTTTCCTTTGTTCTTATTTCACGAAGAGACAATTGGGAAAAGCAGTATAGAAGGACACGTTCTAGTGTTCCTGGTGCCAGGACTAAAACTAAACCTCAGTCAAATGTCAAAAATTTCAAAACACTTTTAATACAAGACTGATTGTGTAAATTCTTCTAAGCAAGAATGAAACTATGAAAGATACCTAGAATAACTTGATTGAAAGGGAGGTATTAAAGGAATTGAAACTTTAGAACTGTAGATTATTGACAGAAGCTAAGAAAATCTTAATAAATAATATATATAAGGCAAAAGCCAATTGCTGTAGATGTGGAAACAAAATGTCAAGAAAGTATAATAATATAAATTAACTTCTTTAAAATATTATCACAGAGTACGTAAGGATTTAAGTTTAGTCCCTCTATAGGAAGAGAATATTCCTGGGGCAGCTGTCAATAGTATTATACCAGAATGGTGACAGTGACAGAGACAGAAACCACAAAGGCAGAAAAAAAAAGCAGAAGTAATACCCACATATAGATTGGACAGTTTCTGGATATTAAATTTGTAGGAGGTAATGCAGAGAGGAAATTGCTTGCGTGCTATAAGTGATCTCACTTGGAGCAACCAGTTCAAGAAACAACTGAATTAGCTCCTCTTTCAGAGCTGGACTGGATCTGGCACTTGATGTAACTACTGAAAAAACAGTCTAAAACAATGATCACAAAATGTCCAAACCGACCATTTTATACGAACGAAAAGCTAAAAGCAAAAAAAAGTCCATTACAATAACAGAACTGCATAAATTAAAACTATGCAAGTTTTCACACTTGTAAAAAGAAAAATAAACAGACCGACTGACAGGATAGAAAGTTTAAATGCAGCACAGCAATTGTTTCAAGTTGTCATATTTAAAATTCAAAGTAAGCATATACTACGTTTTCTAGAAAGGTCTGTAAAATGATAGAGAAACAAAACAAAACCAAAAAGTCACACCGTGTTTCAGTAGTTAATGACACAAAATAAAAAAGATATATTTAAAAAACTGGAGATTGTATCCAAAAAAAAGAAATAGAAAGGAACATTAATTCTTTTATGTGACAAACCACAAAAAGACAAGCCAAAAAATTACTTTGAAGAGCAACTTGGCAAGGACATAAAAAAACAATACTAAAAACTTTTCAATCCCATCAGTAGAAGGATTACCTTCCAGAGAGGCAATGAGGCTGACAGACAATAAAGATGTAGAAGGATCACTCTGAAAAGACAAAGCCATGACACAAGAGAAATATAATTCTTTGTCTCAGTGACCACCACTGAGGGGACACAATACCCTGTTATCAGAAACTTTTTACAACAGATATATCTGAGGAACTCTTTGAAACCAATGAGTCAGTAGAAGATATTTTAAAGCAGATTAGCAAAATCAAAGAATAGCACATTGCAAAGATCAGATGTTTTTCATCCTGGGGCTCTAAGGGAACACAGCAGTGCTGAACTAATAACTGTGGTATTTAATATATTACTTGAATTAGTTTTTGTATTGGGAGGACAGAAGGTGGCCAACACAATTGCAATTTTTTAAAAGATGTATGAAGGTGATCTAGAGAACCACAGGTAAATTTTCTGCCAGGTAAATTACGGAGTATATGATGAACAATACATTGCCTAGGAACATACACTACGTTTACCAAGTCTCAACCACAAGAGAGACTGATGCTCAATGACATCCCTCAGCACCACATCTACATGTCTTTTAAATACCTCCAGGGATGGTGACTTCACTTCCCTGGGCAGCCTATTCCAAGGCTTGACAACCCTTTTGCTGAAGAATTTTTTCCTAATATCCAATCTAAACCTCCCCTGGAGCAACATGAAGGCCGTTTCCTCTTATCCTATCGCTTGTTATTTGGGAGAAGAGATCAACTCCCACGTCTCTACACCTTCATTTCAGGGAGTTGCAGAAAGCGATAAGATCTTCCCTCAGCCTCCTTTTCTCCAGGCTGAACAACCTCAGCTCCCTCAGCCACTCCTCACAAGACTTGTTCTCTAGACCCCTCACCAGCTCCGTTGCTCTTCTCTGGACCCATTCCAGAATTTCAATGTCTTTCTTGTAGTGAGGGGCCCAAAACTGGACACAGCACTCGAGGTGGGGCCTCACCAGTAAAATCTGAGTGGCTGAGTACAATCACTTCTCTAGCTTTGCTGGCCACATTATTTCTGGTATTTCCATCAAGAAGATGGACTCAGACTTTTCACAAGTGGTACATGATAGGACAATTAGATACCATAGGCATTAACTGAAACAGGAGAGGCTCCATCTGAAATTCAAGGAAACTTTCTCACCACCAAGAACTGGAAGAGGTTGCCCAAAAACATGATGTGGTCTCCATCCTTGAAGGTTTTCAAGATCAGCCTGGATCAAGTGCTGAGAAACCTCATCCAAGCTAATAGCTAAGTCTAGTTTGAGTGGGAGGTTGGATCAGTGACCTTGTCAGGTCCCTTTGCATCTTCATAATTCTGTGATTCTAATTAGGGATAAACAGGAGAAGGACCTGAAAAGTACATCCTGGTCTGAAACTAACATACTAATGTAGGTGAATCCTACAGACAAGTATCATATACTGAGGTAGTGTTAATACAAGAAATAAAGCATCACAAACCCTTCAGAGTTCTTTGAAATTGCCAAAGAGCATTCAGGTGAAGATAATGTTGCAATTGCACACACAGATTTCAAAAAAAATTTAGACACTGCCCTTCACCAAAGACTTTGATAGAAACAAAAGAGAAGACACATGACTTTTCATGGTTAATCTATTTTCAATGTATGAAATAAAGATAGGAATAGGCAATTAGGTTTTCTAGTGGAAGACCAGCAGCATACCTCTGTGCTATGGACCCTGATGTGAAGACACTATGATTTCACAGAAGAAATGGGAAAATGATTGACAAAGTTCTACACTGCTACCAGATCTTTCAAGTTAATCAGTGTAATGCTGGCTTTAAAAAGCAATTGGATAATGGATATTGATAAAAGCAACATAAACTGTATTTAGAAAAGAAACTCTAATTATGCATGGATAGTGATGTATCTTAAATCAGTCACTAAAAGTCAATTAACAAACCTTAGAAAGACTTTTGATCATGTTCTGAAGTTGTCAGTGACAGCTGGAAGTGGTACTAGAATGTTAGAAAGGAAGTGGAAGCAAAACCCAAGATAATTATACCATTTTATTAATCTTTGATGCACCTGGATCTTCAGCATTGTGTTCAAGTCTCTGTTTCCAAATGAACTAAAACAGATACAGAAAACAGTGACAAAAATGGAGTAGAAATCAATTTCTGGAAATAAAAAAAATAAAAAAAAAATGCCGTATTAGGGGATATTAAATAGACCACAGATGTCAATCAGGAAAAGACATAGTCACAAGAAGCTGTAATAGTGGTCTAAAAATATCAAACATAATATAAAAAAGGTGAATAGGACAAGTCTACCTCTTAACTCAAGAAGCAGGCAACAGTCAGCGTAACAATCAAACAAAGGGTTAAAAAGAAACAATAAGAAAAACATTTTCACATGCTAGATAATTGCATCATGGAGTTTAGAACTGAGGGCCTCCAATTTGTATTGGGGGCCTCCAATACAAATGGTTTTAAATGGAATTAAACACACTCACGGAAGAGACTTTCATCAAGAGCTATGAAATCAGAAGTCTAAATGAAAATATTCAGCTCTGAAAACTGCTAAACCTCTGGTTGCTAGAAGCTAGGAAGCTATTTCAAGAGAAAAGTTATTTCAAGGGAAAAGGCATCTTCTATGCCTGGATCATTCCTATTCTTTTATTTAAAGAGTTTAAGTTGCTATCAGAGGCTTGCACAACTGAGTAAAATATTTTTTAATGACAACTGCCTATTTTGCATAACTTTAATTTTTAATACGATGGCATTTCAAATCCAATAGATTGATAAGGGTTAAATTGCACATTTATATTTAAACACACAATTTATGTGGTAAGGCCAACAGCACAGAAGTGTGTCTTTGAGTGTCTTGACTTGGACAAATTATTATTTATCATTTTAGCTGTGACATGGATCCTTACTTTAGAAGAAGATGAGCATCCCATCTTCAAATTGTTCCAGTTCTTATAGCTGCTGGCAATCCAATGAGCATTTTTTAGAACCCTTGAGACAACGTAGGCTGATGTAAACCCTATCCTTAATTACTAGATGAGGAAAATCACTTCTGCTGCAGATAACTTTTTGTTCTATTGCTCCCCTGCAATAACTCCCTTATGCGACAGCGTGCTGGTAGCTATCTGTGCTAAATGACTGATCAGCACAAAGACGTGAGTGACTCTGCAGCCCTGCAGGACCTCAATGCATCTCTGTATCCGACACCTGCTTAATGGACCATGGGACATCTGTAAATCTTATTACTGACATATTTTGAGAAGGCCACCCTAGTGTTAAACAGCAATGAAGCTGATCTTACTGAGACCAGACTTTTCATTTGCCTACTGGAAAATGAAATACGATGCACACAAAATATCTTTGAAGTGACTGTTGATGTTTCCCAGTACCTGCAGTGAAGATTAAATTAGTGACCATGGGATGTGTTTGGTTTTTTTCTCAGCTGGAAATAAAACATGCAAATGTTTTTTTTGCTACAAAGAAATCTCTCAATGATTCTCCTTTCTCTTGGGAATAGTAAGTAAGGAAAATACTTATAAACCAACTATGTATTGCTGCATATCTAAGATGCACAGCAAGCTTGATAACATCATAATCTTAAAATATCAACAATTTTTAGAATTATTTTAATATTACCTCCTCCAGTTTATGTATATTGACATATTTGTTTGTTTTCATAAATCCTGAAGATCTGCCTATCTCAACGGTTTAGACAGCAGTCTTCCCAGAATCCTAAACTCAGAAGATCTTGCTTTACTCCACCTGATGTACATTACTTAGGAAAATGTCAGTCATTCTCATATTTTCATTTCCCTTTGTCTCTTACACTCTAGAGCTTACATCTTAATACTCCGATCATTTCTCTTTTCCTCTGTTCCATTAATTTCCTTTCTCCTCTTTTTTTCTTTGTCAATTCCCTCCTTGTTAAAGAAATGGGAAGATTTTTATCAGGTGCCAGCAGCACTTACAAATGTTCAAGTAAAAAAATGTACTTTAAAGTTCATGATGTCTGTGAATCACATATAACCTACCAAAAAAAAAAAAAAGCATAATCTGCCAAATTAATTTAGTCATATTCCTTTGCCTCCTTAATCTCTTTCTTCTCATTTTAAAATCTTTTATTTTTCATGTAGCTGTTCCAAAATTTACAGTTTCCCTCTGTCTGCGTACAGTTATGTGACCATATTGGGATTATAATTCTGAATTAGGTGGTGTTTGGAATTATACTAAACTGGAAGGTTGTGAGTAGGTAGAATAAAGGAGGCAGAAATATATTTTGTTATTTGTGCAAGAAAATTTTTCTTTACTTGTCTGAAAGTGCCTCACAAAGAAAATATTTAACAATAATTATGAAGATGGTTAATAATGAATATGGAAGCATACAAGATATAAATTCATTAAATACTGAGTTTCATAGCATAAAGAAATAAGTGGCATCTCCTGGAACTACAGGTATACAAAATACAAGTCAAACACCATTTAAAACAAGAAAACATATTTATGTTCTAAATGGAGGGGGGGGGGGAAGGGGAGATTTCAGATTTAAAAAAAGATTTGGGGATATAGAATAGTAACATGAAGGGAAAAGATAAACATTAATTTACTTGACCAAGGGAAGAGTATGTGAAATGTATAGTTTTGGGCTTAGAGAGAGAAAACAGAAGTATCAGGGACAATGGAATTGGGAATAAGATATCAAATACAGAAATTATACCTATAAATAGGAAAATGTTAACAGTAGGAAAGGAAATTGATATTCTGACATAGAATAGAATAGAAGAAAAAAAAAAGTAAAAATCATAATAGCTGTAGAAGCTTTAGAAAAGTGTAAAAGATGCCAGTATCACAAGGGCTCCAGCAAAAGTTCACATCAGAGAGATTATGGGAAGTCTCAAAAACCAGTCCATTTGACTTTTTGGGGCTTTCACTGCTGATTGCCATTCCGTTTATTCAATGTTCATTACAAGTAAGGGAGCTAGAATTAGATTTTCAGATAAAATACTTCCATCTGCTTCTGCATATTCTCCATTTATATAGCCTTGTGCATCATCTCTCAAAAACTTTGTTCTTAAATAAAGTTAATATTCTCCTTACATTCTACAGGCCAAAGGAGGGCACTTTGTGCAGCCTGATATAAAATTTGATCATGAGTGTTTAGAAAACTCTCACCAACTCAACACTCCTTCTGGCAAATATGAAAGTGCATTACTAATGTCATTATAATGAGGAGGAAAGAGAGAAAAAGATAATGTGAAAGACACGGAAAAAGGAGCAGATAGTTCAGCCTACGTATTTTCCCTACAAATCATCTCGGTTCACTCTAAGTAAAACCAGTGGGTCACACTGACAGTCTTTTCAGTTTCTTGAAATAAACAGCTTTTTCAGTTTTAATCATCCTTATACCTTAACACTGAATCCCCTCTGAAACTTGCTTACGAAGGGGCCAAAAGTAAACACGAATTGCAGATGAGGTCATACAATCACACAACTTTTCCATATTATTCTTTGATTTAGTTTTCACTTTGACTATTTTATTTTTTTGCTATTATCTATTGTTCAGTATAATCTCAGCATCCATATCCTGAGCTGATACAACCAAATTATCAGTCCTGTGTATGAGTATTCAAATAATTCCTTTTTCACTACTTTTCCTTTATTTTTTCCTCTATTAGTTTTGATTTTTTTCCATGGTTTTCATTAATTAATCTCCTTGGAACTCCTCAGTCATATCTCTTCTCAATCACCTTTTAAAATTATCTAGTTTTCCAGTATCACTGCCTCCACCTTTTCCAGATCATCAGTGAATACCTCACTACATAACGCTGGTTCTCACTCTAAGTCATGGTCATCCTCTTCCCATTGAGAGCAAAATCAATATTATCATGGGGTTTTTTTGCTTTATATTAGTCAGTTTTTGATTTATGATAACACTTGTCTTTTACATAGCAATAATCTAACTTCATAAGTAGCTATTTGTGAAGATTTTGCCATAAGTATCTGAAAAATACCTGAATATGTTTTGTCATCAAGTTCTTCGTATTCATTATCTGCAATTCTGGCAAATTTATTTTTTGTAAGAAAAAAAAAAGAGGTATAGAAACTAAGCTTGCATACAAGAAGGATGCAAAGCTGAACGTCTGTTAACACATAGTAAAATTAGACCCCTATAAAGGAAGAAAGAAAAGGCAGCATAAGAAGCAGAGATTCAACGTATTTAGTTAGATAATAGAAGCACCAAAATTAAGGTTTCTTGCTTTTGTATTTGTGTGTGTTAGCTCCCTCCATTGATGATTCATTATCATCATTTTAATGGAAAAAAGCACATTTTCTTTCAAAATGTTTGCAAACCATCAGCTCAAACTGTCTAGGAGTTCCCTCTCTCTTTAAAGCAATGCCTTAACCATCTGTTATTTAACCATGTATTAAGCCTTTTCTTTTTTCCCTGTCAAGAAACTAATGGAGAATAGACTGGAACCCACGAATCTGAAAAAGCATTCTGCATCTATTTAAGTCTTTCTCTAACTTTTAAGCAGTCTTCACATCTTGTCAGAGATATGGTTACTCAATGTTAGGAGGTCTTCTTTACTGTATATAGTTGGCGATCCACACACTAACATTACACCTTAGTTCCAACATTACTTAAAATATTTCGAAAATATTCTCTGGCACTGGGGACAATCGACAAAGAAGAATCTCATCATATGCTTCAGGGATTGGAGCAATAGGATGAGGGGGAATGGTTTTAAACTGAAAGAGGGGAGATTTAGATGAGATATTCAGAAGAAATCCTGTCCTCTGAGCGTGGTGACACACTTGAACAGGTTGCCCAGAGAAGCTGTGGATGCCCCATCCCTGGAGGGGTTCAAGGCCAGGCTGGATGGGGCTTTGATCAACCTGGTCTGGTGGGAGGTGTCCCTGCCCATGGCAGGGGGGTTGGAACTAGATAATCTTTAAGGTCCCTTCCAACCCAAACCATTCTGTGATTCATAAGCACCCTCAGTTCCCAAAACAGAATGGCTTCATTGCAACTGCGTGCTGAGGAAAACACCCAGAGTCTCCCTCTGTGTTGAACTCTGTCCAGTAACTATTGGGGAAAAGATGAGCTGGCATATAACAAACTCAATCCACCTTCTAACAGTTTACTACTATAGATGATCACATTCCATTGCCTGAGAATATTCACAGGAAGTGTTTAATTTCATTAAGATACAGCCTCAGCATACAACGTTACCATAATTTAGCTCAAAATATTGATTTCTGGATTTATAGAGTTTTATTTTTAATAAGTTACTTCGTTCCGTGTCCCAGTTCCTTGCCCTACTTTGCACTTTGCTTTTAAAAAGTATATTTTCCAATTTGTCACTGCTTCTTTCAGGATTCCCTTGTTTTGTTACATTTAATGTGAAGACTGCAATATCTATGAACAATTGTACTTTCAGTGATACTGAAGGCGTCTTTATATGTAAATTTGGAATTTCCCAATGATATTATTTTAAAAATCACTACAACTGTATCTGTGTTTCTATTAATTGTTTCTTTGTCTTTTTTTTCCTTCCAAGAAATCATACCTGTTTTCAGGTATTTCAGCTGACTTTTGCTTAGGTCCTTTTCTTGTACGTACCCATCCTTTCCAATCTTCCACAAATGGAAACAGAGTGATTGATAAGCCATCAGTATTCTGACTTGGTTATTCACCATGATATGCTTTATTAAATTTGACAAATATTTCATGGTAAACTATGTTACTATGATTGTGGAAATTCTACTGATACTGTGTTTATTGATGTGTCAAAACTCTCGATTTGGTTAACTGCATGAGAAATTAAGAATTTAGGGGTTTGTGATCAAGTGGTAAATTGGTTTTCTAGTTACTTAATTTTCAGAAAACAAATTGTGAAGCTTCAAGGAACCTTATCACAGCCTCTTTACATGAGCTTCCAGGGTCCTACCAGACTCACAGTCTTTCTCAGTTAGGCATTCTATAAATGACCTGTCAGCAGCTCCTGACAGTTATTCACTTTCATATTGTACACATCAGACTACCAAAAATCTAGCAAATACAACGTAGTTACGATTTGTAGAAAAACTTTTTAATATAGGGTATCGTTGAGGGACAGTGGGAACTACCAGCCCTCCTGGGGACAGGGAGCTGAAGGGGTTTTCCATGAGGGTGGTGGGAGAGGGACTCACCAGGCAGAGAAACCCAACACCCCAGCCAGAAAGTGGGGCAGGCTGGGGACAGACAGAGGCAGATCAAGCCCTGGGCATTGGGCACCTTCACGGGGACAAAGAAGTGTCAAAGGCCTGGCCAGGACATCAACACACAGCTGAGGCCTGGAGTTAGCAAACTGGTAGTTTGCAAATCGCGTGTCAACTAATTTCCTTTAACATTTTTTGGCAAAGTGAATCAGCCAGAAATACATGAAAAATGTCACCCTTCAAGATATTTAATTTTGCTTTTTTTTTTTGTTAGGCTAGTGACTATTAAAATGAGCTAGAGGAAAATTAATTAACTCTTCAATAACAAATAGTTACTGATATTTAATCATTTATTAATATATATGTTAAGATAGATTAAAATATTAAGAAAGATAAGTGCTAGAAAGTCAGCTAACTAAATTAAGTGATGCACTTGATAACTGCACATGGTATTTCAAAAAAAAATACTAAAAGTTAACAGAACCAACAGTTAATTAAAGCCAAAAAGCATGTTTTTTTCCCCTAGTAGCTTCTATATTTGTGAAAACTTACTTAATGACCTATTATAAAATATACTAAAGTCTATGGGTACTGTTTCATTATTTGTATGCTGAGTCTTTAACTATTTAAAGTTAATAGCACACTTGGAGTTAATTTAAAATTTCAAAAGAAAAAAAGAATATAGTAGACTAGATATAGCAGAAAAGCAACAGTACAGCTAGAGAAGTTTCAGAGGTGACACATTTGACAAAATATCTGGAACAGCCTCCATAACGAAGGCAGTGAAATTGTAGAATCATAGAAATATTAGTTGGATGACACTTCTGGGCCTGATTTAGCCCAGCATTCTGCTAAAATCATCGTTACTGCCAACCCTAGATCAGGACAACCATGGCTGTTTCTAGACAAATCTTGAGACTTCCAAGGACAGACATTCCACACCCTGTTTCCATAGTCTGCTCGGGACAGCCCTAGTGTTGCATTACCCTCCCACAAGAAAAAAAGGATTTTCCTCATGTCCGATCTCAGTCTTCCAAGCCACAACTTCACCCATTGGCATCCTATCTGCCACCACAGAGGATTTTAGCTTCAGCATTTCTGTAGCTCAGAGATTCAAGTAATTGTGAGCTGCAACTTTGTCCCTTTGTCCTAGAAATGGCTGCACAAGAGGGGAATACTGTCAGTTCCTCAAGGGCACTAATTGGCCTCAGTGGCCCTGGACAGCCTCCCCTGTGGATTCCACCCCTCAAACTTTTGGGTCCTTTGGACCAGGGGCTCAATTTAAGCTCAGGTTGGGACACTTTTAATCCTGGCCTGAGACATTCTGTATGTGTGCTGTGTCTGCGTTTGGCCTTGGACCCCTGAACTGTGGACTGACTTCCAGGCTTGTCGTCAGACCTCTAGTATCTGGATTTTCCTGACAGTTACAGGGACGCATCTGATCCTAGTTACCATCATCAGGCCTAAGCCTGCTCCAGGCTGACTTCCTAGCTTTTCTTTTGGACTTTCGTCATCAGCCATGGACTTCTGGATGATCTGGACCTGGCTTCATAAAGCTTCTCTTGACCAATATTGACGCAAGGGATTCTCCACTTATTGTCAGCCATCACACATCAAGCCATTAATCATCACCCTTTGAAGATGATAGTACACCCAGTCTTAAATCCATCTAATAATCCCTACAGTCAGTGTATATTTCCTATAATAACATTCTTCAGCCTGGAAGAGATAACTGAAGATGAAGATGATAGAGGTATTTAAAATCAAGGCCAGCATGGAGAAATTTAATAGAGAACTGGGTCTTCCAATGTAACTGTTAGAGGTCATAAGCTGAAAGGAGCAGGTGGTAAATTCAGAACAGAGATAAGGAATAAGTTCTCCTCAGAATGAATGGAGAATATTCACAGCTCTTCACCAAAATGCTAAAAAATTACTGGAATAAATAAGTAAAAAAATAAAAATTTGGAAAAGGATGCAAAATTCATCAAAATAAGAGCTATTATTTCTGCTTAGCAGAGTACCTGTACTACATGTCCCAGTAAAGTGGACAATTGTAGCAGAAAAGTATGACCAACCCAGTTCTTATGCTCCTCCATTGACACGTGACCATTAGATGGTGAGGTCGGTGCTTGTTCTCTGCTAGCTCTCTGCTATTTCTGTCTCATAAAGACATTGGCTTGAATAAGAAAAAGTAAACATTTTTATCTTATAGTAATGCATCCTGGAAATATATTACTCCCTATTATTAATTGAAGTGAGGCTGGTTAGATAGGAAATACAGCCTATTTTTAAAATATTTATCTACAGAAATACAATACCAAATCGCTATGGTACGACAGCCAAAAATATTTGTCATACTCTTCCATCTTGATCATCTGATCTGCTACTTGTAGAAGTCCAGTGAAATTATCAATACAAACTACCTGCTGCTGCTTGGACTAAAGCTGCTGAGGGGAGATAAATATGTGAAACATGTTTTTGAAGCTTTGTTTCTTTTATCCTCTCCATCATTTAATGGCTAGAAGTTCCTCATCAGGAAAGAATAAGACAAGAGATTTTCTTTGCAAACAAGAACTAACTTATTAGAAGTTGCTGTTTCAAGTGTATCCTGTTGTTAGGGTAACTAAAATTCTAAAAATACTTTGAATAAAAAGGACATCACCTTAAAAGCTACTCAAGTAGTCATAGCAACAGTATTTTTTAGAATAAAACAGTTCATAGAGGGTTTTTTTCCCTCCTGACCTTAAGCTTTACAAAAATATACAGCCAAATTCTTTTTATAAAGTACATGTGTTTATCCAAAGTTAGACAAAATCCAAATTAAGAATCTGCTGAAGTATCCTGAAGCATTTTATGTATATATAGGCTACTAATCAACTTAAGAGCACTTTAAATTTCATATTTTCTGTATTTCCAGAAAGCGTGTTCCTATTGCAGAGTGTTACAGCTGCTCATACCAAAAACCACTTTCAATTTATTTGAGATTCACCTTAGTGCACCATAATAAATACGTATTTTTAAATTGTTTTCAAACATTCATGTACATTCTGTATTTATCAGATGGATAATTTTCTCCATATTTTTCTTTCAAAAATATGTGCTAAGGAAACTTTACTCTCTCTTTAGTGTTAAAGACATCCATTATTATACTGAAGAAATAAGTCTTATTGAAAGCCGATTTACAATTTTATTACTCAAACCAGCGTTTTTTTGTAAAATAGTGACCCTTCTGTGTACATCTCTATTACCTTGCTCTTAAGGATAAATTTGTAAGACACTTTTATTTTCATGTATGTTTTCAGACAGTTGTTTAAAATTTGCCTTCTTAAAAAAGAATCAGTAATATTTTGATTGTTGTTACTAGCCACAATAGCTAAGAAAGAATGAGACAGGCATTAATCCTTCTTGCACTTCATTAGTTGTTAAATAAAGGCCTTATTTAAAGCTAATTAAAGTCAGTATGTAGACAGTCATTGTTTTCAATAGCCTTTGGATCAGGCTTAAAATCTATTTAGTTACAGGTGTATCGCCACGATGAAGGTTATGAAATTATGGAGTTATCGCTGAGGACGTAATTTGGAAGTAATGGAATTTTATCTGTAACCAAGGGCCTAATTTGGCATGCAAATCCTTATTAGCAGTGATGACTGATACAAAGAGAAGAACACAGCTTGAGCCTGACAGCTTAGGCTGTGATTTCAGGAGTGAAATTAGAAATAAATACAATAACATTGTAAATATGCACACTTGATATCATTGAGAGGTATCAAGCATAGAACTCATGAGACAGTGACTCTTTAGAGCGAAGATATATTCAAAGTTCCTTACCATCTTAGAACAGAATATTGCTTCTCCTAAGCCAATAAAAAATTCATTCAGACAAATAGTATCCGTATTTGGAGTAAAACCAGAAGAATTTAATATTAAATAGTCTTATTTGTGCATGGATAATATTTAAGCTTCTGAGAAGTTTGAATATAAGCAGCACTGATGAGGGATTAAGGGAAAGAATGTGGGTGAACCATGCATGTGTCATATTCATATTTCCTCCCACAAAATTATTTTTGTCATATATCTGTGCAACTTATCAAAAGATTTTTATCACCATCTACGTAGTCAGTTTTTTAAAATGTTTATGGAACCACTTTAGAAAGATTTATGGATGCTATAATATATAGAAAGATGCAAAAAGCTGCATTACAAAACAGTAATCAGGTTATTTGTTAAAATACAACAATAGCAAAAGCTCACCTTTGTGAAGAAGCCACAGACAAAAGCAGTTAAGTTGGAAGAAAGCAGACAGTAAGAGTGAAAATATAATAGAAGAAGAGAGAGAACAGTCTACTTTTCATGCATTGTCAGGAGATATATTACTAACAATAAATCTAATCAGTAAAGATAGGTTGAAAATTCCTAGTTTACTATAAATTCTAGTCAGGACCTGTGAAGATAATGGAAAATTTTCAGAGAACTTTCTTTCTCAACAGCTTTCAAATGGTGGTTTAGACATTTCCTGTTGTTAACTTTTTGAAAAAGTTTACAGTAGCCACCAAGGCTTTTCAGCTTTAGGACGAAATAGTCAGGATGCTCAACGAATTCTTGATGTAAGAATGTGACTCTGTGCTTCTTAAGTTAAGAAAAAAAACCTGAAGATGTCATATTTTGAAAATATGTCTTCCAGGCAGACAGGACTATTCCGAAGGCTTCCACAGGGAAACCCAAAGGAATTGGGGAGGGACTCTTTATCAGGGAGTGGAGCAATAAGACGAGGGGTAATGGTTTAAAACTGAAAGAGGGGAGATTTAGATGAGATCTGAGGAAGAAATTCTTTCCTGTGAGGGCGGTGAGACACTGGAACATGTTGCCCAGAGAACCTGTGACTGCGCCACCCCTGGAGGTGTTCATAAACCAGGCTGGATGAGGCTTTAAGCAACCTGGTGGTGTCCCTGCCCATGGCAGGGGGTTTGGAACTGGATGATCTTTAAGGTCCCTTCCAACCCAAACCATTCTATGATTCTATGAATGGAAATTCATGTTATGGGTCCGCTTAGGAAGCAGAACTGTATAAATATTATTAGCCAGTTGATGCTCACACCCAGATTTCCAAAATGAAATAACCTTCATAGTCTTTGACAGACACGCTTCTCCCAGAGCACATCTTCAGTCTCCTTTGCAAGATGCTTACATGAGGTTACCAAACCAGGGAGACTGAGGGACCAGTTATCTCACCCCTTGTGGATAAGAAATCTGTGCTTATTTTGTGCTGGATTGAGCATAGAATAAGCAAACACAATCCTGTCTAATGGAATGATTAAGTGTTTAAAATGATGTTTTAATTCAATCAATTAAAAGCATAAACAGCATGAGTTTGATTGAATCAGTTTAAAGAATTGCACGGAAACCAATGTGGTTGTCAGCAGGGGTGAAAAATTCATGTATCACCTACACACAGCTTGAATTCTGTATTTCTCAATTAGATATTGCAAACAACCTACTCTACTCTATCACAGAAGAATAGCTCTTGAGTAAGAAAAAAAACATAGCAAAGCTTTCAAAACATGTGCAGTTAATTAAAATTTAGGCACTCAGCAACCACTGTCAAACATTTAATAAATATGACAGCTTGATTAGTTTTTATTTGTTCTGTCTTCCATAGACAATTTCAAGAAAATTTTTAATAGATTTAAGATTTAAATATGCTTTTAAGAGGGAAAAAAAAAGTTTTTGCATTTAATGAAACATCTGCCTTTTAAGAAAATGTCACTTTTATATTCAGTAGACACATTCCTAAAACACAATAGATTAGAAAGAACCATAAATATTTAACTACTGCTAATTGCACATCGAGTACTTAAGAGATAGCAGCGTCAGAGCAAACAAAAACATCCAATTGTGATTGTAATATAACACTGTTTTTATCCTACAATGCACACATTTGTATGGTAATTCGATATGTTAATGTTAGGGCAAGACTTTTTCGCCTATCAATGCATTAACCTGAATGGTAGAAAAAGTTGCCTTTAAGATAACTTTGGTTAGAAGGAAAATATGGGAGACGAGCTGCTTTTAAAAGGTATGTTCCAAAAATTAAGAGATTAAAAAAAGACATTAACATCAAATGTTCCTTTACAGGAATGTATGCATTTAATTCCATTCATAGTTATATAAGGACAACCTAGGACAACAACTAATTTAATTCCATCAACTTCTACACCTTAGCTAATGTATCTGCGCTAAACATTTTTGTTCTATTAACTTTAGTTTTCATTATAACCAATATCTGATATTTCATTATACCTACTTTATCAGTATAACCTTTTCAGATGGGTAATCGTTGTTTGAAGTTTTACCGTCACACTAATTTCTTCACAGAAAAGGTTTGATTGTCTTGATAAGAGCTTAAAAGCATATAATTTTTAAGAATAATATAAAGAGATATACAATTGGAAGCAAATAACACATTCAAAATTAGCATTCTCTGCTTTGATTCTTCTCACCTCACACTTTGTTTATCAGTGTTGCTCCAAGAGTCCATCAAGTTCTAAAAGAAAAAAATAAAAAAGGTTAAGAATAAGAATATTCTTTGGACTTATAATGTTCGTATCATTCATACAGTGATGAATACCATGAAATGAGCTGATGTTAATATTTTAATAGGAATATTTAGCTCTTGATATACAAAAAGGGCTGAAGTATTAAACTGCTTCAGTAACCTAAAATAAATAATTAAAAACCTCAAAATATCTGACATGCCAATGCAAGAATTTTGCAAGCAAAGAATTGGTGAATTAAAAATGCATCATTCAGAAGACCTTGGCAATGAAGGTGCTCTTAAACATGATGGAATACTATAAATCAATTGGATACCGTATTACCTGAAAATAAGCTATGGGAAAGCAGACTTTGGGGACTAATACTGTACCTGAAATTTGCTTCAACCACTAATGAGACTACCTTTTCGAGAGAAAACGATCATACAAACAGTTTCTCATCATATGAATACTAATTCACAAGTCAGGTCACTCTGCAAGACCAGTGAAAGGTCACTGCATATGCACTACTAAAGGAAAAAGTGTAGTAAAATACTTTAGGAACTTTAGATGGCTTTATTGTAACTACAGGCAACTATATCACAGTAACTAGATGTTATACTGGGAAAAACTTTAGAAAAGCAAATTATTCATAATTTTTAGTAGTGGGTTTTACAAGAACTAGTTTCAGATACAAGTTATTATGTCTTTGCTATCCTGGGAATCACATCATTTTTTTGCAAAAAGTAACCATAAATAATCCATGAAGCGATATTTTCAGTCTCCTCAGTTAACAATTGTGCAATTCATGTGTGATCACAGTCATCAGCAGAAACAAATCTATGCATGTTTCTGTTCCTCCAACAGGGTAAAGACTGGTTAAAGTGATTTCACTTCAGAGTTTATTCAAGAAAAATTTCCCATATTGGTACTTTCACAGAATTTTCACAGAATCATCATGGTTGGAAGGGACCTCTGAGATCATCGAATCCAACCAGAAAAAAAACAAAACAAAACAACAACACACACAGCACCCCACCACATCACACCCACCCACAAACCAATAATCTTGGGCACTAGAGCAGGCCCTGAAGAGCCATGTCTACACGTTTCTTAAATACCTCCAGGGATGGTGACTCCACCACCTCCCTGGGCAGGCTGTTCCAGTGCCTGACCACCCTCTCAGGAAAGTAATTCTTCCCAATATCTAATCTAGACCTCCCCTGCCACAACTTTAGACCATTTCCTCTGCTCCTGTCATTATTCCCTTGGGAGAAGAGGCCAACCCCCACCTCTCTACACCCTCCTTTCAGGTAGTTGGAGAGAGCAATGAGATCTCCCCTGTAGCATTGCCTGGGGTTGTTATGACCAAAATACAGGACCCGGCACTTGGCCTTATTGAACCTCATGCCATTGGCATTGGCCCATTGATCCAGTCTGTCCAGATCCCTCTGTAGAGCCTTCCGATCCTCAAGCAGATCAGCACTCCCACCTAGTTTGGTGTCATCTGCAAACTTACTGAGGGTGCACTCAATCCCCTTATCTAGATCATCAATAAAGATATTAAACAAGACTGGCCCCAAAACTGAGCCCTGAGGGACACCACTGGTGACCGGCTGCCAACTGGATTTCACCCCATTAATCACAACTCTCTGGGCATGGCCATCCAGCCAGTTTTTTATCCAGTGAAGAGTACACTTGTCTATGCCATGATTCGCCAGTTTCTCCAGGAGAATGCCCTGGGGGACGGTGTCAAAGGCCTTACCAAAGTCCAGGTAGACAACATCCACAGCCTTCCCCTCATTGAGAAAGTGGGTCACATGGTCATAGAAAGAGATCAAGTTGGTTAAGCAGGACCTCCCTTTCATAAACCCATGCTGGATGGCCCTGATCCCTTGCCTGCCCTGCACTTGCCATGAGAGCTCCCCCAAGATGATCCTCTCCATGATCTTTCCCGGTACTGAGGTCAGGCTGACAGGCCTATAGTTTCGCAGATCCTCCTTCTGGCCCTTCTTGCAAGTGGGTGTCACATTGGCCACCCTCCAGTCATCTAGTACCTGTCCTGTTGACCAGGATTATTGATAGATAATGGAGAGAGGCTTGGTGAGCTCTCCTGCCAGCTCCCTGAGTACCCTTGGGTGAATTTCATCTGGCCCCATAGACTTATGCATGTTCAGGTGCATAAGCAAGTAATTAACTACTTCCTCCTTGATTACAGGGGAGTTGTTCTGCTCACCATCCTTATTTTCCAGTCCAGGAGGCTGAATACCCTGGCGGTAGCTGGTCTGACAATTAAAGATGGAGGCAAAGAAGGCATTAAGTATCTCAGCCTTAAACAGTCACATTTAATATTTCATAGAAAAAAATGTAATAGCCAGGTGTGAATTGGAGGTACATGTGCACATCACCCACCATTCACTGACACAACACTGAAAGAAGCAATTTCATAACTGGCCTCAGCTCTTAGTTTCTTTTCACATCCCTCTTTTGGCTCTGCCGTGGATGGAAATATTTGACACAGTTACGATTCAGCAGCAATTCACAATGCATTAATGATTAGAGGCAGGTCAAGAGGTTGAATTTTAGCAGCACTTAAATCATCTTGTAAATCCTCAAATCGGTTAATGACTAACCAAATAATTGAACAGCAACTTGATTACAGATTCAAAAATGACAAGATTCACACTAACTTCCTATAGGGTATCCCAAATCAATACATATAGGATCACAGAATCATTTGGGTTGGAAGAGACCTTAAAGATCATCAAGTTCCAACCCCCCCTGACCTGGGCAGGGACACCTCCCACTACACCAGGTTCCATCAGTTGTACAAGCCCAGAACTTGCTAGTTCTTGAAGTTCTGGTATCACCCCCCTCTTTGGGCCACGATCCATATGTTGTCAGGAGTGATCAATTACCATCATTGTTTCCAAGCCATACGAGTCACAGGAGCCAGACACACTAGAGTCACAGGAGCCAGATACACTAAGACATTGTCATAGTGTTCTGGACCATCACCCTTCACTTTCCTTCTTTCTTTTATGAAGAACCATTATGTGTCCCAGGTGTTAATGGGTTGACATCACGTTCTGGTCCATTGTATTGCTATGTGGCCCAGGTAGGGGCAGAAATCGTGCCAAGCACTGAGTGACCTAAAGAAGGGGGGGTTTGGGGGTGGCACCATCACAAGCTCCTAAGACATTATGCCTTTGCTTCTTTCTCCAGTGATATTTCAGGTTGTTGAGAGCTACACCTGTATCCTGTTCTACTGGTTGTGCCAGATGATGAAACCTAGTGACTTGAGCATCCTGCCAAGGAACAGCATCTTGCCTCATTCTAGCAAATGTGTTTCAGAGATTTCATATATTTAATAAACGTGCAGGTTACTTCATGTCTAGGCCTAGCTGATGGAAGTCCAGAAACCACATCATGTGTTCCAGTTTAGCACAACTACTTCCATGTTTGCACAAGCTGTTAATGCACTGAACCTGCCCTGGCCTTGTTAGTTTAACATCAACTGCCAGCACTTTTAAATTGCCTCAGTAAATGCTGATTGTTTCTGGTACAACCTTTCACTTATGTTTTGTTTATGTTTTATGTTTAAATTTGAAATTATTTTATTACCTTCTAAATTATAACTGATGCTCACTCAAGTGAAAGTTGAGACATATCAGGGGCCTTTGTTTAGCATTTCTGTCCCACTCTAGCTCAGTGTCCTCTAGACCTTAAGGCCTAGGTTGATGGATGCAGTGCAATTGTCATTCCCACAAGAATATTCATAGCAACAGAAATTTATTTCTAATAGTACTTTCTTGTATTTTCTTTGCAGCAGTTAACCAGCCTGTGAGAGCATCAAATTGCCTGTGAACTAATCTCTTCATTGAAACATAAAACTATCGTAGACCACCTGATCTACACCTTATTTCCATTATGTCACCCTTACACTTCATGATTTTAGTGTTTTTTGATTGAAAGTTTTATTCAGAAAATTAACGGTTTCTGAGATGGAAAGAGACTCACCCCATTTCTTACAAGAAGGTGGTCTTCTTTAAAGGAAAGTCTGTCTTGTCTTGGAATGCTATGTATTGGTCATCAAACACTCCAGAAACCTATGAAATGTATGACTCTCTTTTTGGCATTTATCCAAAAGCTCTACATGTCCTTTTGTATAAGGGACTTAAAAAGCTTAGCTTTGATTTTTCCCCTTCCAGGTCTCAGTGTTTCAGCAGGAATGACACTGGTTCTGTCAATTCTTAAGAGCAAAAAAGTCTAAAACTCCAGAAAAATAAAAAATGTATCATCTTAGAAAATTAATATTCTTTACTGAATATGAAATATTCAGGTTACTGTAATGTCTTTGACAAGAAGGAGAGTATAAAACATATCTTTGCAAATTAGACTTTGGGTGCAAGTGTACAGCTTAGTAAAATTAGTCAGATGATAAAATAGAAAAGTATGTTCTAAAGCAGAAACAAATAATCTGAGCATTCTTTACATTTTTTGGCCTATTTAATATGTCCTAGACATTCTTCCAGGACATTTTTATGTGATATAAAAATTTATCTGATTATTTCCTAGTATAGTTGGGTGAAATCCATGTTTTCCTCAGAGAAGACAGATCACTTTAAGCAGCACATAATAACATTCTGGAGAGCTTGTGCTATCACCATCTGTATATCAAATTAGAAAAAAATCCACTTCTTATCTGCAATAGAATTTCTGTGTAACAGCATTTTTCTGGAAAGCTGAAAAGACTCCAAGAGGAGAGGACTGCATCTACAGTCTTTTGGAAACCTCAGCACTTTCTCTTGTTCCCCAGCATAACTGCTGCTTCACTAAAGATTTCTGACAAGTAAGATCTCTCATATTTGTTAAAGAATGGTAGGATTCACACTCAGTATCAAATCCACCCAAACTAGTGAACACATCTGGAAAAGGCAAGCGTCCTGGTCCTGTATGAAGCTAGTCTTTAATGTGAGAAAATATCTGGATTGCTAATACCTCATACATCTAAAAAGCTCCTCAGCTTCTCACACCTTCACAGTTTCTGCTCAGATTAACCCAGTTACGTGTTGCCTTGTACTATTTGCCTTTGATACGTCCTTTTTAAATTCCTTACTCTAAAAGGAAATTGTAGGTGGATAAGGAATAAGACAAGGGTGACCCCAAGGTGTTTCACTAATTTAATGATCCTTGATTAGATGTTCTAGATCAATAGTGAGGTGGCATTGACAACTTTCTTAAATTGAATCTTTTTATCCTTCATTGCTTTTTTGTTTTTTACTCCATTTGAGTCACCTTCTTATTCTATCCAGGCATTAGGTCATTCTGATAGTAAGGATATGCTGTCCAAAAAGTAAAAGATATGGTGTTGAATAAAATCTGCGTATCACAGTGCTCTTACAATTTAAATAAAATGCATAGTAGAGTCATAAAGAAAAGTAAAAGTCTAAATAGAATGAATGGAAACAGCTTAATGGTAAACATTTACTGATTTTAGTTCTGTATGTATGTTATTATTTTTGTTTATAAAAATACATTGTCATTTTCTAACATATATTACAGAAGTTTGCTGCTGTTGTTTGAAATATGTCCAAGAAAACTTCATATTACAGGGAAAAAAAAGGATTTTTTGGAAGTGAATGCCTTTTTTCCCGTTTTCTATTTCTAGTGGTAGGTGTCTGCTTAGATTCCCATTTGCTGGGTTTCTAAGAAAAAAAGCAAAGTAGGAAAATTGCTTTCATTTATAAAGATCTTCTAGAAGGGAGAGAGTAGCTGATGTTAAAAAGTACCGGCTGTAAATCGAACAGTGAAATCAAGAATTAACAAAGCTGTAATAAAAAATGTTATATGTCAAAGGAGATGACTCAATTTCACATTGTTCTTAAAGAACGTTGGAGTTTTACACATCAATAAGTACTATATTGGAATTTCAATCCAAAATTGTAACAATCCCTTTATTTTAAACATTTCAGTATGATTTTTTTAATAAAAATTGAAATTATGCAAGTATTCTTCAAATTTTAGTTCATTTTTTAATTATTATTTTCTCCCAGGAATATTTTTGAAAGGACATATATGCATTATCCCCAAGCAATTTTAAACTGTGTGAAATTCTAATGCATTAAACACCTCATGTTACAACATACGTAAGTGCACACTATAAAGCTCTTGGAAACAGTTTTTAATTAAAATAAAGTTGAGTCTAAGCATCGCTGTTTTTATCCTGACACCAATTAAGTACCTTAAAGGATTAGCTGATGAAGTGTTATAGCTTATAAGTACCCAAAGCAGTTAATTATCATAAAAAAATCATATTTAAACATTCAGTGTAACGTATCTAAAAAAGTATAAGCTGTTGTTGCTAGATGTTCAGAAAAATACAGAATAGGGTAAATCTTCCATTTAGGTGACTTTCCCTTCTAGCTTAGTTGGAGCCCAACTTCTAACATGGTATTTACTTTACTCTGTGTGTCATTTTACATAAATGCTTATCTAGTACATGAGATACTGAACAATTAATTATAAATATGTACAAAAATCCCTCCAAGCAAAAAAGGACACAGAAGGGACTCTGAACCAGTAAAACAAGTTACAGCCTGTTTCTTCCTATCATCTCCAACTCCAAATCTTGTAGTATTCTCTGAAGGTCATTAAATCAAAGAAAAAATAATAGTAAATAGCAGATTTCATCATTCTAGCTCCAATCCTCTTCCAGAAACTTCTATAAAGATGGTACAGATTGAGATAGCCAAATTCTGATTTGTTAAGCTGTTCAGAATCAACATAGATAATTTAAACTTAGGAAACTGAATACAGAATGATACATGTAAATTGGTCAGGTTAGGTTTTTAAGACTGGCCTAAAAATATTTATCCATTCATTTTAGGTAACAGTTTAGTATTTAGTAATCCATAATCTTTCATGCTCATGATTGCACTGATGCTGTCGACTGTTTCATTTCTAATCTATCATAGGTCTTACTCCATTAGAAAAAGGGGAGTGGAGGGGAAAGAAGAAAGGAAGGGGAAAGAGGGAAGTTTAGCCCTAAATACAGAATTAAAAAAGCACATAAGTAATAGCAGAATGACTACAATGATAACACAGTGATAACTTGTGATTTCAGAGCACTTCAGACATTAAGAAGTTTTAAGTGAGTAATTGAATTTTAAAATTTCCCCATCCTTTCCACAAGTTTTATGTAGTTTATAGTTCTAAATAAACTGTCTTTTTGTACATCTAAGTGTGAAGCAAGCTCTTTATGAGATTAAGATGGAAACACTCAGCTCTGATGATTGCCTTTAGCTTACTAGCTACATAAAATCTAGGGCAAAAAATCCTTAATGGTCTTCAAACACCAACACAATAGCATTCTACGGCCCAGCCCCAGCTTTAAAAGGAAGCAAATGATCATTTGATTATTCTTATAATGAAAAAAAATGAGTAAACAACCAAAAAGGCATGGGATTTTTCACATCAGTAACATAATTGTAATCGCAGTTAGTTAGAACACATTGCACTGTATTGTTTCCAGCGGTTTTCACATGAACTTGTCCAAGTTCTATTCTCATCAAAGCTCACAGGGCAAAAAAGATTAGGAAAAAATTTTCAGGAGTTTAACTCTCCTGAAGAGTAGGAGAGATTTTGAAAGAGAGTTTGAAGTTTGAGTTATTGTCGTTTTCCTTAGGAAATGTATTCCTTTGCACAGATTTTTTTTTCTATTAACAATTACACAAATGAAAAAGGGACTGTAGAGCTTGGGAGAGGGGGGGCAGGCAGGAAGAATTAGCTTGAATTTCATGTTATTATGTGTCTTTTGCAGGTTTAGAACACCCACAATCTGTTCTAAGACTTGCTAGAAGGAATTATTTGTGTAATGGGCTGTAGACAGACATCATATGTGCTCAAGAACATATGTCTGCATATATGAAAACCCGTCTGAAAAAGCTGACATTTACTTACTGTGAAGCACATTCTTCATCAGCAATTCCATCCTCTGTGTGAATGGCTCATCCAACTCATGTTGAAGTAACTTCATGTCACAATCTAGAAGTAAAGAAACATTTTGAAAATGTTATGCAAAATCATTAAAACACTTCAAAATATACATTACTCCATATGCCGTGACTGCTATGAGTATGAATGTACTTAATATACTTTTATGGTATTTTAAAAAGTCATGTTTTAAAGTTAAATGTTAGTCACAGAATCACAGAATGGTAGAGGTTGGGAGAAATCTCTGAAGATCATGTAGTCCAACCCCCCTTGCCAGAGCAGGGGAATTCAGAGTGGTGGAATGGTCCCAGGGTTATGCACAGGTGAGAAAGACTTTTTGTTTTACCCTCTGTTCGTGGCCTGGTGTCAACTTCACTGACAGAACCTTTGTTTTTCATGCAGTTGTATTAACTATGTATGGAATCAATGCCATTCTGCCTGGTCTCTGTGCTAGTAGGGCACACACATCAATCTATTGCTTTTCTGTTTTTCTTGTCCTGTAGACAGCTAGACATGTTTCTTACACCATTTTCAATGACTTTTTGCTAGCACAGCTTTAAATGGTCCACTGAATTCTGCCAGCTTATTGTTCCGCAGACTACAGAGCAAAAAGTAAGGAATTTTTTTACAGTTGCATTTCTTTATACTTCAGACCTGTAAACATTCTTTCTCTAGATTAATCTCATCATTTGTTTTTCTTACTTCTGCCTTTTAGCACCTTGCCCCACAGCCCTTCGTACAAAGCTTTTTCCTTCCATACGGACAGTCTTTACTTCTGATAAGCCTGTTAATTATCTCCTCTGTTGATATAATAATTGTTTGTCTCATAGTTTGTAATTTTTTAGCTTAATTGCTCTGTAAAGAGTGGCGGAAACCAGAGAAATACAGAGGATGCACCAGGCTGGACAGAAAGCCTCATGATTAACAAGCGTATGATCAGAGGTACGTGGCTGATGTGCCTCTGCAATGAGTTGCTTCTTCAGGCACAGGGTTAGTTAAAGAAGATTGGATCTTGCTCCAAAGCCTAGAGAAGAGTCCATTACCAGCAAATGCTGGCTGAGAACAAGTCAGCACGATCAGAGGACCTGCAAAGGGACCCCTGCTGTCACAGTGGCTTCCGGCGTAAAATCCTGCCAAGAATCAAAAATATTTCTTGTCCTGAAGATGTACCCGGAGGTATCTTAGCTCTTTGAACCAGTGACTACATCTCACCCTTAATATATTAAAATTTTGCAAAATATTAACATATAGAGGATGGAAGATTTTGTCAATGCTGACAATCTTCAGGCTGTTATAATGACACTTAAGGCATCTTCTCCTCTAGACATATATAACGAACTGATGTTCTACTACAAGCCATATGTAATTTGTTTGCTGAGCAAACAATCTGGTACATTTGTAATTTATTTCACATAAAAACATAAAAAAAAATGAATTAGAAAACTGTTACCAGTTGTAAAAGACTTTTCTGAGCAGTCAGGGTAATAATAATGCTCAGCTGGCACATTCCAGCCCATAGCATTGACTATCAGCTTGGTTATGATAACAAACGTATTCAGAAGGACCAGAAATTTAACATCAAATGTTGGCGAAGTGTTAGTTGGGGATGTCCCCAAGTCTCATGAGTTCCTGAGAGGAAACTGTAACAGCTAAATCTCAGTAGCTTCAACAGCACTGCGACACACAGACCAAGTTCAACAGTTGCAAGCACATTACATACATCAATAGTTTCTATCCTTTTCCTTGGATTTTTTGCTAAAAATTATAGACAACATTCTGGGTTTAGGTATGTCTGTGTAGCCCACTAGCTTCTTTCCCTGTGACTCCTACGTGAGTTTTAGTTGCACTTGTTATAATGATCTTACAGTCTTGTTCATTCTGAAGCAAATATCACTACTCATCACTTTGGTTTGTGTACTCATATGATACTTTGCAAAATGGGTTAAAAATGTTGCCTCTCTGATTTGTTGGGCAGTGATGAAGTGGTCTCTTACAGTTATCAGGGAGAGGAGAGAAATGGAGAGAACTCATGTAAAATGCTGTATAAATAAGCATTTCAGAAAATATTTTTTTTTCTAGTAGCTTCTAACAGCCATTAAGAAAAATAATTTTACATATACTTATGTGTTTATGAATATTAATCAAGTTTCACAGAAGTTTTGTTAGCAAAAATAATAAAATTGAACTCCTGCTTGTAGCTGGGTAATAAAACTGCTCTGAGCTTCTAAAATAAAGTAAGAATATCTATCCAGGCAACAGAAATATGTGTAGGGAGAACTAATTATTGAAAAACATATCCTTTGTTATAGAATTTCTCAGTCTAATTACATGCCTGTAGTTAAAATTACATTTCCTTGCCTTATGTCCCCTTTTCTCGAGATCACCAATAAAGCAAATGAGAGCAAATTTTTCTAAAGTGGTGTGGGGAGAGGTAAATTCTTCATTACTTATTTCCAGAATACTACAGGGTACCACAAATATTATGCAAAGTATAAAAAAGGAAAACTTAATTCTTCAAGAAGTGATCATCTTTAAGAATGGAACCACAACCACATTAACTCATTCCCTTTTTCTCTCGCTTACCTAGAAAAAGTTTGTAAATAAACAGCATTGGTCAGGCTATTGAATACTCAAACCAGATTTTTTTTCAACTGACTAGCTTTTAAAATTGTGATGGTTAAAATCACCGGTAGAAAAATGGTAAAAAACGCTGACTTAAAAGCTGTGATTTACATCACAAAAGTTGTTTTTTTTTTTATTATCATTACATGCTTAAACTGGACTGTTTTTTCTTTGCATTTCTTTTGCTTGGCCTTGATTAGGTTTTTGCTATGCTTTGCTTTGGTTTTCGCTATGGATTTTTTTTTGTAAATTAACAAAAAAACCCCAAAACAAACCAAAACATAAACTTATATATTTTTACCACTCTTTAATCCTATTTTCTGGAGGTTTTTGTTTGTTTAATTGTTGGGACCTGGCCATATTTTAATTTTCTCCTTTTTACTTCACCTCTTTCTTTTGGTCATTATCAGGGTTTGCTTTTGCTATCTACTTAGTTTTTCCTAATGTGTTAGCATGGTTTTTAGATGTGAGGGAGCAGCAAGAGCAGAGGTGGTCTACAAAGAAGGATGAGCCACGAGCCAAAGGTGACTACAGCAGGGTCAGTACTCTCGGGAGGAGGGTGCAGTGTGTAACCACACGAAGAACAGGGTGCTGATAACGAGATCCATCAATAGATCCAGTTTATCTGAGCCCTTAGTCAGTTTTTAGTAAATAGAAAATTATTCACATGCTAATAGTACTCCGTTAACTGATCCTTTATGACACAGTTTATTCATTCATATCAGGTTGCCCAGAGAAGCTGTGGCTGCCCCATCCCTGGAGGGGTTCAAGGCCAGGCTGGATGGGGCTTTGAGCAACCTGGTCTGGTGGGAGGTGTCCCTGCCCAGGGCAGGGGGGTTGGAAGTCAATGATCTTTATGGCCCCTTCCAATCCAAACCATTCTATGATTTATGATTAAGTATTAATTGACCCTCCTACAGTTCATATGTATGACCATGAACATAACAGGATGTTTCAGCACCAGGAAACACATGACCTCATACACAACAAGAAGTACAAAAATATTAGGGTAAGGCTTTGTTCCAGTATCCTTCCCACCTGGATTAGACTGTAGTGCTCAGACTCCAAGTGCCACCTTATTTAATATATATTGAAATTACAATAGAGTACTGGATTGACCCGTGTCTTCCCACAAAACACACTTATTTATTTGTATATATGCTTTTCTGGTGCACTTGAGAAATACAGTTCCTACCAGTTGCCATGGTTGCTGCCTGCAATCTTAATAAACTTCTTAAAAGTGTTTTGAAGAGTGCACAGAAATACCATCCTAGGCAAGCTGCCAGCTGGAAGAATATTATAAAATACTGCACTTGCTCACCAGGGGTTTCCCACAATATCTCTCCAGCTGGCAGCCTGCCCTGCCAGACAGGAGCCTCTGGGAGGGCAACACTGTACTTGTTGCTGGCAGATTTGATCTCACAGTAGGGGTGGGAGCGTCCCAGGAAGAGCTTTTAACAATTTCTTCAAGCCTAGACATTTACGTGGCTTTACCTCCCCTACAACATGTCTTGTGCATGATAGAAATCTGCCTGGTTTAAAAATAACATATGAACCGACATTTTCCTCAGTTTATAGAAATCTTCACAGAATATTAAAATTTCTAAAGACTGTCACATTAGATTCTGGACCTCTAAACCTTATATTGTTAGAATAAATAGGGCAATATTGTACCTCAGCGGTGATCTGTAACACAGATGTCAAATAATTCATGCAGATTTCATTGGTCAACTAAATTAATATTGATTGCACAGTGTTTTAACACGAGCAAGAGTTGCAGCTTCCTAAGTAGTTTAGGACCATAATTTTGATAGGAAGAACAAAAATGAAAAGGATTTGCGTTTCACAAGTCACCCAAGCTCATTTTCAAAATCCGATTGAAGGATCTGAAGAAGAATATCTTTTTTCTGCTTTTCAAAACAGTTTTAGGGTTTTTGACTGCCTTCAGGAGGACCATAACAGAGATTTCTTAGGATAGTTTTTCATGAATGTAGATTCTGCTCTCTGAAGTTTAACACATTTAATTTTATTGAATGAATATCCAGCAACCAATGAATAAATTAAAAAGAAACAGTTGACCTGAGAAATAATCTTTTAAAATATAAATCAGAACCAATAGCTGTAATTTGGACCATTCCAAACCTTTCCATCAGTGTCTGCTGACAGAGCACAAATCTTGATAGGTCATAAATACAAGGGAGAAGAACAAAGCCTAACTGCCAAATTATGCACTTTCAAACATAATGACATTTGGTCATCGGTAACTGGGACATTTTTTTCATTCTGCAGGATGCCTTTGAGAAGACTACTTGAAGATGACAAAGAATGTTGAAATTTTCTATGAAATCAGGAAGGTTTGAATGCTTCCCTTGGTCAGACAAGCAGGTTTCAGCATTTTCTCCAATTTGGGTAGATATATATTCACAGTGTCATTTTATTCAGCCCTTGCAGGTACCACAAGGTGTTGGTAAGAGGGTTTCTGATCTGATGGGCATGGCCAGATTGAGCTATGAGTCAGTCCATGGCACACGAAACAAATATACCCAGTCTGGAGGACAGTATTTTGGTGCCAAGTAACAGAGAGCAAGAGCAGGTGTCCAAAACATCGCAAAAATTAGTTCCTCAGGCAGATCCCTGGAGTTTACTGTGTAGGGTCCTTCACAAAGGTATATCTAACCAGATTAAAAAAAATAAAAATACGAGCCCTCAGTGTTACAGAGTTACAAGATTTTTCCTTTAGCATGAAGAAAACCCATCTCTTCAGTATCAATAAATTTTTATTTTCTCCTGGAAAATGGCCAGGAATAGCCTTCTACCTGAAGGGAAAAGTAAATCACTGATGTCACGTTACTTGAATCTTCTAAATTTTATGACGTGATGAAAATCAGTAGAAGTATCAGATAAAAATGGGAGAAAGTCTGAAAAGATATATGTCTTTGAATAAGACACAATTTCACCTTAGCCTCTTGGGCCTTGTGCTTCAGGATGACTTGATCAGCAACATCCAAGAATCACTTTGGACAGAATGGTTCTTAAGTTCTGTTGCCAGCTGAGGATCATCACAATGTAACAGTATTTTAAATATGATAAATGCAAATGATATAAATCTGTTCTGCGACCCAACAGGCTGCATCCAAGGGTGCTGAGAGGACCAGTGATATTTTTGCAAGGCTGATCACTTTGAAAGGTGACAGAAGAAACTGAGCGATTCTTTCAGAACGAAGTTGCTTATTCAGCTGATGATGTAAATTAGGTGTAGGCGAAGTTTTCCTTTGGGATAGTGGACAAGCTGTTTGCAGTGATGATACAGGCCATGTTGATCAAATATGAGCACTAGCAGTCCCCTGCACGTGCATTCACCCAGAACATTTTGCAGAAGAATAAAGGAATATTTCCGTTTCCTTATGAATGAAGAACCCCCGGAGGAACCTCAGGAATTTGTCCTATTGCAGAGAGTTTGCATAATGGACACAAGAGGCTTTTAACTTTTTATTTTCTTAATTTAGAAAAAAACCTCAATGTATTTTATAAGTATGAAAAGCACTAGCTTTTATGATTCTGTTCTTAACACTGTCGTTGTTGTACTTCATCCTACATTTCAAAATTGAGTATTTCATCACATCTGATTTTATTCTAGATTATGAACAATGGAACAAATATTATGTAGTTTACCACAGAGGTACGTAGATGGTTCATAACTATGGTCTTTGAGGGCTACGATTAATAGCCATTTTTCAATAGTTATTACTCAAAAAATAATTGAAATTAATTTAGCTTTCTGCTTCATCTAAAAGCTTAGTTTAAGAATTCAGAAAGCTCAATTAAACTAATGCAATGCTTTCATACTGAAGATCCCAGTATAAGGTCCATCAGTCACGATGGCAGCCTTCAAAACACACATAGTTCCATTATTGCTTATAGCTGACTGATATGGAACAACTAGAGATAGCTGGTGACCTTCCGTTTGGGTCGTTTTACTACTTTGAGAACTCTGTGTGACACAGAATTACATGAGTCAGAGAAGGAAGATTTTGCAAAAATAGCCAAGGAATAGCATAATGGCACGACTTCTGGATACACTCCATCTACAACGATTTTTTGAAAACAGCACCACACTGGAGTTCTTAAAGTGCTACACAGGAAAGTAGGAGAAAGAAGCACGAAAGTAGAAAGAAACCAGTTACTTGGTCATTTTATTTTACAGTGTTATACACTGGGAGTTGCTACACTTTAGGGCAGGCAATAAATTTTATAATCAAAGCATTAGAAAAGTCCTACAACTACGGAGTATGCTTCCTGAGTTAATCTTCTGGATGGCTCTGTGGGGTCTGTGATCAGAATCCTAAAAATTCCAATGTAGACTAACACAAAACACTATTTTATTTACAAAAGCCATGACAAAGAATAAAGCTTTTCCCACCAAAAATCTGAATTAATTGTCCTAAAAATGTTGGACAAATCAAAGAGTATTGCCATTAAATTGCACAAATTACTGATAATTATGAGACAGTAATTGACACTGAACCGGCTAACTTGATCACATCCACCAAAAGGGAAAGGACAAAACACCTGCTTTAGCACTGCCATTTTCTGGGATTATTAAAGCGAGCTGCTTGGATTTGGAATTTTTTAACACCATTTAACTGCATAACTGTACTGTAACAACAGCAAGATTAATTTAAGATAAGTGGGTTTAAGTTTAATAAACTATTAATGATAATGCACTCCCTCGGTACCTCTGTACCAACAATTCTATCTATACAAGTACTGAAATGATGCACGTAATTTACTTTAACCTCCTTACTCATTAATTTAGATGTTCTCACACTTAAATTTTTCTCTAATATGAGCACTATTTTATTCATGTTAGAAGACTTTTCTTGGTTCAGACACATTCAGAAGCTTGGTAACATTGCTAGAATACAACCACTAAAGATATAAAGCTAAGTAACTGGAACTTTCCCAATTTCCCTAAGCTAACATAAGATACCTGAAAAATGGTTTTCATGCCATTTCCTTTTCTTTTTTGGTACAACTTTCTGAGAAAGAGCCATTTGAATATAATATTTTTAAGCTTAAATTCAATCCCACTGAATTTTGGAGTAGCAGTGAAGGAGGAATCAACAGGTGTTTGAAATATATCTGTAAGATTATTCTGGAGGTGATTTTGCTTTGTAAAAACTGCTAGCACTGAGAAATATCCAAGTCAACAGTTAGGAAACTAATCATAATTATATGGCTTACTTAAGGGAAAAAAAAATCATTATCTTTAAGCTATTAGACAACACTTTTAAAATGCAACAGACTAAATAAGGCACAGTCTTAGCAGAAAAAAAACCTAAGGAAACGATCCATTAACTTATATAGAAGGGCCACCAAGATCATCAGAGGGCTGGAGCACCTCTGCTGTGAAGACAGGCTGAGACAGTTGGGGTTGTTCAGCCTGGAGAAGAGAAGGTGCTGGGGAGACTTTATAGCCCCTTCCAGTACCTAAATGGGCTACAGGAGGGATGGGGAGGGACTCTTTATCAGGGAGTGGAGCCATAGGACAAGGGGGAATGTTTTTAAACTGAAAATAAAAAATAAAAATGAAGTAAAGCATGTTTCAGAGCACCATATCCATTCAGATGTAGTTAAAATGCAATTTAAGCCTGTGGTAAAATAAGGCTTGTTTGTTTGGAATGTAAATTAAAAACAGGTGTATCAAAATTAACACATAAAATGCATTTCAGAAATATATAGTGTGTTCATTTTAAACAGTTTCAGAGAGCTGAGAGAATATTATTATATTGATAGAATATCTATTAGTGCTTTTTCAATAGCAAGCATTTATAGTGACACTATAAAATGCATAGAAAACTATATTTAATTGGTGTAAAAATATATTCCAGAGATTAACCTTAGGGCCTTAACAAAACAATCATTTAGAAGCTACTCAGGTCTGGGAAGTTATTCTCAGCTTCTGCCAGATTAAAGAACTGATACTGAGAAATCCTGGCAAAATCCCAATGCATGTACTGACTGCAGATATCTACATATGATCTTGCCAATGTTGGCTGAAACAAAGATCAATGCTTATTTCCTTTTATAGTTTTGCTAAATGTACAAATGTTCTAAGTCCATAACATTCTCCAGTGATTTCATTTTTCAAATATGTAGTTTAAGTGATTAGCGCTAGTCAGACATTTTCTGCCAACACCTTTTTCATCAGAAAAATGCTCACTTTTTTTAAAAAAATAAAAATAAAAAATTGATGGGAGAGAAAGCATTTTAGCCACTGCTATTTTGCAGTGCAAATGGTTCTATTCTGCTGTAGGATGGAGTTATGGAACATGGCCTTGAACACCTCCAAGGATGGGCATCCACAGCTTTTCTGGGCAATCTGTTCCAGTGTCTCACCACCCTCAGAGTAAAGAATTTCTTCCCAATATCTAATCTAAATCTCCCCTCTTTCAGTTTAAAACTGTTACCCCTCATCCTATGGCTCCACTCCCTGATCAAGAGTCCCTCCCTATCTCTTCTGTAGCCCCTTTTAGGTACCGGAAAGGGCTATAAGGTCTCCCTGGAGCCTTTAAGCTTCTTTGTGTGACCACAAATCAGGAATTCAGCCAAGCAGGTTTCTAGTCAAGCTGGACTCGGAAACAAAATCAGCCTAACTGTACTATCGGGTTTCTTAGCTCAGGCATCAACATAACATTGTATAGATACAAACATGACTTTTATCAGGTCAGTTGTTAAGCTCCAAATGCATATTTTGTTTACTAGCCAAATTTCTGCTTTTGATAATACTGAGAACTCTTCTAGGAACGTTAAGTAACAAGAGACTGAGCTCAGGCCCAAGTTTATCAGCCAAGACAGTCGATGTCCCGTTTCTGCTGGAAATCTCATGGGTAACGTTGTCAGATTGGCTTCTATTCAAAGTATGGCCAAATAACTGGGAGAGGAGTTACTAGTAATATATACATTTATGAGCTTTTTTAAAAAACGTTGCAGCTGTCTACTTGGACAGTAGACAGAAAGAAAGGCTATTGGGGAAAGGAGCAAAATCATTTCCAGTCTTTTCTTGAACAGCAAAATGTTAGATGGCCATAACGTGAACTCAGCTCTTGTGAAATACATCCAGAATGCAACAAAATGCTCCTCAGAAATACCATACAAATGCTCCTTTAAAAAGACATTGGCTTATTTTCAGCTGACACATTTTTGTTTCTACACAGCAAAGAGTTCATTCCCTTTTGAATTATCTGTTGTTTTAATCCATCATGGGATAGAGAAAGTCATCACGAACAAAACTTTGTATGCTGAAAAGAATACCGAAAAAAATATTATAAACCTGCCCTCAATTTTCCAACAGAGGGCCTGTCCTTTCCTCTGTCACATACTTCCAATACTAATTGTCACTTCTGCCACTCAATATTTAGGACATTGCACTAAATACCGATTTCGGAAATATACCAAATGTTATGAAGCCACCACAGATAATAACATAATAACTAAGGCAGAGAGACTTCATACCCAGAAAAGGCTGAGAGGGGTTATTTTTCTTTTTGTAAAATAGACCACTCTATCTCTCATCACACAGACACAAAAAAATTACATAAAATATATGTTTACTTGACAAGAAATCAAGAGTAAGAGTTAGAGTCATTTACTATGAATATAAAAATCTTTAAAACATTTTCCTATCAAGTTTTAAGTCCTTTTATACTACAATATGTGACATTCTGACCTGACAGAGCAAAATGATTGCCATGTAAAAAAGTATTATTTGTGACAAATTATAACTTTAATTTACAACTTTATACATATTTTCACTATATATTTCAAGAGCCACATTATATTAGCTTTATGTCAATATATTTACATTTACACCAGTTCTAAAACTGTAAGATTATAACACAAAATAACTATGCAAGAATCTGTAAAAATAGATAAATCTCACAAGAACCTTCTCCAAAGTTACCAAAATTAACACATTACAAGGCTTCAGTGTTTTCTAGTTCACTAACAGAAAATAAATTTCTAAATTTCTAAATTTAATTAATAAACCCTTTCCCTGTGTTAAAAGCATCTTTTTTCTATTATGCCTATACACAAAATTTTCAAGAAGACAACTTTCTCAGGAACCTACCTCTCTTTAATCACAAAAAATTACCCCAAACTTTCACATGGTCAGAAATTGTCCCTTATGCTTTATAAACCACAAACCAAAATGAATTTTAAATATATATATATATAATTATCTCTGCATCCTCACCTTCCCAGAAATATTTCAGCCATGTCATTTTGAGCAAGACCAGACATCAATCAGCTCAACATTTGGCACCAGTGAGGGAAACAAGCATCTGAAGTGGGACCAAGTATTTCTAACAGCGTATCTTTCACTAAAGTAGTAAATTTCAATGCCAATACAAAAGCACTTTAAGAGGCTCTATAGTTTTGCTGTTGTCACCACTTCATCCATACCCTTATGAGTTGGGCTGAAACATCTGTCAACTGTGCATGGGACCATGCTGTGCAGGGACAAAAATTTCTCCCTTGAGCCATCAAAAAAATGTTTGGGAATCAAACAGAGAATAGGTTAAAACAATTATAAAAGGAAAACCTGTGATTCCTTTACGGTCATTGGAAAGGTGATCATCTCTTAAAAGGCCAAGCTTTGACTTTTTTGGTGAAAAACAGAAGAACAAAAAGATAATTCCAGAAGAGCAGTGAGGTATGCATCAAAAGGGTAAATTCCTCCATCAGTAACTCAAAAGCAGCAGTGTCCTTTTCAAAAAACAGAGGTAGGGAAAAGAGATTAATTTAGCAATGTATTTAGAAGATCAAAGGGCTCATTTCTATTCAGTTTGATTTTTATTTGTCTTGAATTATATACATCAAAAGTACATACCTCAGGCTTAAGAGAAAAAGAATAAGAAAGCCGAAGCACTGAAATTAACATCAGGGGAACAGAACAGGAAACAACTTCAAGACCAATAAGTAGCTATGACTTTTTCTGTTACAAAGATAAACATTTTGACCTTTTTAAAATATGACTTCTGGAATTGCAAGGGCAACATAATCAGGGCACTTTCAAAGGACACTGATTCAATGCAATAAATTGAAGAGTTCTCAAAGAGCTGGAAAAAAGTGGAACTAATAAAATGTTAAACCATGATTTACTTGTTTTTAATAATCTTGGCCATTTTAAATTCAAGTGTTAGAACACTGATAGGATTCTGTACATTTGATAGCAAATTTCAGAACTTACTTGAATCATCTGTGCAATGGAAACTTTTTCAAGGGCTTTTTTGTACAATGACATTGCAACTGTAAATGCAATGCTACCATGATCTTATTGCTAAGTATACATTTCTTATTGCTATGTACATATACTTTATGTATATGAATGAAAACATCATTATTTTTAGCGCTGCAGTTCCAAGAAGCCCTTATAAGATTGCAGAAAACACATTAACAGAAAATACCATGCTGCTCTGAAAAAAGCACAGAAAACTTAGGCTTGTGTGAGAAAAATAGCATTCAATGTGTCACCTATCTAAAAAAAATCCCAGAAAGCTGTCTGTGGGGCTGGGCTGAATAACAGCTGAGAGTATTTTCCTTTTCCCTGAGGCAAAAGACTGATGATTTAGAAGAATCCTTTCTCACCCACTTAGAAGTTGTTCTCTGAGTGTACTCTTTGTTATGGAGAAGCGTTGAGCCAGCAGGGAACCGGGGAATCCCCAGGCAAGGCCTGTCCCAGCTGGGGGCAGCTGGGGACAGCCCCAGCCCTTGGCACCCCCATGGCAGGGGGGTTGGAACTAGATGATCTTTAAGGTCCTTTCCAACCCAAACCATTCTATGGTTCTATGATGGGACAAGGCTGGGCCAGGACATGGGCCCACAAGTGGGCCTGGCTTGGTGGGGCCCATGGCTGGACAGAGCTGTGGGGAGACAGGGACCAGCACCACCATCACTGGGCAGGGGCTGATGACCCCGGGGGGCCAAAATGGGGACCTGGGCCCTGGTCAGGGGTACAGAGAGGCCCCACGTGGGGTTGGGCAAGGCCAGTAAGGCCTGAGAGCGTCCTCAGGGCCCTGACACAATCAACCTGTGCTTTTACATCCAAATAATCTATACACCTAAGCTGCTATTCTCTCTTCATGTTTTAAAGCTCTTCTCATTACCCTTTATGATTGTCTTCTGCATCTTTCCTCATAACACCTTAGAGCGCACGGGTCCATTGTGGCCATTTAATATATATAGTGAAATCAGGCACAGAAGTAGTTCTTGATTTTGCAGTTGGAAACAAACATCGTTTGATGTCAGAGCAAATGCGAGCTGTGAGGTAATTACTTCCTGTTTCGTAAGTAAGGTCAATGCTTAGGGGCTAACGTCACATAAAGCTTCAACTACGGCTATATTTGCAAAATCTAACTTTTAATGTCTCTGTCATAAAACAGAAATCAATGCAATTTGGTAATTAGGTAAGTAGTGTCATTATCTGGGGGGAGTGAAATATCTGAGAATGAAATCCCGAAAGGCCGGGACAGTAAGAAAATACCTCTATTATGCTGTAGAAATGCTTGAGACTCAGACTTGAGCCTTCTCCTGATTAAAAGACAACAGAAGAAAAGATGCCCACCAGCAAGGTCCTCTTCTTCTTCCCTACCACCTTCTTTCTGCTGGCCCTGTTTTCCACATCTCTCATTCTGCAGTAGAAAGGCCGGTGTATCTCATCTACCTAGAAATTGCAGCAGTTCAGTTTTCACTCCCGCCTAGGAAGATCAGTGACAACTCCAAGAAAAGCATGTAAATTACAAAAGGAAAAAAAATTCTGCAGTGGGGAGTGAAGAATTTGGGGTCCCACTGGGAAAGACGAACTTAAATTCACCTGGTTGCAGTGTTTCACAGTAAAAGTATAGATTCTTTAGTATAGAAAAGAAAGCAATGCAAGTACATCGGTCAGCCTAGTTACTGGAGTCCTCACTGAAGCAAGGATAATTCTGGTTCTAATTCATGCTCCAGTTATTTTAATGGGTTAAAAAAAATAGCTTTCACTTGCAAACATGCTAATTCTGAAGTTTCTGCTCTCTTGGGGAACAGCTTTATTCATCCCCTCTTACCCTTGCTTTTTCTCTAGCCTCCAAAAGCATTAATAAGAACACCTTAGATCCTCATCAACCATCCAATCCAGAACAAACCGACAATTTGAACACTGCTCTGAGAGGTCCTTATATCAGGCAGAAACACAATCAATGCCAAGTCTTTCGCATTTTTGATAATGCTATAACTGTTAAGATACTGCACAAAGGAACTATCCTTTCTTCTGACTATTTCTGGGAGAAGAATGTTGACACATAGAATCATAGAATCATATGGGGTTGGAAGGGACCTCTGGAGATCATCTAGTCCAACCCTCTGGCCAGAGCGGGTCTACCTATAGCACGTTGCACAGGAACTTGTCCAGGCAGGTTTTGAATGTCTCCAGCAAAGGAGACTCCACCACCTCTCCAGGCAGCCTGTTCCAGTGCTCTACCACTCTCACAGTAAAGAAGTTCTTCCTCATGTTTAGGTGGAACTTCTTATACTCAAGTTTGTGCCCATTTCCTCTTGACTAAGCTTAGCTATGAGGATGATGTGGGAGATGGTGACAAAAGCACTGCTGAAGTCAAGGTAGACAACATCCACCTTTCATCTATCCAACCAGTCATGCCATCATAGAAAGCTATCAGGTTAGTCTGACATGACTTCCCCTTGGTAAATCCATGTTGACTACTTCTGATAGCTTTCTTTTTCCTCCATATGCTCTGAGATGACACCCAGGATGAGGCGTTCCGTCACCTTTCCAGGGATGGAGGTGGGGCTGACCGGTCTGTAATTTCCCAGGTCCTCCTTCTTGCCCTTTTTGAAGACTGGAATGACTTTGGCCTTTCTCCAGTCCTCAGGCACCTCGCCTGTTCTCCAGGACCTCTCAAAGATGATAGAGTGGCCCTCCAATGACTTCTGCCAGCTACCTCAGCACTCTCAGGTGTATCCCATCCGGACCCATGGACTCGTGGATATCCAGCCTTCTTAACTGATCTCTAACTAGGTCCTCCTTCACCAAGGGAAGATCTTCCTTGGTTCAGACTTTCTCTGATTCATCCAAAGTCCATGGCTCTGGGGGTTGGCCCAAGCAGTAAAGACTGAGGCAAAGAAGACATTCAGCAACTCCGCTTTCCCTGCATCCTCTGTTACCATGATACATCCCACTGTGGGGGGTGAGTAAATGGCTGGATGGGGCTGAGTTGCCTGCTGGGGTCAACCCACAACAGACAACTTAAGATATTTGAGTAATATTGCTTGAGTAATACCATAAGCGATTCTGTAAGTTTGATGTAAGTAAAAATAATTTCACAATCTAATAGATATTCTGACTAAATAATCAATAAAAATTGGGAAGGACATAGGAAATTCATAGAAATTAGTATTTAAATTTGGCACATTAAAGGATTTAATACAGAAAACATTACATAGAGGTTTTCTTTTCTACTAAGGAAAAAAAATGAACTAACTGTGAAAAAAGCATAGAGGGGAAGGATCACTTCCCTCAACCTGCTGCCAACACTCCTCCTAACACAGCCCGGGATAATCTATTTGATTTGAAAAGAAATAAAAATGTTAGTTTCTGACTCAGTGCCATTCTTTAACTCCATGATAGCTTTACTATGACTGCTCAAAGATTGACCTAATGAGTGTCACAACTGCTACTGCTTTGTAATTCCAATCTAATCAGAAGGTCAACAAATCTATGCTGCAATGATTGCTTTGACCTTCAGTTTACAGTTTCTTTTCCTTAATTTCATGCCGATATTCTACTATATCATCTTGTCCTGCACTAAGTTATTTCTCTCTGACTTAATATTTAAATCCATTGCCTATTTGTAGCCTGCTAATTCTTCCTGCCCTTTATCATTGCTGAGTCAAGTAATACATACTTTCTTCTTTTTATCTTCCCTCAGAAATCAATCCCTCTACCTCCTTGAACTTTTTTCTTTTTCTGCTGTCCTCTGAACTTCATTCAGTTTGTCAATATTTTTTGGAATGTAGTGTCTAATATGAAATGTCATATTTAAAATGTATTCCCTCCAGAATATACCACAAAGAGAGTTGTTTCCTTGGTTGAAACCACACCAAAGTCTTTGTTACCTTCTGACCACTTTGCGCCCATTATGCCAGCTGCTAAACCATAACACACCTGCAAGACTGTTCAAAATAAATACGTATCTCTATCACTTGTCTACTCTATTTGACCAGGCTCATACAATGATACATTTATTTGGAATGCCAAGGAAGGAATCTCTTGGAACTTAACACCACCAGTAATCAAGGCAGAGCACAACAGAAATAGCCTTTGTAAAAGCGTTGCTTCTCTTACGCTATCTTTACATTCAAAGTTTGTATCAGGCTTTTTAGGTTTTGTAGTTTTCATCAAAACACGCAGGTTTCTCAGTTGTTAGCAGTGTTAGACCATTACAGACGCAGTAGGTCATCAAGTTTATTTCCCCAACTGTCATAAATTATATTCTACAGTAACACCTTTATGAGTTAACCAGGCTCCATCCAAGCGTGCAACTCTCCTGTGCTGCACTGCAAATTACCCACAATCATAAGGCAGGGATAAAAACTGCTACTTCTGTTCTGCAAACATGGAAATTAAATGTGCAGAGTCTAAGAGATTTTTTTGATGATCTTAAAGGTCTTTCCCAACCTAAATGATCCTATGATTCCATAATTCTCTGCTGGAAACAAACAATAGAATAGAGATTGCCATCTCTGAGGTATAGAAGTAGGATTGCCTAGGTCGTCTGTGCTAGATTTGCTATGCAAAAATAAATTACTGAAAAATACAAAAAATAAATAATTAACCATGTTGTTCTTATTTTCTGACACCACTCTACTTTTTAAAAACTCCATGTGTTAAGATGCACAAATATTAATAGAGATATTAATAAGGAAATGAAAAACAGCTCTAAACTACAATGGAGTTGTATTTTTTTTCTGTTAAAACTAGTCCTGCTAGAACTGCACAATGACAGTAAGAAGAATCCTTTTTAGCTGTCTAATAAATCATATTAGAAGATTCTATATACCCATGCAGTCAGAATATATAATGTGAAGTGGCTATCCTTAACCTCAATTTCTTCTGTGTCTTTGAAGTTAATGTAAAGGAGAAGAAAGTCTACAGAGTGATTACAATTAATCTGTATACCTGGCAGTACCACAGACTTGCTGGTAGGACACAGAATTTGAGGTTATGTCATATATAATAAATTTGCTGTATTCCCTACTTATACTCACCAAAAGAAAAAAAAAGGTATTATTTTGGTACTTTTTGGTCAAACTCTGAACCCCTAATTTATTTTTTCTGTTCTCAATCTCAATATAAAATTCAAAAGATAAACCATAAAAATAATCTTTTTCTTTTTAAAGAGGTCTGTGATCTTTTCTCCACCTTTTTCAATCCGTTGTCGCCCATTAAAAGGAGAAGTTTTATTATGTCAGAAGTGAAATTGCCATTTCTTTCTGTCCAGAAGCTTTCATTTTCTTTATTTACCAGCTATGATGATAACACCATGGTCTTTGTCATGCCTCTGAGGTCAGGATTGCCTTCTGTTTGCTTTCCTTTATTTGTACTGCATTTCAGGAACAAATTCTTTCCTGTGAGGGTGGTGAGACACTGGAACAGGTTACCCAGAGAAGCTGTGGCTGCCCCATCCCTGGAGGAGTTCAAGGCCAGGCTGGATGGGGCTTTGAGCAACCCTAAATGGTGGGAGGTGTACCTGCCCATGGCAGGTGGGTTGGAACTCCCTGATCTTTAAGGTCCCCTCAAACCCCCCACAGAACCATTCTATGGTTCTATGTGTAGGCTATTTTCAAGCTCACATGATTACCGAGATCATGTTGTTCATTATTTTGATATCACTCCATCTTTTCTGTACATTTCCCTGAAGGCATCCAACTGCATCAAGCTGGATTTCTTAGGATAGACCTCTCTTTTCTCACACAGTTCTACTTTTTACTTACACTTTCAATGTTGTGTCATATCTTTCTCTTCTACTAAAATTTTGATTCTTTCAGTTACTGTTTATTTCTATCAGAAACTTGATTTCTGAGCTGGTCTGCAAAGCTATTCCAAGAAAGGAGATTCAACGAGCTTTTTGGGTTACCAGTTGTAGTCTCATACTAGCTTCCTAGTGAAAATATTTTTCCTAATGCCTAGTCTGAACTCCACGCAACAATTCCAAGCTGCTGCCTTTTGTTACACCACCTTCCACTTTACCTCCATTGTATCTTTAACTCTCTGTCAGGAAGTTGGGGGCTGATTTGTCTTCAAGTTTGTGAAGATCCTTTTGGATTGAAGCTCCAGAGGAGGTTGGTGCATTAGCTGTTCCCATTTTAGTACCACCCACAAATTCACTGACAAAGTATTTTAACCTGTCATCGAGGTTGTTGGTGAAGATACAGAATAATCACAGAATCACAGAATGATATGGGCTTGGAAGGTACCTCTGGAGACCATCTAGTCGAACCCCCTGCCAGAGCAGGTCCACTTAGATCACATTGCACAGGAACATGTCAGGTTTTGAATGTCTCCAGAGAGACTCCACACCCTTTCTGGGCATCCTGTTCCAGAGCTCTGCCACCCTCAAATAAACAAGTTCCTCCTCATGTTTAGATGGAACTCCTGATGTTCAAGTTTGTGTCCATTACCTCTCTTCTTGTCACTGGGCGCCACTGAAAAAAGACTGGCCCCAATATTAACACAGTATCAAACACTGAGATACTTGTTACCAACCACCACATGGGTGTGAAGGCATCGATCCTTAGATCACTGTGGTTGTGATCTTTCCAGGGACTGAAGTTAGACAGACCTGTCTGCAGTTTCCAGGTCTTTGTTGTTGTCTTAAAGATGTTCATAAAACTTTTTTTTTTTTTTTTCCCCCAATTGCCAGGAACCCTCTTTTGCCCCATCACCATGATTTTTCATATATAGACAGCAGGCTCACGGTAGCATTAGTCAACTCTTTTCAATGAGTCTCTAATTCATTTTTCCCTATAGTTGGTTGTACTTTTCCTGCCATTTATATCATTATTTTTAATCTAAAACCAATAACATGACACTAATTGAAGTATACAAGAGAAAAGAAAAGCAAAAGAGACCTTTTCCTGTAAAATCATGTATTGTATTTAAGAGCACTATAGATCTGTTTAATGGGAACATTTGGCTTATTATTATGTGACGGAAATTTGATTTACCAAAGATTTTCTGGAAAATTGAATTCCAATGGATACATACTGGTCAGACCTCCCCAGAACGTCCTAGTGCTTTATCCCAGCATTATGCATTCTTCTGGGTATAAAGAAAACTTCACAATTTTAGACTTCAGAATTCTTCAGGTATTGGGTTTACAGCAGTTCATAAACGGACTGACAGCTTTCATGAGAGTGGCACAATTTAAAAATTAATTCCTGAAGTAGCAAGATAGTGCAAGTCATCATAAATAACTCACCACAAGTGATTATAACCAACAAAAAACAGTGAAAAGGCAGACAGCATTAAACACATTATATATGCTCTTTTTTTGGTGAATTCAGTCCTCTGAAAAATTATTTATTAATGAAAGCCATTTACCTTCTGCAGTTTGATTTAACAAATCTAAACAAAGAGCTGGAGAAGCCAGTGAAGAACTTCTCTATATATAATTTCCTAACTTTCCCTTATGAACATTTTTGGCATTTCTAAGGGGGATGGAAAAAGAAAGTGCTAAAATGTGATGAAATACAAAATGGTCTGTTGGTAGCATCACTTCTGTTGCAGTGTTTCAGTATTAAATTTATTCCATTAGTTGCTAAGTAACTAACCTTTTAGGACCACAGAACTTAATTTCGAAACAAAGCCAAGTAAGTAAAATATGAAGGGAAATTTCCAAGAGAAGGCAAACACTGCCATTTTTCTCACAAAGTTGTTCCTTTATACTTCAGTTGATTTCTCTCCTTCTCAATAAATACTGATTCTTAAACTATTGCTAATAAACTTCATGGCTGATGTTTGAACATGCAGAATTTTCAGTTATTAGAGCAGATACCTAAAGATAAAACTTCCCAGACTTAATTTTTTTGAAAAAGAGTTATTTTTCACTATGACAGAAGTCTATCAACCTCTTTGATCTAAAAAATCTGGAAGCTGAATGCACTACAATACAGAAGCAAAACTGCTACTGTGCAGTGATTCTACATTGTTGGAAAAAAATGGAAAAGACAAGATTTACAAATCATTCTCTATGAGGGTTTTAAATGATACAGAATTACTGGTACTACTGCTGTGGCCAAACCCTTCCAGATGTTTATCACAGTACAAAATAGATAAGGATAGGTTTTGCCAGGGTAAGTAGGAGCCACCCTTTCTGTAAGTAATGATTAGTTGATAATATTAATGAAGTTTGGAATTGCAGCTTGCAAATAATTTGAATTGATTAGTGAACATTGTATAAAGAAGTGTACAACTAGAAAGAGGAGAGCAGAAGAGGGGGGCAGGAAGAGATACTTTTAATAAGCATCAGTAATATCTACTCAGCTTTTTTATACCAGGTTTCTTGAACGGTAAGACCATGAGATCATGACAATGGAGCTGCCTGGTGATTTGACATCAGGGGATTCAACTTCTGTGGCTCCTAAAGAAAGCAACAAGTTCAATTCTTTCCAGCCAGCAAGTGGTTGTAAACGCCCCAGATAGATTCACTACATCTGCTTTTCTCTGGTGTGCTGCAGGGCAGCCATCCTGGTTTGCTCATGAGATTTGACAGCATCAGTACATTGTTATCTGCTACAGCAGATGGTCTTTGGCTGTGACTTGCCATATTGTGGAATTAAAGCCGTACAACTGAAAATTTCCTGAGCATATCTTTGTAAATATTTAACTGGCCAGAATTTCAGCCACTTACCATATTTCTATGGGCCATTAAAAAAATATATCCTTCCACAGCTGGTTCTCCAGAATTCATGCTCACCACTCAAAACACCCTGGCTAAACCCACATGACCAATGCTTTAGTGCCAAATAGTTAACAAAATAAATTATGTCATAATGTAGGAATATCAGGTATATGAATATGGCCACATTAAATCTCTGAGTACCCTCTGTGAAATAAAAAGTTTCAAACAGTTGAAATCAGAGATTTATTTAGGTAATAAAAAACTTCTTTTCTTCTCCTATTAAACTTCCAATTTTTTGGAAGTTTTTAGTAAGAATTAAAAAAGCTACATCCTTTTTTATTTTTTAATGGAGTTCAAACTGATAACCTGGGCAAATCTCTTTAAGCTACTGTTTAAAGGCCCTAGGAATTCTATTCTGCAAGAATTCAAGCAGTTTCTTGGCACAAAGATGTGTATTGTGGTGAAAACCACTAAGAGAATTTACAGAGATTAAAGAATAGGGGAAATTAGGCAAGTCTTTTTTTCACGATATCCTAATTCTTACTTAATGTACTGGCACTCCATCCAGGGGATGGACATGTGAGAAAAATCTCAATTTCTTCATCAAGTGGGTTAAAAATGGAACCTCTTTTTGGTCTAATCTATAAAAATTCCTAATCAGGTGGCCTGACAGAACGGTTCCTGACAAGGCATACTGACAGATATAATGAGAACAACTTTAAATTGAAGCATGCTGAGGTAAGGAGCATAGGTTGGGGAAATAATAATGTAGAGAGAATGATAATCAGCTGAAGATAAAGTAACTTTAATGGACTTTAAGACTCCTGAAACTGTGCAATGAGATGGGGTCAGAGTACATTTTTATTTGTTATCAACTGAAGAAAAAAACCCTGCAATATTATATCATTCTAAAGTAGCTAAGTGAAAGCGAACAAGTGAGAGTCAAATATTAAAAAGGGGGGGGAGGGGGGAAGAAAACAATTCCATCCTATCCTTTTTCTTCACTTTTCCCTTCCTTATGCAAATTCTCTAATTAAATTGAAAGCACTTCAGAGTAACAACTTCATGCCTGACTGTAAGACATCTAACATACTTCTGTGGACCCTACATTAATTTCCTACAAAATGCCTTTAGTGACATTATTTAGACTGATTGAAATAACAATATAAGACATGAAAATTAACTCCTGGAACCTTTGAACACAATAGCAAAGTCTTTACCTCATTTGAGACAAACTTTCCGTCCAAATATGAAAATATTTTTAAATATGGCCATACATGCCCTGTTAACATGCATATCCATAAATATTTTAGGTTTTTTTTCTCAATGTAAATCCTCACAAAAAACTATGCGTTTTTTCTGAAGGGTTTTTCGGAATAAATTCAAATGGAAGGACTTAATTCCTTAAGGATCAAATTCCAAAGAATTCCCCTTTAGGGAAAGATTCTGTGCTGTCAACCTAAAATAGTACCTCTGAGCAGCCCAAGTAAAGCTACTGAGTCCCTAGGAGAGATGAAATTCAAGAAACTCCTTGTTTTTAATATTGTTTCTAGGGACTGTAGCTCTAGGCAGCCTTTTTTTTTTTTCAAGAGAGAGTGGGATTTTTGTTTTCTTTTCTTTTCTTTTCTGTGGAATCCATTGTGAAGTGCTTGTTGTTTCCTTTCAGTACACACAGAGCCTATGTGTTCGACCCAACATTCTGGAATGGTCAGTCCCTTTTTGGATTTAGTCTTGAGCACCTACTGATACATCAATCACAAAAACAAATACAAGCCTTTTCAGATGTAAGTCTAGGCTTTTCATTAATTGAACTAGGGAAAATCAGCAAACATTTTTACCTCAGCATCTTCATCTGCAAAAGGCATTGATAATATTCACTTCATACAGAGGAATATTGTGAAAATTAGTGTTTGCCCTGCATTCTGAACACATCAAAGGTTAAAAAATGCTATTAGTATTTTTCTTCCTGCTGCTTAAGAACCATTACTGCTCATTCTGTACCTGTCGGCAATTGAAAATAATTGATCCCTTCACCTTTATTATGTCTCTTTACATTTGCGTAGATAGTTATTACATCTCTCCTTAACGTTGTTTTCTTCAGGCCAAACAAAACCAGCTCTGTTTTAACCATTCTTTCCAGGTTCAATTATCCAAACCTTTCATCATGTTTGTTTCTCTTCTCTGAACTACATTCAATTTCAACTGTTGATTTTGAACCGCTGCATTCCCTCCTGATTGAAGGGCTGCCACTGAGGTCTACCCATTGCTGAACAGAAACATTTTTTTTTAATGCACTTTATGAGATTTCCATGAGCTACTGTTTACATTTGGATTGTTAAACCAAGACAATGACCAAAGATTATTTTTAGCTACGTCATTTCCCTTTTCCATCTCACTGTAAAGCCACGGGAACATTATGGAAGAGGGCAACATGCAAAGCCTGGGCCACGGGGAATGTGTAACTTCCCCTTTCATTTCCTTGTGACAAATTAAAGTGATCAGATTTATCCTAATGCCACTTTCTCCTGTCTTTCCAATCCTAGATCATCCCTGAATCCATTTCATTTTCACTTTATTTCCAATAGCTGAAACCTTCCATAATTCATTTCTTTTTGAGGTTTCCATGCTCAATTTTTTTCACAAGTTCTTCCTAGGATTTTTTGCAATCTTTATGCTAATAGCTCAGAAATCCTAAAAGGAATGTTCTCTATGTCAAATAAAGGTGTTATTAAATGAGGACAAAGACAGAGGTAAATACGAAAGAAACCATAGCTCCTGGCTCTATGCTCCTGCTGGGTTTGAAAGTCAATGGAATGTGGGAGTCCTTCCTCTTCTCAGAGGCAAGATATTTCTAATCAGTGCTACCCTGCTCTGAGGCAATAGCTTACAACACCTATTAGTTGTAAACTCAGCAGGAACTGCAACCCCCTGCCTCCCAAAGAAACAATATTTTCCCTCTGTGTGATGCAGATTACCCAGAAAAAGGGAGAGGAAATCAGATTGAAAACGTGCTACAGTCCCATTCAAGCTGCTGTTGACAACGCATTATACAAAAGTCATGATCCCCCAAGCTACTGAGTATTTTTCACTTAAATGAATTTTGGTAGGAAGAGGATTTGCAGATTATTCCTCCTGCGTTGCCATGAGCTCCAGGGATCAGGAAAAGATTGCCGGCTGAATTTTCCACAGTCCATTGGGTGCAGAAGAGAATATCCTACCCTACAAATGAACACAAGCAGTATGGAAAGGGGACAGGCACACACAAGCATCACAGTAAAATGATCACTTTTTCTGTGTCCAGGAAAAGTGGACATTACCTAAACACATTAGCGATCGCCTCCATAGTCTTTGTTGCAAGTAAGGGCTGGCAGAAGTTTGAAACCGTTCATTTAGGCAGAGCTACAGTAAGATTAGGCTTTGATCCTCAACCCATCCTCTTGAAATAAATTGTCCTTTTGATACCAGCATTACAACAGATTCAGATTACAGTTCTTGTATTTCAATCCCTACGTAAAACATGTAATTTGTAATTTCTATTATTATTTTTCAAAGAGGTGGACAAGAAACAAGAAAGGGAACAGGCCAATTTCCTCTAAAAAGATCACAGCTTGTCAAGCAAAAATATGGACAAGAAATGAGTCACAGAAGCCTTTTCTTTAGTATAAAATATGTTTTCAATGAAGCAGTGATAGCAACTTGAATATTTAGAAAGGGGCCACCACAGCCTTTGTCTCACAAAATACTCCACAAAAATAAAAGACTGGAGAAAATGAAGATTTTTATTTTTTCTACTTAGGCTTGAGATAACCCCCTTCACCATTTCCCTGAAGAAACGCTCATTTGATGGCACATCATTGCCTTTTGCTGAGACAGCTTAGATAATTTCAAAACCTCATACTTTATTTCCCATCTCTTCACATTCAACTACACCCTTTTTCAGCTTCAGCACATCAAACTCACAAGGTTCATTAAGTTATAACAATCTTCATGCAAAAATTTTCCTCCTCACAGCCCGCTGTCAATTATGTTGCAAGAAAGCGAGAGTTGACTGAATTAGACTGCAGATATGCTCAGTATTCAAATATTGTCTCCCAGCTACATGAGAATTGGTGAAAATACTTAGATCTTTGCTAAGCTAGAGAAAATATGTAGGCTTTGTAATAGGTCCGTCTCTAGCTGAAAATTAAATTGATTACATATGTTCTTGATATTTCTTAACACGGTTTCTTTTTATAGGAAATATCCTCCAGTCTTATTTGGGCACTGGTGCCCAAGCTACGAAGAGACAATCCTGCTACATAAAAAAATGCCATACTATCCAGCCCAGTTACTAATATATGAAATAACAGGAACAACATACATAGAGAGTGCAACACTACTGATTTCCTCCCTTCAAGAGAAACCTTATCTTTTAAGTGTTAGAATAACTCCACAGTCAGTTTATTAAAACTGACTTTTACTGAGCAAGACTTTTCTGCGGCTAAACAAGCAAGAGACAAGACTCATCCAAACTGGACACTTAACCAAGCTGGAAAAGTTGCTTAGTTCTTTCTGCTGATGTAAAATGGTACAACCAACCAGAGCTGCAAAGGAGCAATTCTGCCTGCAAACGACCTATTTCCAGGAGGACCATCAAAAAAAAAGCACACGTATTGGAAAAGCAACCAATATTTAAATAGAGATGTGAAGAATAAAGTCTTGAGGTGAAATTTCCAAACACAATGTGTTCATCCTGGGCCTGATGATTGTAACCTTCAGAATGAGGGTGACTTGGGGAAGGTGTATGGAACTTCCAGGGACACGGACTGTTCGTTGGGAGCACGAATGGACTAACTGAGACTTCTGACCTGTCTGAATAGTCAGGTTTCCCACTATGCAGAGTAATTTCCATTTCTACATTAGGTATCTTTGCATGCTTTCTAACCGGGGAGTTTTATTATATTGCTATACCTCACATTTAGGACAATTTCCTTCCTGACACTCGGTTTAAAATTTTGTTACTTCTAATTCAAATTATGACCCCTTTAATTAGACCGTTCACATCTTTGCATGCCTCTTTTTATGGCAGTACCATAATATAAGTAATAATAAGAGTAATATAACAAGAACTCACCTCGAATTGGATCTCAGGCAACACTTTCCCTCTTATGGGCAAGAGCATTCACCTCTCCCCTCCTTTACAAATCCTTTCTAAGATTAATAAAAGATAGTTGTGTCGTGAATCTTGTCATTGTATACACCAGCTAAGAAAAGGTGGGGGTCACAGGTACTTGCCCTTGATCCTGTTCTGTTTTAAATTTTATTAAATTACTTACTATCTTAAGTGCTTTAGCTGTATAAAATATTTATTTTCTCAAGTGCAGTGCCATTTTTTAATGAATCAATAATTATACACGATTCTAGGAATATTACACATCTGTTGGATATCCGCATGCAACACATCCTTGACATGAAAATGTTACTGGTGAAAAATGGATACGAGGTGGGTTTTTTTCATTAAAAATGTAAAAACTCTAAAAAAAAATGGAGGACACATTAAGATGGCAAAGGGTGCTCAGCACAGTGTGTTGAACAGAGGCGGTAAGACTGCATCATTACACTCCTGTTCTGCATGATGCTCCTTTTGTCACCACTCTCATTGAAAGGCAGAGCACGACTGACAGCCTTCAAGCCAGCAGAGGAAGAAGCTGGAAAAAAAATCAGGTTTTTATTTAGGTTTCTGCTGTTGACCATAAAGTTCTCGGAAACCCTTATAACCCAATCTCCTTGGAAAAAATATTAAAAATGAAAGTTTACAAGAAAGAGATAATGTGAAGGGCAATGAGGGGAAAAGTCGTTCTTCAGTTCATATTTTTTCTTTCCTCTACTTATAGCAGAGGGTACAAAATCAAAGGCTCTTTCCTTTTTATTTCTTCATGTGACTAACCTTCCTTCTGTCCTCTGTATTCTTTGTAAGTAGCAAAAAGCCACTTTGTATTAAATTCCACTTAGCCTCTTTGTCTACACAAACCTCAAGTTTGAATTTAATGTTTCCTCTGAGTGACTTGTAAGTGGTATCCTCAGCAATGTGTAAAAAGAAACATAAATGAACAAATACAATAAGCCACATGCAAAGGCTGAAGTAAAGTGCTGTTTGAAAAAGTTCAAGATTTTAATGTTACGGTTACTGTATTGTAACTGGTAACTATTATATAGCTTATCCCAAAGAGAAAATTCTTTTGCAAGTACATTATGTCTACATTCGAGTGACTAAAAGAAAAGACTTGTTTCTGATCAACAGTATTCTTTGTCATTTTGAATACAGTTTATTGATTCTACCTATTCTGATTTATATGCTCTCCTCCTGATGGATACAGTTGCATTTCCTATTTTTTTAGTATTTCAGTTTTCTACAATGTTTTCCAGACCTTAATTCAAACTCTGTTCATCTTATGGAGAATGAATTAACACATCATACAGAAGGTTCTCCACTGCTGGATAGTCACCTTCACCTGTCGGTGGGCTGCTGAGGTTCTGCCTCATTCTCTCCTGTCACCTTAGGGCATTCCAGAAAGCTCTGATTTTATAGAATCTGCTCCAAAGCTGCATCACAATATGGGTCACCCCAGCTTTCCTTATCATTGTGCTGCACTTAAACAAAAGTATATCCCTCAGTAAATATACGCAAATCTCGATGAGAAAGAGAAATAAATAAATAAATAAAGGGGAGGAAGAAGCAGGCAAATATAGTTCTGCTTCACTCAAAGGTCACAGATATCTTTCGACTGCAGATGTTTTATTGCAATAGACTATGTGCCCCGCTATCCCAAAAGACTTCCTGAAATAATTCCACCCGTAGCCTTTTCAATATTCATTTCTCTCATGCCTAGAAACACTCCTGTAACTGATAACCTAAATTTAGTCACAGAGAGCTTATACCTGTTTGTTCTTGTGCAAACATTGCCTTTTAGCTTAAGTCATCCTTTTCTCTGGTATTTTTTTCTAGGAAGCAAACATATCCTCTCCCAGGCTTCACTTTCCCAAAGAGACCATGTTCATTGAGTTTCCTTCTATAAAATAAAGTTTCAATCTTTCTGGTCATCTCAATAACCTTTCTGTACACCTGACCTTAAAAAAGATGTCCAGAACTATGCAATAGATTCTATATAGGATTTTCCCAATGCCTACTAAAATGTCAATATTGCTTCCTTCTCTGTAACAGAAACACCTTTTCTGACAAAGCCTCTTATATGTCCCACCTTTCACCTCTCACCCTTCCACATTGGAAACTCTAGTTGTACTTTAATTGCTTAGAATGTTAATTTCCTCCACTTTGGGTGTTTTTAGTAGAAATATCCAGGTTTATAATAGAAATTATTTTCATTAATTCATAAATGGATGAAGCTGCATAATTTCATCCCATTTTTAAGGTCATATAATTCTTCCCACCAGATATTATGAATTTCTTCTGTATTGATAACTTCCAATTGTCTGTCATCAGAAAATTTCATGAGTACCTTAGGGCTTTTGGTGAACATTATTGAAAATGAAATTGCTTCCTCAAAAATCCTTTAAGATAAAGGTAATCTAATGGATAAAGTTTTCTTGGGTTTCCAAAGGCTTTGAAAAGTTTCTTGCCAAATGCTTTTTAAAGAAACTGAGCAGCAATGGCATAAAAGAGCTTTGCAAGGTTAAATTATTAAAGATAGGAAATGAAGGAAAAGTCAAGTTAGTTCTCAGAGGAAAGAAAGTTCAACTACTGGTGGCCTGCACTGACCTGGTGGTGGTGACTTACACTGATATGACTTGTGAAAATATTCATATACAGCTTAGGAAATGGGCAAGAAGCAAAGTGACAAAGTTTGCTGGTGACAGGAGTTTATTCCAGATAGGAAGGATAAAGGCTGGTTGTAATTGCCCAGGGAACTCACAGAAACTGTGTATTAAATGGCAGATGAAGTTCAATATGAATAAACATAAGATTAAAGGCAACAATAATTGTCTTTACATTTCTAATAAGAAATTTAATAAACCATTCTAACTTCTCATAGAAAGTGATCAGCTCTGAGCTAACTATCAACCTCTCACAAGCAGGGTTTGGGGTTACAAAAGCAGGTATCATAAAAAACATTAGCTCAATATTCAGTAGTGGTCATAAAAGCAAATCAGAATATTAGGAGTTAGTAAAAAAAAGAATGTTGTCATATTGTTTCCACAGTTCAGATCCAGTATTCTCCTACATTTTGAATACTGTGTGAAATTCTGTTTCACTCTTCTCAGTTAGAATATTGATCTCCAGAGGTCCCTTCCAACCCCATATCATTCTGTGATTCTGTGAAATGGTACAGAGAATGGAAATAAGTACAACCAAAACTATAGAAAAGCATCGCTAAGATCAAATTCTTAGCATGAGAAAAGGAAATGCATCATAAATATTACAATTATATATACATACAGCCAGGAATTTTTATTCATAAAAACTGAGCAATCAGAATAAAACAAGTAATAATGACACCAGCAACCATAGTCTAAATGAATACAGAAAGTCTCATTAATAATAGTACCTTTAATTGCTGTACAAGAAAACTTAAAAATAACTTTGTTGTTATGCTCATCCCTCTAACTCTAGGGAGGCTCTAGGACCCTCTAAGGTCGATGTCACCTCTTCCTCAGGCAGAAAATCTTCTTGCTCAATCTAGAATGGCTGGATAAATAGAGACCCTTCCAGCACCATTAGCAAATCTGGAATTTACTACAGCTGCAATTTAGCCAGATACAGCATCACTTGAGTGTCTCTTAATCTATTTCAGTTCTGGGTCACCCTTTTTTATCACAAGCCCTCTTTAAAGCAGTTTAGTAAATCCTAAACTGAAGCTAATGAAGAGCGCTCACATTTCCTTTCATTTTTCATTTTCTAATTTCTTTGCCATATTCATGAAGTGATACCTTGTTAGAAAATACTTTGTAGTCTTTTTGAAAGACTAGTGGAACGTTTCATTTCTCTGGCCCCCCAAATGATCATTAATGAGCAGTAAAATAATTCAAACTGCTACAGTTTGCTAGAATATATTTTAATCCTTTCCAAAGCAAACCACAAGATGTAATTATTCTCTTAGTATTACAAGTGTCTGATTGCTAGCAGTCTCACATCTCTAGATGCCTGTAATTATCCATAGCAATTTGTTAGCTCATTTGATTAATTCAGAGAGACTGTCTGTTTCTCCTCATACAGAAATATATAATGATATGGACCTCTTACCTCACACAGTGTACTAATTGCTAAATTTTATTTTGTATAACAGTATAACAACATTTGACGGTTCAGTGAAGAGATTAACCCTCCCAGCCTGAAGACAGAATAATTAGTCTTACAAATGAACTAGCCCTCTCTCTCACAAGTGAAGAATCTGTGTAATTGATGGTCAGTTCATATACAAAAAATTAGTATCAGCTGTTCAATCATTATTTGAAGATGCTTGCAGTAGCTAATAAAATTTATCTGAATTTTAAAGGCAAAATAACGTCAAGTGAGACTGTAACGTGCATTGAGCATATAATTTAATAAATATAATTTATGAAAAGTACTGTCAGGAGTATAATTCATTGTAAGAAATAGAAGTGCACAATGCATTACACACTAAAATCATATGCATCATACTTGCATATTCTTTAGTGAAATATATATTTTTTTAATTTATAAAATGTCCCAATTAGATAATTTAAGGCTGTGTGAAAACTTAGCAAAGAAATACAGGTATATATGCTGTAATGAGTACTGCATTTTTGAAAAACTGGACCTAGATACATAAAAGAAATTAGGGATTTAGTTACACAGAGTATGATTCAGGCTGAATTGAAATCAAACTACAAATTATGTTTTCCAAAGTTCCATGCTTACATATTATTCTGTTAAGTCAAGCTGGGTTCCTGTTACTTGAGGAACCCAGACAGTTTTTTGGCGACACTGTTATCCATATTTATTTGATAAACCAATTTTAGAAAGCTGCATCAAGAGGACTTCAGTTTTACCTTGAACTAAGAAAATTCAAACCCATTTGTTTCTCACCAGCTCCATCTGCTACTTTACTTGTGGTAAGAAACAAGGTCATAATTTTCTCAAAACTCTGCCAGTATACTCAAAGGACTAGAAGATCTCTAGACAGATACGCAAGCAGAACTCCAACTCTGCAGTGTACTTTCAGGTAACTCAGTTATAAGTGGAGAGCCAAGATCTGAATTCCTGTTCTTTGTGTGTTTGGCATTAAGCAGTCGTTGGACAGAAGTCAGAGTCATGTCCCTTCAGAATAGAATCTTACAACTACTCGGCTTTTATTTTTTGATTTGCAAAGTGACTTAAAGTCAGCCAGCAAATAGTCTAAAAAGAAGTCTAGAGAATCACACCCAATTTTCATCTTCTGCTGCGGGTCAATCAGGGTTTAATTATTTCATGCAAGAGAGGAACAAGTGGGTGAGCTCCAGTTAAAGCCGGTGGTCAGGCAGATACTGCTGGAGAATTCTAGAATCTCACTAAATTCTTTACAGGTACAGGAAACAACTTAAATGGCATGTCTTATATTTAAGGTGCTCTAACCTGTATCAAAGGGGAAGGTAGTGATATTTATATAATATTTAGCTGTGATCCAAACATGCAATGTCCAAACCCAGAAGAGTTTTCAGGTTTATGAAATTCAACTGCAAGTTCTGCTTGGTCAGACAAGTAGCAGCTATCTATTTTCTATTCCTGACAATATGACACCTTGCAGTTAATCATGAACAGATTCTCCATAAGATATGAAAGAGAGAAAATAAAATGTCATTATTTTTAAATAGCTTTGATTTTTTCAGGAGAGAAGAAGACAGACATATTCAATAATTACTATTATTATGAATCATTTGTTTCACTTTAGGAAGAAATTAAAGAGAAGAAATATCAAAGTCTAACATACAGCTTGATTCATATTACAAGGATGACACATAAATACATAAGCAGATATAAATATAGAAACTATTTATTAACAATTAAATTGCAATTATGTATCCAGAAAGCACATAAACATCAAAATTCTGTTTTTCTCCTAGAGATGATTAGTTAAACAAAGTAGTAAGTTGTAATTGTGTCTCTCAAAATGGGTTAAACTCCTTAAATCATTATTGTGCCAATATCATGGTTACCATTCTCTCTGGTCTTTCCCGAGATATATTAAGGTAACTTACTCATGCAACTCTTAGAAGTAGGATTAACAGTTCTTGTGAATGTGAACTATGAAGCTTATATACGACAAAATTTCCCAGTGGGGTTTAAACATTTCCTAGTGAGGAAGAGCTCTGTGTCTCACAATGATTTTGTAACTCGTTAATGGCTCAGCTAAACACAGTCAGCCATTAACTGTCTGCCATAAACCTCAGATTAAACCTGTTCAGTCCATTCATAATGCATTGGTATTTTCAAATCAAAACGTAGAAAACTGTGGCTTGTCGGAAATATAGCTCAACACCTTCTTACTTGGGTTAAAGAATAACAAATGAAGAAGAAAGGAAGAGAAAACTGTTATTAACCCAAGTAAGTGCCAGAGTGAGGAATTATTTACAAAGACATCCAGATCTGGAAACTTTTACAAAGGGCAGTGTGGCTGAGGTAGACTTTTTCTCCAGGTCCAATGAAATGTAGACCAGTTTGTCACACGAAACAAGTCTTTTGAATTCATATTAATTCAGCTATTTTATGTGGTTAAATGTTAATTGGCTAAACCTTAAGCATTCTTCTCCTTTGCCTTTGAGTAGATAATCCTAAAATTTACTTACACAAAACATTTTTGACAGCCAGAAATACAAGGTATTTTGCTGATACTCAAAAGACACAGAGGTGATGTTATGTCCATGCTACCAAGATAAACACAGCTGGGACCATTTTCTGACCCTGAGGCCAATGAGGGAGACATCTCACATTCATACTTGCAAATTTGTTACTCTCCAAAACAGGTGACTGCCATTTAAGGATTTTTCTCTGAGCTGTGTAAGTTTCAGAACTGTGCCCAGGAACTGTTTAGGCAGATGCTATGTGTCACAGAGCAGAAGCATTTCAGCAAACATTCCAATGATTTTAATGTATGACCAGCAGAGTTTTGGAGCCTGGAAATGTCCCTTGCCTCGGTTTAATTTACTAGAAATTCTTGGTGTGACCTTGCTTCATTAGCGAGGAAAATCCTGTGACATCCATCAAAGTCATGGAAAGTGAGCCTGCACCCTGAAAACGCTACAAGACACACAAACTCCTGCATTCTGCTTAATTTAAAAGAGAGTAATCTTTCACAGAATCACAGAACCTCCATGGTTGGAAGGGACCTCTGAGATCATCGAGTCCAACCACATAAAGAAAACCAAACAAACAAACAAACAAACCCCACCCACAAAACACACAAACAACCAAACAAACACAAAACAAACAACACACAAAAAAAAGCATCCACCGACCAAACCCCACACCAACAACACCACACACAACACCCCACACACCCCAATAATCTCGGGCACTAGAGCATGCCCTGAAGTGCCATGTCTACACATTTCTTAATTACCTCTAGGGATGGCGACTCCACCACCTCCCTGGGCAGACTGTTCCAGTGCCTGACCACCCTCTCAGGAAAGTAATTCCTCCTAATATCTAATCTAAACCTCCCCTACCCCAACTTCAGACCATTTCCTCTGCTCCTGTCATTATTCCCTTGGTAGAAGAGGCCAACCCCCACCTCTCTGCAACCTCCTTTCAGGTAGTTGGAGAGGGCAATGAGGTCTCCCCTCAGCCTCCTCTTCTCCAAACTAAACATGCCCAGTTCCCTTAGCCTCTCCTCATAGGACTTGTTCTCCAGACCTCTCACCAGCTTGGTGGCTCTCCTCTGGACACGCTCCAGCACTTCAGTGTCCTTCCTGTAGTGAGGGGCCCAGAACTGAACACAGTGCTCAAGGTGAGGCCTCACCAGTGCCCAGTACAGAGGCACGATGACTTCCCTACTTCTACTGGCCACGCTATTCCTGATACAGGCCAGGATGCTGTTGGCCTTTTTGGCCACCTGGGCACACTGCTGGCTCATGTCCAGCCGGCTGTCCACCAACACTCCCAGGTCCTTTTCTGCTGGGCAGCTTTCCAGCCACTCTTCCCCGAGCCTGTAGCGTTGCCTGGGGTTGTTGTGACCGAAATGCAGGACCCGGCATTTGGCCTTATTAAACCTCATCCCGTTGGCCTTGGCCCATTGATCCAACCTGTCTAGATCCCTCTGTAAAGCCTTCCGACCCTCAAGCAGATCAACACTCCCACCTAGTTTGGTGTCATCTGCAAGCTTACTGAGGGCGCATTCAAATTTCACTGGGAGCCGAAGTCCTAAATAAGTTCTTTAGATGGTTCACTAGCTACCAGATTTCCAAGGTGCAAATATAAGCATTTTCTCAATGTGGACAGATCCTGGGAAAACTATAAAACTGTCCTTAATGGAGAAGCATGAATATTGTTGAATATCATTGGAGAAACTCGATAAATATCAGGACAAAGTTAGAAAAGCTCCATTAGTTTAAGTTTGCTTTGAATCCCAGATGCTTTTCCCCTCCTTGGAATTCCATCACAAGTGAAGACAATAAAAGAAGAGTAAAATACGATGTGTAACATCAAAGAAGAAAACCTCTGAAGGAAAGAGGATAATACAGGAAGGGCTAGTCTGCACCAAACTGGAAGCTTATATAGGCTATGTTTCCTGGCAGTGGCTAAAATGGAAATGTACACCTCCAACAGAGAGAAGAAGAAGTCTAAACCACAAATTGGAAGTCATCCTAAATTCTGATAATAAAAACTGACTTGTGATATAAAGTTGTATTTAACATTCATTCCAATTTTATGGTTTTCATTCGTAAGGGCAACTGAGTATTTTATATCCATGTTAAACGTCCAGTTGAGTTTTCCCTGGTGGGGAAAAAGGAAAAGAAAAAAAAGAAAAAACCTTATATTTTTGCGGGAACAGTGCTTCCAGATCTAAGTGTTCTTAGATCTCCAGAACTGACCCCTAACAACATCATTCATGTTTTTTAAATGTAAGGTTTTCCCAGACCTCCAAAAGTAGGTACTTTTTTTTTTTCTTACAGTACTTTCAGAGGCACAGAGCCAGTTAAAGATGCCCAAACTCCCACAACAGATATTGTGTGGCTAAAATGACAAATATAGTTCTACAGATGGAAAAATAGTCAGATTTTTTTTTTTTTCCTGTTTCCCCAGAAGCTTTCTTGAACTCAGGACAGTCTTTCAGAGAACACAGCATCATTCATTGCTTCCTCTTTTCATCTCAACGTAGAAACAAAACAATCACAAACTGCCAGGTAACACCCAGTCAACGTTTCCAGATAATTATATACAAATAAATCAGTTGCCAGAGAAGATTTGAAGTGGTCTTTGAACGGAAGTTACAAGGTACCTTTGAGGGTGCTTCCCTACCAACACAGAACAATGAAATCCACTATTAGCTCTGTTTTATTACCCTGGAAATGCAGGACAGAGGTGGAGGTAAAAAGTTAGAAAGAAATTTACTTCTATGATGACAACTGAAATTTAACTCTGATAAATGGAAGTTACTTAACACATCAAGAAACAATTTCACATACACAAATAACTTGCAGTCTTCCATTAATTCTACTGGCTTACAAAGTTAGTTTACTGTATCATTATGGACTATTAAATGGAAATTCCCACTTAGTTACAATAAAATAGAAAAATGTGTAAGGAATTAACTAGAAAATATAATTTAAAATACTGTAAGCCATAAGAACTATGGGTATCAGAAAAAGAGCAAGCAATTCCTGAGTAAGGCTAAGGTTTGTCCATCTATTCTGTGTGATCAAGATCGAATCAGGAAATAGAAATGAACTATTCATACTGATAAATTCACGTGGTTTTCATACTGTATGGCTAAGTAACTGTATAAATGCATCTATAAATATGTACCTTTGTTTCATTATGAAATCTGCTTTGCTGCTCTTGTGTGGGCAGGATTGTTGAACTTTCAAGTCCTAGTACTTCTGTGCATTTAATTTTTACTGTTTTAAACTCAGGAGACAGAAAATAAAAACGGATTTGCTGACCAAATTTAGTAAGTTATTTCTTTTACCTATTTTTTTCATTTCATCTTCCTCAAACCCATAAAAAAATGTCATTTTAATAAGCTAAAAATATCATAGAGAAATCCTGTCTTGTTCCCCGCAGTGATGATGTGAAGTTTATGAACAGAATTTACTAAGTGAACTGTGAAATGGAAGTTCTTAAACTTACTGAAAGAAAAAGACGGACTTTGTAGTATCCACTGGCACTTTCTTTGAACACTTTTATACACAGAAAACACTGTGTATGAAATAATTTAAATGAATAAACCTGCATACACGTACAGCATAGACATAAACGTGAGATCTAACTTCTTTCCATTTAACAGTAATTATGTAACTGTGAAGGAAATGAGCTATTGTAGAGTTGTTTCATCTGATTGTTTTTTTGTGGAATAAATTAAAATATGAGTAGACATAACTTCACATTGCAGATCTGTTACGGCCAGCCAATATCATATTCTATTAGCCTAATTCATCCACTTAGAGATCTGTATTGTTACCTGAAGGATCCCACAGTATCGTATCTAAAAAAAATAGTGATAAATGGAGACACATAATAGAGAATATTGTTAATGACTCCAGACAGACAATCATTGTATTCCTCTGACTTGTAAAACCAATCTGCATATGCTGTGCCTAAAGCAACAGTTTTAAAGTTCAGAAGTTCTCCTTCCCATCCAGCAACAAATTAATATATTTGGGTATTTTTAGTTTTTCTTTATCAGTTAAACCCTTCTAGCCCCAGGACAGCCCTGGACTTCTTGTTAAACTTCCCTCCTTGTAGAAGGTTAAAGACTCTCAAATCCTATCTCATTCACAGAACATGAAACATTCACTCTTGATGTCTGTTCGTCTCTACTTTGATTTCCTTATATTACTATGATAATTAACCATCCTGATTTCTAGGATCTCTAACAGTAAGGAAAAACTTAACTCTTCCACTCCTCTCATATGCCATAAATGAATGTAGGCAAGATGAAACTCAGTTTGTGGAGTGGAAAGCAGAACAGATTTTTTTCAAGGGCTGCACAAGGCTGTGGAAATATTTCTTCACCAGTGCTTTCTTATTGTGTGTTCTAAATGCAACACACATTGCTTTGACATCAACCAGACAAATAAAAACATCTCATCACTACTTTATTTCAGGGTCAAAAATTGTGGAGAAACCACCAAAAAGAATTCAATTCAGATGCTAATTCACAGCTTCAAGGAGGTTCTGGGGTACAAATCTATAGAACATATTTTCATCAGAACAACAATCCATTTTCTTTTCTGTTCCATTTTTAGTGTTAGAAGTAGATGTGAAGGAAGATCTATCAGTAAAAGTATTATGAAAAGAAGAAAAGACACATTATTTGAAAAATAACAATTCAAACATCTGCCGAGTTATTTCTTACAGCTGGACCGTATCTATATTTATGTGCAAATGCATATTTATGTATGTATGTTTATGCACAAACTTCTATTTATTTTTATACACCAGCAGCAGTACCAATATCAGGTTTTGGTTTTCAACTGAAATAATTTTTTCCCCAAAGAAGTACACATATCCAATGTGTGACAACACCTGGCTTAAAGAGGCACTGCTGATAATGATTTCCCTAGAGGCAATATTATCTGGTCAAAAAGGGATAAACCAAACTACCTATCAGATTCCAGAGGGCAGAGGTCGGTGTAACATCTGCCCTGTCTATTTTCTACTTGTTTCTGAATTCATGCACCACCTTCGTCTGTCCCCAAAGTTGTTCAAGCATATAACTGCAGTGCCAATGAGCTGAATCTTCTTTTTCCCTTTTTTTTTTTTTGCAAGCTGATATTGTGACAAATTGTTTTTCAGCTGCAGGAACAGCTTATTTAAGGGTTTTTTTCTAGCTTTGTTAAGAGTGAATGAAGTGGCCAGAGACTGTGTACATTAGAGTTTCCTTGCTACAAGAAGTCAGCGATAATGAGCAATTTGTGAAGTGTGATACCTATGCTCTAGTATCAAAAGTAATACTAGCCAACGGATTTTTTCCATCTGTACAGGAGCTTCTTTGCTCCTTTTTCAGTTTTACTTTGCTGGTGGCACTAGCTTTTGAAGCCACCCTCCTTTTTAATCCTCTTTTTAATAACAGGAATCAACTAGTACTCAGCTTGCACGTCTACTGTAATCTGTTCCTCGAAGAGAACCTTTGAGAGACATAAAGAACTCCAGACTCAGCAGAAGTTCCTGTCTGCAGACCTGCTGGCTGCAGAAAACTAAGTTCCTCTCTTGGTCTCATTTCTGCAGACACCAGAAGAGATTTTTGAGTAACTAGAACAAGAACTGAAGCTTGTTACTGGGATGAATTTTATTTGACCGCTTGCTACGCTAATAGCTTCTCACTTGGTGCGTTTGGCCTTTCTTTCTGATGTGTTTTACTAACTTCTGAACAAGGGGAGAGAAACATAAGGAAAACAGTTAATCTGGTTAGAAAGAAAAAGTCAAACCCGCTTGAATAAAGATGCCAAGAGTTAAGTGAGCTCAGAGACCGAACCAGCTGCTGATCACACCACATCAGAGCCTGCAGTTATGCACAGAGAATGAAAAAAAAAAAAAAACCCAAAAAAATCTCTATAACCATTGGGTTAATCTCTATAACCACGTGAGACACACGTGTCTATAAAAGCTACAATACCCTGCTGCTTTGTAAGGCATCGTTTCTCTGCATGGAGAGTTCGCCTTCTGCCATACACACGTTATTTTGGGAAATGCAGGAATGTCCACTGGGGATACATAGGCCCAGTTTTGGAACAAGGTTTTACAAAATGTGACCGAGTCTGGGAGTGCTGCAGCCTGCCTCAAAAGGTTAACTGATGCCACCTTGTTCTGCAGCATCAGCACAAAGGTTAAAGGGAGAAGAAGAAAGGATTATGGGGTTAGGAAAGCATTGGTTTTTATCTCCTCAACTCCCACTGAGTTCAGATAATTGTTGTTTTCCTGAGGGGTCTTTCATACAGGACTCTCCTTCCTCTTCTGTTTGTGGTTACTCGATGCAGAAAGACCTCGAGAAGCAAGCAGGAGGCCTGTGAAAGGGGAGGGACACTGTCACAGAGACTGAAGACTATGGTCAGAAAGGAACCACTCATCTGCTTGCTCACCACCCCTCTGCCATAACCCTCTCATTTCTGAACTTATCCTTAATTCTGATTTTATTTCTTCAAACCTTACACATTTCTTTAAGTTTATACTGCTATCTTTGTGTCTGCTTCCCCTGTTCCTGTACTTATTTACTCATATGCACCATCATGCATGATTTCTTGGCAGCTGATGTCTCAGTGAAGGTGACAGAGTGAAGTGTCAGTCACAGCTAAGGCCAGGGGAAGGCATTTAGAACGAGACAAGGAAAAGGTCAGTGGCCTTGGAAGGTCTGAGAGCAAATCATCATCTATAAAGAACAACTGAGCATGAAACATAACCACTGAATAAATGGAAGAGAGGTGATTCTCTCTTTGTGGTATATTGTTTATATGTAAATATGTGTTATAAGATCATATTGCATTACATATGATCCATATCAAACCATATTTTATTTTACTTGATACCAGGTATCATATTTGATACTGTGACCGAGCACTGGCATAGGTGACCCAAGAAGGTTGTGGAGTCTCCATCCTTGGAGATTTTCAAAAGCGAAATGGACATGGTCCTCGGCAACCGGCTCTTAGTGTGCCAGCTTGAGCAGGGGACCAGATGACCTTCAGAGGTCTCTCCCAACCTCAACAACTCTGTGATGGGAACGTAAATTTTGAGAATCCTACTATGCACACTGCATACCTGCAGAAGATCCTTTCTCCCTCTTATGTTCTTCCATTGTCACCCAGCCTTGTCTTGAAGCAGCTGTTAGCAGCCTCACGAGGAAAAGCAAACAAGGCTTCAGAAACCATCTCTTGAAGGTACTTAAATTTAAAATTATATAATTTTTAAATTATAGCAGCAAATTTTGCTACAGAAAGAATAAGATATGTCTCATAGCCACGATAACTTTCAGTAACAGAAATTTAAATACCAGCAAATTGGAGGCAGACATTTAAAGGAGGCATCACTGAACATATCATGAGGGAGGTGGGTTTTTTCCTCCTTTTCTCTTCCTGAAGAAGAGTAATCCTAAAAGTTGTAACAAGTACCTTATGTGAAAACAAATCTGTTCTAGCAACCTGTACCACTTCTAGAAACCAAATGAAAAATTTTGAAGCCCAGGGATTCAATGTATATTGGTTTTATTTCTCCTTTGCTGGCAAGTAAAGGTAAATTCTCCTGTCAGCAGGATGGTGTAAGGAATGTTAAACAGTAAAGCTGAAGAGAAAACTGAATTGCATCACTACTGCACTTGCTGTTTTTATGATTGCACCGAGTTACATGATAATGAATTTATATTTAAAGGTAAAAAGAGGTTATTTTATAAATCCAACATGTTTTTTTTCAAATCAACAGTAATTAAATAAAAATCTTAAATATTAGTCTATTTAAACTCAGTTTCCCTTACCCTTTGCATGTTTTTCTATACTCTTTATTTACCTATCAGGCAACCTTTCCTTCCTTTCCCATAGTTCTAGTGCAATAACTGTTTGGAGGAGTGTCAGGAACACCTAAGACCTCAAAGGCAAACAAACGGCTTTTTTTTTCCCCCCAGTGCCAGAAGACACAACATGCCTTTGCACAGATACACAAGTAATTGTGGCCTGCACAAGTCTCTACACAAAACCTGACTGTCATCAATATATTTAACCAAAAAAGTAGCGTAGGAGTGAATGCAACTATACCTGTGAAGTTGTGTTTCCTCTTAACTTCATAAAACCACACTGTTACAAAAATGTAACATATATATTATAGATTTCACAGCCACCCTAAGCTGATATTTCACAACTTCTCTATATTTCACATCTTACTCCACAGTATGTCTAGCTCAAGAACATACATCTAGTTATGCCATTTTACACTGATAATGTGAGAATTAAAGCACTGGTGTTCTCACTCTGAGAAACTGAGTCATACACAAGTACATTTAAATGCTGTATATTAGTCTTATTATCAAAGAATGAAGTCTTAGGGGAATTTGTGTTGGAACAGTTGCTTCCATGACAACAAGAACACCATAAAGGTTTTAAGCAGGACTGCTGGCACCACCTATTATTAAGGTTGGTCAGTGGTTCATATTTTCAGTTGATTATAACTTTGCTTAGGTTCAACAGTCTGAACTCAAATTTTCCATGCTGAGTGAACAACTCAGGATGAATTTATTTGCACTTTTTTCCACTATAACTGTTCAATCAAACAGGTTCCCAAGAGAGCGTATGAAGAATACAAAGCAAAATAAAATACAGTTCCCTTGTATCAAAAATTCTGCAGTGCCACACAAAAAGAGATTTTTGCAAAGGCTGTCAAGAATGTGTCTGTGGTTATCCCATTAAAATCTTCAAATTTGCTCAAGGTATAAGCCCCTGAAGAGCTTTCACTTGCTCATCATTACAGAACTGCTAACAACAAAAGCTATGTGGAATTGACCGAATCTTTCCTCAGATAACAACTATACTGCCTGGAACTTGTGACAGCCATACTGGTACTAAATTCAGCAAGTTCACTTTCTTAGGCTACTTTTCTGTGAAAGTAGCCTTTTTCAATACAGAGACAGAAAGACACCTGCAATAAGTTAGAAAGAAGGACATGGGAACTGGAGCCAGGCACAGGATGGACATGGAATTTTGGACTTAGGTTGTGAGGCAGTCAAATACCATAAAGTTAGGGTTGCTGTAAAAGATGGTAAAATTACCAAGCTTGTTAACAAACCCATTCAGAGAAGGTTTCTACTAGTGTGAATTTAATAAAACATAGGCCACATATTGAGGGTGTGGCCACATAGGCTACATCCTCTGCAATGAACAAGACCAGGAGACCTTTGGAAAATACAGACAGTGTTTATGTTGTTGAAAACAATATTGAGAAAGTGGATGTTAATAAGAGTGCAGAGTCAGGTAAAAAAAAAACCAACTTGGTTACAATTGAATACTTATAAAAACTTTGGATTTATAATTACAACAAAGGAGCCAGATAAAAATTATGCAGTATACATTTAAATATGTTCCTTTTGAAAAAAAAAAAAGTATCAGCATCAAGGTTATTAATGTAATTAGCACTCAGCTACTACAGGTATTTTGAAGATGTTCACAAATGTCAGAACTAATATCTTATTTTTACTCATTTGATCGCATTTTTTTGAAGTATCACTTTTCTTTGACACTTTTAACTCTGGATCTGTTTTCCAGACATCATTAGAGTCACTTTTGCTGCAGTTCAAGCCAGTTCCTCAATAATGTTACCCCCCACTGAAATCTAGCCCTAAATAACTACCTTCAAAAGGTCTAGGCCTCAGTGTCCCAGAATTAAATAATGCGATTAAGAAATTGAGTGTAACATGTGAACAGACTTTTTACAGAAGCAAGGATTTATTAAACTTAAAGACTTAGGTCCTATCTTAAGGGTTAAATGCTAGACAAAAAAAAAATATATATACATTTAGGGAAGCTGTAGTCACCATAATACTTAGATTGCTACATGCTGGATGGAAAACTCTTGCATCCTAAGTTTTTTTCAAATGTTGGAGGCTTTGCACAATTCTATCAATTATTTTTCATATGTGGTTCGCAGTAATGTTAAGAATATTTCAGAGTCTGTAATGGTGAACTATGAAAATGTTTTAAAATTAACAACTAAAATGTTTTACAATCAAGAAATTATCCAAGCAAAGAACAGGATTAATTTTTGAACTAGGGGTAACTAGTTTAAAAAGGAAAGATAATGGCAGATTGTAGGTGGATTCCATCTGATAAGGTTTAGGGATTCCTTTTTATTACAAGGATATTTGTCTCCTCTTAACTTTTTAATGAGGCTACAGTCGTTTTATTTCCAGGTAAGAAATGGTAGTTTAAACCTGAAAGAGACATGTGGACATCCAAAGACTGTAACTTAGAATGGATTAAATATGAAGGATGGAGAAAAACAGGAAGGATTCAGAAGCAAGTATCCCCATGTTGTGTATGAATTTTAAAGAAGACAACAATGAACTGGTATTTTCTCAGGAGCCTGAAGAGATCAGGGTGCATTTATTATGGTTGGAGTGTTGAGCTCATCCCTTCTGATCAAATTTCTGAATCTAGATGGTTTTAAGCATCAGGAATATGACAGTGAAGAGTATGAAAATACAAAGTTGGTGAATAATTTAAGAAATTCTGCTATTATTTCTAGTAGAGATAGTAAAACAGTCATGTTATCATACAAGTCACTAGTGAGACCTCACCTGGAATTCTGTGACCAATAACTACAAAAATTCAAACTGGCAAAGAGGAAGACTGCTGAGGCAACTGGAAAAGATGATTAAGAAATCTTAGCAAAAAGAAAAAAAAAATCCATAGGAACGATAAAGTAAACTTTAATAATTGTGTTTAAGCAAAAACAGGAAGCCAGGAGATATTTTAAAGGATGACTGTCATCCAGTATCAAATTTACCATCAATATAAACTGACAGTCAAAACCCACAGAGAATATGAAAGAACTTTGCCAAACTTATGAATAATATCTTTAAAAACTTTTAAAATGTGAGACAAGACTAAACCTGACAAGGATCCTAGAGTTTTCCAAGTGGAAGCCTGAAACATTCCACTACACATGGAGTTGCATGAAGTGACATGGATTATGAAGCAGCAAAAGAAAGGCCATCCTAGAAATTAAAGTTTGTTAAATAGTGCTTTATGTGTCTGATTTGTTGATAGTAATAGTTTTAGCGTAGTTTTTAGTTAACTGATTTCTTTAAAGCTTCTGCTAGTCAGTGCAGAAGTGACTTTTGTTGCCCTCAGCCATCATTTGGCACCATGAAGAATAACAAGAGGTTTGCCTTTCTCCAAAGCATCAAACACAGATGACAGAAACAAGAGCCTTCTCCTGTTCATTATTATGAATAAATGAAAAGAAAATAGTAACAAAACAATGAAAAAGGTATCAGGAACAAGTTTAGCCGTATAAAATTAACAGAACCTTCTGAGTTTTAAGAGTTCAAAAGAGCAGAGGGAGAGCGGAACCTACTATTGATGCATGTCTGCCCTCCAGGTGAAAACATTCAGATCCCTAGTAATGTGAATACCCAAGAAAGCAGGTTTTTGAGTCTTTTGAACTTTTCTACTGAAAGTATAAAATTTACTAAGAGTTTTTGAGATGGATGTCATACTTTGCAGTATATGTCAGGGTACAACGATAACAGAATGAGCATTCTATTAGTCCCTTGTCATTTAACATGCAGTTGCCTCCTTCTACCTCCTGTCTTTTGAGGGCAGAACTGAAGGACTCAGAATATCTCAGGCAAAAAACTAGAAGTCTCCATTTTTTTTCCTTTTGCTTTGTCTTCTTTATTTGATACACCAAGGTGTAAAGTAGCAGTCAACTGCAGTTTAGGTGGTTTAAAGTTAAGAAAGCCTGTACTGACTTCACTTAGCTAAACAAAAGATTTATTATCCTGAGGGGATAAATACTGATGAAGTTGTCTCCATTCAGCCTGGATAAATTTTACACACCCCCCCGCAGTCTAAATCAGGTAAAATTGTCCCAAACGTTAGTACTTTCCACGTGGGAACAGGCAGATATTTTTAAAATAAATTGCGCAGTTTTCAATTACATTCATTATATTCACAATATTTCTATAAAAATAGATATTTTTTTTTTATACTAACCACAAAAAGACATTAAAACACCACTTTTCCTCACCCATCTTCCAGGCTCAGGTTCTCTCCATCACTCCCAGCTCCTACCTCCACTCCGTGTGGCATGGGGCGATGGGGGGGACCCTCCCTGGTGCTCCTTCCTCTCCACACTTCTCCTCAGCCTTAGTGTGGGTCCACCATGGGCTGCAGTTCTTTGAGGATGTCCATCTGGGCTAGCTCACATCCTCCCTGGGCTGCAGGGAAACATCAGCTCCTCCACAGAGCACCATCAGCTCCTCTTCTTCTGACCTTGGCGTTTGCACAGCCCTTCCTTATACTTTTTTTTTTTTTTCTTCCCTCCTCTTCAGCGTTGTCAGCCCTTTCTTAGGGTCTTTTTCACACAGGTGCCACCAGTTTGGCTGAGGAGGCTCAGCTGTGTCCTGTGGAGAGTCAGTTGGAGCCAGCTGGAATTGGCTGGAGCTGGCTGGAACCGGCTGTGTCCTCTCAGAGGCTGCCCCTCCAAGCACCTCACCAGTAAATCCAACACTTAACCTGGAGGAAGGTTATAAACCGAGGAAGGCAGGAAAGTCAGGAGAGAACGCAAACAACAAGCAGTCACGTCTTTTTTTGCTTCCAGCTGAAAATGTTCACCGTGAAATGGCAAAACCACCCGTTTTCCATTCAAGGTTGTGGAGTTGACCTCAGGTTCCAAGTTGTGTGGGGGCACCCAGCCAAACCGGTTGCAGAGCACAATAGGTGAGATGCAGGGAGCTTCACCTCAGCCTCGCCTCCTTTATGCAGAGATGACTTTGGGGGGAGCCGCAAAACAGGGTTGTCATCAGAAATTGCATCACAATAAGAACCGAGACCGGCTGGAGCCTGAGTTTCTTTGACAGACAAAACGCCCTGAGTCCCATCCCACCACTGTTCCCGTGGCTTTGAGTGATGGACATCACAAAACTGGCAACAGAGACTCAGCTACCACATCCACCTGAGGTAAATACCTTACCTGAGGTAATACCTGAGGTAAATACCTCAGGTAGTGTAATCCTCTCAGGCATAATCCTGCACCCTCACAGAATCAGGAAATATAAAGCGCAAGGTTTGGGGAGAAAAATGGGAAATCTTCCAAGGACACAGCTGGCCTGTAGGAGAGTCCTCTCCCCCTTGTCCAGGACGCTGTACAAGGTAACTTCCCAGGGATTGGGCGACTTTACCTGACAGAGAGGGTAAGTGATTAAGAAACATACGGATGGTATATGGCATGCTATTAAGTTTGTGATCGGTGCACTTTTTTTTTTAAGGTATTAATATCCAGCGCGCTTGTGGTTGGTGGTGTTACTTGTGGGGATCACTTGTAGGCTGCAGCAGTGTATTCCGGCAATTGCTTTTAAATTGCAGTAGTGTAATCGCCATTGTACACCTGGAACTTGCAACAGTGACGTGTTGGACCTGTGAGTGAAGTCCAAATAAATTGTTAATTTGAACCTCTCGGTGAAGTCCTTTTTCCCGTTTCGTCACATCCAGCTACCTAAAAATTATGTCTGCCCGTGAGGCAGCATGCTTTCCATTTTAGGTCTACCCTCAACATGCTTTTAGATCTTTGGATCGTAATATCTTCAGATATTAATATTATTAATGAGTGATATTATATCGGGTATCCACCCCACCAAACTGGGAGGGGTGGCTGACACCCCAGAGGGCCGTGCTGCCATCCAGCGGGATCTGGACAGGCTGGAGAGCTGGGCAAGGAAGAACCTCATGAGGTTCAACAGGGATAAGTGTAGGGTCTTGCACCTGGGGAAGAAGAATGTTAAGCATCAATACAGGTTAGGCATGGACCTGCTGGCGACAAGCTCCGAAGAAAAGGATCTGGGGGTCCTGGTGGACAATAAAATGACAATGAGCAAACAGTGTGCTCTTGTAGCCAAAAGGGCCAACGGAATCCTGGGCTGCATAGGAAAGAGTGTGGCCAGCAGGTCAAGGGAGGTCATTCTCCCCCTCTACTCTGCGCTGGTGAGGCCACAACTGGAGTACTGTGTCCAGGTCTGGGCTCCCCAGTTCAAGAGGGATAGGGAACTACTGGAAAGAGTCCAGCGTAGGGCCACAAAGATGATTCGAGGACTGGAGCATCTCCCTTATGAGGAGAGGCTGAGAGAGCTGGGACTCTTCAGTCTGGAGAAGAGAAGGCTGAGGGGAGACCTTATTAATACCTATAAGTATCTCAAGGGCGGACTGAAGGAGGAGGGAACCAGACTCTTTTCAGTAGTTGCCAGTGAGAGGACAAGGGGTAATGGGCACAAGTTGGAACATAAGATGTTCCACTTGAATATGAGGAGGAACTTTTTCACAGTGAGGGTGACGGAGCCCTGGAACAGGCTGCCCAGGGAGGTCGTGGAGTCCCCTTCTTTGGAGATTTTCAAGACCCGACTGGATGCCGTCCTGAGTAGCATGATCTGACATGCTCTGGGTGGTCCTGCTTGGCAGGAGAGTTGGACTAGATGATCTCTATGGTCCCTTCCAACTCTAAAATTCAGTGAAATTCAGTGAAATTCAGTGAAATCTTCATATTTTAATCAGTATGCAGACAGAGAGCCATCAGAATTTTCCATTGCTGTATTTTCCTCCTAGAAACAAAGCACAATTATGGACCAACTTGTATTTCATTGAGGAGGTGTTACCCACAATTGCATAAAGTATAGAAGATAATTCAGTTCGCGAGCCTGTGCCTAAAAAAGTAGATATTTAGGCGCATTCCAAAATTCTAAAAGCTGAAGCGAATTTCCTTCTGTTTTCAAAACAGCCCCAATGAGCGTTGTGGTATTTCTGTCATTGCAGGGCACGGCTAATGCTCAATCTAAACTCCATGGTTACCAGGATTTGATTTAGAGTTGCAGCTCTGATGCTGTACTGCGCAGCATTATTTTCATTCCTGGATGTGTATTATTCCATTAATATAATTAAGAATTCTAAGGAAAACAAACAAACAAACAAACAAACCGCATTCTGTACCATTTAGCTGACATGACATACCCGCCTGGTCAAACAGAGCAGCTTTCCAGAACGGACCCAAATAAGAACAAAATGTCACTTCTGAGTGGGATGGAGGGACTGGGATGATGTCAGCAACAGCTACTTATTTCTCCATATAGTATATTGTGAGAGCTAGTATATTGTAAGGCAAAGTTACCTCTCTGATTTCTTTTCCTATCAAGTTCTTCGAGGGAGTATAACTTGGAGAACTAAATTTATTTCTTTTTTTCTTTTTAAAAATAAGGTTATGAGTGAAATTTATACCTTCATTTCATGTTTGCATTGTATTTTCAAAGGAGCTTTAGAGGTTTTTTTTATTTATTCAGGGCATTATATACTTTGGACGAATGATATTCTTTTTGCCGTGGTTACTTACTTTAATTTCTGTTTGATTTCCCCGAGGCAGATCTTTGTTTGTAAATATTTATCTGAATGCTAAGCAGGGTCCTAATACAGCTTTCAAAAAGTTCTTTGTTACTCTCTTCATACCTTGCTCATAGTTACAGTATTCTTTCTCAAACAGTTGCGATATATGTAATCCTGAAAGCTGCTTTGATCCCTGAAAGAAGCTTGTTGGAGCTTATCAGTGTGGATTTGGAGGAGATGTATAACCAGCTCTATACATGATTAGAATCTGGATCTGTATATTTACTAAACCACCTGACTCCCCTGTCCTCAGTAAAAAAAGTCTAATTTTTAGCACTGGAGCAAAATACGCAGCATCAGAGCCTAATTTAGGAAAAAAAAAATACCTTAGAAAAATTTTAATCCTCCTGCTTTTTTGAGTAAACCATAACATCTTTTTCTTCGTACTGACATAGGTACTCCTTGTACCTGCTGTGATGGCCTGCTTTTTGTCAATGAATTGTGACAACCACTCACCAGTTGTAGAGGTACAGACCTTTAAATGGAGGTCGCTGTGCTATTAAAATAATCTGACATTTTGCAGCATCTTACACTGCTGGCTATAGTGAATGATAATCAGTGCTTTTAAAAGTAATATCAAACTCATCTGTGGGATTAAAAATTAGAAAATTTGGAAAGCATTTTTGTTTTCCACCTTTTTATCCTGTTGTGCAAACCTCAGAATAAATGTAAGAGGTGCAAGATTCTCTCTGTATCTTCTCAACAGAATAAGGCTTTTTTTCTGTGCTTCTGGCATTCACATTACTATCAAGCTCTCATATGGCATTATTTCTAATAACTTTAAAATGCAACTAGAAGCGTAAACAATATTATTGGACTAGTGCTAAGTTTGCAGACAGAGGAAAAAAAAAATCTACAAAGATGTCTTGGTAACTTGGTAATTAGTTTTAGCTACTTGATATCAGAAAGGTTTTCTGCGGAAAGAATAAGGACTTATAAATTATGTATAATTATTTTAGAATAGGTACACTATGTCTATATGAAGTCCAGGTTCAGTTTGTAAATTCCTGGATGTAGAGAAAATATTTTTAATGAACGCTTTGCAATCCCTAGTAATGCAATTAACTAATTACTGGGAGCAATTACTTAGAGATGTAAATATGTACTACTTTGTGAGTTTATAAGTTTGCACTTATAAATATTAAATCACATAAACAAAGTTCTATCTTCAGGCTAACTTAAATACATTAAAAGAATATTCAGAATCAATCCAGAGACTACTTCTGCTGTTTCATTGCTTTTAGATACTTTAGGCTGTAGCATAAAATAATTTTCATAGGCTGCACAGAGGTAGAGCACAGAATATGCTAATGTTCATGACTAGCATTGTGCACCTTGTAATTTTCTTTCAATATTTTGCTCCAATAACCTTCACTAAAATATTTTGTGCAACAACTACAACTGACTTAAAAAACAAAATGTATCCAACAAAACCACTAGAAGCTACATGTTGCTAAATTTTCTTCCTACATATTTTCACAGTGTGGATTTATCATTAACATGAATTTAGTGGATTGGAATAGAATAATGGAATAATATAAATTCTTAGGATTAAAGGTATGGAACCGAAATAGGATTAATTGACAACTGAAGAGCTGGATAGCAAATGTCTTCTGTTTTGCCAGACTAAGATGGAGAGACAGAGGGAGACATTTCAGAGGAGGAGGAAGTTAAAGAAAAGCAGAACTGGATGTCTTCTAAGAAAGACAAAGCAAACAAAAAGAATAAAGTATTCAGAAACAAAAAAAAAGGAGCAATTTTTACAAGTAAATATGGTATTAATGGATAAGAAAATCCTAATGCTCAGGCTCAACACTTAACAGAGAAAGAGCTGAATTCTTTACTTTGGTATGGAGTCAGATCCTTTTGGAGGACGTGGTTAAATAATGTAGGCATCTGGAAACAAAAAATTGCATGTGATCCTTTATTATTTACTATAACACATGGGTTCTGCTGGTAAAATAGTAACAGTAATAATTGACAAATGCAGTAAAGCACACAAGCCATTCAAACACACATTAATAACATGTGTTGATTTACCAAAGTACGTTCTGAACGCTCTGTTCCTTAGCCTGTCAAGATTTTGTCTGTGATCCTGTCCAAAACATCAAATTTCCTTAAATCTCCACTTTACAGATATAAAACATCAAGTCAGAATATTTCTAAGCATTTAATATTTCATGGATTCATCAGTACATGGGAGATGCACTAAAGTAGAGCTGACAGGAACAGTTTATTTGAGTAATATGAATAAAATTTATGGTTTATGTCTAATGTGCTTAGAAAATTTTAGGAGTATAACATAATAGAATTATTTAAACAAATATTTTTAGTGGAGAGGTTATACTGGTTAATTAGTCTCTAGTTATAAAATAATTTTGCAATGGTAGTTCCCATGTGAAAAAAAAACAAAACACAACACAAAACAAATAAGACCCAAAACCCAACCAGCCAAACCATTAAAACCATAACAACTCTGTATTTTATTTATTCTTCTTGTTTTTTGGAGGAACTCCATCTTAGTCTGGCAAAACAGAAGACATTTGCTATCCAGCTCTTTCACCAAGTGTGCCTTGCCACCCAATCTTGTTAAAACACTGTTGCATTGACTATCAAACTTTGTCAAATCATTATTCTGTATCAATAAATACATTACTGCTTCCCTCTTATGAATGAAGCGCGTCACTCCGTCCGTGCCATACTTGCAAGCTCCCCTGTCAAGTATTAATTATTTTTATTTGCATTTCATTTGCAGTTGATTAAAAAAAAAAAAAACACAAAAAACCCCCAACACCCTGTAAAGCTCCACTTTTGAAGACCCTGCTGTTTGCAGCTGATGTCGATTTGTCTTCTGTGTTGTCAAATTCGCATGTTATATGTACCAAAAATAAAAATCTGCTGCCAAGTCAAAGTAAGCACATTCCACAAAATACCACTTAATTATAACGACAAGCAAAAGGATTAGGAAAAGCAGAATTAACTTTGAGAAGTTTGGTTATCATTCAATAATAAGATGTACTAATAGAATAGAGGGTTTCCAAACTTGCTGTTCCTTTCTGTTCCTTGAAACTGGACCGGGAGAGACTGGACATTTTTTGGGCTATGACATATATCCTAGGTGTGAAGATTGCGTATCCCTTGAAAGTGAAGTTCTGAACTTACTTTTTTTTTTTTTTAGAGATTCAAAGAGTAGCTGAGTTCACACAGCGTTATTGAATGGATGATCCATTCTACATTCCTTTAATGGACAAAGGGAATGAATGAAAAATGAAAATAGGAAGCTTCTTAAGGCATAGGAGAGTGTTTCTGGGAAACTGAAATATCAGTATACAGATTTACTAGCATGATTCAAATTTTAGAATATTGTAGTAGCTGAAGAAGTTCCCCCTGGGTGAAATTCACTGCATTCCTGTGGCAATAATTCATGGTACGTGGCTTAGCATTTTAAGTATATACCAAATTTAATTATATACCAACTAATGTGTTATGAAATTACTCCCTAGGAGGATGTAATAAGTTACTTCTAAGGTGTCTCCACGATATATTCATCAGTGATTGTTTCACCCAAGTGGCTGAGTTTACCAAGGAGCAAAATCTCAGCCTATGGGGAGAGGCCATATGACATGTATACACTAGTCCAGACATGGATATTCAGCCTCATCTCTGCATCGCAACATTTCTGCAGTGACTTTCCAGTCCTGCTTCCCTCTGTAGATACTGAAATATCCTGCTTGGATAATGAGAGCATACATTTATTTTTTTCATTCTTATTACTGCCACTCATATTATTTCCTAGCTGTAATGTATATATATTGTTTTACTTACAAAGAGAGGTGAAATATACCATTGAGTATCTCTTCCTCTGAGTCTGATTCAAATGATGCATTTGATTCGGTATGAATTTATTTTACCCTTTATTAATATGTACTGGTTTATTTTTCATCAGAACTTTACATCCAGCATTCTGTCATCATATTCCCTTGGGACGTTGTTGCTTTTCTTCTCCCACCCCTTGATTTTACACATGCTCTAGCTCTAATTTTCGCTTGCTCTTTTAGAGGGAGCGTTATGTGTCGCATCACCACCATTTGCTTTGAAAATTCTGATTTCTGCTTTATTAGACATCCAGCTAATCAGGAAAGGTAAAAATGGAACACGGAAAAGTTGGAAGCTTTACTGTGCCTTCTGTACTTTGTGACCTTTTTCTCTACCTTTCCTCATGATCGCTTAAATTAATACTGAGGAGTGCTCTCAAATCATGGGAACTCTAAAATATGGCTCATCTATATATTCGTGTAAGGCAGGTGCTTAATTTCCTGGCTGAAACAATCATGATAAACCTTTTTCTTTCACAAGTAAAGAAAAAGATAATTTCAAAAAGATGTGCTATCAAATTAGAATTAGTTTTATTGCTTCCTTTTAAGTTTGCTTTCACTGAAAGCATGACATCTGAAAGAAAATGCCTTATTTTTTAAATCTGGTTGTTTGTTGGTTTGTTTTTTTCTAACAAGGAATGATAGTTAAAACCAGTTTGGACAGCAGTAGAAGCTGAAGTATATTCATAAGAGGAAATAAACATGCATTTGTTTGTAATGAAAAGAAATGTGGTCTTCTAATGCTAAAATTGTATGTAATTTTATTAGAGTAAACTACAAAAAAATAAACCCAGTCAAAATATGGGATCCACGGATCTCATATCTTACCAGAATGGTAAAAACCATGCGAATTCTTGCAGCTCAAAACTATATTGACCTGAATTTTTCTGCTGACGTGATTTATTCTTACTTGTTTTGCCTGCTGGAGCCAAACACTTGTCACTATCCGTAGCCATAGAGCCAAAAGGAATGCACAGCTCATGGAATACGGTAAGTGCTATCTCCAGTCGGGAAGTCCCTCCTGTGATATTTAAGTGCCAAAAAAAAAAAAAAAAGATGATCTGCAGAGTGGAGACAAGTACATAGAATTCCTGAGTATCTGAAACTGCCAACAAGACAAATTGTTTTTCTAGTAGGCGCCTAAGAAACCCATTAGTACCACTTCCACTTGGAAGGCGAGATGAATGTACCATAAGAGCAGAGTCTGTTTGTAGAGCAGGCCCATGGCAGGCAGTGACACTGCTGGCAGCTGCAGAGTAAGGGAGGAAATGGAGAAAGGTTGTCCTAAGTGTAGAGATAACTAATTCAGTACGATTTAAGTGAGCTGCGTCTCTGGCTGGATTGAGTTTTACACACACACACACCCCTCAAATCCTGCCCAGCAAGAGCCCAGTCCTGCAGACTGTGTATTCTCAGCTTCTCCCATTTTCCTTACACAACCTATTTTTCAAATGAATGGTGGGATCCCACCTGTCCTCCTGCATCCAGCTCTGGAGGCCTCAGCAGGGAAGGACATGGACCTGTTGGAACGGGTCCGGAGGAGGGCCACGAAGATGCTCAGAGGGCTGGAGCACCTCTGCTGTGAGGACAGGCTGAGAGAGTTGGGGTTGTTCAGGCTGGAGAAGAGAAGGCTCCAGAGAGACCGTATAGTCCCTTCCAGTCCCTAAAGGGAGCTACAGGAGAGATGGGGAGGGACTTTTGATCAGGGAGTGGAGCAGTAGGACAAGGGCTTTAAACTGAAAGAGGGGAGATTTAGATGAGATATTAGGACGAAATTCTTTGCTGTGAGGGTGGTGAGACACTGGAAGAGGTTGCCCAGAGAAGCTGTGGCTGCCCCATCCCTGGAGGGGTTCAAGGCCAGATTGGATGGGGCTTTGAGCAACCTGGTCTGGTGGGAGGTGTCCCTGCCCATAGCAGGGGTGTGGGACTGGATGGTCTTTAAGGTCCCTTCCAACTCTAACCATTGTATGACTCTGATTCTATGAATGTCAGGATGCAACAAATACATTCAGCTTCACTGGGTAAATACCTTTGCCTGATTGATGCGTCTGTTAACGAGGTCAGTCCAGAAATGGATAACACTAAACAATGAGAAAACCTCCTATTCCTTTTTGGTTTATCTTTCACCCAGCCTTCACAGGGATTTTATCTATGGGCTGTCATTCACAATATTCCTGATATTTAACAGCTAATTAGAAGTGAAAATTGAAGACATTTTTTAGATAACTTAGAGCTATCTTCAGTTTTAACTGTCTTTAAAATAATACCCACACTCAAATTGTTCTCTATTTGTTTATGCATCTTTTTGCAAAGGTCCTAGATCACTTGCATAGATAACTTCTATATATATTCAATTATCATTACTGCTGTTTCAGCTTGTTTTTCTGACAGCTAAGGGGGATGTGATATTGTGTGTGTTTACATTGAAAAGTTATCTTCACAACTAAGAGGGTAAGAAAATTCAAGTTTCACCCTACAGGTTTTTTCTCATAAAAAAAAAAAAAGCCCAAAACAAAACAACTGTTGAAGGCCCAGGCCTTTCAGAGAATTTGTTTTCTCATTAGAAGTTTATCACCCTAAAGAACTGAAATGTTCTAAATTTATGTTATAAACTTAGCCCTCTAAATCTATGACTTTCAACTTTGTATTCCAAGTGCAGAAAAAAAAATCCAAAATAATCTGGAAGGATCAAATTAGTGCCCCTTCTAGATTTTTCCTTTATAAATTAGTCAATATTCATAATATGTCCACTAAAATCATGTTTGTGCTTGATTTTTAATCATATTAAGCAAATTTATTTCTCAAGCTTATAGCAAAGTTCTTGCTTGGTTCAATAGGACCTGATGACATAATTTCTGTACATTTTCATGGAATAACAGGTCTTTCACAATGTTTAACGGATGATTCAGAATTTGACAAAGTATAAAAAACGGAGTAATTTTCTCTGCCACAGAGGAAAATTTCTATACTCATTCAACGAAAACATAGAAGAAAACCCAGCTAAAATTTCTTAATATATACAGATATATGTATCCATATAACCATTTTTAAGCATATGTATTTCATATTTTTTAATGAGTTTGAGTTTACTTGTCTACAGATCTGGAAGAAAGGAAGAAAATAATACTCTATTTCACTGATTGTAAGGCTGAAGGAGACAATGTTACTGACCTTCTACAAGACACTGAACGAAACTGCAGTGAAGCAAATGTGATCTACTTCTGTAAGACATGATCTATACATGTCTATCACTCTATACCTAGATAGATATGATACATATATCTAGGTATATAGATATAATTATACATCAGGAAGTTTTAGCTGGGCTTTGTTTCTCATATATTATGAAATATATATGTTCTTTGACATCTGTATACATATATAGTCATATATATTCACCATTTTTTAAGTCAATGCGTACTTTTTCATGGCCTCATAGACAGTGGCTTCTCAAAGTGGTATTCATTCTTCAAAAAAAAAAAGCACAAACACTAAAAGATACAGTCAATCAATAGTGTGTGGAGAAAGCCTGTACTGCAAGTAGCATATTTGCAGTACTAACTCCTTGATTTTGTTTCTTATTTGTCAAGAGATATTAAACTAGAAGGATCTACACAACCACGCCTGAAAACTACCGATAGGGATAGTTTGCTCAAGGATCTTCCTAGTTGCCTTGTCTGCCACCTAGTGTCAAGTAAGCTGAGCATTTTGGTACTGAGGGTTTTATTAATATTTATTTGCTGGTTATGAATCAGTTGGAGCTTGACATTGAAGGAAACTTCTAAGATTCAAGATAATATTAAATGCAAAACCAAATACATTGGGGTTTGATCCAACATCTTCTGAAGCTTCTATTTAATATTCCAAATGTAAATTTTGAAAGGACAAAAAAAAAGGAAGAGGTTAAAAAATATCAGTCAACATGATTTTAAGTCATTTCCGAAATATGCAAGTGGACAAAAAGGGGCTTGTAGGATTAGTATTTTATTTCAGGGTTAATTAGATCTTATTACTGATAATATGCATTTTAAATATTGCAGAGTGATTGAAATATCTACTCCATGGCTGCCTGCAAAAGTGGTGAGATGGCCTTGATGACTCCGGTCCCTGTATATAATAAATACATCCCCAGTATTTATTCTGTACATGATCTAGTCTCACCTGCTGGTTAGTTATGAAGAGTTTTAGATGTTGATAATCTTGTAGCCCAGGCACTGAGCTCTGCAATGTCGAAGCTCCTCCCAGGTTTAAAGGGTCTTTGTCCCTTTTGTCTTGAAACTTGTATTTTCTGCCTTTCTCTTGTCCCTCTCCAGTATATAGAAAACTTTTTCAAAAACTGGTCTTTTGGGAAGCCCTGAAAAACTGAGGATAGAGCAGCATCTTTAGTCAGAAAATAGCTCGAGGGTGTTCAGCTGCAATGTCTAAAGGGCTTTCTCTTCCTTTGCAGCAACAGCTGCAGAGATTGATCTTGATCTGACAGAAGGTGCCCAGTACAGAAAGCTCGATATGTTTTCTTTGGCCAAAGAAGGATGTCCTTTGGTTGGCACATGCCAAAATAGCAACCATCTTCTGTGCTTCATCAGGTCATTCTAATAGGTTCATGAAGAAATAAATTGAATCCTTTGTCATGTTCTGTGGCTCAGCTATCCAAAACACTTCATTCCGATTTTTGTGAAAGCGTCCTTTTCAAAGGACTGGACTTCCACTTGTTATTTTTGGAACAGAAGTCCATAGTGCAAATATTCTTTAATTGAGCTTCCTCTTGAGCTTCCAAACACAGAATCAGCCAGCCTCAGGACTTGATGCCTGTAAAAATTTCCTCTTGTAAGTCTGGAAGTGGTATGATTAACCAAAGATTAGAATGTATCTTTCTGAAAACAAAATGTGATTTATTTGCACACAGAAGGGGTATTCACTGATGAAAAAAATGGATACTCATATTCTCTTGCCTATGCTTGGTATTTCCTTCACATCTAGATGGACACAATTATCCCTCTCTCCATTGTGGTCTTCTGTTAGACCATTTTTCTTGCTGTGTTTCTCAATTGTATTCACCGTCCACCAGACTGATTCAGACGACAGTCCCTGACAGCTCCCCCATGTCCCATACTGCAGGATAGATCTGAGTGAGACTTTTGTTTTGGGCTGTGTTTTTAACTGCTATGAAGTGGTGAAGCCATAAAGTCAGTTTTCCCTGTCTATCATAGTGGCTTCTGCGTTCGGATGATTGTCGATCATCAGTCCATATAATGTTTTACACGTTTCCAGATTTTCTATATTATGGGTGAAATGCCATAGGACAAACAAGTGAGGGCATAATGAAATTTTATTTGACATCAACAAGTGTGTGCTAATTGCCATTGCAATTAACAACTGAGAGTAACCTCCCTGAGCTAAAATATTGCACAATTTATTCTACTTTGTTCAAAAGTTTTTCTTAAAAAATAGTAATACATTATTAAGAGTAATGAATTCATCTTAACTTTAATTAAACAATTAGAGTTGAACATAACCAGAAGATAATTACACATAAAGAGAAATATAACACAATAAAAAATAGTTAAAATAGTATGGTGGGAATAAATATTACTTCGAGGATCTGTAAGCATGGAACATTTGCTTACACATGGATCCAAACAATGTAGCTCTCTTAAAGGAAAGTGCTCTTTTAGGAGATTTTATTGCTCTCTGACTTGAAAAAAAAAGAACTTAAAATATTCAGTCATCAGCAGAGGATACACATATTTCATGTTTAAAAGTAAACTAACCATAATATTGAAGTAGTTCAAAAAGATCTTATTTTACCATAACCTTAGTGGTTTTTTTTAGTTGACAAAAATTGCAATTGCAATTGAGCAGTAGTACTTGGCACCCACAGCAAAGTCGAAAACAAGGGTGAGATAAAGATTAGAACTATTTCTGTTGAGTTCAAATGTAGGCAAAGCAGTTGTCTGTGTGCTGTTAAAATCGATGTGAACAAACCCTGAACTGAACTGGGCAATGTTCATAGAAAAGGGTGTTTGCAAGTGTGACTTCAGTGATCTTTGCCTGACTACACAGAGTGTTGGGCTACTTCATGGAAGAGTAGCTTTAAAGGCTCACCCACAGCAGAGCTTCATTAGCCCAGCAAGACCACAGTCCTGACTCTGCAGTTTTTAGTTTAGATTTCGTTTACATCTGTGCAAATTTAAAGTATGTGTATTTTGCAGTCTTCTGCAAAAGGTTTCACAGACGTGCCTCAAGAGCGGTTTTATTTACCTGTGTAATGAGAGAGTGGCTTTTCCTATGCAAATTCCAATAGTGCTGCTTTTTTGCAAATTCCAAAATCCAATTCTTATGAATGAGAAAATAAGGATACACCCCCAATGAAGAACATACAGGATACATTTGTTTAAAAGTTCTCCCTCAGAGCCTTGTTTCTTTTCTTTTCTCCTCCATTTTAACTACCATTAATAAAGGAAAATTACTATAGGAAAAGGAAATGCATTATTATTGTAGTAATGATTTGCCTTTAACCCTGGAAAGTAAGAAAATTCAAAGATAAGGCTTCCAATTAATCTTTAACTTGTAACATAAAAGCACTGATTTCAAGCCTTAACAACGTTGCAATTATGAAGGCACGAGGGGAATGTACTGTGGACATAGTCAAAGTCTTAATCCTAAGTATGTCTGGCTCTTCTGAATTTATTAGAGCTTTAAAATTTAACATCATTTCTGTGTACGATATAAACATATGTGTTCTTGACCCACTTCGAAAAACAACCACAAGTGAAATACCATTTGCATTAATCATTCAAGAGCTTTGCAAAAAGATTGCGTCTCAAGAGATGAATTTTCCACTGAAGTTTATACCGTTCGGCTTGGTTTCATTACTCTTTACGTATATTGAATTGCAGCTGCTTGTTGTTCAGAGCATTGGGTTTAGAATTTTTTCCCATTATTTAATTCCAAAGGTATACATTGTCACTTAATATCCTGAAGAGAAAAATTAATTTCTGTGTAATTACAGTTTTACCCTGACAACTACAAAAATTTCATTGTAAACTAATAACTTGCAAATGAAATTCTATTTTTACCCTTTAATCACTATGTAATGGAATGATGAAGGAGATCTTAGTGCCATATTTAAATAATAAATAGATGCAACAACAATTTTTCACACTTTTTACTGGATATCTTTATTGAATTTTTTATGGGAATAGGGATCCACACTAGTGGCTCTTCTTGCAAGAATAAAACCTAAGACTATTATGCATTTGTGGAAATTACTTTTTCTATCCAAGATATAATGTTACATTACATTGGAAATATAGCCCTAAGACGGCAGTAGCATTTAAGGAATCATAGTAAATTAATCATGGAATTCATATATCTGGCTGTTAAAGTTAGCAAAATTCATCATTTCTACACCACACTTTCTTCATGCATCTAGCTCTGAAATCCATTACTCATGAGGAACAGAATTGAATCAAGTTTGAACATTTTAAAATCCATACTTCATGTTTACCTGCCTGTGCAATAAAAAGTATGAGGATATTGATAGTTGAATGTTTGAGCTCAACCTTAGGAAGCTGCATGATCCTTGATACCTCAACACCTATGTCAAATAAGGAAGATATCCTTGATTCTTGACCTGAATACTAATTTCATTTTTTTACTTAGTAGAAAATTAGATAAAAATCTAAGCTTGTAAGAGCAGGTGATGCAGAAAAATTTAAATTAAATATGAAAGATGCAAATTGTCAGGCGTAAGTCTTCACTATTATACTTGAATTAGTGAAGCTCAGTGCCTTCAGAAGGGTCTCTGGAATGCTAGTGATTGCAGTATTAGTTCAGTATGTTTCATAAGAAGTCCTTTCTCAAAATTAACAGGATCAGTAATATTCTCCAACATTATTATTTTCAGATACTTCCTGGCCTAAGTTATTTTCTACAGGCATTTATTAACCTGCTAAATGATGACATTTTGATCCACAATTTTCTTTGGAAATAAAGTAGGACAAGTCCGTTTTATTTTTATGGGAAATAGTAGCTGTGTATATTGTTTTGCTAGTGTTAAAATACTCTTGACACCTTTTCTTTGAAATGGTCTAGCACCTGCCCATTTTGGAACAAGGCCTTGGAATTTGGTGGGAGGAATGGGGCTTTATGGCAAAGCTATAGACTTGAAAAGAAATTCTGCCAAATCTGGAAAAATCATACGTGTGCAAGAACTGTTCAAGCTGCTGAGTACTATATAATGCTTACCTGATAAGCTTCTGACTATTTTTTTCCTCAATAAATAAGCTCTTATCACAGCTCCAAGTGTGCTCAGACTGTGCACTCACCAAAATATGTAGGCAATGAACATCTATCTCAGAGGTAGAACAGGGGGATTTTTCCTACTCTCAGCTGCTCTGGATTAAGCCCCAGTGCTTGAATTAGAAGATGAGAATCTGCTTCTCCTGTACCTGGTTTACCATCCACATCATCAATAAAAAGAAATTAGGAAAAATTAATTGAATGTTTTACAAATATTTTTTAGTATAACTTCACAACACCCATGTGAGGCAATGGAACATCAGGGACAGTTGTCAGGCAAGGAAAAGAAACACAGAATCTAAGAAGCAGCTATAAATTTAGGGTAATCAAATCTGGTATTCATTACATGGGTTTCAGAGTGCTTTGTGTTATCTGGTACTTCACGTGTTCAAAACATTTCTTATTTCAGTTGCAGCTGAGAGTCCTCAGCATTCCAGATTTCAAGATCTGTCAATATGTTGTTACTACAAAAAATGAGTATAAACTATTTTCTTAGGATAACAAAAAAAAAATCCTATGTCAGAGACAAAAGGTATAATGCCAGTAGTCTAAGCCAATAACTGCTTTTTTTCTTCATTTTTGATATGTTCAATCTTCAAATGAAATCATGCAGCTTTTTTTTTAAATATGAAACATGACCCATCCGAAGGTAAAAACTTATGAACTAAACTAAACTACATTATATTTCTTCAGTGGAGAATAAATGAGGTGGTGCCTGACATCTCCTGTTTAAATAAAATTGTGGAAATCACTAGAAGCCCTATAGATGATCACTCAACCCCAAAGCATGAGGGATGCTGCTGCAGCTTGTCTTTCTAAGTAGAAACCACCTGGTACAAGATCTTTTGGAGCCGTAGAGAGTAAGAGCTGCCCTGCTGAATGATGGTAATATGAATAGAGGACAGCTGTCCTGGTCAAGATATTCCCATGAAGGCTATGAAGTGATGCCAAACATATTAGCCACACATCCAGCTGCTTTGTACCGAAGCCACAACACTGTTGGGTTTTTTCCACGTTCAAAGAAAATGTGGCTCCCTGAATTAGCATCTTTCTTCTTCTCCAGTCAGTGTCATGTTTTCTTACATTACTAATGGTACCATCAGTGAAACCGTGCAATGTTATGAACAGAAAAGCACCACTTTTAGCCTGGAGTTATGTTCCTATTAAAGCAAAAAGTTGGGACATGGTGAACATCATTTCTGGCTCTCGTTTTGATTTGCATCTCTTAAAAAATGGTTGTTCGAGTAACAAGAATCAGTTGTACTAAACCCCAAATTCACTTTACCTGATATTATCAGCTAAGCCTTTGAAAGAACATTAGAAACACCTGTATTTTAAATTGCAGCTGATAAAACAGCAAAGCTCTTGCTGAAGATAATGACCTGAAAAGAGATAACATCACAGCAGAATCAGACAGTGCCTTTCAATTGTCTGTTCTGCCATTTGTAAAGAAATGTGCTATTATTTCTTGATTTAAGATTATGAAGAACGCTGCTCAGGTAATATTCCCTTCTTTTGGAAAGCTTTTCATGCACAGAATCAGATAAACATGATGCTATCTCCTGAGACTGCTGAAAACCTAACGAACCCAACAAATTCCTTTTGTCTTTTTAAAAAGTCAAACAGCTTTCTCCCACCACATGTGAGCGTGTGATTCAAGATCCAAAACTCAAGCCATAAATACAGGTCTCATTGAGTTTTAAGTTGACTGAAAGAAGAAAGACATTGCCTAGGGTTGTCAATGCTGAAACAGCAAAAAAAAATAGGACAAATGTACAATTTATTGAAAGGAATATGTTCATAACAAAGAAAAAGGGCAGCCGGCTCCTTTGAAGAAAACAGCCATCTATACCTGGTTCAAGGGACATACTGATTTTGAAAATCTATACCTTTAGACAGTAAATGTAATCCTTTTCAATACTCAGAGAGCAGTGATATACTCTATTTATAAAAGATGAACTTATTAATATTTAAAGAAGAGAAGCATAGGAAAAAAACTAAAGTAAATTCCCTGTGAAATTGTTCAGTGTATGTATATCCTCCGTGCGGGTGGGTGTACCTGAATATAAGATGTTTCTTTACACTTATACATGAAGCATAATAGCAAAAAGGCACCAGAGGATATAAAACAGAGGAGGAAAGCCCAGGCTCCACCTTTACTAAGATCATGATTTTTTTCATATGCTAAGAAGAAAATAATGTCACAAAATGCATCATTTTTTTTAGTTCCCTGTTCTTCAGAGAACTGATAATCAGAAATGTTGGAGCAATTTTCTTTTGCACACTACAGATTAGTGCTGAGTGAAATGCTCACTACTGAGGGAAAAATGATTCAAATTTCATCAAGATTTTACCAACATTTGACCTAGTGAATGGTACTTTTGTCTATTAAAATGCACTTAAATAGCGTATGTTATTTCTTCAAAAAGCTAAGTGTTTTCTTCTAATCTCTGAGGTATTTTAAGCATGGATACAGATAAGTTTTAGAAAATGCTACTATTTCCTTCTCCTGGATAAGAACTGGTTTTGATTTTCAATGAAAGACAGATTGCTGCACTTACTGCTCTTTGTTTTAAGAAAAACAGAGATGTCACATATTAACTTCAGAAAAGTGTCTGGTATAATCCTTGCAGAACACTGAAACATTTCCTGGCTTTTTAAAGAAAACTAAGAAATGAACTGTTGTGCTATCACTAAAGGCTTTATCCTATGGCTATGAAAGTTGACAGGATCATTGTTCTCAAAGTTCAAGCTCAAGTTACTTTCAAAAGGAAATGAAGAAAGAACGTAGAAAATTAAAACAAGGGCTGGAGGCCAGAATGATTGCTTGAAACTGATAGATCTAAATTCTAGGAGGCTGCCTCTGTGGGAGAGGTGAGGAAAAATCCAGTTCTTAGAAAAAACCCAGGGCTTAAATTCCCTACTTCATCAATGAAGGAGGGGTGGCATTTCTGAATATCCCCATCACACCTATATTAAGTTCAAAAAAACCTCAGTGGTGTGATTCACTATATCTAAGTCAGGTGGCTGCCTTTCTAGGGCAATTCTTTCCGCCCGGGACCTAATTTGTCTCAGCTTCTTCTGAGAGAGATACCTAAAGATGGCTCTTTTTAAAGGAAATGTGGCAGGGTTTTGTCCTTTCCTTTTGCTTAATACTTTGTGTCAGATCACTTTCCCAGAAATTCGGAGAGGTGGGTTCTCTGCCTGCTTCAGCTGCAGGGGAAGTAACCTTGTACCTTAAGAAAATACTGAAAAGGGCGAAAGGGAAAAAAGCCTCCCACTTAAAACTATCCTTTTTTGTGTGTGTGTAGGTAGAAATGCAAAAATTCCAGAGGACAGAGTAGAATAAGAAGGACCTAGACTCTTGTCTGGGAAGGATTAAAACTGAAAAAAATGAAGCCTGGATACTATTAATTGTCATACATATTTGTGTTGTATTAAGCCACCACTAAAAAAAAAATAATGGAACTATTTGCTGGGATTAGACCCTCCTGTATGAGAGTATTTAACCCTTTGGAGTTAAATGGCCTCTACTTCTTTCAGTACCGTGTTTCTTTACAGTTCAGTAGAAATGCAAAGGTGCCTTTCCAGAATTTAGAAGAAAAGAATGAAAATCTAAAATGGAAGCTTTTCAGACTTATCTGACAAGTGCCACAAGCAGCAAGCGATTGTAGCTGAACAGCACGGCAAGCTAAATGATCAGAATTCAGGCTGTTTTTTTCAGAATTCCCTTGTAGACCTGGGTGTCTGTTTAAGCTGTGCCTTACTCAAGTAAGGAGCAGGTCCAGAGAAGGGCAACAAAGCCGTGAGGTGAGGGGTCTGGAGCACAAGTCTTACGAGGAGAGGCTGAGGGAGCTGGGGGTGTTCAGCCTGGAGAAAAGGAGGCTGAGGGGAGACCTTCTCACTCTCTACGACTCCCTGAAAGGAGGGTGTAGAGAGGTGAGGAGTTGGTCTCTTGTCCCAAGTCACAGGCGATGGCAGAAAAGGAAATGGCCTCAAGTTGCACCAGGGAAGATTCAGATTGGATATTAGGAAAAAATTTGACACTGAAAGGGTTATTAAGCCTTGGAATGAGCCGCCCAGGGAAGTGGTTGAGGCACCATCCCTAGAGGTATTTAAAAGATGGGTTGATGTAGAGCTTAGTGACATGGTTTAGTGATGTTTTTTTGTCAGAGTTAGGTTGATGGTTGGACTAGATGATCTTAAATGTCCCTTCCAACCTAGACAATTCTATGATTCTAAGTAGAGACATAAGTATGAAATAGATAATTATGTCTCTAATATAAATACCTCCAAAAATGTGTGAAAGTATTCAAGATGTCAACTAATGCTTTGGTTGCCTATAAGCTTAGGTAGGGCTGTAAAAGGACACACACCTCCAGAAGAGTTGGTTAGAAATTAGGTAGGATTTCAGGTGCCCTTGATAAGATTTCAGCAGAACCAACACCATTCAGGAAGTAACTGATTTTTTTCAAAGCTATTTTTAGATCCAAGCAAGTAACTTGAAGCAGGAGATTAGGTTGTCTTTTAGATCAAGTATATCTAAATCGTAGCATACAGGCACACAATGAAAGAAGGAATAATGCAGCCCTAGGAAAAGTGAGAATGATTTTATGCATATTTTAATGGATTTTGGGTAGCTACTTTTTCATCCGGCTATGACTCTACTATGACTGAATTTTTCTAATTCTTTCATCTTGCATTTGATTAAACAATAGCACTAATGTATTAGACAATGGAAAATGGGACACAGTCCTCAATCACTTATATTTTGTTGAGTTAGCCACTAAAAGGAATGACAAAAATTTAAAGGTATAAAACATACATTATTAAATCTACCAAATAGCAGTCTTATTCAATATGTACCTTTCTGAGTAATAATTTTTAAAATTGCCACAATTTTGCACCATTTGCAAGTGTGTCTGAGGGGTGACTGCACTGATAAATGGACACATTCTCCAAAGTCACCGAGCACCTGCATATCCTAATATTCCTTAAGCATAAATGTTGTTAAAATCAATGCAGGGTTCAAAATATGTTTTGATGGATCTCGTCCAACTCTGATTAGCAGTAGTATTCTCCCTTTGCAAAAATTACTCACCTGTTTAAAAATTCCCAAATGCCAGAATGTCAGAAAATGAAAAATGATGGAATCTAGCCCGCTCCCATCTAAGGTATAAATCTTCATTACTTGTTAGCACATACCTGACAAATGCTCTCCCCTGCCCAAAATATGTAAAGATGGCCAAAAAGTCAATATTTAGGTGATTGTTTTGGATGGAGTCTATAAAATATAGCATTTTGTAATAAATCTAGGATTGGAGTATAAGTTTAAAATCCAACCTGTGCGTCCAGAGCATCATTCCAAAGGAGAAATGGGATCAAGCTGACGCTGTGATGATCGTCTTCTTCACCACATCTGCTTTACAGTTTCTTTTTTATTAATAAGGATATCTTTCTGTGTCTGCCTGCACTTAGGCAAGTGAGCGAGATAAGTAGTCTGCTTTAGAGGAAAATGGTTTCATGTGTCCCCTTTTTCCTGCATTGGCACACGATAAAGTGAACCGGTATTAATTTAAGGGCTTGACTTTTCTGTGAGTGGTGACATTTGTATTTACATATTATATCTCTTCATTAACATCTGTTAGCATGAAAAGGTATAGATATATAGATACGTCTTTCATACTTTAGAAAAAGGATTTATGGAAATAGCAGAGAATACTTGTAATAAACTGAAGTTTTATGCTGCTTACCTGTATGAATAAGGAAAGAAAGTAAGGGAGATAACCTTTCTCCCCTCTCTTTCTCTGGTCTCTGCGGTATCTGGAAGTAGAGGAACAAGAGGGCAAAAGTTATGGAGAAAAGTAATTTCGTTCATTAGACCAACTGATAAAGTTGGCAAAGAAAAAGAATTTTTTTTTGTGCACAAAAGCCTTTCTTCAGAGATAAATAAGCACCGAAGCACCTTTCCCTGAATTGCTGGTTAGGGCGTAAAAGATGTGAAGGGTTTCTTCTCTGCACCCTGTTTCTGCTGCTGCACTCGACACAGCAATGTGTAAAAGTTTCAAAGTCACTTATCCCCATTAAAGTTATACTGTGGTATTGCAAATATTAATTGCTAGATGGTGCCTTGCAGGTGGAATTGTCCTTTCTGCTGTGGTTCCAGTAAACGTGACAATGACTCCTCTTGAGAATGGTGACAAAAGAACAGTCAGTCACGGCTCGTGTCCTCCTTTTCTTTGTTGTCTGCTTGCTCCAGTGCCTGAACATCTCGTCAAATTTAATCCAAGTCAAACAAGACAGAAACAGGGTTTAGAGCCATGTTTCCTACCCCAGTGTGTTTACTTCAGCTGTGACAGATAGCAGGCTTGTTTTAGAAATATATTTGATTCTTGGTAACAGGTACACGCTGCCTACAGACTTTACCAGGATGCACATGCATCCGAGTATTCTTCAGAATGTTTTCAAGTGGCTACTTAACCCCATTTCAAAAGACGCTATGCATGTGCAAAATATGGCTTTTAAAGTCCTGCGCAACACTGAGACATCCCAGCCCAGTCTTAAATGACATGTGGAAATCACTCCTGCAACTCCTTGCTTAGCGTGTTTCAAGATTCTAAAAAGTGTCAAGGACAATTGGTCCAGTCAAATTTCTCTTACATATGGGAAATTCATCCTTGAGTTCCCAAGAACCAGTGTCACACTAAAATAGCCACAAAACCTATTTTAGCATTTTTTCATTATACCCTCTGTCTGATTTTACCCCACTTGGAGTGTTATATCTAAATTCAGGGACATATTGGTTCTGTATAATAAAAAGAAAGAAAACAAAACATATAATAATCAGATGAGTTTTCTTCAGTGCTGAGAACCAGCAAAATACATAGGATAAAATGACATTGCTTTAACACGGGCATCTTAAAGATCTAGAGTCATTTGGACACTGTTATTTTTACCAGGGTTCGGAAGAAGACACACCATGTCTTACAGATCATAGAAGTTATCTTCAGCTTTTATCCTCTGATAGAAAAGCGGGGAAGTTCAAGCAGGTCCAAATTTCTATAAATAAACAATACTGTATTGCAGTGTTCTGTGAATGTGTCAAGTCTTGAGGAGCCAGATTGTGATCCTGGCTTTGTGCCCACACCAGGAATTACGAGGCTGTTCAGTGTTCATGCTGCCTACATTTGCTGCCTATGTAACTGCCATCAAGATTAGAAGCAAGAAGCTTCTATAAAACCATTGCTTCACCCTCTTTACAGGTGGGTGCAGAGTGAACAACTGGAAAGTTGGCCATAAATGGTATAGAGCTCCCTAGTACAGGGGCTGCGTAGTCATATAAAGTTAATCTGCTCTAAATAAAAGACTGATACGTACTGGCATATTTCCCTACCTGAAAAAGAGAGCGGAAAAGAAGTGTGAGAACACAGAAATCTTTGCAGCTTTGAGTCATGACGTGGCTTTTTTTAGGCTTGTGCATTATCATTGTTGCTAACCTACAAGCTAATTCTAATTTAACCTTTGCACAGTGGGGAAAGAACTCACTCCTGGTTCCTGGTATCTGCAGTTCCATCTGTCCTAATAAATAAAGGAAGAAAGTTGCTCAAGCACTAGACCTCTGTTCATATACACGTGTTTAACTGGTAATTCCTTCCCTAGTTATGCTTTACATTGCTCCAAATATCTCTCTTCAAGTCTGAGTAGGCTTTTGGAGACTGTTTACTTCATGAACTGATCTCAGGGATTCTGCCCCTCTACTCTGCTCTTGTGAGACCCCACCTGGAGTACTGCATCCAGCTATGGAGTCCTCAGCATGGGAAAGACATGGATCTGTTGGAACCAGTCCAGAGGGCCATGAAGATGATCAGAGGGCTGGAGCACTTCTCCTATGAAGACAGGCTGAGAGAGTTGAGGGTGTTCAGCCTGGTGAAGAGAAGGCTCTGGGAAGACCTTATTTAGATTTAGATTTAGATTAGATACTAGTAAGAAATTCTTTCCTGTGAGGATGGTGAGGCACTGGAACATGTTGCCCAGAGAAGCTGTGGCTGCCCCATCCCTGGAGGTGTTCAAGAGCAGGCTGGATGGGACTTTGAGCAACCTGGTTTAGTGGGAGGTGTCCCTGCCCATGGCAGGGGGGTTGGAACTCAATGATCTTTAAGGTCCCTTCCAACCCAAACCATTCTATGATTCTATCTATGATCTGTATGCAGTGTGGATCTCATAAACCTGTACCAGACTGTCTCTAACCAGGAGCTAATCCTTTCCACTCAGTCTCAGAAACTGAGACCCTCAGTTCTCAGAATCTCTCGCTGCTTGACTGTTTTTTTACTTAGTAGTGGAATCAGTCTTAAGTTGCTGTCCATTCACTGGCCATTACTATCTGTCTTTCCCCTGCTGCCTGTCTATTAATTTCTTACAAAAAATATCAATAGTATGGCACTATCCTGAGAAAGCAAATATGTGAATGAGGGCATCCATAAGTACAAATCATAGTTCTAAAAAGCAGACATCTACATCATTCAGGGGTCTTTTTCACAGACACTGTTTATCATATTCCTCTTCAAAGGCACTAACAGATGACTGGAACAACTTCTAGCGCTATTGTGAAGGCAGCCCTCTCTTTTATAAGCTGAACACACCAGTCGTCTTCCCACTCATTACATCCTACATGTTGTCAATCTTAGTTTCAGAAACTGTCAATCAGAAATGCAGTGGGTGATATGTGTAGTATTTCTTTTTCAACCACACTAAGGTGGGCATTTTGTTGATTTTCCTTTATTCTCTTGATTGCAAAGTACAGTATGTGTCGTACACACATACAAGCAAACACAAAAGTACGTGAAAAACAGTATTTTGAAAACAGAAAACAGAACTTTGGTTACAGTAACCATTACAGCTAATCAAAGTCTTCTTGTTAGTCAGGCATCGCCCTGATTATTTAATACAGTGGTTACAGATATTATAATTTCCTCTTTAGACTTACATTTATTGATTTAGTAAGAACAATGATGAAATATTAAGAAAAGAGAGAAAATGAAAGTCACACTAATTTGCTGAAGCACACTGTGACTTCTACAGTTATATCCATATCTGTGATCAAGCTACCAGGAGAAGAAGGAGAAGGGGAAAGGGAAGGGGAAGGAGAAGGAGAAAAAAGGAAGAGAGAGTGGCCTGGGAGTGGAAAGACTGTATTGGATGGGTGATTAATCTGACTCAGAATGGGAGTTTTTATGTTTTAATACTTATACAATAATTGCTACTATTGTTATAGATGTGCAGATGTCTTGTATAACACCGTAAACTACAAGCAAACGGCTGCTTTTATTTAATTCATCTGTGGAATTTCTGTAAGAGATGCTTTTTTAACTGTTTGAGGAACCACATTGTTGACAAATACTTCAAACAATCTCAAGAGGCTTACCCGCTGCCATTGGTATCACTTATCCTTGTAAAGCCTCTGATGACATGCGATTTAAATAACTTGCCAGACTTGCTGAGCTGGTTTACCTCAAAGGCATTAAGGCTGACCGGTTGGTGATCTATTATGGTGTTACACAATTGGTAGTGAAATTATTTTAGCAGTAGGTACATACGGAACAAAAAAAAGTCTTCAACAGAGAAGAGAGTAAATGAAAACAAAACTGTGTTTTCTATTCTGGTGCTAAAAAAAAATATTTTTTTCCTGTCTTCCCTAGTAGCTGAATTTTTTTCAGTGCCCATTCATAGAACTGCCTGCTGAGGTACTTCAGCAACAGGGTACGTTTCCAGTTGAGACCAGAGTGACTTCATGGATTTTGTGGGATGATCGAGAAGTTAAGCACTGATGGTGGTTATTACATCTTTAAAAAATACTCTGCTTACACAGTTTGAAATAGCTAAAGCCTTCATGTCTGACAAATGTTGCTTGTAATGAAAATATTTACATTCTCCTGACTACAGAGACTGTCAGATGTTGCTAAAATTACCAGTCTTGCACAATACTGAAGGCAACATGAATGATTGTCAGCCACTAAAAGAAGCAGGTTCTGTGTTCCAAAAAAGCCTTATCAACTCTTGCTTCTCATCTTTTTAAAACTTCTTTCTGTGCCTCAAAAAGTACTGACTTTCTTTAATGGGGCAATGTTATCACTTCTCTTTCAATCCTTGACACACAGGATACCAAGAGAATAGACTCATTTTCTGTTTATCTGACTGCTGTTTTCTGCAAGGACTCTTTGAACTATAATCTATTTTATGGCTAATCTTTTTGTTTAATTCCCTATTTATTGGCAGAACTGACAAGGGAGAGGTAGTTAAATAGCATTCCAAACTCCTCACCCTATTAAGGGGCAAAGGAAGTTAAGTACCCAGAGAATGCAGATATGGTACAGATGAGCTTTTCCCACCCCAGTATTTTTGACACAATATTTTGGGTTTTCTCGTCATTCTCATCTATAACTTGCTTTTCAAGGTTTCATTGCTTTATTTCTAGTTAGAAGCAGATACCTGTTCCCTGTCTACAGAATGGTAGATGCAAAAATCTCCGTGTCATTGTTCTCTGCGTGTCACATGCAGAAATGAGGATCATAGAAAAATGTGGGTTGGAAGGGACCTTGAAGGTCATTGATTTCCAACCCCAATATCTAACAATGAAGTTTTGGAGTAAAAGTAAACTAATAGCTCATGTGACCAGAATTGCAAAGTAGGACATCCTAAACACATACTAAAAAATTGTGGAGAAGATGGAAAAGAGGTAATTTCTGAGCAATAGTTCAGAGTTTGGTACTTTTTTCATACAAGTTCTGATGTGCTTCTGACCTCAGCTTGCCTTGCCTTTCTTACCTTTGCAAAATACTTGAAGTTTTTTGGAAAAGACACTATATAATGGATATAATATATCCATTATTATAATATATAATTGATTTTTAGTTCAGTAAGATGCCTATGCACTGGAGTAAGGGAGACTTAAAGGAATACAAGAATATGCAAAATAAATTGGATATTGTACATTCTTTATTCCATCCCTTTCCAGAAAGTAAAGATGTAAGGCAAATGGGATCGTCTTAATCTGCCTAGAGTTGATGAACCAAAGTAAGAGTGGGAAATAAGACTTTAATTTGTTTGTGGTACTTGTCAGTAACAATCGTCACAATCCTGGTGCCAAGATGGCACAGAGTTGATTAAGACTTTCTAGAACCACACACCTTCCCTTTCAAAGCTCAAATAGGAGCAATTCCTGCTTCCATTTACTGACTTAGTCCTGAATTAACAGCTAAAAATGGCAATTTCTCTATTAAATGTTTGTAGAATAGTTTGTAGTATGTAGAGTTTGTAGAAATGTTTGTAGTATAAATGTTTGTAGAAACATATTACAAGTACTAGAGAGTGGTATCAATCCACAAAAGTGAACCTTAAACTGCATGTTAACTTTTCACTCCATAAGGAGGAGAAGAAAATGGAAAGAGAAAACATAAGTAGTAACATTCTTGGAGAAGGAGAACGGATAATTCTTGACTATCTGTCCACATCCAATAGAATGATTCTTCATAACTCAACTGAATTGCTTCCTGTTTATGTTTCCTTTAAAAACACAGTTATGCAGACTTTGAGTAAATGAACTGAGAGACAGCAAGATTTTTTTTGCATTGTGAAAGACACTGGAAAAAAAATGTACTGGGAAATTAATTTAATTATGCAGGTGACAAGATGAATTCAGCAATTCTTTAAAATTTCGTATTTATAGAATAATCTGCGAGTATAAGCAATTTTAAATCCTTACCAAATGATTCAGCAGGGAGTAGATTGTGAAAATGAGATTTTATTAATACAGACTGTATGCTTTTCAGCCTTCATTTTTCACTCTGACAAAAGTACCGAGTAAAAGGAGGTTCTCCCACATACTAAAATAGGCTGTGGTAAAGAAATTGGCAAAATGATGAAACACATAGATGCCAGATGGCTGTGTTTTCACATTCCAGTGGAAGGCTGTCGTAATTCCATTCTCGACTGCATTTCTTTACATAAAAGACACCAAAAATAGAATGTATCAGAAAACCATATTCTACTGCGAGTATCAATTTTAGGAGTACCAGTGCATAAAAGGAAATGACTGGCTACATCACAATTATTTAAAATGTTTAACATCTCTGTACAATAAAAATTGTACAGATTTAGCACAGGCTGCACAAAAAGCTATCTAAAGCTATCTAACAAAGAATCCCTAAGTACACTTTGGCATTTAAGCTCCTATTCCTTTTTCTAGATGTTAGGTGTCTTGTTCAATCAGAGCAGACTTATCTTTTGAGAGTACTTAGAGAGCTGAACCAAAATTGGCCTTTTTTAAACAGTGACTGGTTTTCCAGTTTTGCACAGCAGTTTACACAGAAATCCAGAAAAGGGCTCAACTCACCCAGAGACCACAGATAGCATCATAGAACGGTTAGAGTTGGAAAGGACCTTAAAGATCATTGAGTTCCTTCTCCCCTGCCATGGGCAGGAACACCTCGCACTAAACCGGGTTGCTCAAAGCCCCATCCAGCCTGGCCTTGAACACCTCCAGGGATGGGGCAGCCACAGCTTCTCTGGGCAACCTGTTCCAGTGCCTCACCATTCTCACAGGAAAGAATTTCTTACTAGTATCTAATCTGAATCTCTCCTCTCTCAATTTAAAACCATTACCTCTCATTCTATAGCTCCACTCTGTGATACAGAGTCCCTCTCCATCTCTCCTTGTAGCCCCCTTCAAGTACTGGAAGGGACTCTGAGGTCTCTCTGAAGCCTTCTCTTCTCAAGGCTGAACAGCCCCGGCTCTCTTAGCCTGTCCTCAAGGAGAGGTGCTCCAGCCCTCTGATCATCTTCGTGGTCCTCCTCTGGACCCATTCCAACAGGTCCCTGTCTTTCCTCTGCTGGACACTCCAGAGCTGGACACAGTGCTCCAGGTGGGGTCTCACGAGAGCAGAGTAGAGGGGCAGAATGACCTTCCTCGACCTGCTAGCCATGCTTCTTTTGATACTGAAACCTCTCAGATCTAGCCTTCCTACTGAAGCATGGCATTTCTGTAGCGTAGTAGACAAAGCATTTGGGGTACAGTCTGAATTTTGAGTTTGGTCATTTCATACCAGAGTTTCACTGAATTGAAAACCAAATATGAAGAGAGGACAGTCTGGAAATTTAGTGGTTGTGCTCCTTCCTGCCTCTTCTTCCGGCCAAAATCCTTCTGCTCCCTCTCAGACAGTGTACCAGAGAATGAGGATCACCTCAAATTTAGTCCAAAATGTGAATTCCTCTATTATGAACTAAGGCTAATACAGACTGTCTGAAGCAGTTTTTTTTAAATGTAGGAGTCCAATTTCTGCTTAAATTCCGCTTTGAGTGTGGACTTTATGTGGATATGAATCTCACTGTCAATAATTTATTCAAGTAACTGAAAATTAATGTTCTACTTCTAGACAATGTTCTTCCAACAGTATTTTGAAGAGCAGAGTTTGAAATGACAGGCCTTCCAAAAGAAACTAATACTTCAAATTCGTTACATATGCTTTTGTGTGGTTAAAGAAATTAAAAAGGAAAGAAGGATTACAGTGGCATGTTCTCAAAAGTTCTCTTTTTTTTTCCTCCTCAGTCTAATCTCTACAGAACGAACCAGGAAAATATTTCTGTTTAAAAGTCAATTACGGATTAGACAATACAAGACAAATACTGATTTAATCTGCTGTTCGTACTGAAGATAGTTTTACCCAAGTAAGATTTCTTACAGGAATTTGGATAAGGGAAAGGTGAAGGCAGAGATAAAATTTTCTAGTAACTGGATAAAAGTAGACATAAGTAGGATGTTTCGGCAAAAAAAAACAAACCACAAACCTGAAAAAAATAACAGGCATGATAAAAATAAAGTAGACAATAGAAATTATAAAGCGTAATTTTGAAATTTATTATATCACAGGACACATAAAGAGTGGTCTTTGAAAATAAGACCTTCTTCTGGAAATAATAATTTATAACAGAAGAAATTGCAATTTAATTTTTTCCATGTTTTATCAGAGATGCATTTAAAATGGAAAAGTCGAGTATTTTGAAACATAGAAAGCTGAGTAAATGTATGAGAAGTGAAAGATATTGACACTTCAGAAACAGAGAGGTATACATGAAAGGAAAGGAACTGGTTATGGTGTGCATGTTGTTGTGCACGAATCTTTGCAGAGTGAACACATGCATGTACGTGCCAAGTCTTCCACAGCAAAGCCAGACCCCAACTGACCACAAGTTCTCGTGTCATGCTTCCAGCCATGCAACCCACGCTTTTGGTATAATTTTATAAAAACACTGCTTGTGGCCTACACAGGCCCTTAGACTTCCTCAGGAGCCCTAAGCCCTGTGAAGATGGATGACCTTATGTCCTGGTTTGAGACACACGGGACTAATTTCTCTTTCAGCAAATTTACTTTTCAGTAAGGTCTCTTCTAATGCTAGGGAAAACTGCATTTTTGGAAGACTCCAGTCTTGGTATGAGGGTTTCAAGGTCTCTTCAGCGTTTTCCAGCTTGCCAGGTGCAGGGATGAGGAGGAGCAAGACACGGGCACTTGACCCCAGCTGGCCACCAGGATTATTTCATACCATGAATGTCACATTTAATATAAATGAGAACATTTGCTGAGGATTTCTATCTCTCCCTTGATGGCTGTGATCCTGAGAACTTCTTGCCCCGGTGCAGGAGCCCTGAGCCCTTCCTTTCCTCCTGAAGCCATTGTGCTCACAGTGCCCCACATTGGCTGTGCCTGCTGGGACTGCATAGCTTCTGCTGATAGAATGGGCTGAGTATTGTCCTGGTATATTTTATATTGGTATCAGGATCAATATTTTTTCTTTATTATGAGTAATATTAATTTTTTAGTCTTATTCTATTAAATCTGTTTATATTTCAACCCTCAGGTTTCCTTGTTTTTTCCCGATTCCCCTTCCCAGGTGGGAAGGGAGTCACTGGGTGATAGAATAATTATCTAAATGACAATAAATTGTTGTGGGTTCCTCAGACTGTAACACCACAGCAGTGTAGATCCCCTGCAATGCCAGAAACAGTGCAGCTGCATTAGTGAGGTGCTTAGCTCAGATTAGTAACCGTCTTACTAGCTGTTCTGTTACACTGAATAAATATGTATTTAGAATATCCACTCCTGTGCTTGAATTAATACAACAAGGTTCATATAAGAAGGCAGAGCTTGCTGGCTTCTGGCCCGCTGTATGCTGTGTACACACACCCATAGTTTCTCAAAACAAATAAGTAAAATAAAAGGTGTAGGAGTTCAATATTCAACAGGAACATGCTCCCAGGGTTGCAGATGCACTTGGAGGTAGATTGTTGAAAAACGGTTCAGTTCAGAACACAGAAGCTTCACGCTGTCATACATTCAAAATTGTGTAACATTTTATTAAAACATATCTCAAAGCTCTTTGCAAAGGAAGCTACTATCTTCCAAATGCTAACACTACTGTGAGAAAACCCTAATGAATGTGTGATAAGTTTTTCATTCTCTAACTTCATCCCCTATTCACAGCGTAGGGAGCCAGAGGACACAGTTTGAACACACAGTTCATTCGTGGAATGAATTTCCTCTAAATTCAGGGACTATGTTTAATATCCAGGGTCCTTTGGAAATAAATGTATGTGATAATATATTAAAGACAGCATGATAGGATTAAATGAAGATTCTGCAACTATTTCTATGTATATGTGCACTTATCTTTCAAATTATATCTGTTATTACTGGCTCATATTTACATTTAGCTAACACACAGCAAACCAGTTATCAATCTTCTCACTCAAGTAGATATACCTGAACTAAAAAGTCATTTTTCTAATACTGGTTGTATTTTTCATAAGAATAAGATGGTATCAGGGACAGCACCACTATTTATGCCTATAGCCAAGGAATTAATCTTATTTTCATTTTTTCCAAAATTTTTCATATGAAAATGACACAACCTGAAACTACCTAGATAACTAAAAAAATACCAAAATTTGTTTGAAAGATTTTGAATATTTATCTTATTATTTATCATTTTTCCCTAGTTATAGGGAAACTTTACAATACTTGGATAGAAAAAACAGACTGGGAGAAGAGTATAAATCAAGAACTATTTGTGCTTATGGGACCAACTCGTGCTCTACTGTTGCAGGTTTTGTCTGTCCAAACCAAAAACAAGGGTGAGAAAGCAAAAAAAAAAGCAAAAATCTCTTAAAAAATGAGGCTTCAGTCTTTATGGCTTTGACACTACGCTGGCTTTCCCCCAAGATTTCTGTAAAACAGTGTGCGGAGGCAAAATGTTCCGTGCCACTTCTAGGACATACACTTCCCTTTGCAAAGTACACCAGGGCTTGCTAACACGCTCACACAGCCAACACGTCGGTGGTGTTTAAAGTCTAATCTAAAAAAAAAAAAAAAAAAAATCCACTCACCAATATGAAGGGAAACCAACGCTCGTGTCTTGAAGAAGTTTTGAGTCAAACCTACCTCAGTTTAAATCATTATCTCGGAGAACCCAAACATTGCTGTTGTGTTCTGTTGTGTTTAGAGGAGTAAGCCGCTCCCTCCAGCAGCATCTGAAAGAGCCATTTCTTCTCCCTTTCTTCCTTTTTCCTTGGAAATCAGTTTCTCTCACCATAGGAAACACGCCGGCAAATTGAGAAGCACCAAGAGGTATTAAGATAAGTTAGTGAAAGAGGTGGGAATAGAAATCGGGAACTCTAGGCCTAATTTATGCTCCTTGAGGCTAAAAGAGAATTATATAATATGAGGTTTCCTATATAAGACACCCACTATTATACATTACACAAGAAAATGCCTCTCAGAAAATTTTATGGTAATGCTTTTTCCTTGGTTGGCTATGCCAAGATATCAGCATCTTTTAAAAAATGGAATAAGAAACTACTGTATATTCCATGCATCTTAATGTTTCAAACTATATAAAGAATTCACTAAGTTTATTATACTATCTACTTGATTTGAAGGGGGAGGAATTAATGAAACGCCAAAATCTAGAGAGGCATGTCTCAAAAGCTTACTAAATTACTTGTTCTGTCACTGTAATGATGACATTTGAAAAGGTCTTTACTGAGCTCAGAGAACTGGTTTTTCATCACAGCAGTCTTTCTGTGGGAAAAGCAAATTATTTGCTGTAATCTATATTCAATATACTCTTTCGCAACTGGAAAAAATAAAGTATATCAATAAAAGACTAATTTTAAAATAGAAGAAGATGACAGGAAAGATGGACATTCCAAAAGCAGCAGTTGCTTCTGGTCATTCAGGCTCAGGATATAATAAATCTTTAGGAGACTTTTGCACTGCACTGAAAAGTTTAGATCACAATATATATATATAGAAGGACTCAGGCAGCAATGTTTTGGATGTTCCTTCTTCCTTTGCTGGTATTAGGGTCATTTGTAAGGCCTTTGGCCTGAAGATAGGCAGGTAGGGAGTTTTCTACTGCCATCTGTTGATGAATTATGAATAGCATTGAAGTCCACTAGAGAAGGAGCTTCCTCTCACCACCCTTTGGTGAGCAAGAGGGAATTGTAGCTTGGAAAAAAGTCTGTCTGCATCAGCTTTCCCTGGGAAGCTCTTCAGGACTCACCAGAAACACACAGAAAGTCCCAATGGCATGGAAAGAAAGCAAAGGTTCTTGTCTGTGGTTAGGGCTGTGATCAAAGGTCCTGAAGTTGATCCCATCCTGCCACCAAGGGTGTTGCAAGGGAATGACACGGATGTGATTGCGGGAAGGCAACTTTGCAATAAAAGAGGACTTTGGTGCAGTGGCAGAAGGCAGCAGCAGAAAACTTAGTGCTGGTTGTTAACTTCCACATCGACATGTCCTGAAGATTTCAGAAGCTAAGCCAAAAGTACAATGCATCAAAACACAGTTTTGAGTATGCAGAGTGTCTCACAGTTACTGTATCACAAAAAAAAAAAAAAAGAAAAAAGGAAAAAAGAAAAATATATATACTCAAACTCTATACTTGAAGGACAGTGACTGCAGTTGAATAAGAACGTTGTTGTTCAGTAGCTAGTTTTTGCAAACACACAGACTGAATATGCCTAAATCTGGATGCATTACCAATTTTGGATAGTAAGATTAGTGCTGCAATTAGTCTTTTAAAATTATTATTATTATTTTTATAGACAGACATTCTATGGCAGGTGTCAAGAGGATGGGGTCAGTCTCTTCTCAGCGGTGCCCAGTGACAGGACAAGGGGCAAGGGATGCAAGCTGGAACACAAGATGTTCCATCTGAACATGCAGAAAAACTTCTTTACTCCGAGGGTGGCAGAGCCCTGGAACAGGCTGCCCAGACAGGTGATGGAGTCTCCTTCTCTGGAGACATTCAAAACCCACCTGGCTGTGTTCCTGTTCAGCCTGCCCTGGGTAACCTTGCTCTGGCAGGGGGTTTGCAGTAGATGACCTTCAAAGGTCCCTTCCAACCCCATATCATTCTGTGATTCTGTGATTCTTACTACATTATCTTTGCAGAGAGTTACAAAAATACTTTCTGTATTAAAATCTGATCTATAAGAAAGCACAATTTCTAGAAGAAGCCTAATAGATCTACTTTCTTACTTTTAGCAGCAAGTCAGCTTCCGTAACACTCTTTCTTCAGTATTCCCTGTAAATTGACTTAACATTCATGAGTACTTCTACATTGCTGGGAAGAATGTAGTTAATTGTCCATTTCTTTATCTTTTGTAGAAAAAAAAAAAAAAAGAAAAGTGAAAGACTTACATAAACCTTTTTAAAATTTTAACATTAATTGAGACTAGAAGAAATTTGCCCCAAGTATCAGTTTAATAGCTGCAAGATAGTAGAAAAAGTTGATATCTAACTTCAGCTACTCATGAATAGAATGAATTATATTGTTTCTATTCTGGTCTCTGCTTCATTGCTGATGTCATACATATCTCCAGCCTTACTGCCTGGGAACTGGTGATTTTCAAAACTCATGGAGTGGTTTGAGGTATTTTGTTCCTGGGATACTTTTTTGTCCACAGTTGTCAAAGCTTTGGGAGGTTTACGGAAAACAAGTTTCACTCAGTGAAAAAAAACAAATCTCCAATTAAACTTTAAGCTCTCCTGCTGAAACCCAAATACTTCATGTCAAACACAAAGGACTGTTGATCTTGAATTTGAATGGTCACTCATCTAATGCAACCAGAAAACCGGTCCCCTTGTAAACTGCTTGGATGAAGACTTGATCAATAAGCAGCACTGAGAGACCTGAGAGTATGACACGGACCTGTTGGAACAAGTTCAAATGAAGGCTACGAAGATGCTCTGAGGGCTGGAGCACTTCTCCTATGAAGACAGGCTGAGAAAGTTGGGATTTTTCAGCCTGGAGAGACCTCATAGCAGCCTTCCAGTATCTAAAGAGGGCTACAGGAGAGATGGGGAGGGACTCTTGATCAGGGAGTGGAGCAATAGGATGATGGGGAATGATTTTAAACTGAAAGAGAGGAGATTTAGATTAGATACCAGGAAGAAATTCTTTGCTGTGAGGGTGGTGAGACACTGGAACAGGTTGCCCACAGAAGCTGTGGCTGCCCCATCCCTGGAGGGGTTCAAGGCCAGGCTGGATGGGGCTTGGAGCAACCTGGTCTGGTGGGAGGTGTCCCTGCCCAGGGCAGGGGTGGCACTGGGTGATCTTTAAGGTCCCTTCCAACCCAAACCATTCCATGATTCTGTCTCAGGTCTCCAGATAACACAACCCACACCAAACTACACCTAGCATCAGGCAACTAAAGAAGTGATATGACAAAGGGATATTCGCTTACCTGATGTATTTTCCTCTGATCAGAGAGACAAAACACTGGCGACGGACTTTTCTGAACTCCTGTGTTGTCCTTTTCCCCTATTTCCCTTTTTTCCCACTGCTGTACTTGACCATCTTCTTTTCTTCAGTTTGCTACCTCTGGCAGCACCAGTCTGGGCACAGAGCCTAAGTTAATACATTAATTGGATTATACTCTGTGCTGTGTTTCACCTTTAATGCTGGCACATTTCTCTCGTGAGAGCAGAGTCACTCATTGGGAAACACTGAACTAAAGGACTTAAAGTGCAATTGGTGTTTTACTAATTGCTCGTATAAACCAGTGGCCGATATATTCTTCTGGAGCTTTCCCCACATAGATTATTGGGTTCTTTTACGCGACATTGATTTATGTTTCTTTGGTTTACATCTCAGTTCAGTACTTGCATTTGAGTGCCCGTTGCATGTTAAGAGACCCGGGGAAGGCATTTTGTTTTTCTAGGCCTTTTAAATGGAAGTTGAAGTTAGAGGTCCTTGCAAAGGCCAAGTAGAGCTCCAAGAAATTTTCTTCAGGTAACTGGGCAGAAAGATTACAAGTAAAAGCTTTTGATTTTGAAATTGAAATACGAAATTCTCTAGTCAGATTTGATTATTCAATTTCCTTCAGCTTTTTTCTCCATGAAGATTTTTCTTTCCAAGATTGCCTGGTGTTGGGTCTTCCTAAAGCAACAGCTACATTTTCCCAAAATATCTGATTCTTTATGTGCCTAAGAACTGCAGCAGTGAACAGCCCAAATTTGGTCTCGTATTTGGCGCTTCCTTTTATTGTATGAGAGAAGCACAGTCTTCTAACGTTTTCCTTATTTCCCCTCCCACTACCTCCACAACACAGTAACCTTCACACCGAGTGAGAATAGCTGGATGCAGCTTCCTGCCTGGCTTCTCAATTGCTGGCAATTTACTTGGCCAGATGGGCTTTCTGTGGAGAAATGCGAAGGTTAAGTGTGCCCCTGCAGAGCTCTTGGCTCCTGCTGACTCAGCAAGTGAAGGACACAATCAAATAATATAACTTCCACCTCCTTTCTCCCCTTCTTTGTATCCCCTTCGATTTTCCCTCCTTCCACTCATCCAGGACTGTGTCTGTGCTACTATTTCAGATTTTTTTTTATGTTTTTTTTCCCCCAATTAGGATCTGCAGCAGCTTGAAATTAAGGGAATCTTTACCGGTCTTACTCTAAGTTCCTACAGGGAAAAAGTGGAGTCGCAGAGACTGAAGTGAGGCTTGAAGCTTTAGCAGACACGTGAAGCAGAAGCAGCATGTGTAGATGATAGGAAATGGTAGCACGGAGCTCTTCAGCCAAGGATGGGGGACAGTGCAGTGTCTGCTTATTGTCTCTGTGGGAGCAGCAGAGCGAGGCATCACTTGGTTTCTGCTCTTACCGATACTAGAAAAGCATTAAGAGCAGGAGCAGCAGCTGAGATATAATTTTTTTCCGGAGAAGCCTTCAAAAAAAAAAAAAAAAAAAGAATAAGTGAGGGCAGATATTGAGGGAAATGAGATTTAAGCCCCATTATAAATGGAAATGTCTTCAAATAGGGTAATTTTGAAAATGTGCTGAGGCACCAGTCCATTTAAAAGTCACGGGAACTTATTCATTAACCACATTAAAGTGAAGGAAAGTCCCATAAGACACGCTTACATTTACAACTGATTGACTTCAGAATGCCTTAAATTGGCACGTAGATATTTTTATAAAGAATAGACAGCTCTGGGAAACAAAACACTGAAGAAAGCAGACAGTCAAACAAAACAGCGTATCAAGAGCAGGCTACAACCACGTGGGATTCTGGCCACAATACACTTGCACATCAAATACGAGAGTTTGGCTCTCTGACATCCTTCTTTAAAATGGAAATTTACCCTTTTTTTAGAAAGGTGTGCTTTTTTTTCTTCATAAATATGTCGTAAGTCCCGTGATGCAGCCACAAGATGGGAATATTTTTGTCTCTCTCCAGTTTGCAATAAGGTTTAACAAAGAACCACCGAAATCTTACTGCTGTAAAGATAAGGCAAGAGTTGGATGTTTAAAAGCTTTCGTTTCCCTTTATAAAGAGCAAAATGCTATTTTCAAAACACTGTTTCATGACTGATTAGTCCTCGGTCTGGCCCCGAGGTCAGGTTTTTTGAAACAGCAAGTCAGACACGACACTGGCCTTGAATGGTGGTTTTGATGAGGGTGGTTGTGTGGTGAGAAAGCGCTATTACATGGGTTGTTCTTAGGCTCAGACCTTAAATTTCCAGCAGGACCGAGGATCAGTTATGATATTTTCATTCTTCTACAGGCAGTTAGTTGACATCTAATCCTTCTTGCTAATTAAAAACAAAGCTTTTTTCTAAAAGGCCGCTATATCTGCTTTTAAAGTACATATAATAGAAACAAAAGCAGCCTAAATTATTAGTTCTTTCTACCAATGATTCTAACCTGAGAAAATTGACCATATTCTGTACATTGCTGATAATAATTTTTAAATCCTATTGACAATTCCAGCAGTTTGTAGAATTTTACATCTGTTAGCAGCTGCTTGCCAAATATTTTCTTGCTATTATCAGGTAACCAAATATAAATATATTTACAAATATATACATGCAAGCATAGGTATATGTGTTGGTTAGGAATCTCTGAAATGAGGCCTAGGTGAATCAGTTTATCCGGGATGACATTTTTCCATGTCCCTCAACAGGAAATTATTCTCAAGCTTTCAAGCTCCAGTGAGCTCTTCCTACCTGAGATAGAGCATAGTGGCCAAGAAGAAGTCAGAGGAAGGGTGGAAGTGTATCATAGAATCATAGAATGGCTTGGGTTGGGAGGGACCTTAAAGATCATTGAGTTCCAACCCCTCTGCGATGGGCAGGGACACCTCCCACCAGACCAGGTTGCTCCAAGCCCCATACAAACTGGTCTTGAGCACCTCCAGGGATGGGGCAGCCACAGCTTTCCTGGGCAACCTGTTCCAGCGTCTCACCACCCTCACAGGAAAGAATTTCTTCCTAATAGCTCATCTAAACCTACCTCTCTTTCAGTTTAAAACTGTTCCCCCTTGTCCTACTGCTCCACTTCCTGATCAAGAGTCCCTCCCCATCTCTCCTGTAGCCCCTTTAGGTACTGGAAGGCCATTATAAGGGCTCTCCAGAGCCTTCTCTTCTCCAGGCTGAATAACCCCAGCTCTCTCAGCCTGAGAGAGTGTAAACGAGTTTTGCTGGAGGAAAGGGAAGGACAGTAAATATACCTAATTCTATAGCCTTATAGTTAGGTTACTTAATTGAATATAGGGTGGCTGTGCATCAAATGACTTTAAATAAGATTTCTAACTGCTTATATGTTTTACACTACACATTCCTTTGAGGAAAACAGAGATATCCCTGGATGAAGGGAACTAACTCAGATCTTCTCTTTCACAGACAGATATTCCAACCCAACCTAACCCCAGTGAAATCATCAAAGGTGGTTTAACTGGTCATCCAAACTTTTGTTTACGGAACAATATTTAGCTGTCATTGCACCTGTGTTGCCTCTCTGGACTTGACCCTTTCTAATTCCTTTCACGGAATCCATTTCGTGTCCGAATCTTCTATCTTTCAAGTCTTTCCACTAAATTACATTCCATCTGTGAAACCTGTAAAGCCTTAATCATGCCTTCTAACAAATGTTATCACACTTATATAGCAAGAGACGCCCCGAGAGAAGACTAGAACATTTGGGAACTTTTACCATCTGTGCATCTCCGGCTCATGCTTATTCATGAGTCCTTCAGTCCTTCCCCCTTCCCCAGTTCCTTCTTCTCCAAAATGTTGAATATCTAAATTCATTCCATTTTGTGGAGCCAGGGAACTTTGCTGTCCTCTGTCTGCAACAGAAATTAATATATGCCACACAGTTATATTAAAAAGGCAATATTAGGGTTAAAAAATTAAATGCATGTTTCATGGTTAGAAAATGATCAAAATAATGTTATAGGTGGAATCGTAGTTCCACTCACTTGTACTTGTGTGGTCTGACATAGTCTTTTATTAGAGACATTTTTTCCCCTAAAAGCCCTTACTTTCTTCATTGTGCAGAACTGACCTTCTCTGAAGAGGAGGAAAACAATGTTTCGTTGCGTTAGAACATCCTACTTTGAAGCTGGAGACTGACACTCGCTTCCGTCACAGAATTCCCCCACGACATTAAGTCGCAGAGCAAAACATTTCGGTTGTGATTTCATCTGTTTCTGAGCTCTTCCCTGGAATCCTGAGACTGAGTTGGTTTGTGAATGTAAAAGCACTCCCCAAAATATGGACCTAAAAGGCTCAAATTAGATATCCTAAATCTGTGCATGTTTTTGACCCGCATCATCCATCTTACGGTCCCATTTGTAATACTGGAATCATAACCCCCAGTATATTACAGTTCTTCACAAATTAAATAACGGTTTCGAATATTTTAGACACTGCAGTGGTGTACATCATAAAAAAAAATCAATTTATTAATTCTCTGTCCAGGATGTTATTTGAACAATGTGCAGTAAATAAAGACGTGAGGCAAACACTGAACATGGAAAAATAAAAATTTTAAATAATTTCTTATTAAGTGCAACCTTACACTTCTGTTCTGTGCAATTACATAAAAATATGTTTTAATTTATTAAAATGTGTTTGTTTGATTAATTAATTATTATGCATTTGTTCGTTTGCGGTTTATTTATTTATTTACTTACTTATTTGGTTCCAAATTGAAATCCAGTGGAGAAAGTGCACAAACATGTAATTAGCTTGCAGTTAAACATTGCAATGGATGGTGCAGTAGCACCTGAATTAAAGGTATGCTGGCAGTATTATTCTGATATCTTCTAAGTATTTGGTCTGCCAATATGAATAATGTTCTTGATAATAATTTGGGGGGGTCATATAATTTTTTTTCTATGCCATTTCCCAGCCAAAACCCAACAAACAAACTAAAAAATGGAACATAAGTTTAATCGTACGCTGTATTAGTGATGTTTACATGATTGGTCATCAGGATTGTATCATTTTGATCTGCTGAATAAGCCTTTGATATTTGAACAAGAACTAAATGTATACAGTGTTACTATTGGTTATGGAAGGCATGAATGGGATCATTTCTATAGCAAATTTCACTGGAATTTCATTGCTACTTAGGACAGCTAATAAAGTTTTTTTATCCTTTTCACAGAATCACAGAATGATATGGTGTTGGAAGGGACCTCTGGAGATCATCTAGTCCAACCCCCCTGCCAGAGCAGGTCCACTTCTTAGATTCAAGTTTGTGCCCGTTCCCTCTTGTCCTGTCACTGGGCACCACTGAGAAAAGACTGGCCCCATCCTCTTGACACCCACCCTTGAAGTATTTATAGGCATTGATCCTTTTCCCTCCATTTTGATCTAACTTTCATCCCTCTATATTCAAATATAGCAGCTTCCTGTTCCACATTGTTATGTCCCAAATGAGAGGTCTCATGATACTGGAGGAAAGTGGTTTCTGGGCAAAGAGCTGAAATCACCAAGACAGTATTAATCGACCACACGTTGCGCTACACCCAATGTGAATAAAATCTTTCAGGAATACACCTTCTAAAAATGTGAAGTCCTTCCCAATCTTATGTAAAATTCAGTTTTTGGTGGATTGCAACGTGAACAAACTCGGAGGGATGGATTTTAATATTCGGACAATATATTCACAAAAGCTGGCCTATTGAAAGCTCAAGTTCGTAGTGAAATATCTGAAACTGCTGAAATAATTTAAATAAGATTGTCTATAAATTTCATCATAGGTAAAATAATCTTGCTTCTTTATCAGGTGTCATTGAATCAACCTGACTTTTAAAAAAAATTTGAATATAGCTTCAGACATGGAAAGAAGAAGTTATATGCTAAAACTCAGTAAAGTAATAAACAACTAAAAAACCCCAAGATATGTTATTTGAAGTGTCGTAAAGTCATAATAGTTGATGTTATCCTTCTTTCTTATAACTTTCAGAGTAGTAATAATACCAAGTTAAGTCAATAACTTCTTCCAAGAATGACACATTGAATGAAATCTAGGAAACTTTTCTTCTCATTACTTTGTGTTCATGAACTTTTTGGAACTGTAGTCAATTAAATATATCCTCTTTAAACCACACTATGAGTCATGTAGTCTCCCTTGAGAAAAAATAAAGAGAAGTTTGGGACAAAAATTCCAAAATGTTTTGGAAAGAAAAACAAAGGTTAATAAATAAAAGATAAATAACATAGTTAAAAAGTAGATTCACCCAGTTGTGCTGTCGCATAGTTTTAAAATGAAAATTGGAACTCCCTCAGCTTTCTAAAATCTGCTTTTTCTTATCTCTCCCTTATAAAATTTGCATTGTATTTGTTCATAAAATTAAAAAAAAAAACAAACCACCTATTCCTTATCTTCACCCCCTCATTATTCTATTTCTCATCTTCTCTTTGTGATCTGTCTCTCTAAACTTCTCTAAGGTACTTGACAGAAGACTCTTCATGGAAGGATATATTCTAATATCCAGATATTGCTTTCTGTGCATTCAGCCTGCTAACATCTGGTAACTGGTACCATCCCTCTTCATTTGGATTAACTGTTGACATTCTGGACAGCTCTGTTCTTGTGAAATGCCAAACCCAGGCATAGTTTCAGCTTCTTTTCACCTGGTTCTCCATCTATAAACTATTTAACTCTTTGAAGGTGCCACACTCCTTTGGGTCAAATATAGATTCTTTTGTCCTGGAATGACCTACCTTTTCACTCTTATTCTTTTAATATGAAGCATTCAGACATGCAAAATAATGAACTTGCACGTGAATGATGTAGACAATATGTAGATGATACAAGACAGACACACGCAGTAGCAAAAGAGCAGAATGTGTAAATAGTAGATCACCTTGTAGATTTGAGTGAAATTTCAAACATAAACCTTCAGATCTTAGTTAGAGTACTGCTAAGAAAGCAATGGCTTCACTTTTGCAGAACATGATATAAATAAGTGAAAAATAAGTAAATTTATCATGATTTACCTACAGATACCCAAATAAAGGATATGCTGGTTCAGCTTTCAACAAGGATCGTGATGTTGAAATGAGAAAATTAATGAAATTAAAGGTGTAAAAGAAGAATTATCACGACTGAAATAACATGAATTCAAAGACTACAAAATACTCAAATCAAAGAGTCTTCTACCCTTCACTCCAGAATCCTGAAGGAATGAATACATACATCTGAAGAGTCTAGAACAAGGATTCCTAATAAGTTAATCAGGATGAGCATTTATGGAAAATAGCAAATGGCCTCCCTACATGTGAGATGGGAAGCTGAAGAGAGGAAATAAATCGATCTCTCAATATGATTTTTAGATGGTTTTAGAACACAAAGCTTCAGAATAAATTTTGAAGCAAAGAAGGAGTAACGGCACAGAAGTACAAAGCAAACTTAATAAAATCTATCTTAAAGGTTTCAAAGAGTAGATGATACCATTTACCTGATATCTTTCTTTAATAATTTATCTTCTAAGCCAGGCAAGCGGAGAAGATCTCACCTATCTGGATTTCAAAACAATGTGCGGCACTATCTGATAGGAAAAGTATTAGTTAAGATTAAGAAGATAAAAATAAATAATGAGGAGAGGACAACAGATTGTGTTAGGTGTTTGCATCGTTACGTGGTAGCTGTTAAGGGGTTCTTCATGGGCAGTCTTGGAATAGAACCTCTTGACACAAATTAAAGACTAGATCACACAAACTGGGAACATGCTGCTGAAATTTGCTGGTAAAACAAGTCTGAGAATCATCAAAATCGTAACAACATAGAGGAAGAATCAGATGACCTTGATGACTTCTATAATAGAAATGGAATCAAACTTAACAGTAGCAAAAGCAATGTAATAGGATTTTCTGCTATAACTGTGAATTCATCAGCTGGAACTGACAGAGAAAGAGAAAGATCCGGCCAATCTACTAAAGAAGGACTATCAGCCACCAAAACATGCTGCAGCTATGAAAAATCTTAATATGGAGTATTAGACAAGGTATTACTGGGAAAGAAAGGGATGTTTAATGCTATTACGTCAGGTAGAATACATCATCATGATGAAAATAATGAAAAATCCCTGCTCTCCATATTAAAAAAATATTCACTGAAAGCTTCGTTAAAAATGGAGTGGAGGTGAAGGGGAAGTCTGTCAGCATGACCTCAGGAATGCAGAACTTAATTTGTGAGAGGAGATTGAAGAACCTTGTATTATTTTGCAAACAAAACTAAGATGAGAGAAGCTCCCTCTGTTAACACATGAGTGGATAAAAAGAGCCTGTGGATGTTTATAGTGATGTATTGAACTTTGAGATTAATATCAACATAAGAATTTTAGATGTATATAAAAATATATATATTTAAAATGCTTTTTTTTGGGGGGGG
>JAHREE010000245.1:11720891-12031235 GCA_033628505.1 Tringa tobata
TTCCCAGCCTTAGGGACAGTGAGCTCCAGCCCAGGAGGGAAGTTTCCCCTCGGTAACCGAGTGTTTTGGGGAAAAAAAGGTGTTTTGTGGTTTTTTTTTGCCGGCCTGGCACTTGCTAGAGCCGTGGGTGAGAGTGGATTTTGCAGCCGCCGCGCTGAAGCGTTAATGGCTGCAATTACCGGGTCGTTCATTAGGACCCAAAATGCTTAAATAATCCAGAAAGCCATAAACTGGAGGTCTAATTTACACCACAGAGATTGCACTCATTGCTCTCAAAAGGGAAAAACGTTAGCGAGTTTAGAATCGCACCCCAGTTTGTTTTCATTGGCATTTTTTTTTCTTTTTTTTTTTTTTCCTTTCTTTTTTTTTGTCCCCACCCCTTGTGTATCACATGAAATTCATTCATTGGAGTGGAGAGGCCCTAATTCGCCAGCCCAGCTGCTGCAAATTCGCTCTGTCTGGGGAGAGGGCGAGTGGCGTGGGAACCTCGTGTGCCACCAGTGAGTTGGCTCTGATTTGGGCTGCGGTGGCAGAGCTCGGGGCAGAGAAGCTGCGGGAGCCTGAGCCTGGTGGTGATGGCAGGGACTCCTCTAAGGTCCTGGAGATAAAACAGGGATAGCACAGAGGAGGATCAAACTCCTATAGTGAAAGCATCTGTCTTGTTTATTTTATAAGACACGTATGTAGCCCGAACAGAGGTCATATTTTATTTTATTTTTTCCTTTGGGGGAGTACTTTTTGGGCGGTAGTAAAATCACACCTGGTGATTTCCACTGCATCTTTTCATGGAGGATAATATTCTGAATGTTTCCTCAGCTACAGCGTGTGTTACACGAGAGTCTAGAGATAAATGAATGCTGATTCATGTAAATACTGAGCCAAGGCTGGAATAGGGAAATTCTGACTAGTTTGACAAAAAAAAAAAAAAAAGCTTTCTTTTCAACTTATTAACATGCAAATATGGTACACGATGGCATTTTTCTTTATACTTTGAAATGTCTGCTAGTCTCCTACAATGGAAGTTTTACAATGTGTTGCCAGTATTTGCATTCTGCTCAGAAATACTTAAAATACTGTAAAAGAAAATGAGTTGTATGAGCCACCCAATCACCAAAAAAAGCCACCCCCAAACCACCCCTGTGATTGATGCACTATCTGCCAGTGTTTGTGTGTACGTTGTCTTACACGTGATACAGATTTATAGAACAGTTTGAGACTGTAGTTCCTGGGTGATACATTTCATTAACTCTCTCCTGGAGAGGACATTACAGTTTCAGTTAGAAAATAGTCTGCATAAAATACAAAGTGCTCAGAAAGTTCCCAAGCTTCCACCTACTAAGGCTTATTAAGCACGTAGTAGATTATGTCATTTCAATGACCACTGGACTAACAAAGTAGCAGTGGAACGTATATGCTAATGAGATACTACTTCTTTCTTCTTATTGCAATTCATCTAAACATATGAATTATAAGCTGTCAAAGTGTAATTTATTTTCAGTGTAAAAGAACGACTTGCATGCTAAGTGTAGGAATGGTAAAGCATTACCCCGTACAAATGACTGTTTTCCTTGATAAAAACTTATTTAAGATCCTATTACAAAAATGATTTGAATTCATTAACTTTTTTCCAAGGGTGTATTTTGAGATGCAATACATTAGAAGGCTTCTTAGTAAAAGAGAAAGTCTTTATTCCACTTCCACTTGCAACCACGTGCTAAATTGCTGCGTTATTTACCCAGTTTGTTACAAACCCAATTTCTCAGTCCGGTGGTTTTCCTGTCCTTAGTCCGGTATGAGGGTTAGTTTGCCCGAGTAGTTTACAGCCAAGATTCTATTGATGCCTTGTCTTTTCATTTTTCAAATCTGTAGGAAGTATCTGCCCTCTGGTAGAGCACACACGGAAGTTAAGGGAAGCGTCCAAGAAAACAGTAAAAATAGTGCTAAATAACAGACTTCCTAAAAGAGACGATCAGGCACGAAGCTTCCGTTCCCGCTTTCCTATGGGTACCTGTCAGCTTGCTCCTGAGTGACATTTATATAGTTTTCTTCATGTTTTTTGCATAATAGTGGGGACATTAAGATGTATTTGCATAAACGACACGTAGACTTCTCACAGCCCAGACCTCGCCAGTGCAGCATTTCTGAGTTTCTCAGGCAAAACACGGGAGGGTTTTTGAACACCCAAACCACATGGAGCTCCTGTTCAGCACGTTGTTTGGAGAGGAATGGGAAGCAGTTGCAGCTGAAGGGTTCTGATGTGGTGTACATCAAACTATTTTGTGTACCAGACAGGACCAGTGGCACATTGAGGTGACCATGGTTGAAATCTCCAAGGCTGCCTTTATTTACTCCTTGGTGGTCCCCTTTGTTCTAAGGAGACGTTAGAAGGTGTATAAAGTTTTAGAACAAGTAAGTGGACACAGCAGGACGCACCTGCTCTGAGTTACTGGAGACGAGAGCAACACTAATTCCCCATTAGTGTAATTAGAATTGGTAATTGATACTTTCCTGTATCTACAATATAGCAGTCAGGAAATAAAGCCTCTGCTTACGTGACCGAGTGGGGCACCCCAGTGAATGTGAGTTGTTTTCATCTGGATTATTTGATACTTCCTTTCTAAGGTAATGCATTGAATTTCTTATGTGAGTTCCCAAATGTTTGATACAGTTTTGTGTTTGATACAGTTCTGTGCAGGAGAGATTCAGTGGAGAAAGCTGCAATGTGTCACTCTCTTCCTTCTTGACCTCAGGTGTTTCTACAAAGTTTAAAACTAAATTCTGTATTCAGTAAACTTCCAAAATGTCACTGTTGCTTTTTCTTAGAAGGTCTTTCACAAGTTTGACTCTTATTCTTGTCTTATTTAGTGTGGCATTGCTCTGAAATACTCTTTTAACCTCCTTTTTATCAATTCTCCCCCATTCAGTAAAGCACTAACGTATACTTAAAGGCAAACAAATGTTTTAATCACTTAGTATTCCGTGGGTCTTCATCACTTGCCAGAAGTTGAAGCTGTACAGAAGCGTTTTGCTGAATGGGGATGAGTTTAAGTGAGTGTTTTTCCGGATCACAGATTTAAAATTTGAGCCCTCCAGGTGCTGCACGTTGCCTGTGGGGAGCCTGGATACTCCCAACTTTCCAGCAGAGATGGCCAGAGATAAGGAAAGCTCAGGGCCTCAGGGGAATAATTTGGCAGCTTGGAGGGCAGCAGCCTTAATCATAATTCTAATCATAAATTTTAATTGTAAGGAATTGTGTATTTTCCCCTGTTGGCTACAGATACATCTTTATACTATGTGCTGGTTTTCCCACTTTGTTTCATAGTGCAAAATAGTGGCACGCCAGCAGGCTTATTTCATTGAAACTTTTAATCACGACTGTGAGATTAGCATGTTGACAGGCACCCTTTGAAGAACACGCCTTTTAAACCCTGTTTATATGTTTACATTTTTTTTTGGCCATCATGTTCTCTCGGGTTCTTTCTTATTTGTTCTGCTCAACAGCCGGTAATTACTGATTCCCTGAAACGCTGCAGTTGGGGTGGTGATGGTTTGTTGTTGGGGTTTTTTTATTATTATTAATTTAGTTTAAGAGATACTGGTTGCTATAGGTAGAATTAACAGAACCAGTACAGGAATTTCTCAGCAGTCTTATTTCTTTGCTTGGGGTATTGGCTTTCTGGCAATTCTGTAATCCTTTATGGATTATCCCTATGCCTTTTCTCATTGGAAATGTACTGTTTAGTGAAGAGAGATGTTTATCGTACCAGAGTGTGCTGACACACTGGTCAAAACTAGATAGGTTTCCTGTGAAGCCTTATTTCCATGGAAGTAAAATACATAGAAATTAATTTTTGAAAAAAAAAAATCTTTGTATGGTAGTCAGTTAATTTGTTTCATAACATTTCAGGCATTAATCAATCTGTTGCCCCGCAGAAACATCGTGACTGGTTGGTTATCATGTTTGTGAGTTGTATCTATAAACTAAATGGATCCATTTCTTCATAAATATGCACTAGCAGCCTTAATAGGATCCAAAAATTCACCCATTAAAGGGGCAATCAGTTTAATCATGCAGAAAAGCTTTTTTTCCTGCTAGTGTACAGACTCACACATACACACAGAGGCTCAGAGGCTGCTTTTTAGAATCACGAAGCAACTCTCAAGGTTAAAGTTTTTCACAACTTTCAGCTAAGCAAACGTATAATAACCCTAAAAATGGCAACGTTACGGTAGCATCAAGTGCAATGTAGAGAAAAAAAAAGGGGATGTTGTCATTAAGTTAACACTGGTGACTTCTTTCAGACATTTAACTTTAATACTGTTTGGCACAAAGCGTACAGAAGAATATTTCAATTTTCTCTTCTCAATTTGCATTATATTAAATACTTTGCAATTAGTTTTTGGAAATGACCCACATTTGACCTTCAATAACAAAATGTGATGAAAGAAGGGCTAATTAAACATGAAATAGATGGATTGTTGATGCTTTAATTATATTTAACACAAAGTCTTCCGCTGATAAGTACAGCCTTTATTTTTTTTCCCTCTTCAGTAAAGTCATCTCGTACAGTGTGCAAATGACTAAGTTACCACTGAATCATTCTGCACTCCCAGGAGATGTGCAGAGCCAAAAGGGACAGGATCTGAGCAAAGGAGGATTCATGCTCTGAATAAGTAAAGAACCGTGCTATTGTAGGCAGGGGGTAGCAAGAAGCATCTTTAAAAGGACAGAATCTGATGTATCGAGTCAGACAGCTCTGGCGTTGCATGTACCCATCTAACCTGGGTTATAACCACGGGTAGCAATTTGGCTGTTGCTCTGTCAGTCTTTGTATTGTAGCAGTGTATTTCTGAGTGGGTTTTTGTGGTGTTTGTTCTTTTTTTTTTTTTTTTTTTTTTTGTCTTTTAAAATATCCAGTTTCTTTGTTTTCTGGTATTTGAGATACCTGTTGACTGTCAGCTGTGTTTCACCTGCAGCTTCAGGCGTGTTTCCCTTTAAGGATTTTCTTTCAAAAGTTTTAGAAGGTTTATGTGGTTGGTCATCTGCTGGGCTACTTTGAGATGTAAAAAACAATTCAATAAATTTTACCTTAAAATATAAAAGCAAATCAACAGACTTCAGAAGTAGCATTGTGCTTATGAGTGTGTTACCCAAATCCTTCCCAAGCACTGTGAACTCTTCATTATTTTTGCTGAACTTTCTAGCATTTTATTACTAATCTTAACAGGACACAAAATTTTCTTTCTCTTTCACTGTATATACAGAAAATTTTGATGCAGGCATATGAGCAAATCAGTACGGTGTTGAGCAGGTTGATTTTTCTAAGTTTTCTAAGAAAGTCTGCTTCCAACAGATATTTAGAAACTGTTAAAGTTGCAAAACAATTTCCTTTTTTCAGTCTTAGGCTGTATGTAACATGGTCCATGTAAGTTATGTTATGTTCTACACTTCTCTTTATTTATTATTTTTTTTAGGTGTTTTTATCTCGCCGCGTGCTCCGACAATGCTATTTCTGTATTTTTCTCCCCTAATTTTTCTTTCCTAGAGGAGTAGATTTGTTGTCCATCTGTTATCAAATTTTGCACTTTGCTAGCATATACTACACATTCATTTTAATCAATAATTAAAACAATAAAAAATAGACCCAAAGTTACTATCCACAATCAGAAGAAAGTTTTAAATTTTTATTTATTTTTTTCATATAAATCTGCATTATTTCAAGTTTTGAATCAGGATTGTGGAAGAAACTCTGACATCCACATGAGTCTCTGCCAAGTTTATGGACTGTGCAGTTTAATGAGAAGTGTTTTGATTATATGGACTGTGCAATTCAAGTTATTCTGACAGAATGTTAATTCAATGTAACTAAAAATAATTGGTGAATCTAAGGGAAGGTAAACCAGGTAAAAATCTAAGGTAAAACAGCAGATGAGATAAAATTTTAGCATCCCTTTGAGTTTTGACTCCTATGAAAACATGTCATAAGGAGAGGGTAGAGAACATGCAGGTATTATGAAAAAGCTGGGACTGACTGTCTTCCATATGCTTCAGGCAACAGAGGTTTCCCAAGGTCACTTTTATTTTGGATAACAAAATATCATACTAATGCTGGAGTAACTGAGGTCAGTTGGGGCATCTACAATAGGATTTACACCAACAGAAGATGACTTAAAACTTCTTAATTTCTTATTTTAGTGCAGTTTCCTCTACAGATGTTTAATGGAGAGCAGGTCATGAACATGTGTCAAAATATCAAAAGGTGATTATACCAAAGTACCAGTCAGTCAAGTTACTGGAAGATGCCAGTGACACGTGTTGGAGTTGTCCCATAAACTGTTCTTAACAGGAGGCGTTTGCTCACTCTTATGTGCCCATTTTCACTGACGGGAGTTGTAAAACTACAATTAAGAGCAACTTTTGACTGTGTTCAAAAAATAGGGAATAAGTTTGACATATAAAAGAAATGAGCAGTGTGAAGGAACCACTTATTTTATTTATTTTTTTTTGTGGAAGGAGAAGGTGGGATAAGTTAAGAATAGAAGTTTTGGATCTTAGAGGTTTGAACAGAAGTAATATTCTGGTCACATTTAGAACTGAAAGGTATGTAAAGGTGATGTGCTTTTTTTTGTTTTGTTTATATCAATCAGACGATCTTCTCAATTAGGTAACACAGCTGTTTGCAATCATTAGATTGTAAAAAGCTGTAGCATAACCCCAAAAGTTTAGTCAGAGTGGATCACAAATGACACAATTATTAGAAGGTGAAGAAAAGCATTATGTTTGTCTTTCAAAACTTAATTTGCCTTATTAACTACTAACAAAAGTCAGTACACTTTTTTCAAAGGCCAATGTCTTTCTGTCAGATGAGGTTTTGTTACAGATTTTATGTTCTGAATCAAACAACTTAATGGCTACCTTTATAATCCCTGAATGGGAGAAATAAGTTGTTGCAAGTAGTGTTCTTGGAGTATTAGGAAGCAATGAAATAAATATTTATCCAAGTATTTGATACAGGGTCTTTCATCATCTACAGATAATATAAAGGCAAATTATAGATAATTTGCCAATTTTCTAAGACTAGGTATGGAAGGCAGGTAGTAGCTGATGTGCTGAAAATAACTCGCAGATCCGGAATACAGAAATACTGATTCCATCTGCCATAAATGCAGAAAGAATTTTATCTTGCAGCCTTGTCTGAGCCAAATCTTTTATGGTAGCATATTGGAAATAGGAAAATATTTGTCACCTGATGGGATAAAAGTTCCTGTGTTGCAAGGTCACGTGATGATTATGGAGAATCCTCTATAAATGCCCTGAAGACCAGTTTGTTGACTGGGGTTGTGGCCAGGATGGCTGCTAAGGAAGTGTGTGTCTTTTGTGGTGCGTGCCAAACGCTTTCTTTGTGGTTGCTCTTCTCCAAGAGAAGTGGGAGGGGCTGCCATAATTCATTCTGTCTGTCGATCTATAGATGTTAAGGACTTTTCAGCTCCGGAACAGTGTAAAATAGGAGAAGTAGCCCCTACTTCCTTTGGATACGAAATCCACGCGAGGCAGAAATGTTTGATCACGTTCTCAGAGACTTATCCTCGGGGAAAATATCCTTTCTCAAGACAATACTTTTACAGGGATATGACTTGATGTACAATTGCATTTCTGAGTTCAGTGTTAAGCTGAAAAATGAACTAAAGGGAATTATGGAGACTCTCATATGTGTTCTGTGCCACTTCAGAAACCCTAAGGTGTCTGAGATCTGCACAGACGAGGGTTTTGACGCAAGACCTGGGTGTCTTCTGGGACACTCTTCTGTGGCTGCAGCTCCAGGCCAAACAAAAAACCAAATCACTACGTCCTTTGGTTTACTTAAAGAAATAATAATTAAAATTAAATTAAGCACTCTGTGAATGGAGTGCGTTTTGGCAAGGTTGAAAATGAGTTTTCCAATAAGAATTTAAGCCCAGTTTTCAGCTGTGTGTGCCCTACACGTGCCTATTAATGGAACACTCATGTGCAGATATATGTTCACCTATAGACTGATGTGAGCTTAACAAGTTATTTTTCAATTGGCACAAACTGTTTCTGTTTTCAGAGAAACAATATGGTCAGCAGTGAGCTTTACTGAATTTCCATTCATCTTCAGACCCCTCAGGCAGATGTTTAGTTCATGTTAGGTGAAACAACAGGTAGTTTGAGAAAAGTTAGTCAAGTTTAATATCAATCGCTGTAAGTTAAATCAGGTGATATAATATTCAGACACTGCTTTGTATTAAAACAAAATACAGGTACAGAAAATCAGTTTATCAGTTTGGATATTATGCATCAAATCTCCAGTATTTAAGTTATGAACATGTATATATGTATAATTTGCAAAATAACAGAGTAGGTTTCCATCGGGTATTACATGCAAATGTAAAATGTTCTTTGTAACGGGCTCTGGGAATGATTTAATGACACTTCAAAAAGTACTATTTTAGTATCAAACACGTTCTTGCTCAAAATAATGGTACAGCAAGAGTATATATGGCACAGCTGCCTTTGTGCAGTTACCTGCTAAGTCACGACATTTATTTGGGGAGCTGTGTGCTGCCCCTCGTAGGGAGACTCACAAGAGACACTTGGCCTGAAAATTCATACCCACTTTATAATGCTAAACTTTCTCTCTCGGAAGGAATCTGGCCATTTGCTTAGACAAAGCTGTTTCATTTATTTGTGACTCCCTTTAAAAACTCTATATTTAACAAGACAAAATACTCTGGTAGTTTTTCAAGCTTTCTGAAGACGAAAGGCAAGAATGGTAATCTAGATAATAAACCAACAGTGAATTAAAAGAATGTTACTTCGTGTGTCCCCAGCATTTTCATAGTGGTACTTTAAGTCCCTGTTTTACCACCTTTACTCTTAACAACTTTTATGTCTGCTGGTTTCGACACGCGTTTGGTCTCGTTCTCCATTATGTCACTCGGAAGTGAAGTTACATTGTCATAAAATTTGAGTACCAAAATGGTGAATCAGTTGCCTTATCTCCATCCACGTGTTTTAAATTGGTTATAATGACACAATGTGTGCCTTGCGTGATAGTGAGAGAGGATATCCATTGCTCTCCTGAATCAGAAAAATGCTATTTTCCATGAGCATGTGATTATGTTCCAGTTGCAGCACGAGTTTACAGAGGGAGAGTAATGGATTTCTTTGAGAGAGAAGTATTTGTTTCGGTTCCAAGTGGTGTTGAAGGAATAATTGCACTGGAAACTAGAAATCTCTACTGAAGGCAGGTCCTTACATGCTCAGCCACCGAACCTCAGCCTGGATCTTGGGTGAGATCTGTCATGTAGACTTAGAAAATTCACTCAGAAGGCTCCTCTGACTAGATACTGATGGATTTACTCTGTTTGCTGCAGCTTAAGGGCCTGAATCTATCACTTTATTTTAATGAAACTTTTCTGAATGCGAATAAAATTCAGCTATTTCTAGAGCAGGTGTTAATTCATCTGAGTAAAAGTGGCAGCAGTAGGTGTGAAACAGAGCAGTACCCGTTTTTGTGGTGGCTTTCACCCATGAGTGCTTTTCCTAGAAATTACAACGCGTACTCTGGGTCCTGGATTTTACCCAGTTTATTATTTTATACCTATGAAATGGAATAAACATACCTGAAATATCTAACAGAAGTGCAGATGGAAGTAAGTACTTCATAGGAATGACAAGGAGCCACCGTGGAGGTGCAGTAGGTGTTTCACCAGGATGTGGGTTCAGTCAGTAGGTTCAGTCTTGACACTGGCAGAGATGAAACCAGTTCAGGTTGGTGTGGCCCAGTAACCCATCCTGCTTAAATTCTCCAACTCCATATGTGGAATTGTACGTGGGAAGAAAAAAAAACATGCTGCTTGTGGCGCTTTTAGGTGCGTTTCTATGTGAATTGAGAAAAATACAGGAGAGAAATTCAGTTTAGAAGTGGAGGAAACTTGTTTAACTCTTTGCAGAACAGTGTTGCCTTTGCTGTTCCGTGTTTTGCAGAGATCACTGAGTGCTTATATAATTTGTCCTAGCTTTTTTTGTCTTACGCCCGTTCTTTAAATATTGATTTATTAAACATTGCTAGTATTCTGGCTATTTCTGATTGATTTTTGGTGCAGAGGAAAAGGTAAGCAACAGTGTGAAATTCCTCTGCACAGAGTAAACTAAGAAGATTTTGTTTTCCTTACATTGTGAAATATTTTATCACTTCTGTGATGTTCAAGGAGGCTGGAGGATGTTATATTCAACTGGGTCCTCAGCCACTGCTGAGTGAATTGAAAATTCATCTTGGACTTTCTAATACTGCATATTAGTGCACCTTTCTAGGAACCTTGAATGCTAAATTTATGGGGTTTTTTTCTTTACTGTTTTTTAATAAAATATATAAAGTGACTGAACCCTTCAAATTATACAGTAACCTTCCTGGAGAATTAATGTTCCAGAAATATGAAAGGACTGGCTAAAGTGTCACTCTATCAAATGTTTCTAAAAGGCTTTATGTATTTATAAGACTTCATGATCTACTATTGATGCAAATTACTAAGGATAAAAGAAAATCCATCTGTTATCAAAGAAAAAAAATAAATGAAATAAGTCCAAGGATTTGATAGACTTAGCATTAAGGACTGAGAATTCATACTTTGTGATGGGTTTATAGTAATTGACAGTAGAAAAGACTTCTTTTTAGCATTCACAATGTGTTGGGTTTTTTTTTTTTAATCGAAAGAAAATGACTTTGCCATAAAAGCTTCTCATATAACATATCCCGTTTCATTTCATAATTTCATATTCCTCACTGAAATGTCTCAATTAAAACACGACCTACACCATTTCATGTTGCGTTGGGCATTACTAGTTTTGTTATTATTGCCTTTACATTTAATCAAACTGTCTGTAGCTAAATAAATAGCATTTCATCAAGAGCCGTTGGTTTTCAATCAGCTGGGAAACAGATTACTGGCAGGAGAACAGATCTGGGGCCAGTGTCTCCCATCTGCAACTAATTGCGTGCTGATAATAGTCCTGCCCAGGGGCAAATCTTACTCCCTGTCCTGATCTATGATAGATTTTCCTCTACGTTAATATTAAATCAGATGGAGACATTCTGTAACACTGTTACAGCTGCTATCTTTAACCTTTCCTTTTAAATTGGAAATATGTACAGTTTGGAGATACTATCTCCGTGTTGCCTTTCTGAAAAGAAATGAAGAAAAGAAAAATCTCAAGGAAAACATAATAGTCATGGGGTTGTGTGGTGTTTTTTTTTTTTTTCTTTAGCATCTCCTCTTAAAGCGCTCACTTCTTTAGGAGATAAAGAACTGTTGATGCTTAAATAAGTATTTACCGGTGAAATCACATATTCTAGTGGGTTGCTCGGAGGGGAGAGGAGAGTGTCTGACAAATTGCAGCAGGAGGTAGTGCTTCGCTCCAGCTTGGTGCTGTGTGGGCTGGCAGTTGGGAGTGCTGGTGCCAGAGGACTCCCCAGATCGCTATACGTGCTAACCCTATGCCATACCTGCAGGTTACTGCATGAAGAGGTTATAAACAGTCATGTCTCTCCAGTGTGAAGAGGGTGAGGGTGGCTAGTGGAGTACGTAGGAGCCCTGTACCACGACTCCATCATTTCAGGCTCATCAGGAAAGCAGAACATACTGTAAGAGCTAAAAAGAAGGATAAAATAACACATACCGTAGTCAGCACGTTATAGCGCTTCAAAAGAAAGCCATCTTCTGGTCTGCGTACAGTGTGCTTGTGAAATGATTCTAACAGTTTGAAATCTGTTTGTTTTTTGGTTGTTTTTGTTTTTTTCCACCTTGCTAGTTATGCAAACAGCTCCTCACTCTTTTTCACCAAAGCAAGTGGGAATTGTTCACTGTCACAAATAATAAATAACAAGAGGACCCGCTCCGCACAGCATGGAAGTGATAAAAACACATGCTTATGAGTGCTTGAGATTTCACAGCTATTAATTTTGAACTTTTTGATTGCAGCTCTGTTTTACAAGAGTGGCTGCTGTTAGGGCAGCAGTGCACTGTGACGGTGGAAGATTATGACAACATGCATTTATCATTATGAGCTTGATAAATTCAGTGTAAGAGATGGTCAGAAAATGCCCCTAAACCTGAAGTCGTGAAATGCATCTAGCATTTGCTGAAAATCAAACATTATTTCATTGCTGCTAATAATCTTCAGTACTAATTTAATACTAATATTAGCGTGTTTGAGAAGGTTTCTTTGTGCGTGACGGAATGTACAGCTCTTTCCAATGTTAATGAATTCCTTAACATGAATGTTAAGGGACACTAGGACATTATGTGCAGAATGCTATGGTATATACAACATTGTGTTCATATACAGAAAGGTCCTTTACAGAAGGTCAACAAATACTATAGCACGTTTGGGATTAAAAAAAAATAATCAGGATGACTCTTCAGGTTTTGAAAAACGTTTTGAAAAGTTTTGCCTAAAAGTATACTCCCAAACTATTTCTGTGTAAATCAAAACGTGGTACATTGTGTCTTCCGTTTTGGGATTGCAACATTCATACAATGTGGCAGGAATCTTTCAAATCAGAAACTGCATTTTTAGTTGTTAGGTTAGAAACAGGTTTTCAGTCAGAATGAAGCATCGTTCTGGAGCTGTGTACTGTAACACAGCCGAAAACAAAGAATCTCAATGCTGAATCTGTAGTATTTTTGTGCAAATTTCACAGCCATAACAGAGAAAAGAAATCCCATGTACACAGCAGAAAAAATCCTGAATAAGGGAAGCGATTTAATAAGAACATGACTAGAAATGTTAGTGCCTCATTTTATTTTTTTTTTTTTTTAATCTTTATCATTCTAGGGAATCCATCTCCAGCCTTTCTAAAATCTTCACCAAACTGGTAATTTTTTTCACATTTTCAGAATGTCACCAAAGCCATGCTGATCTGGACCCAGGACATGTCTCGGAGTCCTGGTATTTCTGAAGAAAACATTTTGCCATTTTTCCTATTTTTGACTTAACCGAGATTCACTTCAAACTTTTGATGAATATATAGAGGGGACAGTTTGTTTATTTAGAAGGCAGGCTTTATAGGTTGCAATTAAGAGTTTATAGTTCATCACGAGATTATTAAGAAAGAGTTGCAGATCCCAGAAGCATATCCTGTCCACGAATGTCTCCTTCAATAATTAGGCAGTCAGACTATTGACTGCAATAAGTTTTTGATAGGTTGTAATACGTGTCCCATGTTTAAGGCATTGTAAGATTATAATCTAGAGGAGGAAAAGGAATAATCTCATGAAAAAAGGAAATCCAGCTTGTAGTGAGTACATCTTTCTGTACCACTTTTTTTTCTGTAGTGGAGAACTGCAGGTATTTGCTTTATCTCCCCCAGGAAAGGCCTAGCATTTAAGCAGGTCTTTTCTCATACAAAAGGAGAACAGTTAGAGTTCAGTCTTTTTTTTTTTCTTTTTTCTTTCTTTGTTTTTTTTTTTTTTTCACCCCCTAGAATTTTCTTTGGAACTCGGACAGAAGAGCTATTTTTCAATCATTCTAGCACTCCAGTTTTCGGCAAAGTCTCTTATTAAATAATTGCAAAAATATTTCGAGATAGCTTTCTCAAGTAAAACTGATGCTCTCTGCCTTCCCCTTCCTCTTCATCAAAAGCAGTGCACTTTTAGGACTCTGGGGGATATAGATAGAAAAGCTGCATCTTTCTAGGCTTCACTTACATGAAGTACAGGCTTGCTAACTAATACGAAGAAATAAAGGAATAAAACAAAGAGAACTTGTGATGGAAACAATTGCTTCCAAACTTTTTCTCCTCAGTTTTTCCTATATTTAAACATGATTCTGATGAAATAAATTTATCTAGTGAACCTTAAAGTAATCACTTATATGATGGCTTTATGAAGAGCTGTTTTAAAAGCCAAATAAAGTCAATCTTTTACATTTTTTGGCTTTTTGGAGGGACACTTTTCTTGAGGAGGCAGTAGAATATATATACTGACATATGTGGGAATTTTACTTGCATATAAGGTATCTTAGAGTCCTGTAGTATCTGTATTCTGTTCTCATTTATGCTCTGCGTTTTCAGTCTTACCTTCCCAGTGGCAATGTGAGGATTTCTAGATTTTCATTTCAGTCTCTGTTCTTCCCACCAATCAAGTTTATTATCCTAATATAGTAGGAACCAGATGCTACTGTGCACTGAGGGGTCAAACGTTAAGAAAATGCGGACGCTGAAGATTATTCAACATTTTTTCTTTCTGCTGTATTGCAGAAAGTGTTGGAGACCTAGAAGTATGTTACTATTGGTTTCTTGTTGGTGTTTTTTTTTTAATAATTCACTTCATCCATAAAACCTTAAATTTTTGAAGGTCTGAGCATATATGGTGAAAGGTAAGACAGTGGAAACAGGGAAGACCTTCACATACAGAATTTCCCTGTTCCATAGAATAGCATTACATGTCTGTATGACATTTTGGACACTGTTTTCCCAAAGAGGGGTCTTTTCTCTGTTATATTGATGAAAAAAAAACCAAAACCAACCACCACCAAAAAAAAAAAAAGTAAAAAAATGTTCTCTAAATCAGGCTGATTTCTGTTTCCATGAATCAACATCCCAAGTTAAATTCAGAACTGGCCTGGCAAACACATCTGACCTATGCTGTAAAGAGTAAACAGAGGAAATGTCAGTTTTACGTCTGATCTTCTGTTTTTCATGAAACCTTTTCTTTCCAAAAGAGGCTTAAGTATTTCAAGCACAAATGAAATAGTGCCCATCTTCTCTACTTTTCCATAATTCAAGAGCGAGGATGTCTGAGATTTGTGAGAAGCTTATTCTGTGACTTTGTGTGTAATTGACAGTGAAGGGGGAAAATGAGGCAATGTTACGCCTTTGCTAGCCCTTTTTAAAGGAAGGAATATACTTACTCATTAATGACCCAAGCTATGAATAGATTCATGGTTTATAGCACAGCCTTAGAGGAGGTTAAGAGAATTTAAGGGTTTACCACGCAGCCTTAAAGGGGGCTAAGAGAATTTAAAAGAAAGATATTCAGACTGGAAAATTCTGGGTAAACATTTACCTGTCTTCTTGGCAGTTTGTTGTTAAATTATGTGTTGGCATTTTGCAGGCACAGAAAGAAAAGAAAGGGACAGAAAAAAGAACAGAAGCACGCTGATGACATATTGTTAGAGTTTAAGCAGAATAAATGATTAGCATCTAAAGTATGGAGCAGAGGTAATAAAAATCATTGCAAACTACTATCCGCAGAGCATCGTATCCAGTAATACAATTTAGTTCATTACATTACTGCATGATGTAGTACCATGTGATGCAGTATTATTGTGCTCTCTCTGTGTTCTGGGCTTAGACTTGTTCAAAGTCTTGGACTAGTTCTAGGCGGTAGATGTTTTGTGATGACCTGCANGGCATTTGCTTTTTGTTGTGTGGGGGTTTTTTGTTTGTTTGTTTTTTTTTTAAATCAAACATTCTCATTTGTATTTAAGGGGAGGGGGAAAAGAACCCATGAGGGCTGGAGCACCTCTCCTATGAAGACAGGCTGAGAAAGTTGGGATTTTTCAGCCAGAAGAAGAGAAGGCTCCGGGGAGACCTTATAACAACCTTCCAATCCTTAAAGGAGCTACAGAAGAGATGGAGAGGGACACTTGATTAGGCAGTGGAGCCATAGGACAAGGGGTAATGGTTTTAAACTGAAAGAGGAGAGATTTAAACTAGATACTAGGAAGAAATTCTTGGCTGTGAGGGTGGCGAGACACTGGAACAGGTTGCCCAGAGAAGCTGTGGATGCCCCAACCCTGGAGGGGTTCAAGGCCAGGCTGGATGGGGCTTGGAGCAACCTGGTCTGGTGGGAGGTGTCCCTGCCCAGGGCAGGGGGGTTGGACTAGATGATGTTTAATGTTCCTTCCAACCAGAACCATTTTATGAAATACAGGACCTTGTTAACAGGGTGCATTCATCGGTGTCCTTTACCATAGATTCAGATCTGTCTTATTCTAGGCATGCCCTCAATATTACATTTTAGGTTTCTTTTTCATAAGAAGTGGATAATAGCATTTTTTTGCTTCACGAGGATGTCATGAGTTTGGACAGAGGTCAGTAACGGAACCACAGTGTTCTTGCTGAGTGCAGAATTTTGGCCCCACTCTGGATTCTAGACTGTAAGTCAGAGTCCTAAGTGCTGTGAGAGTGAGGTCCCTTGATCTGGTTGTGCCATTGTACATCCTGAGGGAAGGGCAAACAAGCAGGAATTGCAAGGTTACTATGGTTAGCAGGTAGAAATCTTAGGGGTAGATTTTGTAGGACAGGTCAAAATGACTCTGAGATGATGTATCATATATGTTTATAGAGATGGCTTATAGTACAATAGTGCATGAAGTGTAATGGATCTCAACATTTTAAATATGGTTCTCTTGTGAACATGGGGTCTGTTATTAAATTTCTTAAGTGTTTTCCTTCCAACCATGAAGATTCTGTGATTCTTCCTGTTTACTACATCAGAATTAAATTCCTGTTTACTGATTTATGTTGATAGTGGGATAATAGACATCTATATTCTCAGTCTATATTTCATCATTAAAATACAGTAGATGTTTCAGTCTAATATTATAGCATCGTGGTCTTATTTAGCAGTATTAAAATAAGCTTAACTTTATGCACATTCACTGTACAGAGATAAGGTTTTCAAAAGTTCCCTCTACTAGTCTAACTTTGTGTTCCCTGCAAAGGTTTAATTATCTGGGACAGAATCATGCCTAACTCCTTTGTATGACTGTATTTTAATCGACAGAACTGTTACTAGATCCCTATATGTACATTAGGTTGAGTTCTCAAGGTAAGAATGAGGTACAAATGACAATTTTAATGAGGAATTGCATTTTTTAAAGTTTGTTACTTTAAGGTGTAGTTTGGCCCCTTAGGCTGATTTGTCTCACCTCAGATTGCTTGTCATGTCACACAAGTTGCTTATCTAGGGCCACGTCAAAAACAGAGGGATAAATACCTTCAGATACTTTCTTTAGGCATGTTCTGTCTCCTGGACCTCTCTCTCCATTGATCATGGAGGAGCAGTAGTTGAGGTGGCTTCTAAGTCACTGGGTTAGGATGGGATTCCAGCTGTACCATGATTTTTCAGAAGCAGACATTAGTTATGATTTTACTGGGTGCGTGCCATATTTCAGCTGTACAAATAACCGTGCAGACCTATAATAGAAATATTTTAAGGTGTTTCTGTATGTTTTGACTGTTGGACCATGGACAAGCGGACGTGTGTATTTAGAGGTGGCAGTAGGTGGTGAGAACACAGGGAACAGACCTGCTGAAGGAGTGTGAGATGACTGGGGGAGTTGGGAAAGTAGGCAAAATACAGGTGCTTTATATTCTCTCCAGACATCAGGGTATATCGTTATTTCTAAAAATGGTAATTAGCTCTTTGCCATAGTTATTTTAAGTAACGAGTGACAATGACGGAAGTGATAGCACTGATGTGGTGCTGTCCTGAGACAGGAGGCTGTGAGATCATCATCATCAGGATTTATGCAGGTTTTACTGTCACCTGTAAAGAATTTGCAGAGGATTTGGGTGTTTTGCTTTGTCCTCTTGCCCTAGGCAAACCTTGTAGCAAGTAAACATCAGAGTTAATTTAAAAAAAAAAAAAAAGAAAAAAGACTTGTATTTCTTGCATGTCATAAATAACATTGATGGATTTTGCTGTTTATACGTTCAAGCCTAGAAAATGAGGAATATGCAGACTGAGATACTGGAAAGTATTTATAACCTTCCTAACCTGCAGCAGCCACAACTTTTTTAAACTGTTTTATGTTTTGTCCTTTATTTGGCATTTATCTAACAAATAAGCTTTGAACTCTTACAGTCAAGCAAAAATACCACCTGGATTAGTTTTATATTATGATCTACGCATAAAATTCATATATAAATGTACCAAAAAAACAGGGGTTTGTTTCGTTGTGATTGTAGGAAGATCTGATTTTAAGAATGCAGTGTTTCTTCTTCAATCATCACGTCAGTGCCGAAGAGGTAAATTTACCCAACCTCTTTCATAATCTAAGTTGAGCCTCTTCAGGCAGAAAAGAGGGAACGAGAATGAGATGGAAATATTAGCAATGTTTATACCCGCCAAAAAAGTTAACAATAACAAAAAAAAAAGCTTAACTGTAAAGCTAAAGAATTTCAAAGAAATCAAATTCCTTTTTGTAAGATTAACCCTGTTTGTTTGCAAAGTATTTGTGACACCTTGTCTGATAGAAATATACTATCCTGGCTTTGTGATAAGCCAGAATAACATTTTGTTATAATTTCTGCAGTGTTCATCATATAGTGACTTCATAAAACCTGTTTCTATCACTGATCTTTCTTTATCCTTAAAATACATAATTTATTTGTAGAAATGCAAAATACGGTGAAAGCAGGAATGCAGTTGCTCCAATACATAAAGTTTTCATTTTGAAAACAGGAAAAACCCAATATATTTCCAAAATCTGTGCCTGTACGTTCAAAGTCACGGCCTGTTCCCTCTTTGCTGAGCAACAACTGACAGTTTTGAGGTAGAAAAAAAACAGGGGGGTAGATCAAGGAGATGCAACTGAGGAAAATGACAAGTTTGCGTTTTGCTTTCCCCAAGGGCGGGGGGGGGGAAAACAACCCAAAACTTGGTAATATTTGCAAACAGGAATGTAGTGGAGATAGAGACAGAGGCACGTCGGGAATCTTAACAGAAATTGTTCAGAGGGGTCCCTCTGACCAACGTGGGTTCTTATGTCCTTGATAAATGGCTGCCCAGCTGCAGATGAGAGTTATATAGGGTGGTATTGGATATGTCTTTGTGAAGATGCTGTGGTAGAGAGGTCCTCACAGTCTCTTGCAGTGGCTACAGGATGGGGCAGAAACTCCATACCATGAGTTTTACAGCAGATTCTCTGATTTATTTCACACAGGAGTGCTGTAGGAGACCAGGATGTGGTTGTTATTATCATGCGATTGCTTATACACGGCCTATAGACTGTAGGCTTACCCTCCATGCCCAAACAACGTAATTTATAGTTGCCTTTTAACTTTATTAACCTTTATTTCTTCAAATGCAGGTGCCTCTAGATATTTCTCCCACAGAAACGTTTATATTGCATAAATAAACCTCCTCTTTCACAGACTTTCTAAGGGTCTATAAATCTCATGCTGGTAAAAAGAATTTTATAAAGTAGTGCAACTAGTTCCTGCGACTGGTTTCTCTGATGTTACAGGATGCTCGTGGCAATCACTGCCAAAAATTTGTAAGGGAGGTGATTGAGTCACCATCCCTGGATGCATTTAAGAGACCATTAGATGTGGTGCTGAGGGATATGGTGTAGGGGAGGACTTTGTAGAGTTGGGTAGATGGTTGGACTCGATGATCCCAAGGGTCTCTTCCAACCTAGATGATTCTATGATTCTGTGATCTTGGTTCCTGCTCTCACAGATTTGTCATCTGTGGAGCCATAAAACAGGCAAAGGGCCAGACTGAGCACCAAGTTAGAAATGTCTTCGTTCCTATGGTATTAATTTGGAGAAGATGTGGAAGATTTAGCTGTGCCTGTCTCCAGGCTATCGCTTCAGTGTGGTTTTGACTTCTGTTCTAAGAAGTACCCATCTGGGGAGTTGTGCCTTGCTGAAATACAGCTCTTTCTGTCGTTCAGAGGCGGGGGGACACCTGCAAAGAGGAGATGATGATGATGATGTTCAAAATGGTTTCAAGGAAGTATTTCCTTTCCCTTCCTCTGAACAGAACATATTTTGAAATAAGAACCCCCGTGGTTTATTATTTCTGTCTCCCCCTTTTTTTTATTTTTTTAAAGCAAAGAAACATGGTTCATGTGTGAAACAGCAACAAATAAAAGGCACAGTCCAGTATACTCTGAATGCTGTTTACAGGACTTAAGGTTAATAGGTTTTATATACTGTTTATCCTTAGACTGACTATTAAATCGATGGAGTTGTTGCTTTCGATACCTAAATAGCCTGTTTTATCAGTAATTAATGTTTTGTCCAATACTAATCGAAAAGTGCTTTTTGTTTGCCACTTCTGTAGTTTGATCCGTTTTGTTTAGTTTAAAGAATTAACTATTATTCTGCAATGTTGAATTAATTTTTGTATGACAGTTTATTAATAATATAATTAAACACACTTATTTAATTATATTAATAATTAATTGTAATAATAATTTAATTTCTTTAAAGAGAAAAGGAATAAAATATTTTTTAAGAAGTTAATATTCTGGATTTTTCTTACTAGCTAACATATTAAGGCACTTTTGAGTCTTAGCACCTGGACCTGCATATAAGCTAGTCTGCATTTATTTTAGCATAATCTTTCAATTCAAACAGTAGATAATTTAGAATAAAAAAAAATCAAGTCCATATACAGTAGCAGTGCATTACTTTATCTTTTCATAGACATGATTAAAGGTTAAAAACAGTGTAGGCTTAATTTTTTTTTAATCAAAGACGGCATTCATGCAAAATGTGTTATTTTAAAGAGAAGTACTCAAATGACATGTAAACTTTACAGTTAAATGGTTGTGGATTAAGAAGAGGCTTGAGAGCTATTTCTGAGTAGGGAGAGTGGGAGCTGGAAAAGGTTTGCAGTATGAGCGTTTTTACAATTATAGGTAGCATCATTGATACAATGATATTTTATAGGAGGTGTACAATTAATGGTGGTGGTACATTTCCATTTAATTTTAGGAAGAAACTTTTAAAGATGTGTTTGTGTAAATTTTGGGTGGGAAAGCAGACCCTGCTCAAAATGAGGGCCTTATTGTTACTTGCTCATCAGGCACGGTACGTTTTTACCCCTCCTTGTTTTATTTTGTGGTTTTTGCTTTGTTTTAAGAAGCGCAGCCTGCCAGAGTGAAAAGCTACAAATTTTGTGAATTTTATGCAGGGGTTGATCTCTACTGGGTTTCGTTGGGTGCTGGCGGCACCGCCTCAGCGCGACGCATTAAAATAACCCGATACATCTCTAGCAGCTACTGGAAAGTGATGTTCTTTGATGTTCCTGTGATGTCTTAAAATTTTTTTTTTTTTTGGACGTATAAAAATTCTTACTGCCCTACATAAGGGAAAGACTCTGGCAACGGGGATAACTGCGGAGCTGTTCCATTCACCCGCTGTGAAAGCGATGGGGAGCTAAGCACCTTATGCAAGTGTCTTGTCTGCTGCCTTTCGGAAGTGATCGGAATTCACTGTGGTGTACTTGGGAGTATCCCATTCTTCCCCAGTAATCCCAGCAGGCCGAGTCCAGTAGAAGAGAACAGCTAATACAGCCTCCGTGATAAGGAGTTACAAATGTCAGCACGGTCTCCTTCCAAGTTATCATGTTCCCAGGGGATGGCAGAGAAGTTACTGTATTACTCATTGCAGCTTCAGCATTTATCCTCTGATGAGACCTACTTGAGGTTAATCTGCATTATGTGTTCTGTGTAGTATCCTGCAGTGCAATATCAGTGTAGAATTTTATTTTGATACTATCTGGGTGGAAGAAAATTAGAGGCTTTTGCTTTCTTTTGAAATAGCCTCTGAGCCAGCGATATCTGCAGTTTGTTTCCATTTCTTTTTAAAATTTGACCTTGTGCGCTGGGCTTTGACCTTCTTCTGTCTATGCATATGAAATGCAACGTTAGCGTAGTATTTTAAAGAAAAAGACAGATTAAATTATTTTGCATAAATATGCATGTGCGTTTATAAAATAAAACAGTGTCTATTTTCTGCCATTATCCCCAGGTACCAGGCAAAGAGCTAACGCAGCTACAGTTGCTGCAGAGTTTTGGCAACCGTGTCCCTTGAATTATTGTTTTCATTTTGTGCTTCTTATGTTTTCGTGCAAAAATTTTATACTTAATTAGCATCATCTAATTCATGGGATCATACCTGTTTTATTTTTTTAAGGCCAGCTACCGTGCTTCTCCTACCTTGCAGAACAGGATGGCAGGGTTCAAACTAGCTGTTGGGAATGGCTCCTGTCCTGTGGCAGCTGCTGAGCTGTGGCTTGAGCACTCTTGGGGACCGAGGGCTGGTTGGCACCAGCTACAACTATGCTGAAGGTCATGATGATAATTTAGTGCTCTGGATATCCACTTGGCAGAAGCTGGGCATGTGCCACGGCCCTGCGTGGTTTACTACTATAGATAGTGCTTTACTGTCCACTTAGGACAAGTATTTCCAGTAATGGACTTTTTTCCAAAAAAAGAAAAAAGGATTTCTTTTGTGTGTCGCAGCTACTTGCCAAGATGTTCATGTATGTACATATTTCCATATGGAAAATAAAGTCTGATGTGATGACTGAGTATAAATATACTTAAAAGATCAGGTATACTTTTAGTGGGGTTTTCTAATGGAAGGTGTCCCTGCCCATAGCGGGGAGGTTGGTACTCAATGATCTCTAAGGTCCCTTCCAACCCAAACCATTCTATGATTTCATGGTTTTGGTGGCTTTGCTTTCACAAAAATAGTTTTTTGCCCCCACTCAGGAAAATGACTCATAAACATCAGGCTTGTGATTCTGTGCAGACTATTACTTGTAGGCTCATTCTTTTTAATTTCATGTCTTGGCTTAAAAAAAAAAAAAGTAAAAACAAGAACAAAAAAGCAAAGCACAGTAATACCCATAGTATCATTTGGTGACTGTGTGTATTTTTTAACTCAATTTAATTTGTTTTTCTGACTCTCTAAAAGCTGTGGTTTGGTTTTTTTTTTGGTAGGTAAAATCTTCCTAATATAAATATCAACATTGCTAGCCTGATTATAGTGCTCTACAGTATCAGGAAGGGATCTTTTCCTCTTTCCAATATATGACTATTAAGTAAAATCTCACAGGAAGAACAATGCCCACAGCATTTCCCACTAACCACTAGCAACTGCTTTTTTGTAGGAATATTACCAATGGAACTGCGAACTCAAATTCTCATTTCAGCTTAGGTATAAAAGCACACTAGAAAAATTATCCTAAATTTACATTTATATAACTGAAAGTAGAATATGTCCCGTGATACTTTTACCATATATCCCTGCAAAGTGGCAACTGAAATATTGCCTCGCTTATTACTAAAACTGAAATCCATACTGTTGGCTAGGAACTTAAAGTCCTGTTATTGGGAAATATGTCAGCTCAGGATGGCCGTGGGTACCACGAATTGCCAGGAGCTGCCCCTGAACCGAGTGTAACTCACTAGTTATCAGCAGGGGTCGGTGGTATTGAGTGAACCTCAGGAAATTCTGACAATGTAAAGTTCTGACAGGTTCTTGTTCACTTCTTGAGGCAAGACTGGAATTTCTCCTTGCAGTAAGCTAATAAAAATGCATTAGGGTTAACAGTAGGAGCCCTTGGAAAGGTTTTGTTAACCTCTTCATTCTGCGGATCCTCATTAAAATGTGCTAATGCAGATATGAAAGCTCTGAAATGACTAATACCAGTGGAAAAAATATAGTACAACTACTAATATCACAGTTTGATGCAGGCTTAAATCACTAAAGAAAGAAGTACTAAATTGCTTTTTAAGTGCAAAAAAAAAAAAAGTGCACCTAAATATCCCTCTTTCACACTCAGATAATTCCCAAATGGCTGGAGAAAGAGCATTAAAATTAGGGGCGGGGGGAAATAATCTGGCCAAATATGAGAGTTTTCAGCATCCAAAATAAATTGAGAATTATCTGAGAAATAGCTGCTGAGAATAAAAGTGCTAGTTCAACCTCACCCCATATAAAACTCACAAAAGCAATAATGTGGATTATTCTAGCTACAAAAAGCAGTTCAGTGAGACCACTGTGTCATGCCATTCCAAAGCCCATCTTTCTCAAATTCAAATACTTCTGGTTTCAATCAATCTTTATTATCCACTTAAGTGCTTGAGATTGATCAAAACAGCTGGTAATGCTTGGGGAAAAAAAAAATATAAATGTATCAGGTGTGTGTGAGCTCCTAGCCTTTAATATGGTTCATTAGAATATGTCCTGAAATCCCTTTTGCTTCATCCAGGACAGGCTGTTGTAACCTCACAAGTCATCCATCAAATAGCTGGGAAGGGGACTGTCACATGGTGACTGCAGTGGTGACATTAAGCACAAATGTATCACTTCATTTTTTATTTTTTTTTTCTGTGGGAAAATGTGTCAATTTATTTCAAATTATTTGGAATCTGAGAGGTTTTCTACTTGTGAGAGTTATGAATTGAAGGCACTAAACTATAAGCTTTTAACAAGAATGAGATTCTCATGTAATGTAAGAACTGTTAGTCTGAAAAAAAAAAAAATCTTGGCAAACTCAGGGTATTTTTTGGTTGTAAAAAATGAAGATCATATGATAATACTGTCCTGGGAACTATGTAAGACTTAAAAAGATTGATTGTAGCAAGTATTGCACACTGGTATGTTTTCAGCAATCCTGGTGTTCTTATGAGGTTTTCAGCTTTAAGATTGCTTTTTCTTTGGCCATTGGTGGAGGTTGACCCCAGCCACCAGCCAAGCAGCCACGTAGCTGCTCGTTCACTGCCCTCCTTGCTTTAGCAAGCTCTGCTTAGCAATCCCCAAAACAATGGTGTGTTACCAGCACTGGTTTAGTCGATAATCTGAAACACAGCCCGGTACAGGCTGCTGTGAAGAAAAATAACTCCATCCCAGCCAGACGCCATAGAGTCATCTAATTATTTAATTACTTTATATTTGCAAGGCTGTTTCCTATGAGTTGGGTGAACTACCATTTCCCTTGCCTTTTTTTTTCCCCCTCAGATTACTAAGTCTGCACAATAAATTCATGATAATGTCAATAAAAGTTCACCTCTTCAAAGCAGTAAAAGAAAGGGGTCAAATTCACTGTTTCACCTTGTGTTCTGAGGCAGAACTGAGCCTTAGACAGAGAGGGGTGAATCTGTCTCAGAATCTGGTGTAGGTTGAATAGGAAAGCCCTTGGAATTCTTAACATTGACCTGAGAGTCAGCTGGATCAACACCTATTTAAAAGTTCACATGAAGTCAGAAAAAAATTGTTCATAGCTGCAGATACCTACTCACAGCAGAAAAAAGATGTGTCAACCTCTTTTCTTAATTTATTTTCCATTTGGATCAACGCGTGGTGGATTTTTTTCTGAACTATTCAGGGCTGGTAGCTGCAATGGTGTGCTGAACAACCTCTGTAAATAGTTATTGCTGAAGTTACAGTGTGTCAAATTATATCACACTTTGTGATAGAACCTTTTATAACAGAATTCCTAAAGACTCCTGTATATAACCTGCGGCTGGACAGAGGAACATGTGGCAATTGTACAGAATTATGATTTTAAAGAAGTGCTAAAAATGTGGTATACACTGTTCTGGATAGCCAGCATGATGATATCTTAATATGTCAGGATACTGTCCGTAACCTTCGTGGAGAATCTGGTCAATATTTGAGCAACCTGGTCTGGTGAGACGTGTCTCTGCCCATGGCAGGGGGTGTGGAAGTAGTTATCTTTAAGGTCCCTTCCAACCTAAACTGTTCTATGACCTTAGGTGAAGCTAACTATATGAGGAAGCATGATATTTTTTACTACATGTGAATATTTGACCTAGTAGAGAAGGAACAATAGATTTACTTTCAAATCTTCCCTACTTTAGTCGCCGAACATTAAAGGAGCCTGGGGAACCATCTGGGAAGCACAAGTTGATTATCATTGTTTGACATTGTAAACAGAAGCATCTAGTTCTGAACTTTAAAGATAAATTGCATTTAGGACACACTCCGATAAGCAGTTCCAGTTTAACTGAAACACTTCTTATACAGATTTATTTATTTTTTTATGAAGGAAACCATTTTGACAAATCAGAGTTAAGAAGTAATTGCGCATATGGCTCTTCTGGCAGATGTGAGGAGCTTCTTTCCCCCAACAGGAAAGAGCAGGGAGAAGCAGCTGGTAAAAACAGGGGACAATAACCTCTCAGCCTGGAACAGCAGGTTTGATTGTCATCCTGCAGCAGGCATTTCAAAGTGGTTTTCTGACGAGAAAGGAAAGGAAGTAAGGGATTGGATTTTAACTGGGTACTGTGCTAAGTGCTCACTGGTGTGAAGCAATGCCTCTTTTTGGAAGGCAATCCATATTTCTTTTGAGTCATCTAATTGTAAAAGTAATGGTCCAGTTATGCCTCTTGGAGGAAGGATGTAAAAAGAACTGCTTTTTTTTTTTTTTTTTTTCCCCCTCCATGTTCCTAAACGTCATGTTATGAACAGTTGATAAATTTGTGGAACAGATTTCCAAACAAAATAGCTGGCTGGAGCTTGTATTGGTCATGGCAGCAAATCACAGGGCTGATGGAGTAAATGGGCATCTACAGCAAAAAGGCAGTTAAGAAAAAACCACGCAGTTGGGCTGTTTTCCTTCAGGCTATAATTATTACCTATGAGAGGTTTTCCTATTAAACCAGTAACTTAAAGGAAGTCACAAATGAGGAGCCATAAAAATCCATTCTGTTTATGTTGACACTGCCCAAAAAGAACAAGGGGAAGAGGCTAATGGAACAGATAATATTAAGCAAGTGCTGAAGGTTGGCTTTTTACATTTGATTTCCCTCGTAAATGTCTCCTCTTCATTAAGGGTTTTAGCTCTACTTTTTCATTAATTTAATCTAGGGTAATGAATACTGCTTGCAAAACTTTTCCTACGTTGCATTGACCGCAGAATTAGATACTCAGAATGAGCCTGACAGGCACAGGAAGGTTTGTTGCTGCCCAGAACATTTGTTAGATATTTTTGTCCAAGTGAAGGCTACGGGGCCTTGCAGGAAGAATAAAAATGTAGTGGTGGAAGCGTAGTGTTAGATATCTTGCATCTAAATTCTTTAAAACCTTCAAAAAAGGAGCATTCACTGCATACCTAGGTAGAGTGTATTAGTATTTTACAACTATTGTGTTGTTTCTTTTTTTCTGAAAGCTTTGCTGCTGTTGCTATGATTCTTTGTGCTGTGTAAGGGTCCTTCACCTCTGTCCCTAACTGCTCAAACCTTCTCCACATCTGGAGGCCACTTCCACTTGTTTTTATATACTTTAAGTACTTAAAAATAATAATAAAAAATAGTTTCATAGAAATATTTGACTGAGAAATGAACTAAAGGAATAGGAAGCACTCAGCAGGCAGAAGACAAAGGGAAGTCAGTGAGTATGGTTTGAAGAAGGCCATAAATGCATAAATTGTCATGTTGAAAAGGTAATGTGGAAGCAAGAGCTAAGGTTGTTTCATCTTTACCTCTCCCTGGTGTATGCAGAAGAAAGTTCTTCATTGTACTTTTATAACATTTTGGGAACTCTTATTAGTCCTTTGATATTTTGGAATAAGCTACCACCAAGAAAGTTAGTTTCATGGGCTTCTCATTGTTGAATCCTCTGGATTCTTTCTGATTTATCAGTATATCTGGCACCAGATGCTGATACACTTGAGCGAATTCTGGTACCCAAGCTGTGCATACTATTATAACTGAAGCTTTATGAATACTGAGTAGAAAACCATTTTCTCAGTGTACTACACACTGACATTGCTTTTCCTGTGTTCCTGGCATTTAACTCCGTTACTACACATCTTTGTTCATTTTTGTCATTCCTCTCTAATTTTTGTTGCACTGTAACGACTCTTCTCTGTGAGGCAGCATATCAAGTAATTTGTTTGGTTTGTATTTGTGTTCTTACATCTTGCATCTCACTTGCAGTTCCCCCTTTTCCTGCCAGCAAACTGTTGAGAGCTACCAAATGACAACTTTTTCAACTAACTGAACATCAATACCACAAGGAACACTCATACCATTGTCATTTGATCTGGGCAAGTAGGATTCACCCTCCAGCCTATCCCTTCTTTTATTCACTTCAGATTCTTTCAATTCTTGCTTTAGTTTAGATAGTCTTTGAATGAACAAATCTAATGACCATTAACTAAACCAAATAAAGGTAGTGCAACTCCTAGAAAAACAAAGCCAAAACACCTCCTAAAAACAAATATTTTTGTATTTTCACTTTTAGTGAAGTGAAAATTTGAATACTCTTTGAAAAACTTGTGTATTCAATTTAAGAGTGTGGTTTAAAAACACACTAAATGATTACCCGTCACAGAGACGATTAATAAATATCGAAGACATTGAATATATTGCAGTCATACCCTAACAGGGATATATCAAGGTAACAGGTTGGTTCAGACAGTAATAGCAGCATGGAATTCAGAATGAACTGAAAAGACAATAGAGAAACCTTAAAAATACCCAAGTTCTGTGTTGCTGTAGTTGTACACAACCACACACTGCTAAACAGTTGGTTAACACTGGAACTAAGCTTGTTCCCTTACCTACATGATTCATTCACAGCAGGCCCTGCAGCATAATCCTGCTTGTAAATCAAAGAGAAAACCATTGAACTTGTGCCAAGTTCAGCAGTGGTAGAGACACTGGCCTGATCCTCCAGACCTAAATATTTGCTACCGCTACACAGTCTATTTTTTTTCTCCATTATTAGTTCAGTCATACCCTTTCGTGCTGCTGCAAACTTTTTTTTTTTTATTGTTTTGGTATGAGAGTGCTTCTTACTGTTGAAATTCTAGCTCTGTAGATGATAAGCTGATAGAGCAGTTTGTGTATTGGCTGTTAATCCAGTTGTCTGGACTCCCTAATTAAATCCATCTGTATTGTTGCTCTTCCTAAGGTTAGGAAAGCAGGAGTGGAGTAACACAGCTGTAGCAATTCTAGTTTCTTCTTGCTGTGGAGGTAGATGTAACATTGCTATTACCACGGCTTTCCTTTTAGTTTGACATGGTGTAATGGAACAGCTATGAAGAATTTATTTATTTATTTATTTTTCCATGGGTTATGCCTACGAGCTTTCTCACTCTGTTGTAGTATCTGGGGGAGGAAGAACTTTTCATTTGTTATTTTTCCTCTCCTGCCCTTCAAAACCTTTTGGTTGGTTTCATGGAGAGTTTGAGTTTTAATGAATTTACAGTTTCTTCAGGTTTTTTTTTACTGATGGAGAAAGGGGAACAAGAAAGAGGTTTGCTATTTCGTTTCCACACCATTTTTGCTTTGTCATTTATTTCATTGCCAGCCTTTATTATTCTTTGCAACTCTGAACAGGAAAGGGCAGCAGGAGAAAAATGCAACTGATGAGACTTTAACAAAGGTGTTCATAGAAACAGAGGGACAGGGATGTTTGTTTCAAGATATAAGACAACAATACAGTGTTGAGACCTCAGTCTTGTAGGTATTTACATATGTCATAAGGATCTTAGTGTACAGCACATGCTTCGGTTGAACCCTTTGCCAAAATAAGGTCTTAATTCACATGTGCATGTGTTTGAAAAGTAGTACGCAAAATGAGAAGAAATTTAAAAAAAAAAACCAAAAAGACAAAGTAACCTCTGTGGAAAAGGCTGGCTTTGATTTTTAAGTTCAACAGTAGGAAAAATTTCTCATTAAATAGACTTGATTTTTAAGTTCCATGTATAAAATGTGACTTGCAAAAGAGCTTTAGTTTGACATACAAAACCAAAAATACTGTATAAATGTGTTTCTGTGCCTTTTTCTTATTCCTTTGGGTAAATGCAACTATGCTTCTATGTTTTGTAGTTCATTATCTACTGAAATAATTTATCTAAGATTTGTTCAAACAAACATGAAAAATGCCCACTTTGCTTCTTAAGGAGAAAATAACCTAAGATTTCTTCATGTATTTTCATAATGATGATTTTGAAAGTTATTTAATTTTTTCATCATTTCTCATGCTTATATGACTGCTTAGATTGAATACTTTTATTCTTTTTCCAATTGATTGCACAACCCTTCTGCTTTTATTAAAAAGTAATATTTGCAGATCGGTGGGAACAGTTCAATTAAAATGGCCAACCACTAGAAAACAGCCTAAGACCAGGAGAAAAGCTATTTTGGAATAAAGAAAAAGTTGTTTGCCTTATAGGTATCATTTACTGATTTCTGGTTTTTCATTTGAGCATAAAGTAAAATTCAGAGTAAAAGTCAGATAATTGAGGAAATAGAAATGAAATTAAAATGACAAAATTACAAGTCATAAAAAACAGTCTATGAAATAAAGTTGTATTATGCGAAACCATTAAAAGCTTGCTTTCAGACAGATGAATAAAGACAATTCTCACTACAATCAGTGAAGACCAGTGAGTGATTAGTGCCTCTAAAGATAACTCCTGCAGGCAAGACCAGATCCATTTTAATTGTTAGTATGAGCAAATTGAAAAGAAAGAATATTCAGAGTTGGAAGAAGAAATATTTACTCCAGAGGACTGTAGCAGTCTCTGTGTATCCCATCTACAGATGATTTTATTGAAGGAAATACAGTGAATATTCTCTGTATAATATAGTGTATTTTACAACACTTTAAAAAAAAAATAATAATAAAAAGGATTTTTGGAACACAGCCTGAAGTAGGGATTAGATTTTAAGGGATTTGCCTATGGAACTGCAGTTAGTTTAAATTTTCAAGCTGGGGATGTAAAAATTGCTTCTTTTTGTTAGTCGAAGCAGCAGTTCAGTATGCTGGAGCTGTTCCTTGGGGAGGAAAAAGAAGCAAGTGCAGACCAGACTCCTGGCTGGAGCCCAGCTGCCTGTTAGAGTTCCAGAGCTTGTCCTGATTCACTTCTATTTGTTCTTCTCTCACTTGTTCATTCATACCCTTTCCACTGAATCATGAAACAAGAAACTGTGAAATCTCTGGATCAGTGGATTCTGGTATACGTTTGGGTCTCCAGGCATTCCGTGATTGAATGTAGTTGACAGTATTTTTAATACTGTGTTTCCTTAGAGGGTTTTTTTTTCTAACTTACGCAGTAGTAGGTGGCAGATTTTTTTTTTTTTGTCTAGAAACACAGATTGAAATGCTATCACTGACATTATCAACACTTTTTCAAAAATGTTAGCACTATAAAAGAATGAATAAATAAATAGTTTTACATACATTTCTTAAACTATTTATAAACAAGCTTCAGAAAATATTTTAAAATCTATTTAATAAGTTAAATTCTGGTCAATTACTGAATAAACAGAGTAGATCATTTTTTGTGGTCTAAATTTATTTGTTCCTCATTTCTCTGTGACTGTAAACCACAGGATTTGGCCTGTTGCTAGTTGTGAAGTAATGATGGATGGACCTGTGGAACTTGGGATCCGTCTGAAACTAAAAAAAATAATGCCCTGGCACTATGGCAAAAATCTTGAATTTAGCATCTGAAACTGAATAAATGTTTTGAACCAGCAAGTGCATGGTTTGATGTCATAAAATACAGAATGGAAAAAAGTTTTTAATTTCTGATAATGAAATAAATGCATAAATCTACAGAAAAGATTAAGGAAATAATACAGTATTTAAATATGACAGAAGATAGGTGAAGGAAGTCTGGATGGCTGGTATTTTGAGCCTGAGCTCTGCCAGGTTTCCGAAGTCTGGTCATGTTTTCTTTTATTGTTGTTCTGTTGGACACTGTAGCAAATTTAGAAGTGGCTAAGTATGTGTGGGTATAAGGGAGACTAAAATAGTGTAGTACTGCTTCTGCTTCCTCCAACAACAATATGTTTACAGTTGCTTTATACCCACTCCATCCTAGAGGTCTGATTCATGGGGGTGAATATCTAACTTTGACATTTACTACCCATGTCTCTCTATCCCTTTGTCACTCTCGGGCAGCATAATTGTTCATGCAGCTGTTTTTGGATCAGTGCAAGCTGAAGCCCGAGTATTAAAGAATCAGTGCTCTTTCACCTCACTCTGCCAGGCTGTAAACTGCAGATATTAGAGTAGCTGCCTCATAAACAGTCTTGCTCTTGCAGGTGTGGGAGTAGATATCTGTGAGGGGGCTGGAATGGAGACAGCTGAAGCAAAAATCACTGCTAGCTGGCTCCAGGAAAGTTACTCTCTGTCTTGCATCAGAAGCCCTTGGGTCAAACTCATATCTAGTTGGAAACTCTTGCTTGTTACTTCTTAGCTTGGCCAATTGATTTTAAGAAAACGTATGCAACACATACACGTAATAAAATGTGCACAGAAAGTCCAAAAGAAGGTAGGAAGTGCCAAGTTTGTGGCTGTAGAACTGAACTCTCTGTTTACCCCTCTGGCAGGGGAGGATTAGAATAGATATTAGGAAGAATTACTTTACTGAGAGAGTGGTCAGGAACTGGAACAGCCTGCCCAGGGAGGTGGTGGAGTCACCATCCCTGGAGGTATTCAAGAAATGTGTAGCCATGGCACTTCAGGGCACGCTCTAGTACCCGAGATTGTTGGTTTGTGTCTGTTTGTGGGTGGGTGTGGTGTGGTTTTTTAGGTTTGGTTTTTTTGTGGTTGGACTCAATGATCTCAAAGGTCCCTTCCAACTATGAAGATTCTGTGATTCTGTAGGTACTTAGTGCCCAGTGCAGGGAATCGCCTTTCTTCTTCCTGTCTGCATCAGCTGAGCTCCCGTGTAATGTCTAACACGTAGCTCACTGTGGCTTTCATGGCACTTTGAATTTGTCTGTCAACACTTAGATCACGTCAGCCCATCCTGCTCGGGTGAATTCAAATTTGAGTTGGAAACAGTTTTCCAGGTTTGAGTTCAGATTTGTGGTACTGTGAAGTCAAAACCTGTTGTACTTTAGACTTTGAACATCTGTCTTTACGCAAACTTAACTCTAAAACATCAGAAATGTCTAGAATCTTTAGACTCTATTTTTCTTTTTTATATTTTCCTGAGTTAGTGGGATAACTATAAGAAATTCTAAGTGCTCTTGGAAGGCTCTGGAGGTCCTCTGAGGAGTTCAAAGAATCCCTTGGGTGCTGAAAGAAACTATCCCTTTAGAAACTTCAGGATGTTTAATTAGGGCTCCTTTCTTTGTTCATGGTTCACAACAAAGACTCTTTGTCAGCTTTGGGTTAAACCATTAATGAAAAGGGTGTGTTAATTAAACAACTTGCTGATTTCTAATTGGCAAAAGCACCCTAGCTCTCCTGAGACTTAGAACTAAGCACAGCAACGTCTGCTAAGAGACACTCATGAGCTGGTAAGAGACGTCATAGAAAATATTAAAGCATCCAGGGGAAGTGGCAATAATGAAAATCTTATGTGCTGAATGCTTCACAAGAGGCAAAACCTGTGGATATTCATATTCTCAGGAGTCTCCCTGTTTTTTTTTTTCTTTTTTCTACAGCATGCAATTTGCACAACGAGTTGCAACTAAAGCCCATTATTTGGAAGGAAATTGGCAAGATTGCTTGAAATTTTCAGGTTTTTATTGCAGCATGTAGAAACAACATTCAGCTCTTCTTTTCGTTGTTCTGCTTTTTTTTTTTTTTAATCTTTACTTGTTCTGGATGTCATTGATTGAGCGAAAAGGTGAACAGCACGTGTATGAAAACAGCTTCTGAGAAGGAATGCATTGATTTCACACAGCGAAGTGACAGCATTGCCTCTTTTGTGCCAGGTTTTTTTTTTTATTGACATTCACTAATGTATTAATGGGGAGTCCTGCTGATAATCCCCTCAATTTAGGTTATGTTACATAGCATCAGCAGTTGTGTTGACAGACTTCCACAAAATCCTTCTATCACAGTATTTGATGTCAGTATAAAGTAAAAGATCATGAGATATGTTTTAGTTTACCTTTTTTTTTTTTTTTGGGGGGGGGGNGGGGCTTTTTTGACGCCGGGCAAAGCCTTCTCCTCATGCTGGCGGGCTGCTGACTAGGCCTAGGCGGGGCCGGTGCCTCCCGCAGCACAATTAAACGATCCATTAACATGCCTAACGGTCATTGCGAGGGAGACCGGCTTCAGGGCAGGGAAGACTGCGCTGGGAGAAGGGATCTGTAGCTAAAAAGACCGACGGAAAGCTCCTTTGGGGGCTTTTTTGACGCCGGGCAAAGCCTTCTCCTCATGCTGGCGGGCGGGCTGCTGACTAGGCCTGAGCGGAGCCAGCGCCTCCCGCGGTTCATCACACCCCGGCTGATAAGGAGCCGCAGGGAGGGCCGAGGCCTCGGCCCACTCAAGCACCGAGTGTGTCCTGGTCGGTGCCTCAGGTAGCTGTAACTTGCACGGCAGGGTTCTGAGCCGCTGTCATGGTACAAGGTAAGTTCAATTCCTTTTAGTAGTCAGACGATTAGCACGTTCATTCCAACTGACCCTTCCACTGTCTCTTGCTTGCAGACATCCAGCTATGGTTCGAACTGGGTGAAAGGCTGTTGTTAAGAAAGCTGTGGGCACCCAGACAGAGGCCCCACACAAACACCTGGGTGTCCAAGCCTCTGGCTGCAGGGAGTGCTGGGGCCTGGCCCTTGCCATGGAGGGTAGTGGGGACAACACCTGTGTCAGATGCCAACAGGTGAATGATCTCCTCAGCCTCGTGGTGGAGCTGAAGGAGGAAGTGGAAAGGTTGAGGACTATCAGGGAGTGTAAGAAGGAGATAGACTGGTGGGTGCGCTCCCTGAGAGTAAGGGAACACGTTGAGGCCTCACATACACTAGAGGACCCTCTCCCCTCTTCTCACCTGGTAGTAGAAGAGGATCTCAGAGAAGAGGGGGAATGGAAACAGGTCCCTGCTAGGTGACACAGGCAAAGCCCCTCCCTGTCCCTCCCACCTCCCCAGTTACCCCTGCAGAACCGGTATGGAATCTTGCAGGAGGAACTGGCTGTTGGAGAGGAGGATGGTATATCTAGGCCGGAAATGCCAGAAAAACCAAGTTGCCGTAGACCTGGCATCTCAGCTGGCTCCAAAAGGAAAAGCAGAAGGGTCATCGTTGTGGGTGACTCTCTGTTGAAGGGGGCAGAGGGACCAATATGTCGTCCTGACCCGCTTCACAGGGAAGTCTGCTGCCTTCCTGGGGCACGGGTCAGGGATGTGCTGGACAAAGTTCCAACTCTAGTCAACCCCTCTGATTATTACCCCCTTTTAGTATTTCAGGTGGGCAGTGATGATGTGGGAAGAAGGAGCCCAAAATCAATTAAAAGAGATTTTAAAGCCTTGGGAAGGGTGCTTAAGGGATTGGGAACACAAGTAGTGTTCTCCTCTATCCCATCAGTGGCTACCATGAGTGAGGAAATTAATAGGAAGAGACAGCAGGTCAATTTGTGTCTTCAGGACTGGTGTTATCGACAGGGCTTTGGGTTTTTTAATCACAGGTTGCCATATGAGACACCTGGCCTGCTGGTGGCAGGTGGGATGTGCCTGTCCCAGAGGGGGAAAAACTTTGGGACAGGAATTAGCAGGGCTTGTTAACAGGGCTTTAAACTAGATATGGGGGGCGGGGGGAATAACAGGGCCTGTTAGGACTAAACTCAAGGGAAACATGCCAGGGCTTGAGGGATGGTGGACTAGCAAGGACTCTTACTCTACCAATGCATTTCAGGGAAGTGATAGACACCTAGAAGTTATGGAAACACCTGAGAGGGGCCTGGTAGGAAATGGGGCCCACACTCACAAAAAGGTGTTGAAATCATTAACTTGTCTGAAGTGCATCTATACCAATGCACGCAGTATAAACAAACAGGGGGAGCTTGAAGCCACGATGCACCAGGAAAACTATGACATAGTGGCTATCACAGAAACGTGGTGGGATGCCTCACATGACTGGAGTGCCACAATCGAAGGATACAAGCTCTTCAGGAGGGATAGACAGGAAAGGAGAGGTGGCGGAGTGGCTGTGTATGTTAGAGAATGCTATGAGAGCTCAGAAATTAATTATAGTGATAACAGGGTTGAGAGTGTTTGGATTAGGGTAAGGGCAAATAAAGGTGATATCGCTGTGGGAGTCTGCTATAGACCTCCCAACCAAAGCAGTGAGGTGGATGAAGCCTTTTACAAGCAACCAGGAGAAATATCACAGTTGTATGCCATTGTTCTTGTGGGGGACTTTAACCTCCCCGATATCTGCTGGGAATACAACACGGCTGACAGGGAACATTCCAGGAGGTTCCTGGAATGTGTGGAGGATTACTTCCTCATGCAGCTGATAAGTGAGCCGACCAGGGAAAGTGCCCTCCTAGACCTGCTCCTTGTGAACAGGGAAGAACTTGTGGGGGAAGTAAGGGTTGGAGGCCGTCTAGTGCATAGTGATCATGAGATGATTGAGTTCTCTATCCTTGGAGAAACAAGGAGATAAGAGACGATTAGATGTGGTGCTGAGGGATATGGTGTGGGGGAGGACTTTGTCGAGTAGGGTAGATGGTTGGACTCGATGATCCCAAGGGTCTCTTCCAACCTAGATGATTCTATGATTCTATTCTCTCACATAATAAATAAGTTGAGGAGTCATATTTATGAAAAGTATTGAAGAATTGCATTTCTGCAGCAGGAATTTGCTGTATACTAAAACATACTGTAGTGAATTAATACAAAACTAAAGCTCATAAGAATCCAGTTTGAATTTTGGTTTAACACTTATTTGTATAGATGCTAATCTGTGCTGTCCGTTTGCGATTTAACTGAGACAATAATTAAACGCTTATAAATACAGACTTGTAAGCATTTATTTTATTAATTAAAATACTTTGTGTACCTTAATGGAAACATATTGTAAATATCTTCTTCTTTTGAATACACTGAATTGCTTCTTTATTTTCACTGTTAAAGGTATCACTTTATTATTAAGAAGAAACTAACCTCTCTTGTGTATAATTTCCTAAATATGTAATCCCACATGTAGAAAGCACCTTGGTTTGATAAGTTTGCCTGGAGAAGCTGTGGCTGCCCCATCCCTGGAGGGGTTCAAGGCCAGGCTGGATGGGGCTTTGAGCAACCTGGTCTGGCGGGAGGTGTCCCTGCCCATGGCAGGGGGGCTGGAACTGGATGATCTTCAAGATCCCTTCCAACCCAAACCATTCTATGATAACTCATGCGATAACTTTAACTTAAAAGTTTCTTACATGATTTTAGCGTATGCTGTGTCAACATTTTGAATTTATGCCAAACTAGATGTGATCTAGTTCACTGTTCCTTTGGGAATGTCTCATACAGGCTTGCAAAAGACTTGGAAGTCTAGGACATAAGCTGCTAAACCACACTGTTTCGCTTTTGGCAATGTGGTAGGAATTACAGCATTGGTACTTCCACTGAATTCAGTATGACTATTTGTATGAGCAGAGTTGAGAATCATTTCATGATGAGACACAACAAGAGCTGTATATTGTTAGAAAATTCACCTACAGATGAATGCGTGCATTGTTTCTTTCTAAACAATATTGAGCGTTGTAGGGGAGGCATGTGATGATTCTTTTGAAATGGCAGGGTATAGAGGATAGTGGCTTGGAAAATAGCATGTTTGGTGTCATACAAGAAATGATTGCATCAAATGGTTTAAATGGTACTTAGGGAAAAAAAATAATTCTTTGTCCAGAAGAATTGTGTATCGTTTACAAATTGAAATCTAAGCCTATGTAGAGAAAATATAATGGTCGGTCCATGACATTCATATTAATTTTTGAGTCTTCTAGTTAAAAATAACGTGAAGACAGTAATAGGGAATTTTTTTATTGATCTAGAAAGCAATAAAGTCTATGTAAGTTTAGAGCCTTCTTACTCTCTACAGAAATACTTATTTTTTTTGTCCTGATTTTCTCTGGGCTAGATCTGAAAATACTGGTTGAATGTTTACAGAAACTATTTGTGGACTAGTTCTCTTACAGGCAGTAAACAGTTTTGTATAACACCACCTTAGTTCTCTAAGAATTAGGAGAGTAGTAAAGCTCAAATGTTAAATTTTATGTAGTGATGCCTGCATTGTGGTTTTTTTTGGGTTTTTTTGAGGTCTTGGAGATATGCAGGATTCCAGGAAATAAAGGGGGGGGGGAAGTCAAATGGACATAGTTTTGGAATGCAGAGATTAAAGAAAGAGACTATTCTTTATTCTGTCAGCTGCACAGCAGCTCAGGGATATCTTTTTTTTTTTTTTTAAAAAAAGCCTTTTCTGTTAAACATCTGAGGAATCTCAGTTTGGCTGGGACTGGTTACTTAGCCATCTCCACAAAGATGGAAGGCAAATGATGAACACTGTTTCTTGTCTTGGGTTCTAAAAAATATTTTGAAGAATTAATTGTGAGAAAATACACAATGTTTTGTCTTGTCTGCAAATTGCCAGTGTTGTCAGAAAGGTCAATAACTTTCTCTCAAGTCCTTTGGAGTGTGCTACAGAAGCATTTTCAAAATGTAAGGAATTGTCTGGTCTTCCTGATATTAGTCCCGCTACTAAAATGGTCTTCTAAGAAAATGGATGCAGGTTCCTTTAGAAGAGCTTTTTGTACCTAGGCTTTGGGATATTTGGGATATTATTGTTTGATTATACAAGAATATTTATATTAGGTTATCTTTGTATTTTTCTTATCCACTCCTGAACAGAGATCTCAGCAAGGCCTGGGTGGGTGGTGATCTGGGTAGAAAAGGGCTGTCAAAAAAAAAGCTTGAAAGTGAGGAGTAGAATTTATAACAGTGTGAACATGTAAGTATCCTTGTTCAGAAGAGGATGTCTAAATGACTTTGACCTTCTTTGCTTAGTTCTATGTTTGACTGAGTGAAACTTTAAAAAAAAAAAACAACACCTTTTTATTTACCTAGGACTATTTCCATCTTAGTAAGAAACTCAAAATTGATTTTAACTTGACACATTTCTTCTCTGAAGTAATATAAAATCTTTGTCTAATAAATGTATACAGAGGGTTTGTGGCCCATCAGGGTATCATGACATTCCAGTGTATTGATTCTGTGGTGTTAAAGGGTGACATATTTGGTGTTAACGGGCCATCAGAGTATTGGGATTTGAATTGTACACTGTAGGAAGCACTGACTTTCCTGTAACATGACAGGCTTTCTAAAGCAGTGGAAGTAACTGCAGTCTTACATAATCCCTCAAGTGTAAACTTCTTGATAAGAATTTTGTATAATCATGCAGAAATTAAATGAAAAAAAAGCAGAAAATTTTAGAAAAATTTCAGGAAATACAGGTCAATAAGTAATCTTGTTTATCAACCAAAACCATTCTGCAGTTCTTCATCTGTAAAAATTCCTGACACTCAGAATTTAAAATTCACTCTTGAAGGGAATATATTTTTTTCTTTTTCTTTATGCAAAGTGAAATGTATATCCTAAGATCTTAACTTTTGTCAATGTAGTTCATTTCAGCATATAGGTGTTATTTACATTTCACATAATGTCTGTTCTCTTTACACTGTAGGCTAAAGTGTAAAGTTGTTGCAATTTTGTGTTCCGTCGCAGGGCATCAAGTGCTGACCAAAAGACCATGTGAACTAGAGAGGGTTAAAAATTATCATTTTTCTGTTTTCCTGTCCTTCAGGTGAAGTGTGCTTTTTAGTTCTAATGACCTGGAGTGATTTCTTTGGAAATAGCATTTTGATTATTTTTTGATTGTATCGTGTTGATTATAATTATTCTGCAGGAAAAAAAAATAAGCAAAGTCTAGCCATCTTTGGAAACTAATCGTGGGAGTAGCAGATTTATGGATTTAAAAGTCTATGGAAATCAACTTCCAAATTTTCGCATGTACTTGCTGTTTGGTGTGCTTGAATAACAGTTGTCCTGCAAAGGAGTATAGAAAGCATTTTATATTATATGTTTGCTCTGTTTTCTAACAACATAAGTATTTTGCTTAAGCAGATTTGCTAGGAAGTGACAGCTCTGAAAAATTGGACACAGCGGCTGCTGGAAGTATTTCAGTTCCAGGCAATCTAAATAGTGCAGAAAGGGGGAAATGAAATATCGCCATATTTTGAAGATGACAGTTTTGTCAAAGATTCCTTTTCACTCTTCAACTTAAAACAAATTGAGTAGATCAAGTATATCTGAAATGTCTGCACTCTTTGAAGATGCACCACCTTTTTAGTTTCCTGTTTTTTTTTCCTCCCCTCCTCTGTCCTTAAAAGCACAAGGGAGAATACTGACTTAGTAAATGTAAAGTGCATGGTGAGGAGCATAATTCTTCTGGTTTAATTGTTGTCTCTAAACAGTTTTGAATCGTAACAGGCTTTCATGAAACATAGTTACGAAGTGAGGACCTAAGTAAAATCTGGTGAGACTGAAACAAATTATGTTGTTGCTCAGGAATTCGAATATGTTTTGTTCAAATCCATTTCAGTAACACAAATTATATTTTAGGAATAAAGTCTGGAAAATATTTTGGTCAGATCAGGTTTTCTAAGCATTTCGTAATACTCTGTTTTAAAATAGATAATGAGATAGCTGTGGCAGGTTTTTGACATGACATCCATCTCCTTAGTAGGGCGGTAATAGGTTTTTGCCACTTATTTACATCGTTGAAACTCTCTAATGTTAGTCATAGATGATTTTTTTTTTTCATAATATATTTTGTAACCATGTTTCATGTGTGACTGCATCTCTTTGTTCCAAGACCTGGCCACTGATACAAGGAATGCAGTTTTCTCCTGCCTTATATTAGCAGACACAAAAGGTAGTGAGGAAAAAATGAAATATGGCTTGTTTCAGTGCCTTTTACTTTACTCCCTTTCAGTTTCATGGGTTCCTGCTGCACTTGTGTGCATCAAGGAACAGGAAGGTGACCTGGTGGCTCCTGTCAATCTTCTGGAATGTTAACGAGTATCTAAAAAGACTTTTTTTTTTTTATAATGGCCAGCCTTAAAATGAGGAGAGGGGGAAGAGTTTATTGAATGTGGCTCTTCCTACTTGAGCAGATATAATTGGTCGCAATGAAATTCCTGTTCTTCCCAGTAGCAGTGTGATAAATATCCAGTGTATACTCATCTTCTGCTCCCTTTTGATGTGGCTCTAGACTTGGTGCTAGTGTGTTCCCTTCACAGTTAACACAAAAGAGAAACAATATGCCAAAAGGCTTTACTGGTGTTTATATAAAGTTCTGTGGATAGTGGACCTCGCTATCCATGAAGTAAAAGCACTGACAGCCTGTGTAGATACCAACAAGGAGATGCCAGAGTTTCTTTTGCTGCCATTTTACTCATGTTCCACAATAAATCAGTCTTATTTGGTACCCTGCTCCGAAAAAGGGCTTAGCTACTCTATTATACTAAAACTTGTCATAGATACTTTCCTTCATCTTAGTCCCCTCTACAATATCTTGACGTGAATTTGCATTATTGTAAATTTATCAGGCCCAAGCGAAAAATCTACAGCCTTGGATTCCTCAGGTTCCTGCCTGATATGTAGAGAGAGCTTAAGTATTTTCCTTCCTGCAAAGCAGAGGTTTTTTCATGGACCTAAACCATGTATTTACTTGTTTCTAGGAAAACCAGAAGTTGCAGAATAACTGACTTTCCCCCCCCCCTCCTTCCTGATACATGATATGAAGGCTTTATGAAAAAGAAAGACTCCAAAGGTCTCTCATTTTCTTGAAGAAGCTAAGCCTTCTCACAGCTTTGAAAATAATGAAGGAACCTGTAACTGAAAAGCTTTAACTGCTAAAGTTGCTTCTTCGAACTCTGCTCAGTAGCTACACAGTTTTTTCCAAATATTTTATGAATAGGCAGTTTTAAGTAGGGTCCTGCTGCTGTACTCCTTGCAGGGAAAGAATAAATTGTCACCTCCTAATTGGAAATATGGAGAGTCCTGGAATAACTGCTCAATGACTTGAGTGGTTGATGTTTATTTCTAGTAAGTTTCTAGTTCACAGAGCTGGTATTTCCATGTCATTTGCAAGTAGAAGAATGAGGGGAAAATTATAGTTGGGCTTTCCCTTTTTTCTTTTAACACATGCTGGCTGTCTTGCAGCATTTCAGCACACCAGTATGTGATACCTAACTACAGAAAGATGTTTTTCAAAATAATTCAGAAATTTCCTCACCAACTTTTCTGTTTGTGGGTACCCTGATGGCCAAAGGAGAACTCAAATTAGTAGAAATAACTAATGAAAAGGTGTCAGGAAAAAGGTTATGCAAATTTTAAGATGAAATCAGCTCAGTACTCTTGCTATTTGAAGAAAGAGAAGCCTTTCATTTTTAAAATGTTACCCTGTGATTCAGAAAACCAATTATAATGTATATGAAGTATGCACCTGTTATTATTAATTTCTGAGGCATCCTTCTATTTGAAATAGAAACCCCCAGAAATAAATATCCAGAATTGTCACCTACCAACCTTGGCTCATGTACTCTTTGCCAGCCAGTTTTGTTAGCGTACGTGTGTCTCCAGAAACTTATTTGGAAAAAAAAGTATTTATTGTTTGCTATTCCTATTGTTTTGCTATTTCATTGGACAAAAAGGCTTTTTTATTTTTTATCCAAAAAGAAAGGAGCCCCCCCCCAACGCAAACCCCTAAAACAAACCAGCATATAGCGTTATTCTATATTCCCATGTACCAATTCTGCACATAAATTAGTTTGTGGTGGGGAATTTATGAGCAAAATGACTAGTGGTCACCTAATATCTGTAAGTGTGTAAAAAATACTATACTTGGATCACCAGAGTGTGATGTTATGAGAGGTAATTTAACTGATCTCACAAATATTTGAACGTAACTTTCATTGCATTCTACTTTTTAGCTACTTTCAGATGTGTACTATTGCTACGATAGTCTGATTTGGACACATGACATCATTTCACGTATATGACTACTGTAAAATCTAGCTTAATTTTGGTCATTTCAGATTTAATGTAAAAGGATGTCCAAGATACTAAAGGTCACTCCATCAACTGCTCGTTTTTCTTTCTTTTTTTTTTTCTTCATTCTACGTCATGTATTAAAGATAAAAACAATTTTCTCTGTTTCCATTAACAAAAAGTGAGCTCAGAAGAAGAAGCAATTATTTGCTGAATGTAAAATCCTTATGATAATTTGACAGACTTTAATTAAACCAATCTACCACGCTGTGCTCGTAAGACAAGCTATGAAATAAGCTCTTATTTGTTAGGAAACTCCATACTGCTCATTGATAAAGGACTTCAAAAGTTGCAACTTATTTAGAAGCATGGAATCTGTTTCCTTTGCAAGGGAAGACATACATACAAAATTCCCTCTTGTTTTGAACTTAATTTTATGAAAAAGTAAACAGTTGACAATGTAAACAGGTTTACGCTGTCAGTATAATAATGCCCATAGCAGTTTGCATACATATAACATAGGATCACTGTGTCTTTATAAACTCAGCTCATCATCATGGTGCTGCCGTAACATAACTTAAGAAAGTGTTTAGATGAATGTGTGAAGTAACCAAGAGTTTACAAATCTTACAAACCTTTTGAATACAACTTGGATGTACACTGAAGAGGGATTCAGGAAACCTAATTTCAGCTTCTGTCTGAAACAGTCTTTAAATACTGTTGTTTTATGAATCTGTATTTTACACCCGTGGTTTCTGTGATCTGTTCAAACAGTGGATTCAGCCTATATCCATCTAAAAGATAGAGCTCGTGCTTACTTGGACATTTCTTTTCAAATTGGTGGTAGACTGGTAGCAATGTGTACCTTTGTCTTTTGACGCATTTGCTTAGTGATCTTGCTTAGTTGTTTTTTGTTTGTTTGTTTTCTTTTTTATTACAACATCCCACACAAATGCGGTGTTGCCATCATCAGTAACTTTTCTAGGGTGAGTGACGCATAAATGTACTTTGGAATTTGATATAAAGGGTAATAGGTCTGTCCTAGCCATTTCCTGCCTCAGGATCCTAGAGTCATAAAATGATTTTAGTTGGAAGGAACCTTAAACATCATCTGGTTCCAACCCCCCTGCCCTGGGCAGGGACACCTCCCGCTAGACCAGGTTGCTCAAAGTCCCATCCAGCCTGGTCTTGAACACCTCCAGGGATGGGGCAGCCACAGCTTCTTTGGGCAACCTGTTCCAGTGTCTCACTATCCTCAGAGTGAAGAATTTCTTCCTAATATCTCATCTAAATCTAGTAAGGATACTAAGGATCCTGTATAAAGCAGTTAAAACCAGCCCTCCCTTACATCTCTTATTCTCACTTCTTTCCATAACTTTTTCTTTTAGCTTTGGCTACCCTGTGAGATTCTACCTTTAGAGCCCTACTGTGCCTTTGGCATAATCCTCTCCTGCCTGATGGCTGGAGTTTTATCCACCTGGGAACAGTTTTTCTGCTGCTCTGAGTCCCTCCTCCATGCAGTGTTATTGCATTTATTCTCTTCTCTAGTCAATCTCTTGCTGAAGCAAGGGCAGGCGTGGGGCTTTGAGAGAGAATCCCCCAAAGCCTGTCATAGCCCAGGTCTAGTAGGATGGTCTTTATTGCACAGGGATTACTGGCCCAGTGCCTCCAAAGGGCCGCAGTGGAAAGCATTCCTGTGAAGTCTCTTCTGCCCATGGGATGAAAAGTAATACTTCACATTGCAAAGTAAGCAATAAATGTTATCAGCTTGCTATTTCTGCCACATCATAGCAGCCTGTGTTAAATATATCTATAAAGCATTTAATTCCATGAATAATGCTCTGGCGCTCTCAAGACCAGTTCTCTAGAAGTCCTCTTTGGCTTTGTGTGTGCAAATGAAGACCTTAGTAAGCAACAAATTTAATTGAGAGATACCATTCCATGCAGATTTTAAATTAAGCAATGGTTTAAAAATTCCCCTTTAAAATGAAACAGTTATTAATTCCTTTAGAAAAATAAAATTGCATTAAAAATCATGTATTTGTCATATACCTCAGTTGTTTTTTTTTATACATTAGACACCGAAGTCTTGTCAATCCTTATTTTTTTTTCTGTCTTGGTGAGTACTGCATGATGGCTGGAGAAATTATTAACAAGCGTAATACTGTGTTTGAAGCGTCAAAGGATCACTAGCAGAGAACACAGGCATTTTGCCTGTAGGCAGATTAATTCTGGGACTTGGAAAAGTACATTCCCTGCTCAATCTGTATGGCTTATTCTCTTCAGCATTGGCCTTCAGTAGCAGGCATAGACAGTGATTGGAGTGCCACTGGCAGGTAGGAGGAAGGTGGGGAAGGTGACATGGAAACACATCTGTGAGGTACAACATCTCAAATACCTTCTCAGAGGCTCAGATGCACAGATGTTAATTCTGTGTACAGGCATAAGAGGAATTTTAAAAAAAAAATGGACTAAATTTCACAATCAAGGAAAATTACAAATAATGAGAAAAGAGACAAGTCAGATAATCAAAGAGAGGTGTGTTATGGGGGTGTGGTCAGTATAGGGATAAAGGGTTGACAAAAGTCAACTGAGATAGGCATTAAAGGGATGATTAGAAGAAAACAAAAAAGAGAGAAGCAAGACAAGTATTACACTTAGAGGTGAAAGATAGTATAAATGTGATGCAGAACTGAAATTAAAACTTTGCCTTAATTTTAAACAAAGGTGATAATGTTGTGGAAGGCAGGCAAAAGCTGGAAGTGCCTGAGATAAAAGCAAAACCTGAAGTCTGAGGTATGTAAGTCAAGGAGGAACAGATAAACATCATTACAGAATTCTGAGCAATATAGAACAAAACATCCCAAGTGTTTTGTAAATAAATCTGTTATGGCAAAAATGGTGCTGTTTTGCTGGAGAATAGCAAATTCAGTATTTATATTTAAGTAGTGGGGATGATGGAAAAAAAAGGGATAAAGGTCTAAAAGTGTGACCTCATTTTTTATCAAACAGTGGAGCAGCATTTATATGAAAAAAATTGAGTTGCTGACATAAGGGAAGATGGGATAAAATGGAAATTGAAAATGGCTTTACTGAAAGGGGTTCATACAAACCAATCTGATACCTGCCTTTGAAAAGATAACCAATTTCATAGATAAAGAAAATTTAGTAATCTCTCTCTTTGGACTTCAGCAAGCAGTTGATACTATGCCACCTGGGAAATTACTTGTGCACCTAAGGAAGATGGGTATTTCTAGAGAAATTACAAAATATGTAAGAAAATCACTAAAATGAGATGAGAATTGGTGTTGTTGCAAAGGTAAGCATTATAAATAGAGGGAAAGTGACTCACTCAAGTCAAGCATCAGTCTTAAGACTGATTTTGCTTTATATTTTAACCTTTGTGCACAGAGTACAAATGTAATAATGAAACGATTATGATAAATATCATAAGTTTGGATGAGTATTAGACTGTACTACATGAAGGACTAGAAAACTTTTTAGACCTTAATAACTCAAAATACAATAGCAAGAACAAGACTATAAGTTGTAAATACCGATTTAGGAAATCATCGGATGGAAGCAGCAGAAAAAGAGGAGAATTTAATGAATTAGGCAGAGTTAGTATGAGCACCAGTGTGACACTGGTGAATTTGTTTCTGTAACATAAGGCTCCATCAAGTTGTGTGCTGCTGTCAGAGAAGCAGACATATTCATGTCATTCGAGGAGTCATTCATGAGACTTCATCTGAAAAGTCGTTATATTCTTCTGGTTACCCATTTTCAAGAAGAATTAAGCTTACAGTTAGAGATTCAGAAAGAGCTGTTTAATAACCATGGGCTATAGAGTTAGCTGTGCAAGAGATGGCTAAAAGGGCTTTGGTTATTCAGACTTAAGGCTCCGAGAGACATGCTGCGGCAGGCTAAAATTGGATGGCAGAAGCTGTTACTGTCCTCAAGGCATGAATACTTGAACCTCCTTTGAATCACTTTGTGACCCACTGCCTGGTATATTAGGGTAAACCAAAACTGGAATTCTTTTACTTTAATACACCCAGCTGAAGACTGCGACAGTACATGAGCTCATTCTGAGGCGTATCATATAACCCTGCCCTGAAGGCTTTAATGCCCATCAGAAGGGTGGAGCAGATGGATGAGGGTGGTAACTATTCCTGCCATCTGGTTTAAAGTCACTGCTACGTATACTTCAGAGCCTTAAGAAAGAGTGGTGAGAGGAGATTTGATTGCTCTTCATAAATATGTTGGGAATAAATACAGGCGAAAATTATTACAGAACAATGTTGATATAATAGCAATTAATATAGAACTATACATTTAGTCTAGAAATCAGAAAAAAAAAAGATTTCAACCCTCTGGAGGTATGAATTGATGCAAAAAACATCTTACTAGTTTTGAAACAGAATTTCATCAGTTTAAAAAAAGAATTACACAGGTATTTCCCTTCCAGTATGTTCCTGTACTCCTAAGAAAAGGAAAAAAGAAAACAAACAACAGCAACAATTGAACATGGGCCAGGCTTTTCATGCCTTGGTTTCTTAATGATGGATTAAACTATTAGTAGTATTATCTACACCAAGATCAAGCTATGTTCTGTAAGCTGTTTAAAGAGCAGCACAAACCTCTCCGTGTGAGGTTTGCAGCATCAGAGTCATCTGAGGATATTGGTACACACTGTTCTGTTTTTCTGTGAGCATTTTTTTTTTTTCTTAACATGGCAGTATTACTCAGTTTTCAAGGAAGTCCAGAGTGTTGCTGGCTTAAGATTGAAATTAATGATTTAAATAGGTAACATTCTTATTATTACAGTGCTTCTTACAAGATTGTATTAATGCATTAGCTCAGGGTAAGGTCACAGAATTTTAATCAATGTATTATGGAAGTAATACGCAGACCATAGGGAAGTTTGCATTATTGAGACTTTTTAGGTAGATGAATCCTATGTTATTCTACTCTGTGCCTTCAAAAAAACTATTAGCAATTTGTATTTCTGAACACTATTGCCTAAAATAAGCCAAGGCATATGTATTGAAAATAGAACAATACTATCATACTGCATTGTAATGAAAACAGTTCTGTGTTTCAGGAATTGCAAGGCATTGGAGTAAATAGCATTAAATATGCAATGTTTTTGTTACTACAGTGCTTGGGTAAGAGTGGATGAGAGAGTTAAATGGGTTATTTTATAGTTTGGTTTTCATTCCTACCTACTACTAGTAGAAGGTATATGTTTATGATTAGTTTACAACATTTGGGGCTTTTTTTTAGAATGAGTTGATTGCTAAACATTTAAGTATATGTGATCTTTTGCATTCAAAGGTATAAATTCTTTAGTTTGTGGGAATGAATGGATTAATTTCAGGGCAATGGTATGGACACAGTCTTTCCTTCTCTACCCCACTGTCTTTTGAGAGCCAGAAATCCTCTGGTGCTCAACATGAAGAGTGCTTGATATGTCACCATATTACTGCAGTCTGCCTATGAACAGAACATAATCCTAATAACCTAATGAATAGGAAGTGGAGGGATTCGCCAGATGCCAAATGTTCAAAATTCATTCATAGGCACAGTGTGAGCAGGAAATCAATAAACCAGAGAGTTTGGAAAGATAATGAATTATACATGTTTAGTTTATCAATTTTATGCTTGTAATGATGGGTTAAAAATGATATTTTTTATTGTTTTTCTGCTTTTGATATGAAGTAGAAAGTTTATTTTTGATGGGCTTGATTTACCTTTTACCTAGCACACAGAAGTCAGCAGTGGCCACAATGAAGTGGCAAAACTAGACCCAGCTGATGCAAAGTAGTTAAGAGTATGGCAAAGGTTAAATAAGAGTATGTAAGGTTAAATAAGAATACAGTCATGTTAAACTAGGTACTAAATCTAGGTGTGTTACCTTTTTAAGTTGATTTCTTTAACTTTTTTTTTTCTTTTAAACGTTCATCATTGGGATTATTAATAGGTTTTCCGATATTAAATTAAAGAAATTATTAGCATCCGATCTGGTGCTTGACATGATGGATTCTATTACTAATTATAATTTTGGTTTCACCTGGGAAATGTTTATTTTGCACTTTAATGCTTATACCAGAGAGTCAGTGGATGGATACAGAAATTCTAAGGACTAAAATCTATACATCTCTCTGTGATTGTATGTAGCAGTCCTCATTCATTTATTAATCTTACAAACTTTTCATCAGTTTCAATTTGCCTATTTTTTTTTACCCTATATATGGCCTTTAATTATTCACAAATATTATACAAATGGTACAATGTAAAGACATTGAATATTTAATTTACTGATTCTTTTATTTTGTTTGTTTAAGAATATGAGAATTAGTATTCCTTATTCAACATGTATATTCCAAGGAATATATTCAATATACTTCCTATAGTTCCCCATATCCTATTTTGATTTGTCACAAACTGAACATGAAGTTGTGTGTGTAAAAGAAGTTTAAAAATAGGTTAGAAATGTCTTGTGAAATGTAACAGGAAATCTCTGGAGATATATTTTTATCTGGCATTTTCTGTAGTGGGCAAAAATGTGTATGTTGTGCCTTTCAGTTCCGTTTAAGACATGTTATATATTGCGGAAACTTGAAATGTCTCAAATTTTTAGTAACGTAGACACATCAATCGGGTCACTATATAATATATGCTGCAATCATAACACATTTACAGACACAGATTTAGTGCTAAGAAAAAAGGGAGATGAGTGGCAAAAAAAAATCAATTACAAAATGGTGCTTGCAGAAGTTAGTCATTCTGAGTTTGTAGTAACGTTTTGTGTCTCTGATCATCTATACTCTGTTAAAGCGTGGCTTCTCACTTATTTAAGGAAAAAATAATTACATATAATAGCAAATATATATCACTAATACTAAAAGTTCACTTCCCAGTGACAATGAATATGTAAATTAAAGAAAAAGAAGAAACAGATATAAATACACATGAATAAATTTGGGATTGTTATTACATTTATTTTTTTTTATACGTCAGCACTGAAGTTCTGGAACAGACTTCCCATTGCACAAATATTTGTGCAAGAAAATTGTAACCTAGCAAGGAAATGTGTATATGATATGCGTATGATAAACAGAAACTGGACTCGGCATGTAATCAGAAGCTTCCAGGCTAATATTTCAGTATTATGGACTGGATTAGGGGAGAGCTGCAAATGTCTTGCTTATGAAAACTGAGGTAGTGACTCTCAGTTCTTCATTGAACCCTTTGATGCATTTCATGCCAGGAAATGGGAGGAGGAACAAGACAATGATACCAATTTGTTGGAAATTAGCAACATTCTTCAACTGCTGTAGAAAAGCAAGGAAAATAGCTTATTTCACAGAAATTTAGAGAGGGAGAAAAGATAGTTTTCCATCAATCATTATGTATGGATGCATTAGTGAAACAGAGCACAGGAAGGGGGTTTTTGGGTGTGAATTTGACTTGAGTCTGTATTTGCAGTCCTTCTGTACCTGTTTTAGTGCACCACTGCTACCCTTCTGAAGCATTGTCTTCAGGGTGTCAGGTTGTGTGTAGCACTTGCGATGCGGATGCAGTTTGCCCCCTCTGCCTGCCGAAGATTGGCAACTGGTACAAACTTTGTTACTTGTTAAGCCCCAATGTAGAGAGGTCCAACCAGTTGCACTGGCATCCTTCCCTTTTTATGCTCCATCAGCAGGTAATATAGACACACTGAATCTGCTGTGATTATTTGAAGTTGCATTTTCGACAAAAAAATTCGACACTTTGTCCAGTATGTGTCAAGTAACTGTTTTTGTTTATTTGAGCTTTTCTCTGCCATTGGTATATTATTTTGTTAGATAAAAGACTAGCATTCTCTCATAAAAAAGAGTTCTAATTATAGAAAAAAATCTCTTACTTTTATGAGCTTTTGACCTCAGAAATATCTTATGAATACACTAAATGCTCACAATTGGGTTTGTATCTTGGAAAAAAATATTTAAAAGCATTTTAGCAGATCCCTGTTGATTGCATACTGGAGAAGTCTACTATTCCAGTGAATGCATTCTTCTTAAAGTTAGCAAAATTTACATTTATGTGAATTTGAATAACTATTGAAGTTAGTGACTTTGAGGTACCTACGTGATAGGTAGAGAGATAATTGATCGAGATAGGTAATGCATTTATCTACCTACTTACCTATATTTCTGTGAAACTTTTTTGGCCAGTTCAGCATTTTTGCCATTTAATCAAGCAAAGACGGTGGAAACTGAGCAAAGAGATTTGCGTATAATTGGATTGATGAGGATGAAGAATTTTACTGAGGTGTAAATATATTTCTTCTGCAACCAAAGCAGAATGTTTTGCTTGCCTGTCCCAGATGGCTTCCTGTAGGAAGATCATATTTAGACTGAGGAACAGACGTTACTTATTTGAGGACATTTGGGAGTCTTTTATGGATTATGTTCATAGAGCAAAAGCTGCTTTGTAGAGATGCTTGACATTGCAATCCTACACATGTGTAATTTGGTTTTAACTTTGCGTTTGTGAAATAGATTAGAAGAAGTGATTCATTAAAATATTGGAAAATAAGGACTTAATAGTGAGTGATGTAAAATGAATATAAATTATTAATAATACAAAAATACCAGAAAAGCTAAGTCTGTCTGGTGAATGCCAACCATACATGCAATGTAACCAACATGTAATGGGTTAATGTTTTTTGTGTAGATGACCTGTTCCTGAGTTGATATTTTAAGAGCTCTTTTTGAAGACTATATTGGACAGAAGCGTCACTGTTTATCAGTAGAAGTGTGTGACTCTTTAGTGCCTTGTTTCCTTCATAAATGTATTGATCAAAGTGATTCAAAGGAAACACGTTTTCCCCTAGTTCTCCATTTTCTTTATGTCCATCTTATGGCATAATAGTTGATACCTGACATCTTCAATAACTTAATCTTCACAGAATTGTGGTTGCATATTGTATGTTGCCCTCCAAATCTGGCTTGTTCACTCCCTTTTATTGTTTTGGTGGGATAGGATTATTTTTTTGATGAGGGGGAAGAAGAGTTGCCTGTTTTCTTGCAAAATTCCTATTCTTTGCTTTCAACTATCTGCTATTATTAGTTACTTACTGTACTATTTATCCCATCACTTAATGGAGAAAAGTTATGCTTGTCACTGATACACATGTTTATATTATTTTTTTACTCTGCACTAACTATAGGTTGGAAAAGGAAGAACATATAAATCACTACTATTTCTCTGTGATTTAAAACCATCCTGTTCCCGGACATAGTTCACTTAATTCCTCCTTTTTCTTAAACAATATGTGACATTGTTCTCTTTTCACTGCCAAATAGTTATTTTATGGAGTATGTTTGGACTTAAGGGAGAGAAGAGGAATCTTTTTGCTGACTTATAAGATCCACGATAAAGGATCAGGTTAGCCAAACCCTACTCACATCCCGGTAAGCAGACATATATTTTTGTATTTTTTGTAGGTGGATACAGTGCAGACTACGCAGCACCCTGGCCACATTGAGGAATCATGTAAAATGAATGTATGTGCTCGTAAGTGAATTATTTATGAAATGAAGCTCCAACTCTAAGGGATGTTGGATCACAAAATACGGAACTCTCTTTACTCTCATGTTAAGAAATTGATTCCCGGGGGCAGGGTTACTGCAGAACTAAGTGGACCTTGAAAGCAAAGCTATTAAAAAAAAACTAAACCAACAACACATGATAAATAATTTTTAAAAACACTGAAAACAAGAGATTAAGATTACATTTTGGATGCATTGGAGAGATATTAAACAGAGTCAAGAATCCAAACCAGAAAAACAAATGGTATGTGAGAATGGTTTGGTAAACAGAAATGATCATAAGTGGAGGAACAGGATCAAATACCATCTAATATAGGAGTATGAATAGGATGAAAAACTCACTGTTTTCTGCTTTGTTCCATCTTTGAAAGGACTGAAATTTGACTAGATGATTGCTTCAATTAGTAACTGGGAGATGAGTGTGAACAAGATTGAATTTTCAGTATTTGAATCAAGGAAGTATTTGTGATTTGCTGGAAAAAAAAAAAAGGACAACCCTGATGATGTGCTAGATAAACAAAGATAAAAGATGTATACCTCAGGACTGAATTTCTGGAAATCCAGATATAGTCTTAATATTTGAAAACCTTTGTACTGCTTGGGGATGTGGGACACAGTACAGGAGAGGAATTAGGTGAAGCAGTCTTGGGCCCTTCAGTTTTTCCTAAGAAGAATGGCTCTACAAGGAAATTGAGGTAGATATAAAGGATAAACCAAAACATGCCAAATGATTCTATAGGCACAGGGAAATCACCAGTCACTCACATGTATACACATACAATTTGGTGGTTAAACATATGTTAATTCACTTGGCTAGAGCACTCTTGACTAGAAGAATTGTGCCAAGGATTTTACAATTGCCAACGTCAAAACCACATGTAGGGAACACCTCTGACTCTGCAGTCATTCTTAAGCTATACACATCATGTAAAGACAAAGACTATAGTGCCAACTCCAATTTTCTATATACAAATATCATTTTTTTTATATTTTATATATATATGGATATTACAGTATATAGTATATCAGATTATGATTTAAAGAAAGGAAAGGCTGAATATTTTCTCCTAAGTAATTTATTTACTCATATCCTCATCTTTATCATAAGGAACAACAAAAGAAGGTACTTTAAGTATTAATAATCTTTCAACAAGCTCATTTTTTTATGAATAAAACATAACTTCAGCCCATTCAAGTTTCTGATGTAAAGCTGATGTGAGGAAACTATATTGTGTTTGTAACTAAAGTGTATATTATCGCTTGCCTTGCTTCATAGTATGGCTTTTCAACTGTATGAACCACAATGCTGAAAAACACTTTTTCTCTCTTGTTATGCATTTATGTCTGAATTAGCTCACCCTTTGTGTTTATCCCTTCAAAACTGGTAGTCTGCCACTTTTTTTCCACTTGTAGTAATTAGTTCCAAGTGGAGGAATTTATGATACAGTAGGGGCTTTGACCTCTTTATTGTGCTGAGATATATTATCAAACTTCAAAGTCTGTATACTGCTACTGTATTGATTTTGTTTTCTGTGAACAAAATCAATGAGTAAAATTAAAATAAAAAAAAAAATCAATTCTTTCATTTTTGAATTGATTCAGGTTTTCTACATGTACTTTGTTTATTTAACCTTGATTGCTAGTCTGGAACTTGTTGAAAGCAGAAACACATTAAGACCTTTAGTAATTCTGCAGAAAATAAACCTATGGAAATTAACAAAATACAGAGAGAAAGGATTGAGAAGGAAAAAGATGTAAAAGACATCAAGAAAAGCATTGTTCTCAGTTGGGATGCATTGTTTAGGAATATCAAAGAACCTACAAAAAATAGCACTAACAGCTTTCTCAGAAAAATTGGCATACAAATTGTTTCTTTTCCATTTTCTAGCCCTTTCCTTTAATTCAATACATGGTTAGAAATGGCATATGAGACACGTGCAATCCATTGATAGTATTTCAGGAGTTCAGAGCAGTTGCAAAGCTTACCTAAAGATGAGAAAATATGACAAAATATTTGACATGTAACATTTTGTTGAATTAAATACATCAAGTATGCAAATATATCTGTGAAAAATTCAGCCTTTTTTTCAATATAGATATTATCTTAGTAAAAAAGAAAAAAAAAAGAAAAGTTTAACCTGGAAAGTTTAAAGAGAAATATTAAGGACCTCTGGTCAGCTTCTTATCTCAAATACAGAAAGTCTGTATTTCAATAAAATTATCTTGCAACTGGGAATAAAATCAAAATTGTGTCTCCTGTGTTCATTGCAATTTCATTCTTCTATGTTTAATTTTCTGGTCAGAAGCAATTACCAAGAGAGGATCCTTGAAAAACATTGTGCAACTACTGTAATTTTCAGATTTCATAGAGTTTAGCAGCCAGGAGGTTTGTATGGAATAAAAGCACTTTTATATTGCCTCCTGCTACAACACCAATGGGGAAAGGTCAGCAAATCAGTGGGAGACCAAATGAAGGATTTTTTCTTGTGTGACATCAACTTGCAAGACACTGGGAATTTCAGAATTACAAGTGGTGATATAGCTTTTTTCAACTATTTCTTTCCTCTTTGCCTCCTACGGCTGCTTCATTGTCAGGCAATGTCTTTTTTTTCTGTCAGAATGAGGGAGTGAAAGCCTATTTGTGACAAGTGACATTCTACTTTCTGTTTGCCATTGTCCCTCATGGAGGAGAAAAAAAAAGTACATCCATATGCCTTTCATTTTCCCACCTTTTACGAGCTTAACTTAAAGCTTTTAAAGCCAGATCTGACTTGTCTTACTCATATGAACAGGCCAAATAAACCCGGCGACACTGCTTGTATGAGTAAAGACAACTCTTCTTTTAGTATCACTTCATTCTCATGTCTGTTTTACACAAGACCGCTAAAAAACCAAGGTGTGCCAGCAGCAAACTATCAGGAGAGGTGTGATACAGGGTCATTTTAGCCAGTTAAAACACAGGTTAGATAAATTATTTGTAGGAATAATATAGGAAGCGGCAACCAATGGGAAATGGAGCTGTGTGGCAGTAGATCTCTTCTCTCCTCTTAATGGTTGTAGGTCTGGGAAGGGTGCACTGTCACAGATTGTAGAGGTGCTCTCACTGCTGTCACCAAACAGTTTAAAATCTTCACTTCAGATTTCTCAGGCTTACTTAAAACCTCCATCCCTGCTCTTCCCGCTAACTTCATTTAGGCCCATAAACGCAGACATTTGGATTTGCCCACTCGCCATTTAAATGTCTAGTGTGATAATCCATACTTTAACTGTTTGAGAGTCATTAAGTTGACTGAATTTTGCTGAGCTAATAAAAGATAGCTTTGCACTCTCAAATGCAGTGGGTACATTTAAATTTCCAATGTATAGTTATTATTCATACTTACAAACTTAAGATAATCTCCCTCTGCAAAGGGGGAAAAATTAACCTGTTGTGCTTGCAGGCCTTATATTTGACTTTTGACATTACATTTAGGGAAAACTGTAATTATGTAAAACGCTGTTCCAGTTCGATACAATTCTCAGTATTTTACAAAAATTTATGTTAAGAGTGTAATGTGATGAATGCCTTAACCCTTTCTAACACCATGAATATGCCTACGTGGTTTCATTGGTTAAAATTAAGCTATTTGTTTCAGTTAGAATGTGTCTGAAAATATCAAGAAACCACAACCAAATTACTATTCTTCATCATACCCCAGGAAATCACTATTTCAGCAGTGAGTTTCTTTTGATCCGTGGTTCCTAGAAATGGCATCAGAGCTATCCATCACAGGAAAGCAGTTTGTTGCCCTTTCTAAGGGAGTTATGATGCTAATGGGGGGGGAAAAAAAAGTTCGTTATGTTCCCTGGCAGTTTCAACAGAGCCCTCAGTATTTTTCAGAGGTGGAATTTGAGGAAGGCGTTAGTGTTTTCAAATCTAGTTAAAAATTAATTTTCTTCCAAATCAGATTACTTTTCACATTTAAACAGCTGCAGTTTAGCCCAGTAACACCATTTTGAATAGCAAGTGACAACCAAGCCAATTTCCAAAAGATTTCTATTATTTATTATTTATACATAGTAATACTATATTTATTTATATATTATCTTTGAGAAATACAACGGAGGAAAATGTTCTGAAGCATTTCAGTAAACCTAATTATGCTCTTATCAGGCTTAATTATCTCTTTATGTTACATTTTGCAGAATCCCTATTCAGGAAAGTATCAGGACTTTAAATTAAATTAGCTTTTGACACAAAGTAACCTTTTTTAAACTGTGAAACCATATACAGACAATTGTTGTTTCTGGGGAAAAAAAAAGTATCTCTTCTTGAATACTGTTCAAAGCAATTTTATTTTAGCAAATATGAGCTGAAGAGTGGTATATAGACTCAGTAACTTCAGAAGACTGTGTGGGCAGTAGTTTTACATCATAAATGTCCATCTGCTTTTCCTTTTTACTGCTGGAGGAACGATGATTTACTTGTTATCCGCCCCTGTATTGTGAGAATAGTAGAAGTTTATAGGGAATAAAGATAACTCCAGCCTGATGTCTCCCAGTCTCGGCTTCCACCCCTAAGAAGGGAGTCAGCCTGTAACCAGTTGCAGATGTATGATTTTAACTGGAGGACTATGATTATTGCAAAGCTTGGTGTCTCATCTAAACTGGCTGTACAGTTTCACAACTGAGAGATTTTATGGAGAGAAGTGAGTGTTTCGGGGTGCCTGTTCATGTCTGCCTGAGTTGATTTTCTAATATTGAGGATGAAACCCTTTTTGGTGTCTCTCTCCCTGAGATGACAGAGAGACTTGATCTCAGAGGAACTTTAAACGTGTTCAAGCTCAAAATATTTCTCCGTTTAAGTTTAATGTCAGTTGACATGGAACATGTTTAAGTAGAGATGTCTTATCTCTCTTGATTTGCTTTAGTATATGTCTAATGATAGAAGATAGTTCATGTATTTGACTTTACCAACCTCACAATGCCATTTCTACAGAGGGACAGAAAGCTTGTCTTGTATTAGCTGTTGTAGGGCTAGAAACCAGGAGATTTAGTCTTCGTTCCTAGGTCTGTGGACTACAGACTAGGTCTAGGTACCCACCTTGGTCTCCTAGACCTAGGTCAAGGTACCCACCTCTTCAGGGCTACACCTGTGAGAACAGAGAATATATTTTCGTTACCTCAGTGAGAGAAAATTGTTTGATCCCTTTTGTTTTGTGAACTGTTTATAAAGTGTGGTAATGAGATCTGTAGAAAAGTCTGTAAAGACTAGCATGATATTGTAGAAATACTTTAATGTCTCTGTTTCACTGAAGTTGCAAGAACTGGTTTTCAGAGCAAATTCTTTTTTTTTTTTTTCTGCTTTACATCTATAGACTGCCTCCTGGCCAAATTGTTTGAAACAGATATTAATTTTCATCATTATGTATATGGGACACTTCTGTATATATACTTCAGTGCACTTTCATCAAAGAATGCTTTAGATTTAACCATGCTGCATTTAAGAAAAAAAATATTTTATAGGCTACCTTTTTTTCCCTAAAATATCATATTAGGGAAGCAAATGAAACTTATTATTTGATGTTGGTTTCAAACACGGATAGCCTATTTTTTTTTTATATAAGCATTTCCAACTGTGAAGTGTGAAAGTATTGACGTTGTTAGTGGGTAAAGATTTTCAACAAATCAGGGAAAAAAAACATAGTATGGAAGTAACTAATTCAATAATATTGTGAAACCGTTGATTATGTACTCAGTGCTGGCAGCGACACAGCTATACCTAAGCTTTGTCCTGAGGAGCCTGCATTATAAAGAGAAAACTAGACAAGCTGTGGGAGACTCGGTGTTTTTCTTGTTTGCCTTTATCCTGCTTCCATCCCTCATTCTGAAATACTCCCCACGGAGGGCATTAGAAAGTTGTGAATTAAAGCTCCAGGGAGTCTGAAAGAAGCAGCTATAGGCAGTGCGATGGAATTAAAAGGGTAGATTTCCTGGTGCAATTATTCAGGTATTCCCTATGCATAATGAAGAGTGCAGAAAGGCTAGCTAAAGGAGAATGCAAATAGAAGAGTTACACGTGTCTGTGAAATTCATGGCATGTCGTGACATCGTGCCATGCTTTCCTTGTGTTTCACATGCTTAAAGGCATCTAAAATTGGTCTGAGCATCTTGCAGAGACAAGGAGTTGATAGTCGCTGGTTACCTGTTGAGTTCAGGTTGTTGTCTTTCAGAGATGATCAATTCTGGGTATTTTTATGAGTCTGACCATAGTTCCTGAGCAAAGCTCGTGCCTGTGTTATGTACAGAGATCAGAGCGTTTCCAAAGAACCTGAAGTGTATGCAGGGAGCTAAAGCAAATAAACTGTTTCGGAGTTTATTTTTGGAGTGTTTTTCTAATGTGGATGGTGTCCATCTCTGGCATTAATATTGAAATAATAAATAGTAAAAAATAGGTGTGATACTAATGAACTGAATTTTAAATTTTAATCTCCCATTTAAAAGTAAATTTACCTTCTAAATATAGTATTAGATTTTAAATATGACACAATTTCATTTTGTATTGTCTTGTGGAACACTTCCATGCAGCCTTCTGCACTTTGCTTTGAATCATTGTCACTGAAATTAGAACTGTCAGTGAGCAGCACCAGATTTTGATTTCATTCGAAAAGTAGCTTCTAGTAGGATGGCTTTTTGAAAAATATATACTGTTTTTATACATGTTGTTAGGGTGATTTTTATATTAATTTGTTTGCAGTCCCTTTGACTGAGCTTCGTGGCTTATTTCAGTATGTTATGAGGTAAAAAGAGCTTTCCAAAAATAGGGTTTACAACCATGGGAGGTCAGACAGTAGTGTCAGGACCTCTGCTTCATAGAATTCATTACTGTAAGTGATGCGAGAAGTCGATACATTAGCAAGATTTAAAAGAAGATGGAAGATTTTTGAAAAGCCATTTAGGTTATTAACTTTCTAGAATTCCCTTGATATTCTGTTTTAGATGTCTGTATATACACAACACATGCATACAATGGGGCGTATTTCTGTCCTGTTGCGTGTCTCAGTAAAGGTTGCATTTATGGCATTAAGCTACATTGATTTTCAAATGAATAATCTATAACGGTGTGGTTTACTACATAGAACTGAGAGGTGGGAGTTGGGGGGTCTTGCTGATGACACTGACCTGCATTTCTGTGGGAAAAGAAGTCACCTCAGCTTTCTGTGCCTTTAACTGTCTGGTGTATTAAATAGGCATAAAAAGTCTTACATTACAGGATGTGATGAGGATTGCTTAAGTAAGTGCTATTCATGATTTGTGAGTGTCAGTGGGAATTTGCTGATTGCCCTTATATTACAAAGTTTTGGGACACTCCTCATCTGCACATCTGCGGTTCTCAGTTCTTTTGTATGTTGAAGTTGAAAAATCAGAATCTTGAGCTCTGGCATAATAATTTCAGCTTTACTATTTTTGGTATACTGATTTTTTTCCCATTACTATGATGTAAAAAAAAAAAAAAGAAAAGGGCAGAGAATTGTCCTTAAAATGTAACCGTTTCATTTTTGTCTAATTTATTGGAAATATAGTAAAAAATTTCTCTTTTAACTCACTTGGTACTGACTGTGCTGAATCTCTGATATTCTGGCCATGTTGAACTGCACCGAGACACAATTCCAATAGCTATTATAGCGCACGTGGGAAATAGGGTTGAATTTTCAAAAATGCTTACTATAACTTACTCCAGTGATTAACTCTTTAAAAATTATGACCCTTATGTGTCAGTACTAGACAGATGTACAGATGGTTATCCACATCTTGCAATAACCAGTGTGGATTCAGCTGGGTGGCAGGTGGGAAGATTCTGGACATCTGTATCATCTCTCTGGCTTGTGCATCTGTCTCTCAGGGCCTGTCCAGCTGCAGCGGCTGCGTCCCCACATGCCATAACCAGGAAAGGAAAAGCAATTGGAATTCTAGTCCCCAGACATAGACATCAATGGCTGGCACCTGATACGGAATTTCTAACTCACTGTGTGTGTTTCATGGGTTTTGCACATCAACAGACTTTTTTATGTTTCACATCTCTAATGCCTCAGTGTACACTTCCAAATTTTCATAGTACCCCTTTGCAATACTGCATTTTATTATAGGACAGGATATAAATATAGGTTGTTTTTTTTTTCCCTACAGGATGATATAGCGAATAATGGTACCTGATACCATATATATGGTGTGCGTATATGTATATATATGATGTATATATATACACACCAATATAGTAGTGATACCATTACTATATTAAAAAATGGAAGATCAAATTATCGCTAGATCTTTTGATACTCAGTTTTACAATCCATTGCAATTCTGCTGAAGAGATTTGTACTTTGTGTAGCTGGAACGGCTGTCAATCATGCTTCCCTCATCTATTATCTTATTCAAATTAATACTAGTAAGCTTGAAATATCATAAGTAGCTTTAGTCCTTCTATAATCTACTTTTAATAGGAGGAATGAAATACAGTCCATATGGTAACCTGGATGATCTGTCTTGAATTATTTTTGGGATAAGATCAAATACCTACCTGAGTTTTGGTTACATACCCAATCTCAAATTATTTTCATTAAAAATTAAACTCTCCTTTAAATACACTTTGTCTGAGGCCATCTGTTGATTTCATAAATCCTAGAGCCCCAGTTCTTGTACTGGATAAACCTCTCCCACGCTAGCTTACCCTGGAGGTTAAAACAGGAGAGGTGGCAGTTGTGAGAGGGGCTTGAAGTAAAAGGGTGAACAGCATTTAGCTTTTTAAATACCTACTTTTGACTCAAGAAAGTAAAAGAAAAAGGTGTCTCAGTGACTTCAGTGGGTTCTGGGTCAGATCTCAGTATGTAAACTGGCAAATTGTCTAATGTTGGGTATAACTAGATGAGGCTAAATAGTGTGCTACTCCTTATTAGAGACTTTTCTATGTAATGGTATCAACATAGAATAATAACACATATTTTGTATTTTTATTAAGTGATGTGTTTCTACTAATTGAAAGAGTAGAGACAGAAAAAAAAGGTGATTTTTAAAATGTAATATTCATTTAAATCTCTAGGGGTTTCAGACTTCTGTTTGAAACAATAGTACTACGTTCCTGTTTCTGAACTAGTCATTAAGAAGAATCCACGGTAGAGTAATCATAATTTTGACTCCCCTTTATAATTACTGATCCATTTCTGTATTACCCTGTCAAGAGACTACTGTAGCTGCTTAAAAAGAAGCCTGGCTTCAGCAACGAAAAAGCAGCACATTGTTCATTAAAGCTAACAGCAAGCATGCAAATCCTAAAATAATTTATCGCCTGGGTGGTGGTGGTGGTGTGCTTCTAAATCAGGGGGTTCCAATCAAGCTGTGTGCAGTCTGCAGTGATACAAAGGACTTTTTTGATTGTCAGAAGGTGCTGTGTGCTAGTAGGTTGACTACATTCCAATGGCAACGTGAAGTATTGTGAAAATATTGAGTCTAAATATATGTAAAAATTCCTTGTGTTATTTTTTTTTTTTTGTAGACTCCAGACAGTTGAACATACAAGAAGAAATTATATTTACTTAATTTTTTCATTAAAGTTGGTGGATTGACCAAAGGTATCACTGTCTGTCGCTGAGAGCTGTTGAAGTGTCTATTTTTTATTATGATATAACAATAGTATCACTTTCCTTAGAGTGATATGTGAGCTCTGGAGAGCATAATGGACTTCCAGGGCCTTTGAGAAACACCATTATGTTTTTACTGATTTTGTATTAAATAAGTACCAGCCTGTATTTGTGGGTTAATATATGCATACCATTTGGAACGTACTTAGTGGCATTATGTAATTCACAGATGTTTTATTATTCATAGTACTGTGCATTCATAGCTCTCTGTAGTCACTGTTGTGCAAAATCTAATGAGGGAGATTCTGTGTGTCTTTCGCTGGCCTTTTAGACTTGTCAAACTCTCATTCAGTCAATTCAAATCACAAACAGTGGGATGTAGTGCCCTTTTCTGATTTTTTTTTTTTTCTATTCGACTGATGGAGTGGAAAGGAGTAGAAGTATTGACTTCTCATAATTTGTGTATGCATATTTCCTGTTGTAAAAATACAGGGGAGGACATAAGAAAAATAAGATCTTATCTCTCCCCTGTATTTGGGTTGTACTGTAATTTATCCCTTTGAGAGGGGATAAATTATCTGTAGTAGAAGTATCAGATAAGGATTTTATACACACTTCTCTACAGCGTTATAGACAGAAGTGAACAAAAACAAAATTAGAAAGCTCCTCTGTTTCTGTTGTTGCTGTTGCTGTTGTTTTAAATCATATTAGAAATGCTTTCTCCAGCTGGTTTACCAATTCACTCTCCTTGATTTCATCATCTGATCAGCACCAGGCCAACAGCTGATGGAAGAGAAAGTCGGTGTTACTGATTGCGGTGGCATTTATCACTTTCTATTAATATAAAAACCACAGTGCCTCAGTGCTGTAGTTCCACTGAGGAAATCATAACTCACAGGAATTCAATGATGCCCCAAAATCCTCACTAGAATCAGAATTTTAATTTGAATTTTGTTACCTTTTTTTTTCCTGACTAAAACCCCATATCTTTTTTAGTTTGTTTCTTATTATTCATACCTTTTCTCTGCAACTCCTGCATTCTTCATCCCATTTTTCTGAACTAGTTTCTTATCTTCATTCCTGGTTGGTTTGACTTTTTGGACTGTGTACCTGCGAAGTTTGTAATCTCGGGGTTTTTTTCTGCCACCATATTTATCCATGTACCATTTTAGTTTCTTGCATGTTATTTTATCGTTTTAATTATTGCCATGAAATACAGTCTTTCACTTGGTAAAAAATTTATTCATACTTAAACTTTCAGTGTTTTAGGTTTAGCTCGCAGCTTTTTTACATACAGTGGCAAGTTCTTGGCATAACAGTATTCCTTAGTTTTCCTGTTTTTCCATGGGGAAGTATTCTTCCCTGGAAATGCTAGTGGTGAAAATCTAATCTTCCTCTGTTTAAGCTCCCTGTTGTACAGCTTTGTAGAATCATAGAATGGTTTGGGTTGGAAGGGATCTTGAAGATCATCTGGTTCCAACCCCCCTGCCATGGGCAGGGACACCTCCCACCAGACCAGGTTACTCAGAGCCCCATCCAGCCTGGCCTTGAACCCCTCCAGGGATGGGGCAGCCACAGCTTCTCTGGGCAACCTGTTCCAGTGTCTCACCACCCTCACAGGAAAGAATTTCTTCCTGATACCTAATCTAAATCTCCTCTTCAGTTTAAAACCATTTCCCCTCATCCTATCACTCTAGTCCCTGATCAAGAGTCCTTCCCCATCTCTCCTGTAGCTCCCTTTAGGTACTGGAAAGCCATTATAAGGTCTTCCTGAAGCCTTCTCTTCTCCAGGCTGAACAACCCCAGCTCTCTCAGCCTGTCTTCATAGGAGAGGTGCTCCAGCCCTCTGATCATCTTTGTGGCCCTCCTCTGGACCCGTTCCAACAGGTCCATGTCCTTCCTGTGCATAAGACTCCAGAGCTGGATACAGTAGTCCAGGTAGGGTCTCATGAGAGCAGAGCGGAGGGGTGGAATCACCTCCCTCTCCCTGCTGGCCATGCTTCTTTTGATGCAGCCCAGGATGCAGTTGTTATTCTGGGCTGCTAGTGCACATTTCCAGCTCATGTTGAGCTTCTCGTCCACCATCACCCCCAAGTCCTTCTCCTCAGGGCTGCTCTCAGTCCATTACGGGTCTGCCATCTCCGACTGCCTGCCTTTGTGGAAAAGAAAGGTGTAGTCCTGTGTAGCTTAACCTATCCCCGACTCTAATGTCTTGCAGGAAAAACAAAGCAGGTTGCTATGTTCTACCTCTCTGTGTTGTGCTAGTGATAGCCTTGCATTTGCAGAATCTGGGATCGGTATTAGGAAAGTAAATACATTGAATAATGAATTTGACAGTTTTGTAAATGCAGTACTTTTCCACTTTAAGTGTTTGTGAAACTGTGCTTTTGATTTATTTAGTATTCAATCATTCACTTTGATGTTGTGTTCATTTATATACCACTTCAGTAAATAAACATGTAAAGCCCTTTCGAGCTAATGATAAACTTCAGTCCAGATGCCCATAGGAGTCTGATGACAAACCAAGGAACAGAGAGACTAATGTAAAGTCTGAGACATGTACGGAAAAGTTGAGTTTCTGTCACATTTAAGAGGAGTTAATGTAAGAAGCGGGTAGGAAAAGTGATTTTTTTTTTAAATCTCCCATATCCAGTGAACTTCATGTGAGGGATGCTCTTGAAAACATCCTTCCTTCTGTGCTAGCATTCTGGCTTCCTGTGACAGTGTCAGTGACTGACAAGCTGCAGCCTTCACATTGCATGAGGGTATAATATTCCAACTTGCTTTTCAGAGCTGAGTTGTCTTTGTAATATTTTCTAATGAGGCTCTGAGAATGTGAATGTTGGGTGGTCCAAAAAATACTTGGAAGTCTAACAGTGATCCATGCTTAAAATATTTAGGATGTTCCTACTTTCTTGCTGAGCAGAAGGGGCAGAAAACACAACTTGCAAAAATGTAAGGAATGGCAAGCCAATGGTATTTCAGCAAAACAGCTTACATAAAGTCCCCCAAATGGTGAAAAAGGGCTTTTTTTTTTTTTTTTCCCCTTTTAATCTACTGGAGCCCTAGTGGGTATGTGTCAGAACGGAACTCCTCATGCAAGCAGGCAATGCAATTCATTCTAATGATGTGCTCTGCTTCCGTCACTCGGTTACTCTGTGATGAGTAATGGATAAAAGTTTTTAACGGTTTTATATCTAAATTTGAGGAGCAGCATATCATATTTGCTATAAATATAAAATATAAACCAGGAATTATTTCAAAAGGGGTGTCTGTTCTTTGAGGGCTGGAGGACTTTCTAACCTTTTAGTCCATTCTCTCTCATGTCTGGGCAGGAAACTGAACGGACATAGCTGATCTCACTCAGGGAGAGTGACACCATCTTCACCCCATACAAGGACATCAAGAAAATTTCCAGTCATGGAGATCATGTTGTCATACACAGGAGAAATACAGGAGTTAGATTCTGGCTCTGGTTCTTTGTCGGCACGATAGCAATTTCCAGATTTAGGTCTGATGAATATAAATGGACAAGAATATGTATTCTACACAGTGTCTAAAGAAAAATGCCCAGGGCAAGCTAGCTTCCTTTTGGTTTTATGTGAAGAAATGTAAAAAGCAGCATTTAGTTTCTCCTTGTGTTTCTTCCCCTAGAGCTTTTTCTTCGTTCACTAAGCTCCCCTACTGGAGACAGTTTAGGATTTTTCTGTTTCAGATTTTTGCTTTTGTGTATGTAGAGAACACTTCAATGGAGGAATAAGGAAGATGGATGAGACAGTTGATACGTTGAAACAGGGCTGCTCGCTGCAATGCCAAAGGAAGACAGGTGGAGAAAAATACAAATAATGAACGAAACCCAACACGTGGTTCTCTAAAGGGGAACATTTTTGTCTCTATGTAAATGTTCCAGTTCTCAAACTTGAATCCAAAATAATAATACCTCTTAAGTGGAGGATGCTGAAAGAAACTTAGCTGATTTGAAATGAAAAAGTAAATCCTTCACATAAATATTTGTCGTGGGTTGATGGGAGAAACCATGACAGTTGACCTTGGCTGGAGGCCAGGTGCTCACTGAGCAGCTCTATCACTTCCCTCCTCAGCAGGATGAGGGAAAAATGCCTTATTTGCCTTAACCTTTAATAGTAAGACCAGTTGTTCTCCAGGTACCCAGCCCCCTGAGCTGGAAGACAGGGATGGGGAGCAGAACGAAGCCCCCATAATTCAAGGGGAAATGATACTACAGTACTTAGACACACACAAGTCTATAGGGCCAGAAGGGATCCACCCAAAGGTACTGAGGAAGCTGCTGGAAGTGCTCACCAAGCCACTTTCTATTATTTATCAGCAGTTCTGATAAACTGGGGAGGTCACAGCTGACTGGAGGTTAGCAAATGTGACGCCCATCTACAGGAAGGGCAGGAAGGAGGGTCTGAGGAACTAGAGGCCTGTCAGTCTCATCTTGGTGCCAGGAAAGATTATAGAGCAGATCATCCTGAGTGCCATTATGCAGCACGTCAGGACAACCAGGTGATCAGGCCTGGTCAGCATGGGTTCATGAAAGGCAGGTCCTGATTGACAAACCTGATCTTATTCTATGACAAGGTGTCCAGCTTAGTGGATGAGGGAAAGGCTATGTTTGTCATCTGCCTAGACTTTAGTAAAGTCTTTGGTGCCATTTACCACAGCATTCTCCTGGAGAAACTGCCTGCTCATGGCTTGAATGGGCATACTCTTCTCTGGGTAAGAAACTGGCTGGAAGGCCAGGCCCAAGCTGTTCTGGTGAAAGGAGCTCACTTCAGTTGGCAGCCGGTCACGAGTGCTGTTCCTCAGGGCTCAGTATCAGGGCCAGTTCAGTTTAATACCTTTATCAATGATCTGGATGAGGGGACTGAACGCACCCTCAGTAAGTTTGCAGATGACACCAAGTTAGCTGGGAGTGTTGATCTGCTGGAGGCTGGAAAGGCTTTGTGGAGAGATCTGGACAGGCTGGATGGATGGGCTGAGGCCAACAGGATGAGGTTCAGTAAGGCCAAGTGTCGGGACAACCCCATGCCGCGCTACAGGCTTGGGGAAGAGTGGCTGGAAAGGTGCCCAGTGGAAAAGAACCTGGGGGTGTTGGTCAACAGCTGGCTGAACATGAGCCAGCAGTGTGCCCAGGTGGCCAAGAAGGCCAACAGCATCCTGGCCTGTATCAGAAATAGCATGGCCAGCAGGACTAGAGACTAGAATTCATTGACTGTTGTTGACCACTGTTCATGCTGCACATTGCAGGAAGGCAGTGCAGTTGTACTTTTAAGGTGCTGTGAAGAAGTAACAATATTGGAGTAGAATGATTAGCAGATTGTAACATTTTAGTAGGATTTATTTATTCTGACATAGAAACAAGTTTTAAGCAAGTTGTTTGTTTGGGGACATGTTTGGGGAGACAAAATCTTCTGTGTAGTTTTACGACCTGCCTAATGGTCTCTTTCCAAGTACTTAGTATCCTCCCCTGGCTGAGGCTAGAAATACTATTCTCAGTATTATCAAGGCAGGAAATCTTTAATCTCTTCATATTTTTAATCATGATCTACCCCTAGCCCCTGCTCGTTTAGGGATTATTTTTATTTTTAAGACTGTCTGCTGAAACTCTTAATAAAAGAGCTGCAAAACTTAACCAAATACTTACGACACCATAATTGTTATGGGGCTAGGTATTTGGCTAGAATAAGAGAGATGTGCAGTGATCAACGTACACACTTAAAAAATACTGTTATTAATTTCTGTGCTTGTCAGGCAAGTAAACATGGTAGCAGAATGTGGCAAAGTTTTTCTTAGATTTTATTGTCTTTCATGGTTTTTTTGGGATGAATTCCAACCTAGAAAACCGAAAGAAATTCCTCCCCTTTTACTCACAATGTGATGTATAAGGCATAAAGAGATAAAGCCCTTTCAGGATGAACCTAGGTAAAAGTATAGGAAAATAGCAGAAAAGAACTAAGGAGGGCCTGGTTTACATAAGCCGAATGTAAGAAAATGAAAACTCATGGGTGGAAATTCTGCAAATGTTTCAAACTTAATTCTGTCAATGTTTGTTATGTTTGTCTGTGATTTCCACCCACAAGACAGAGACAAAGCAACTGTTCTAATTCTTATAAACAATTTACCTTCTAGTTTCAAAAGCACTGATATTTGTAGTTTAGGTTAAAAAAAAAAGAAGAAGAAAAAAAAAAAAAGGTACTTTAAAAGAAATGGTAAGCAGAATACTTTCATAGTTCTTACGATGAAACAGTCCCTGTTCACAGCTCATATGACAGGTCTGGCAACATTATAAATCTTTCTAACCTTCTTATTCCAATTTAGCTATACTTGTGAGGATGTATGTTGAGGGCATCTTAAGCATAAAGAAAACGAAGATGCTAAGCTATAAAACAAATATGACAACAAGCATTTTTAACCTGTGTGGATTTGGAAAGGATTTATAGTGTATATCAAAGGGTAATTCCTCTGTGTCTCTCTGCTCTCAAGCAATTCACCTATGGATTTTTTTCAATGCTGGGAATGTTCTGTTCTGTTTCTCAACTCTTACATTCTAGAAAGCTGCATCGTTGAATATTTAAGAAATATGCAATATTGTCCATGTTGGCATATATATACACTCTTGAAGTATTTGGCAATTAGATTTATGTGCTAGTGTAGTGATACAGAAGAATCTCAGTTTTCCTTCCGAAGCAGCAGGGAAGGCTATGGAAATAGCATATACACCTTTGGCACCCATGAGTAAACAGTTATTCTGCCACCTTTTCTTTGCATTTAACTGCAGACGTATTGGTAAGCCTGTAAGGATGCTTAAGTCATACCTCTGCTCACCCTTAATGACTTAATGCTGGACTTTAAGAAATTAGGAGGTAATTGGGAAGTAGGAGGCAAAGAAGTCTTAAAATAGGTACAGTAGGAACAAAGTGAAACAGAACTTGAAGAGACAGAAACTACCTTCCCACCAGGAGACAAAGACAAAAAAAAAAAAAGCACCAATATACAAATAAATAAATAAAGGTGTAGGATGCAAGTATATGACAAAAAATCAAGAGGTATTTTTTGATTCCTTATATAGTCTTTAAATGACTTTGCAAAAGAAAAAAAAGTCTCATTAACACCTAAATTGGTAATGAAATGGGGCAGTGCAGTCCTGCTGTCAAAGCACAGTATCATCCCCTTTCAGTTTTTAGTTTATTGCTTGCTATTCAGCACTTGTTTACTTTGAATTTTAAAATTAAATTGAGGAGTAAGAGCAAGAAATTAGGTATTATTTTTGGTCAGAGTGATAAAAGTGAAGTTTGAAACAGCCTTCCGTACAGTGATACAAGCATAAGCAAAGGAGCAAAAAAATGCTTCAAAGGGTCTGTAACTCATGGAGCAAAGGAAGTAGAGTATTTGTTGATGCTTCTTCTTAGCCCACAGAAACTCTTCTGTATATATACCTCATAATTAGGGCTTCGTGTGCCTGCGGGGAGGGTACACAGCCAGGGAGCAGCCTTTATGCACAGCATGCTACCCTAGCAACCTGATAGATTTCCAGCAGAAATGTGTGTGGGAGTTAATACTGATCTTTGCAGAGTTAACCCATTTTCGGAGACAGAAGTACGCACAGCTGTTGTGGACTAGTCAGCATAGTGTGGTTTCTGAAAGCCCTAGGAAAATAACTTTGGGAAGGGACACTTTTTCAGGGAGTGGAGCGATAGGGTGCGGGAGAGTGGCTTTAAACTGAAAGAGGAGAGATTTATACTAGATATTAGGAAGAAATTCTTTCCTGTGAGGGTGGTGAGACACTGGAACAGGTTGCCCAGAGAAGCTGTGGCTGCCCCATCCCTGGAACTGTTTAAGGCCAGGCTGGATCAATGTGATCTAGTGGGAGGTGTCACTGCCCATGGCAGGGGGTTGGAACTGGGTGATCTTTAAGGTCCCTTCCAACCCAAACCATTTTATGCTTTTATGATTCTATGAACTTGGGCAGAGTGTGTTCTTATTGGTGTATATACCTGGATTTTTCTTTCCTCATCCACCAGATCTTTGTGCGGGGATTAATTTGACATCAGCCACATGAGATGATGCTCAACCAACTGTGCTTTTGACCTGTCCTTGGTTTGCTATTTATTTCTCACCTAAGTGTGATACGAGCTTTGAGTGTGTATTTTTCACACTTATACCAGATTGGCCTTTTTATAAGTGAATTTCCTATTTGTGTTTCTAGTGCTTCCGAAGAACTCCGAGGACATGTTTAAGGCATAGTTGGCTTTAACACATTGCATTATAAGCTTAGGCTACCCAGGGTCAGGTTTGCACAGCTGTCTAAGCTGCATTGATGGGGTGGCCAGCAGAGAGAAATAGCCATCTGAAACAGCTCTGCCAGTCCCAGCCAGAGCCCTGGGACTAATCTGAGTATGAGAAAAGGTGAATGAGCACAGAAGGGAGAGTGAAAAGGGTGAGGAAAGGAGAGGAATTCTTTGTCTCACTGAGAATTGACTCCAATAGTAACAGCTGGTTGGGACCAGAGTGTTCATATCTCCTGTCCTTACACTTTCCTCCAGTCAGAGTTGGAAAAACAGCACTACATGAGACTGAACAACGTGTACGTGTCTTTTGGCTGCGTTAATCTCATTCAGGATTTTAAAGACGTGGACTAGAATATCCCTCGTTGCTGTGCAAGGCGTGGGAAATTGCTCAGTGGTCAAGTTTGAAAGACTACAGAAGAGACAGTTCTCTGAATCTCTGACAGGCTGTAGGGACTATTTGCAGTTTGTATAATTTAATTTTTAACCACCAGAGGAAGAATTTATGTGCACAATTTCTGCCGTTATCCGTCCCCAAAGGAAAACCGCTGTATCACACTCTACCCAGTCCTCTGATAGCCTCATTAATCAGCAGAAAAAAAGATATGTATGATAGGAAGCCTATGTTTGTATACAGTCTCAATGACATAAATCTGTAAAAATTCTGATTTTAGCTGTCAATTTTATTGACAGAGTTATGAAAAGACTTTCACCGAGATACTTGATCTCTGAGAGTTGTATACAGCAGGGAGTTACGATTCTAGCTTTGCTGAACTTCAGTGGGTTTATCAGAAATAAAACTTGAGACCATCTCACTGAAAGTTTCATCTTGCCTTGTATTTGCATGTAAAACCTTAAAATACGTTCAGTGGATTCCAGTTAGGATCCCTGAATTCTTGCCTTGGATTTACTCATTGAAAAATGAGTAAATTGTTGAAGAAAACTGTTTGGCCTACATCCTCTGTTATTTTCACTGAGAAAAATTCAAATTGGTTTATACATAAACTAGGTTCGCTTAAGGTTCCGAACCCTATCTCTCTGGTAGTCAGCTTTCCACTGCTAGTCAAAACAGTATTTCTCTGTTACCTGGTTCCCTCTCAGTCTTTCTACGTACTTTGGAATTTTATATTGCTGTCCTTCAATACTACCATGTATTGGATCATCTTCCACATAAAACCAATAGTTTTACCGAAATCCCTGCTAGAACTGAAGAGCCATTCCCTGGAATAGCAAGAAGGAAGGCTTTGCAAGGTTTTCTAAAGATGCCTGTCTGGATTTACCATACCCCCTGTCGAATATTCTTGGTAGAATTCCTTAAAAAAGACTATCACTTAGACTGCACGAGAAACAATGTTGAGGTTTTTTACCAATGGAAAATGTTGGAACGATAACATTCATTTTTTATTTTGCACCTTGAAAAATTAAAATTAACATTTAAAGTGACATTTCTGTCTTGTAAGTTAGAAACTTCCATCAATACAGTCTAAATGAAACTTATACTAGTGAAGGGAGGCCCTTCATGTGCTATTCATCAGTTGCTATTCTTGTTCATAACATCTAACTAATAAGAACATAATCATTGCTATTTAGACTAGTTCTGGCCCCTTGAAAAAAACACATTAAGAAACTATTCATCTCACACCTGGGTAAGTTCATCAGGCAATTAAGCATGGAAGATACAATTAATCCTTTTCCTCCGCATCATGACATGTATAAGTGTGGAAGTTAATTTTCTAGTTTTCAAAGTTAAGACAGATATCTTAATAATAAAAGTGCATTCTCTGTGTTTCTGGACTGGAAACCTGTGTATTTATTCATATTAGGCCTAAAACCTTCTACTCCCATGGTAATGAGTATATATTAGTTTTGCTTTTTTTTCCCCCTTCCTTTTACTATTAAGCTTCTCACAGGTCAATACTTGATGGAGCTGAGTATCTACACCCTTTTCTAGTAACCTGCTTTAGATTTTTGCACTGTCTCAGTCTCCTTCAAATAAACATAATAAAGAAAAATTGTTTCTGTTTGGAAAGGGGCTCTCACAGCCCTGCATCCTTTCTGATTCAACTTTTGTGCAAAATATCCGTGTTCACACTGACTCAAACTTAATTATTCTTCACATATTTCTTCTGTCACCGTAGCTGCATTTTCACCAGAGCTTTATTCCATTTCTCATAGGAACCCTTAGGACTGAGACTTCTTTGCCTTTCTCCTGGACCGTACCATTTTAAGAAATTGATTTCTGAGCCTTTGTCAAACGTTGCTTTCTGCTTTTCACAAACACCAGTAATTGCCACTAAAATTCATTAATTATCACTATGGCAATGGCAGCCTGATGATCGTACTTTTCCACTGACTCCCATTCAAATTCCAAACATTTTAAAAGCTTTTCAAACATTCATCTATCTTCATTTGCTTTGCTTCTCATCCAGTTCCTCTAACACCTGCCCCATCCTTCCTACGGAGCCGTGCCTGCTGGTGTGAAAATATGTTCTTCTGCATAGTTCTGCGAAACAGCCTACTTGCATTTCTCCTTATCATCAAGCCTTAATTGCCTTTCCAAACTTAATCGTAAAAAGACTAATTTTTCCTTTTTTTATTATTTTTATTTTATTTATTTTATTGGCCTTTATTTACACACACTTGCTTTCAGTAATGCTGTTATGGGAGTATGTTACATTGTACATACTTCTGTCTGCTTTCGTATTCTAATATATGTATTTTTGTAATGGTGCAGGAGATACATGTGGTATGAATAGGGCTGCCACTGGTTGGGCTCCATCTTTGAATTCTGCCGCCTATAAATAATTAAAGGATGGGTGTCAAAAGAATGGGGCCAGTCTTTTTTCAGTGGTGCCCAGTGACAGGACAAGAGGTAACAGGCACAAACTTGGAGCAGAGGAAGTTCCATCTAAACATGAGGAGGAACCTCTTTCCTGTGAGGGTGGCAGAGCCCTGGCAGAGGCTGCCCAGAGAGGTGGTGGAGTCTCCTTCTCTGGAGACATTCCAAACCTGCCTGGACACGTTCCTGTGCGACCTGCTCTGGGTGGACCTGCTCAGGCAGGGGGGTTGGACTAGATGATCTCCAGAGGTCCCTTCCAACCCCAGATCATTCTGTGATTCGGTGATTCTAGGGTGGCTGGTCTCACTAAGGCGTATAGCAAATACAGTGCTGTCTGTGGTTCTCTTCTGGGTGGATGTAGAGGGAGTTTGCATGATACAGCAAATAGAATCTTTTGGCAGGAGCGCCTCCGCTGTGGCATCACTGCTACGTGCACTTTTACCTGTGTTTGTGTCTTTTGAAACTTACCTTTCGGAAGTCAATATTGCAGCAGCAGAAGAGATAAGGGCATGGAGCTTGAGAGCACTTTAGGGCACTAAATAAATCACTGGAGCACTTCAGCCAAGGCTGCTGATGCAGCCTAACAAGAGTATGGGATTACCAAATTACAGTGTGTGTGCTCACAGCACTTCTGTGAAAGTGAGTCAGCGGGGAAGGGTTTGAGAGAACTATTTCAAACAGAGTTAGAGTGACTGAGCTGAAACACAACCTAGAGTCTAGATAATCTAGTTATGGGGAAGATCTTCACTGGGCCTTTTACTTATGGTTTTGCATTTCTAAAAGGCCACAAGGAAAAATAAGATATCACATGGATTTAGAATAAAGTCTAACTTCACTACAGCAAGATTGTATGGAAAATAAAACAGTAAGAGCGTTTAAGATGTATCCAACTTGTAATTTGAATTACCTTCAGCTAGTAGATTTTTAGCCATGTGTATGTGATGGTCTGAAAGAATCACGGATACCTTTTTGGTAGTTTCTTGACAGGCATTTGTGGCAAACTTGTCAGCTTCCCTGTAGGACCCATTTTCTGTAAAACTACGGTGTTGCTTCACTGTATTGCAGAGACTTTCTCGGAATGCCAGCATCCTTCTCCTTGCTCCTACTTCCTTGAGCTCAAATGATGTAGTACACATGTCTCATTTTACATAAAATGGAGATCAGGGTATCCCTGTCATAAGACCTTTGAAGTTTTTCACACAGTCTGCACTGTGAAACAACATGCTGTGAGCTGCAGAGATCACCCTGTTGTGCATCTTTCAACTGGTGACATGATTCCCTGTTGTTACAATGGTTGACAGCTCTTGTCTCAAATCAGGATTTGATCTGCTGCTGAATAAGGACACTGTGCAGTACTTTGGATGTGTGGTTCCCTTGGAACTGAGGTAATCCTTTCTACCACAGGTTAGGTAAATGCTGTTTTTTTTCAGAATATACAGAAACTATATTGGTATTTTGATAGTTTAAAAAGTTTGTAATTAATTCTGACATTCTGGATTTTTTTTTTCCCCAATTGCATTTCCCCATTAAAGAGGGGAAATTTAGATTCAATATTCGGAAGAAATTCTTTCCTGCAAGGGTGGTGAGGCACTGGAACAGGTTGCCCAGAGAAGCTGTGGCTGCCCCATCCCTGGAGGGGTTCAAGGCCAGGCTGGATGGGGCTTGGAGCAACCTGGTCTGGTGGGAGGTGTCCCTGCCCAGGTGGGGAGTTGGAACTGAAAGATCTTTAAGGACTCTTCCAACTGCAACCATTCTATGATTCTATTACTGTCTGAGCATTTGTTGAGTATGTAGATCTCATGGTCAGGCGTAGTTTATGTCCTCCACACCATCGATATCAATGTCATTGTTTTTCAGTGTTTGTGGGATTTTCAGAATAGAAAGAGACTGTTTGAAGTGGCATTAATTTAATATGACAAACTTCTCTTATGATGCTCTTTATTATTATAGAATATTTTAATGAAGTGTTTAATAATATTTCAGTTAATATTATTGAATGCAACATTAATATACTCTTTAGTAATAAGGTTTTTTATTTTTTATATAATGCTTTAAATTATTATAAGGCTATTATATTATGTACATTATAGGGCTTTTGTATACCTTTACTTCTTTTAAATATTATATGACTCAGGATGCATATGCATCCAATTGCTTACTAATACTTTTGCTGGCATCAAGATGAAATGCAGAATCTTTCCTTAAGAGTTCATAAAGAGAGAGCATACAGGTAACTGTCTTTAGATAATGTGATCTTCACTGAGTTTAAACAGCCATTTAGGTCCACATAGAGAGGAACAGGTCTGTAAGATGAATTGTGTCCAGGAAAACAGAAATGCAATTTATGTTTCTTCTGGAATTGCAATGTTTCTTCTGCTGTGTCATTATTTCCACTACACTCTGCTTATAGATCTGAAACAATCACTGCCCTTCTCATCAGCGAGTGATGGAAAGAAAAATTCAATTTTTTTCTTGTCTTTTTGAAAGCTGAAAGAACTAGTTATGCTATTTGATTTTAAGTTGGGATAATCCAAGAAAAAAATCTTAATTAGTTACATTTTAAAAAAGGAAAATAAACCTTTTTTTATCCCCTTTCAATCAGAGCAATAAAATATAGATGTGTCAGCAGATGGTTTCTGTTTGGTCTGCTTGACCTGTTAGAAAGCCCTTTAGACTTTTTCTTTTGACTTGACTTCAACAGTAGGAGACCCGCTTCCTTGGGTCCTTAAGAAGAATGCCATTAAAGCTGATTTTCTACCTCTAGACCCTTATCTTTCTAGGTATTGCATCACATCTTGAAATCTATGTGTAACTCTGTTGGCTTCCATGTGGTTCTTCACTTGCTGGGAGTTTAATTCGTACATAACGTTGGGTCCCTGTTCCTTGATTTTATAAACTCCCCATGGATTTGCAAGGAGATGACTTATCTGATTTCTCAAAGTTAGTAAACATTCCCATACTAAATTCTCTAAGTGCTACAAATTTAATCATGCTATTGATTAGAAAATTAAAAAGTTGATAATGAAGGTTAATAAATAATAAATAAATAATTCAAGGTTCATAAAAGCAAGTAAGACACTGAAAACAAATTGCAATGTTGTGAAAAAAACAAACCCTGCTTTATATTCATAAGTATTTCCTGCACTGTAAATAATTTTGCATTTTAACATGAAGTAAGTGTTGGATGAGGAGTCTTTTTTTCCTTTTCTTCCGTCAGTATGACATTAAAATAAGAGCTCATTTAAAATACTGCTTAGTCTAAAAAGGAATTGATTTTTTTCATCAAATGATATATTGAAAATCTTGCCGTATCTGTCTGAAGGGAAGACTATAACCTGCAGACTGACCTGGTACAGTAACTATGTACCTTTCAATGCTAGTTTGGGATGTTTAGTCCTATAGTAATAGATATGCAGAATTTATAAAAAGGCATAAAGTATGATGCTTAATGAGGTACTAAGGCACATCTTGTTTTCAAGGAAATCATGAGTCACTGAAATGTCGCACAGGATTCAACGAAGATAAAATCAGTTCTTTATTTTACATATGCTGAGAACATGCTTTGTTGAGCCTACATTAATCTTTTTGCAGCTTTCCCTTCCTCTGTAACCTGAGGAAAAAAAATCTTCTTACAGTACCAGTTCCTGCTTCCTGCTCATTAAATGTCTTTTAATTTATTTTATCCTTCACTGCACTTTTTATGTTTGAAATGCAGTTGAAATTTCATCTAGTCTGTCCCTTCTTCTCTGATAATAATAATGATACTGCTTTTTTTTTCTTCTACACTATCCTTTGATCAGCTAAGATTTTTCTCTTTTCCTTTATTGAGCTTTTATTTGAAATAAAGCACCTTGCAGTTGATTATGTTTATCATACTAGAAATAGCTTTTTTTTTGTTTTACTCTGAAGATGACGCATATTTTCAATACTTAAAAGTTGTTTTAATAGTACATGTGTATATTACTAATATAGCATTTTTCCTTATTTGAATGTGTACTGATTATAAAGAGCCTCTGTAAAATATAGATAATTTCAGTACAGTGGCAAAACTTTTTTAATCATGGATTCCTATTTTCTTCGGAATTTTGTTCTTGGTTTCCTTCTAGAGATGATTTAAAAAAATGAAAATAAATTGTGTTTTTAAGTAGGAAATATGAAACTAAAAAAAATAAATATATAGCCTAAAACAATTAAAATAATAAAATAAATTAGAACCAGATACCTATATAATAACTGGAGATAAAAATCATTAAGAATAACTAAAATTATGAACATAGTCCACAGATGTTTTTTAGTTACATCTTCTTCCCCGTTATTTTTTAATTCTTTCTCCTTATCTTGTATTCTGCATTTTCTAATTCTAATACTTATTTGACACTCAATTTCTTTTGACATCTTCTCACAGAATTTCAGAAAATTTGATTCACATGTGAAGACAGAGAGTGTTTTGGGGGTGGGGGAGTTATTTTAAATAAACAGCTACATAGGTTTAATTTTCATCTTAAGTGGGTGAGATGACATTCACTGGTTAATAGGCAGTTTTCCAGCTGACAGATCCTTTTAAGAAAACAGACAAGTAAACGTGAATCCTGAGTAATAAATCACATATGCATTTTTAGTGCTCTGTCTGCACGGTAGCAGACATGGCCAAAATAGTTGAAACACTAAAGATCTTTTGTTCACAGTTAAAGGAAGAACACCTGTACGTTGTTGGAGAGAGTTTTATAAAGGATGCTATTCTGAGGGCACATTAGTTTATTTTCTACATACACATAGAGTATATACATTATAACAGGACAATGTGTCCGTTTACATACTCACATAGACATGTAGAACACATTTTAAAGACCTGAGTTTAAATCCCTGTTACTTCCCTACCCAGGCTAATTCTTGCATTCAGTGTAAAATTCAATGAGCTAATTTTGGCTATTTTTCTCGATTCTAAAGTATTCAGTTGGAGACCAGGGCCTATTATTCTAGGCACATTAAAAACAAGTGTCCTGCAAGCAATGAAGGCATTTGATATTGAGAAATGAATATCGTAAGCTAATGATTCTACTAATAAAGTTGTCATTAAAAGTTTGAACTAGAAAAGGAAAAGATCCAGAACACTGCAATGTTAAACAAACAGTTTAGGACAACTTGTGCTAGTTTACTAACTTTTTGTTTGGTTTTTTTTTTTTTTCCCATCATCTCTCTTATGGTAATCTTACAATAGCCATTCTCTATGTTCTATAAATATCTGCAAAGTCTTTTCCTGAAGAAGTTATTCATCTAAACCAGATTTTTATTATTCTTATGCTATATGTGTAGGTTACCATTCAGTTTAAATAATCTAGATTGCTTTTGAGTGGTTGCAAAGAGTTGTTAAAGGGTACAGTTTTGTTTACCTTATATAAATCTAAGTTGTGTACGAACAAGTATGAATAAATTCTAACTGCACTGAAAGTTCAGAACTGAATTAAGTTAATTCAATAGCTTGAGAAGTCTATTGAAAATTATTCATTCCCCCTGACCCTGCCCCAGCAAAAGGATAGCTTCTGAAAGGGAGAATAATACAAATTTTTATATTAATGGTAAATACATCAGCCTCTGTTTTACAATGTAATACTCCAGCTAATATATGCTTAAAAAAGAAACATAAAAATATACACATTTTGGCTGGAAGAGTTGTAATGAACCTTTAAATATAGCACCACTTCAATATGAAACTGAAAATCAGTTTATTTGGAAAGTTGACTTAATAATTAGCAGTGCGAATACCTTCTATTATTTTACTGAAGTTTGGAAATCTGACTGAAGTGCCTTCTTGTAAAAATAATTGGCAATACAAAGGAATAATTAATGATAGCACTTTCATTCATTTTTGGTCTTTCATATAATATTTGTCTCTCTGTATTGATTATTTTAGTTTGTTTGTTTTTGGCATAATACCAATAAATTTCACCCTCGCAATTAACTTTTCTAAAAGAGAAATATTTTAATTTCCTGTGCTTTTGAAGTGCTTTAGCCCTAAGAATTCCACATAAGGAAATCAAACGTGGGAGCAGTGGGGGCCTTATATTGTATTGTAGAATTAAACATTTTTATAATTGGCATTCTAAAATGGAATTTGTAAACTATACATTGACTGTATACTGGTCTTCAAAAACCATTGGCTTTCACTATAAACAAAGCAAGGCCATTTATTCACATTCTCTATAGCCAAAGCCTACAATTTACCTGGGTAGAGCAACCTTTGGCCTTAAAATCTTGTCTGTAAAAAACCCTTCATGGGTAAGTGTAATTCCCATCAGCAGTATTTACCCATTAGATTAGCATTTTACTCTAATTTTTGCTGATTTCCATGGGGTGATACATCAAGTTCATTTGTCGGGATAATATGATATATATTTGGAATTGTCTTGGCCTGGTGGTGATGTAGGGATGGAGTGTATGAGGAATTAAATGCTTATGCTTGGTGCTTATATGACAGTTTCCCATTGTTAAGATGTAATTTAAATAGACAAAGTAAAAATAGAATTCTGTGCCTTTTTTAACAAGGACAAATTAAATGATTCATCTGCAAATTGCATGTCCCCAAAGTAAGTGAAGGAAGAAGTTATGTTCTATGAATAAATAGGTTCAACATGGGTTATGAAGATTTCCCCTGATAAGTTACACGATGACCAAATTCAGAATTGCATTTCGTGAAATACTTCTTAAGTTTTTTGTAAAATTCTTCACACGAATGCTGATAATTTTCATTTTGGCTCCAGTCATCACTGTCTTTTAGTAAATTAGAGTTTTCCTGGCTGGCTTTGGTCACTGTATGATTCTTCATGTGCACATTCCCTGTGAGATACCAGCGGGTTGCACAGCTAGAAGGCCACCTGATACATCTCTCTCAGAGCTGTAAGACAATGTGTAGGAGTTCTCCGCACTGGTGTAGTGTTCCACTCTCCAGTTTTAAAGAAGATTACACAGTAGTCAGCAATTCTGTGATGTTAGTTACCTCCCCCTTCATTTATCACCATTAAAGTAAAACTGAAGTATTTATAGGCCATACAGTGACAAGGACGTATAAAGACATATTTGCAAGGCAGTGGGAAGCTAAGTCTGCTTGTATCTGCCTTGTATTTTTATTAATTCCCAAGGTCACTTGGCTGAAGACTGAGTTCTTACGATTTCTTATGCCTTAAATGTCACATCTTCATTTTGGTTTCACAGATTGCAGACCCACACCTACTTTCATACCTCAACTCCATCTTTGACAGCTTTTCTGTTATCCCTAACATCCCCTCTTCTCTGTACCTCTCTACAGGACACGATGATAACATGGCTGGTTTTGCATCAATACACAATCGTGTGACTTTGAAGGATATTATGACAAAATTAATGAAGGCAACCAGGGTTTTTAAGCCATTTTGAATGTTAACTTTGAATGAACTGTCATGAAAACAGTGAGGACTGAACAGCAGGAAAACAATCAAAATTTAGACTTCATCTAAACTACTTAATATTTTTTCTGCTCGCAGTTCCAAGAACTGGAAAGATAAATATTCTGATAGATTAGAGAGTTTATTGTTTTGGTTTTTTTTATTATATGTTGAGACAGAGACAGCAACTATTTTCAACTAATTAATTTAAGGCCTGTCTACTTTCAAAGTTACTTCATAATGGAGAGAATATTTCCCTCATGACGTTTGTTCTTGTGGTCCTTGCTCTGAAGTGCTTTTGTGTTTTCATGTGCATAGTGAGGTAACCAGCTGTTTGTGACTCTTCACCAACTGGGATTGAAACATTATTTTACAGGAAAGCAGGAGAGATTCTCTTCCCATGAAATGAAAAGTGAAGTTTGTACATTTTAACTGTCTTGGGGGACTATTTCCAGTTCCCTCTCATCTGTCTCGTTGTAGTAACCATTTAATGTTATAATAACACAATACAATGTGACAACCATAAAGTCTTAACAACAGGCTTTATTTGTGTTAGCCTTCTCTATGGCTGCAAAGTTGGAAAATGAAGATAAGCCTGTGGAGGCTTTATCTGTGCTTCAAATTTTCATTTGAAGCTGGATATCGATGGATTTTTACGCATAATTTTTATAGTTAAATTATTTTATATAGAAGTATGGTATTTTTCCCAATGGAATTGTACAGCATTAATATGCCTGTAGTTATATCAGCTTGCAACAGCTTTGGCGACTCACAATGAAATACGTTATCCCTTTCCTCAGAGCTGAATTGGTCTGGTTTCTAATACTGGTATATCTACATCTACACTCTAGCTAAGCACGGCTTTAAGTATACAGGTATTATTAAAGGGATCAAGCTTTATGTGTAAAAGGAAACCATAGCCTTTTTTTAGGAAAGAGAAATCTTCATAATTTGGTTATGGCATCTCTTGGCCAGTGGAGCTCGCTCCATGAAGGTGCACCTCAGAAACAGCCAGGCAAATTCAGCATCTTCAGAAACGGAGCAGCTCTGCTCCCTCTGGCACACAGACACCTTTCTAGGTTCTGATACTGCTCTATACTTCCTTTTTCACACCCCCTCTAGCCAGATTTAAAGGCTGAACCAGAACGGAGCCCTGAAATAGTTTCTCAGAGAGTGGCTTGAAATGATGATAAATTACTTCACCCACATTCAATCCTTTTAGAGATTAATAATATGATAGCTCTTACTTTAATTAAAAAACACTTCATTTTTTTCTTTTTTTTTTCCCCAAATCTATTAAGAAAACAAGGAAGACAGAATTTCTGTTGTGAAGATGCATGCATTAATATATTTAAGAAAATCTCTTAAAAGAATGTTCCCATTGCTCCTAAGCAACCTAGATAGCTTTGCAGCCTATCTCCTAAGTAATCACCTGGCCTGGAGAGCAGAGCACGGCACAAATGTATTAGTAGAACAGCACGTGGAGACCTTTTCATATTTGCCTGCGTTTAGATAAAGCAGATACATGTGCAGGAAGTAAGTATCATACTCGAGTGCCCGTTAAATCTCGCTGAAGGACTTTGACTTTTTACAGAGCGGTGAAGCTCGTCCCCTGCGCACAACTGCTGGTGTTGCAAGAGTGGCAGTAAATTGTCAGAGCCGTTTTTACAGTCTGGCAATATTTTCCAGAGGAGGGCAAGATCTCCTCCCTAAGTCTTGCTATGCAATCTGCATGCCGAGAAGGACAAAAAAGAAGCAGATGGCAACTTCTCCGACTTTCTTCCTGCAGCCAGGAGCTGGAGTACCACGGGCTTAACGCTACACATTCTGGCAGATGGCAGCAACAATGTTTAGGCTGTAAATATGACAGAGCTATAATGGAAATATATCCATTTAGGACAATATTTGATGTGGTAATGATGGAGAGCGCAGTATCTTTCTAATGTTCTCTGGCGTCTGTGTTTTCTCTTTAGCTGACACAAACTAGAAAAAAGCCCCCAAACTATTTAACGCCCCTTCTTTTTCTCTGAGCGCTGCTGGGTCAGAACCTCACTCGATAAAACAGGAGTAGATCAGTCCCTGTGGACATGTGAGAATTAAAGAAACACCAATATTGATTAATGAGTTTAATAAAGCTTTATTGCTATGAAAAATCTTCAATAGGAAACTTCAAAGGAAGGCAGGATGTATGTACAGTGTCTGTTAATTACCGTGGTATTACAATTGTGTCTGGAGTGAAAAGCATCTGTTGTTGTAATATTACTTAACAGATTTAAAGATAATGAGTGAGTGAGAGTATGGTATACCATAGGGGGTTTTATGGGAAATAATGTGAAATATGGTTAACATACTGAAATAAGAGCATAGTATTCCACGTAGTCCTCCTCATGTGGGCTCCCTTGCTTATCCAAACCAATGAAAGAACACACAAAAGAGTGCATTCTCAGCACCAGTGCTTTTTGACATCAGTCTCTGTTCACATGAGTAGCCCCATTGACTTAATGGGTCTATTCATGTCAAAAAAGATTTCTCATGTGACCGTGGTTTGAAGGGTTGCTTCCAGGTTCTAAAAGAGACCTTTATAGCAGCGCAAATCAGTAAGTGAGGGAATTATGTGTTGTTCCTTGCTACACAAGCCTTTGATTTCAACAATTTGGTAATCTGAGCCAGGTTGAAACTAATTACTTGAGGCTTACTTAGGACAAAAATGTGTAACTGGTAAAGAATGCCCATGCCATGAGTGACCCAGCTCTTTGAAAATGCACTTGCCCTCCTCTTCCTTATAAATGAGATTCAGGTGTATTTATTGTTTCCTAATACAATTAATCTTCATGATGAATTACACATATTAATGTACAGAGAATACTTTGTATTTGACTTCTTGTAGTGGTTCTGCGTTTCTAACCAGTTGAAGAGGGGCAGGAAGTCCACAAAGTTACAGTATCCAGGCAATACTTGTTGAATAGTGTAAAAAGAAAAGGAAGAATGGGGATCATAAACTGCATATTCCAGAGGACAATTTATGAGGTTTCTGAGCTGTCCTCTGATGTTCAGCTTGTCTAAGTAGTAAATTAATAGAACAGTATAATGGCAAATTACACAAGAATTTACTTTGAAACGTTTCTTCAGCTAATGATAAAGCTGTCAGCTTTTTGTTAAGTTTTCAGACTATAAAATCAAAACTTCAGAAACACTCTGTAAACCTTGATTTCCAAGACTTGGTGTTATGGATCTAACTCAGCAAATTAACGCTGTTGATCTGAAAGTCGGCATCAACGGAAGCCAATAGAAAGACTCCATGGATTTAGTAGGCTTTTTGTTAGACGCTTGTTTCACTAACAATCCTGGCTAATTAAATCCTTTGGTAGTAAAACAAAGATCCCATTAGCAGCATTGCAATTTCAGAGTGTAAAGTTAGATATTTACTCTTGTGTCTGGCATTTGTTAGCTTGCTTTTTTCTTAAGTAGTGACTCAGCTTAGAGTCCAGCTCATTATATTCAAGAATGTAAGTGAGGGAGACGGACCACAAGCAATGAATATTTTCTTTTTCCTTTGAAACCAACAAGCATGCAAGTGTAATATTCTGTCTGATACGTTAGAAGATAGTTTACTTTTTTTGTGGAAAACAGTCACGTTTTGTTTTGAAAAACAATACTAGGAAAATGTCCACTAAGATTTTCTTCTCCAGTAGGTTCTTTAGATATTGTATGTTTAAATATCTATGCATTGGATATATTCAGTCTGGTCTTCCTATCTGGAATTTAGTGGTAGAATTTGGATGAGCAGAATCTTAAAACGGAAATGCTATGTGAGACGGAGACAGGTTTTTATCTGTGTATAAAATGACCAGCTTGAGTGCTTGTTGCCATAACATAAGCATGCTATGAAGATCTCAGTGTTTCTGGACAAACTCCCAGTTTTAGAAGGAGAGAAGCTGACCAACACTTTGTCAGTGGTAATAGAAGCCTTTAATCAGAGTCTGGAAAATGAATTCTCTGTAAAAGCTTCTGGATACTTTTCCTTGTAGTCATCTTCATTTGCAGTGCTTTATGCATTACTTGAGGACTCTATCACTAACTGAAGTTAAAAAAAGAAAAGCAAAAGCAAACCTGCTGCCATCAGCAGAAGACAACAGATGCCTTGGTGGGAAATGAGTTTCAAACTGAAAATTAATGCGATGAATGGTAGGGCTACAACATGTGGAATACAGAGTGAATTAAAAAGGGGAAATTGCTCTTTCTCCTGAGCAAGCTTTTTGGCATATTTTTATTCATGCATTTGATAACACTGTTATCCTAACATTGTTCTGCCTGTAAAGCTTTACCAACCATAATATACAAGAGCTTTGTTTTTCCCTTCACTGTGATGACTCTGTCCTTTGGTATTTTTCATAGCTTGACATGAGGCAGTAATGGTTCTATTAGCTGCACTGTATCTGCTGAGCTTGCTGTTTTCAGGGAACATGTCATCACCAGTGCCTTTCTGCAGTTTCCTTATTAGCATGTGCCCTTTACTGACTCTGCAGGAGCTATCACCTAGAATTAAATATTTTCTGCTAGACCTGTCCTTACTCTGTGCAAAATGATTACAATCCATTACGCCACCCTTTTTGCTGACAGCTAGATACCAGCGAGATTACAATAAAATTGCTCCACATTTAAATATGATACTGGCTTGCTGCACTGAGTATTGATAAAAGGAAATGTTGGGAAAGAAATCCTTTCAGTTCAGTAACTGGTGATGAACTTTTGAGATGAAAAATGTGAACGCTTATTAAAAGGATCTTATCAGCTATGCTGTAATAGTTGTGATAACCATAATAACAGAAAATGTAAAGCATTCCAATACCTTTTGCTTCATTAAGATTGCTAATAAGGTGTAGAGTAGCACAGACCTTTAGAAGATACAAAAGCATTGTAATGGAAAACAAAAGCTTTGAAATTATTCATATTTAATTTTGCCTTTAGCACAAAAGACAAATGAAGTATTCTTCAGCATTTCCTAGTGCAAGATCTTAACATATTTTCCAAAAAAACCCTACGTGCACACTATTGTGGAGTTTTTTCTTTGGAGAAAAGGGGAACACCATAGTTGTCATTGTTGATTTGAATGTAAACATGTTCTTTCTTTTTGAGAACTATTCATCTTCCTTTCAAACCCTATTCCAGTAGAACCTCCAAAGTCTAATTGTACAGTAACCTTTATTTTTACCAAGATGCCACCTCTGGCATTGTAGAGGATTTTGGGGTGAGCTGCTCCCAGTGGGTGCAATGTTTTTGCTGGAGGTGCTTTGGAGCTGGTAGGAGCCGTTGCTGTGTACCCAAGAAAAGGCAGCCTCCCTCCCCCCAAGTGGGTCCTTTCTGTTTGGGTATTTTCCTTCTACAAATTTTGTTCCATAAGCAAAATACTGCTTGAACTTAAAGCCTCCTATATCACATCCCTGCTTACATGGTGCGGTAAAGTCCTCTTTGTCTGTGAAAGCCTAAGGACCTCGTTTTGTAATTCTGACACTTTTTGCTTTATAAGCGTGTTGCTTTGCTTTATCTCCATCTCACACCACCCTAAATCGTTTTAACTGCCATCAGACTCAGTCCTACTATTTCTGAATAATGCCACTTTCTAGATATAATAAGGAAAACTACCTGCCATGAAGAATTTACTATATAAACATATCAGTACATTCCTAACCTATATTTTGTAAAATGCTTTACATTTTTAGCCGTGAGGGCTGCCTTTCTTTAGCATCCAGCTGCCTTTTTTTTTTCATGTTTTACACATGAACCTGCATGCATCACAAGGAAAGATAGATCACTGTCACATTAAAATTTGCATGCCTGCTACATAAAAGTCATATGCTTTGTTTATATGGGATGATCAGCTACAAAGAAATATATTGTGTAATACATCATTTCAAAATTAATATCCATTTTGGAGAACACCTGTCTTACTATCACATTGCAGCTTACGTATGAAGTGTCTGAAGCAGAGAAAAGGACGAGTTTGAATAGGTCTTCATAGGATATGAAAACGTTTAAAGACTTTTTCACTACAGCATTTTCATATCTAAAAATAAAAGAAGTGCTATTTGGGAGATTTGCTGAATTTTAAAAGATAATTAAATGCATGTGTTTTCTGCCAACCCCCTTAGCGTATGAAGATTGTCTAGTGAATCACTGTACGTTTCTTTAGGCTTTGCTTCTCACTTCAGGGGGTTACCAAGACTGATTTCCCTAATTTTTCCTGGAAGTTGGTTTGTTTCTTGTTGAAACCACAGAACTATCCATCCCTTTATATTATTCTTACAATTTAAAAAAAAAAAAAAGATATTTAAATTTGACATTTCCATGTCTCTTCTTCTGGATACAGAGTATTTTTCAAAGTCATACTCTGCATCCTATACTCACATTTAAATCGTGTGGAAATTAGGCTGAGGTCAAGTTAGTCATACCTAACATGACCGGGTTGTGAAATTAAGGTTGACAGCAAGGCTACTTGAACTGCAGCTGTGCCATATAAAGCCTAAACTAGCTCAAATGTGGCTTCCTCACAGGACTCATGTCAACGGCAGGAGACCTGTGCTGGAGCACAGTAATGTGAATCAGTCAGAGAAAGCTGATCAGCAATAGCTCATTAAATCTATGTTAACAACTGCTCTGGGACCACCCTGGTGCTCAGAATCCTCCATTCTGCTCAGGAACCCCTGTGAGAAAGCCTCTGAGGAACCGTTGTTACCTCCTATATGTGAAATATATCCAGGGCTCCTCCTTGACAGATCAGATATTTGGAAAATTTTTTATACCAAAAGGGTTGTCAAGCATTGGAAGAGGCTGCCCAGGGCAGTGGTGAAGTCCCCATCCCTAGAGGTATTTAAAAGCCGGGCAGACGTGGTGCTGAGGGACATGGGTTAGTGATGGTTTGTGTCAGTATTGGGTTGATGGTTGAACTCGAAGATCTGAAAGGTCCCTTCCAACCCGGGCAATTCTATGATTCTATGAATATGTATCATGCAGCTCTTGACTGTATGGCATATTGGTATGCAGTCTGTAAAGTCCTGCACCTATGGCATAGCATGAGAACTAGAATCTGTTATCACTGAAGTCTATCCAAAAATGCCACTAAACTCACGGAAAACACTGTGTGCAATATAATTGGAAAGCCTTTGTGTATGAGGTAGGATTTCAGACCCTTTTCAACAGAATAATTCTGTAGATCTAGGATTTGTGTGAGCTAATTTCTCATATGTGAATTGCTGTGAGTGTGCACAGCAATGGAGGTGACTCTGCCTGCAGGCAGGCACCGGCAGAAGTCGGGAGCTGCTTTTCCATTATGCTTTCTGGCAGCTACCAACACGTGTCTTCCAAGTGCGTGGGAATATACGTGTAAGTGTGCATTTATTTATTTATTTTAGCTGCACTTTGCTGAGAGCTGAACTACCAGTTATCTGTAGAGCAGAGCTGGGGTGAGAATGCCTTGGTGGAATCTGGTTTAAGTACAAAAAGTGGCACGTATTATTTATCGTGTCTCAAGTTATTTCTTTTGCTGGGTAACGTGGTGAAATATGCTCACCGTATTGAACCGTGTTTCAGTGGTGCCCAGGGACAGGACAAGAGGTAATGGACACAAACTTTAATATAAGAAGTTCCACCTAAACATGAGGAGGAACTTTATTTTGAGAGTTGCAGAGCCCTGGAACAGGCTGCCCAGAGAGGTGGTGGAGTCTCCTTCTCTGGAGACATTCCAAACCTGCCTGGACATGTTCCTGTGCAACCTGCTCTGGGTGGACCTGCTCTGGCAGGGGGGTTGGACTAGATGATCTCCAGAGATCCCTTCCAATCCCATATCATTCTGTGATTCTGAGAACCGCTAGCAAGAACTACGTCATTGAGATATCCTGGGGGCCAACGCTGGTCCTAAGAGCCCAAATCTGTACAAAGACAAAATCTACACTGACAAAAAAAGCCAGTGAGGCTGGAACAAGGAATAGTGTTTGTAGCCAACTTACACGTAGGGAATGTGTAACCATATGGGTCCAGAGTTTTGTGACTCAAACATAGATGACTGTCCAAGTCAGGGAACTCCAACAGAGCTGTGTAAGTTCCCCCAGTTATTTCTGTCAAGCTGCCAGGACACAGTATTTCCTTGTTCCCGTGATAGATTAGATTCATCTGAATCAGAAACGGCTGAAAAGTCTTTTCTCTACCAGAAATGAATTTTTTTTACCTCCAAGTTTATGTTACCACTCACAGGTACATTAGTTTTACATATAGTCTTTTCAGATTCTTAAAGCTTCCTGGAGAAATAAGGATACACAGGATATTCTCAGATGTAATTAGTAAGTGACAATAGCTTTTCTGCTTCCTTCCGTTGTTCACCAAATCTCTCTAGCCCTGTTAACAAAAATGAAAGTTTAACACTTCCTAGAAAGTGCTATCGGTGCCACTTAAACATGCAAATTTAAAGATATACTCTTGTTTATTTTTTATGATTTCTCCTCTTCTTCAAAATGAAACTGCAAAAATATGATTGATTTCATGTACTTCATTATGCCCTATATGTTTACATACTTTGTGATACTCCATTGATACTCCTAAGTTATTTTTCTTACAGATATATGTATATACACACAACACTAATAGCTCTTGTATGTCTGCCCAATCCAAAATTGTTGTGGTGATGGGTAGAGGGTTCTGCCTTTTTAGTTTTAAATTGTACATCTAGCACTTGTCACATCCCAAGGGTGGGGCGACTCAGGTTTGCAGATTTCCATTGTCAGAATTAAGGTGAAATGACACTAGAGGAGTCCAAACAACAATTAACTTTTATTAACCAAACTAACCTTGCTGAAGTAGAAGGAAACATGGATGTGAGTCTTGAATCACATCATTAAGCTGCTGTTTGGAAAAAATGAGGTAGGTAGATAGATAGATAAAGAGATAACAGAGAAAAGGAAAAAGGAAGATAGAGATAGATATCACCAGTCCCAGGTGCAACGTTGATCCAGATGATGAAATGGGGGTCTGGGTCCTGGGGGTGTCAGGGGGTGGCCCCTCTCCTGGGTTTATACAGCCAGCAGGTCTCCTCCCCCAGCTCACTTTCTCCCTCTTCATGTAAATTAGGTGTCATGCACAGTTCTTCCTTCTGGAACGTTCTGGAAGGTAAAATTTAGGAATCAGGAGAGACAAATTTGGTAAAGTTTTAGATATTTAAATAATTTTCTTAAAACTAAAAATGTAAAGAAACTGCGGTTGATCTAAATGAGAGTTTTAGCTCAAGTATCTGTTACGTATGAATAAATATAGTGAGAATTCTATCAAACCATTTCTAGTCAAGAGAAACTACTTCACTTTCCAACCTCCTCCGTTTTAATATTCTTGCACTGTCCTCAGTAGTATTTACATCCAACTACACAAAATACTCATGTACAAATGCATCTTTAACCAAGGGTCCACACAAAAGTAAGCAGTTGCAGGCAAAATTTTCAGCTGATGGGCTTCTATTGCCATGTTTAGAATAAGCAATAGTAAAAGACATCTTTCATCTTCCATTTTCCATTTAAATTTACTGAGTGCTATTGAGGTTGAACTCATCAATCCATCAGTTTCTTTTTGTATTCAGCTGTATTAACCTTACAGCACAGAAAATACATCTTTCTGCCCCAGAATTGGAGAGCAGAAATTGTGATTGTCTTCATAATTTTAGAAAACGTACAACAGTAAGTTCTAATCAGAAGGTACTTTTGTACATCGCTGTAAATATTGCATCATTTACATAATAGATGAACAGTCTGTTTCACACGTTGCATTTCTCTGCATAATTTCCATCTGAAGATATAGAACTTTAAGTAGTTTACAACTGCAAATCAGACATTACTGCATCCCAGATGCATGTACAGCGTGTACATTGTCTATAGGTTCCAAAGAGAAGCCCTGCTTTAGGAAATATTTCCTTTAGTTTCCTACTTTGTGTGCGTGGATAGTTTCTTTCCATTCAAAATGTCTCACCTTTTATAAGTTCTTTTCTACTCTTTCATTAAGGGTAAATAAATTCAACTACACTTAAATAGGAAGAGAAATGACTGAAATCTAACCCAGAAAATAATGAATTTGAGAAAAGAGATATTGTTTGTAAGCAATTTTAATCCTAAATATTTGGGTTATTATGGTGAATGTTATAAGGTCCAAACCTTATGATAAGAAGCAACCGTATTGTTTCAGTGTAGAAAATACTATTGTTCTGAAGTGATGGATATTTCTAGCCATAAAAAATGGATTTTTTTCTCTTCAGAGTGTGCATTTGTAAAATGAAAAAAAAAATGCAGCAATATGTATGTGTGCATAATCTACATATTTGCATGCATTAGAATTTTAAGCATACCATTCACTTTATGTTATTTAAACAAACAAACAAAAACCTTATGCATTTCCATTTGCACTTTTAATGCCTTTGTAAGTACCAAGGAGTGAGCATGAGGTATTTAGAAATCCAGATTTTTGTAATACTTTTTTTTTTTCTTTTTTTGGTATACGAAACACACTCCGCGCCTTTTAGTGCTTTTCAGCATCATGTTGTATGAAAGAAAACTCAAAGGCAAGGGATTGCTATTAATGTTGAGTTATTCACAGAAGAGAGAGCAGAGCATAATTAGCTTGTCTTTTTGCAGGGTGTTCAGCAGCAAAGTAGCTGCTCGGTGGCTACCGTGTACCCGAGACTGCCAGTGTTGGTTTTATTTCAGAGATCTCTAACACAGGAGTAAGCAAAGCAAGAAAGACAGTTTATTGATAAACTTTTTCGCTGTGGTTTGAAGTCACTCCTCACATGCGAAGGAGTCGTCGTAATAGCTCTCATTTCGTTTTCTTGAAGCATAGTCAAAGGCAAAACATTAAAACTGAGCAATATAAGATAGAGACTGTCACGCGAGAGATGATTTGTCATTTCTGCAATCAGCTTTGCATTTTCTATTTTGCTAATGTGTCTCTCTCCGCAGTAAATCCTGTTGATTTATGAAAGTGACTATTATTTCAACTATTTGTCTCTAGTACTATCCTTGGATTTGTTTAATTTGCTGGGAGGGACAGGGTTGTTATACTACATTTATATAGTTGTTCAGCTGATCCAGGAGCCTGATGAAAAAACTACCATTCCAAATAGCATTTTTTAAAAGACTGGCCTTGAATTCAATGCCAGATGAAATGTTCTTATCTCAGTGTTACCTCATATGAAATATATTATTATTGTGTGCATGTGGCTCTTGCTCGTGGACCAATGGTGTGGATGATGGACAATTGGAAGTGTGGACTTTTCTGTAGTAAAGCCTCGCTTAATCTGTAGACAGCAGAGATAGTTGTCTTTCCTCTGTGTGAATTAAAACTCAAGCATAAATTCAGCAGTTATGATCAGAAAGGTTTGAATTCTCAGTGTCCTGTGAAAATCATGCCTTGTTCCTGCGAGTGACAAGAGGGAGGGGTGAATTGTTTTGTGGTGGCATTCCCGTGTCGTCATGGGATTACATTATCTGTCTACTCACACCGCTGATAGTCGTGCCAGCCTGATTAATGTGTCTGTTTTTATGGCTCTGGTTTTGGAATAAGCTTCCAGAGGTCTTAGTGTTTTACTTCAGTGCTTTTTGGAGCTGATTGTATCTGACATACTTTAGGCACACTGGGTTCAGCTGCCTCAGCACACTGGAATGTTCTTGGCTGCTTGACATAAACGTAAAATCTTTAAGGTGTAGAAACTAGAATTCAGTGCAATCTGTATTGCAGGGGACAGGCAATCAGGGAGGAAAGGCTTCTGTTGCTTTTAAATGTTTTGGACGTTTTCAGTGGGAATCTCCAGCATTCTTCAAGGAGAATGGTCAATTTTGTGGTAAAGAAAGATGAGCAGCAAAAAAAGGTTTTAAAGGGGGAAGAAAATATCCCAGAGGAGACTTTACATTCCTCTTGATTAGGTGGATTTAGACATAATTGAAGGGCTGTTTTTACTGGTGGCTGCCTGCAATGAAAAGTTATGCTCTTAGAGCTTCCTACAAAGGTCTGAGAGTCACTGTGGGGCTGTCTGGTTTGACATTAGGCGGTATCAAGAAGAGACAGGCATGTAGAGAAAGGGAGGGTAATTAAAGTGAGCTTGTTCATTGCCAAACAATTTTTTTTTTGAAGGCTGATGGTCAATGTATTAACAGGATGAATAACTGGATAACTTTAAAAATCTTTGCTAAGTTGTATTTTTGTTTGTTTCCTTTCTACGCGCTTTGGGGGTTTTTTTAAATTTTGAAAGAATATGCATTTAATATTTAAAAAGCCAGAATACTTCATTATGGTGATAAAAGCCAGCAGCAATTTTCAATACAGATAATTTTAAGGGAATTAAAAATTATTTTGTTTGAAAATGTTTCTTTTGTTAAGAAATCTTACAGTTTCCTTTGAGATATTTTTTTAACTTTGAAGCCTTCAGCTGTTTCTATTTTCTTTAGAATCTATTTCCAAATATCTTCTTTTGTTTATGTGACTGTTATATATGACCTCATACACCAAGATATTATTGGTGTGTCAGTATTATCTGAAATTAGCAATTGTTCTTCCTAGTGAATAGCTGAATAGGACAAGTGAAAATGTAACAGAAATTTAACATCTATCTAGAAATTTCCCTTTGCTTGATCCACTAACTAATGTTTCCTTAAACTTGAACCCTTTTCTAGTTATTTTTCATTTAATTCATAAAAAAGGAAATATTTTAAACGAACCTTCAATCAATCTCACCCAATCAGTAGCAGAAATTTAAGACATTTAAAAGTTGACAAAATATAACGTTATTTAATTCCTCATTAAAAAAGAATTGCAGAACAGAGAAATTTATCAAAAGATGGAAAAGAAAGAAGAAAGTAAAAATCTCACATACTTTGATGTCATGTCTCGACAATATCTTCTGAAGGAAAAAGTATAAATCTTGTCCTTGATGTCTGTACATCAGCTGTCAATATCCATGTAGAACTTTTACACATATTTACAACAAATCACAGTATTTGTGACAGGCAAATCTTTTGTCTCTTCATGAACTTTCTATAATGAAAAACTGAAAAATGTCTTCAAAACAGATCTACCACAAAAAAGAGAGGGCTTTGTCTATAGTGAGTGGTTAATTTATTTTTTCCTATTCCTCTAAAAAAATCCCACAGATGTGTGATCACATTTTGTATTTTATAGTACTGAATTTTAATCTGGAAATACTATCCTCTAATGGAACAAAAGAAGGCCCAGGATGTCTAAAAGAATTACTGCAGATGATCTTTCATGATTATCTCAGCTGTTGGATTTTTTGGGTGACTAAGTACTGAGAAAAATTGAAAGACTTTGGGAATGTCACCTTCTCCAGCTTATAGTGCCTAGTGCCACCGGTGACATCAATGCCTAATCAAGTATTAAGTGCAGAAAAGAGCACATAAATTGTGAGTAATCTTTTATACCTAGTATGGATCGCTGCTAAAATTTGAATTTCAGAGGATCATTTCAGTTGAAAGAGAAACTTTTTGCATGGAATCTCTCAAATAATTATGAATACAGGATCTATTCTTATAAATACAAGGTTAATCTTATAAAGATGCAGTAAGCAAACAAGACTTTTAAAGTATTGGTTATCTGTAACTCTTTTTCAGTGTCTGAGCTGTGCTGAATTGAACTGAGCTATAGGACTTTGGTTATTGCTGTAAACAAATATTAGGTTAGAATACATATGTATAGTCTTCTTAAAACGAAGGTCAGTTATTAAAATGAATTATAGAGTGATAGAATCATTTTGATTAGAAGAGACCTTTCAGATCATCAAGTCTGAACATTAACTTAACACTGCCAAGTTACCACTAAACCATGTTCCCCAGTACCATGTCTACCCATCTTTTAAGTACCTCCAGAGATGGTGATTCTACCACTTTCCTGGGCAGCCTGTTCCAATGTTTGACAACCCTTTCAGTGAAGAAATTTTTCCAAATATCCAATCTAAACCTCTCCTGGCACAACTTGACGCCATTTCCTCTTATCCTATCACTTATTACCTAGGAGAAGAGACCAACCCCCATCTCTCTACAACCTCATTTTGGGTAGTTTTAGAAAATAAGGTCTCCCCGTTTAGAAGATAAGGTCTCCCCTCAGCCTCCTTTTCTCCAGACCAAACAACCCCACTTCCCTCAACTGCTCCTCATAAGACTTGGTCTTCAGATCCCTCACCAGCTTCTTTGCCCTCTTCTGAACATGCTTCAGCACCGCAGTGTCCCTTCTGTAGTGAGGGTCCCAAAACTGGACAGAGCACTCAAGGTCGGGCCTAACCGATGCCAAGTACAGGGGGACAATGACTTCTCTAGTCCTGCTGGCCACAATGTTTCTGATACAAGCCAGGATGCTGTTGGCCTTCCTGGCCACCTGGGCACACAGCTGGCTCATGTTCAGCCAACAGTTGACCAACACCCCCAGGTCCTTTTCTGCCAGGCAGCTCCAGCCACTCTTCCCCAAGCCTGTAGAGCTGCAGGGGGTTGGTGTGACCCAAGGGCAGGACCTGGAACTTGGCCTTATTTAACCTCAGATCATTGGCCTTGGCCCATCCATCCAGCCTTTCCAGTTCCCTCTGTATAGATGTGTGTTTCAGATTTTATTTTTACCAGTCAGTACAGAAAAACCTGAATATTGTTGAAATTTAAATCAACAATTGCTCAGAATTTCTGTTTATATTTTCCTTGCTATAGAGGGGATACTGTTACCAAAATATCCTTACAGATGTTTTAATCTAATTAATCAGTGCTGTTTTGTTTTTTTCTCTATTTATTTATTTGTACTTTTAACCAGAGCCGTTGCTTGTCTCTTTTCTTCCCCCCTTGACAACCAACCAGTGCTACCACTGTAATACATTTTGCTTAACATGGGCGTTTTAACAAAAAAAGTTGCTGTAAAACATCATGCTCTAACTGTCAAAATCATTTGGGTTGATTCTTGCATTCTTACTCACTCTGCATAGTATCTTACTCTTTAAAAAGTCATACTACTTTAGTCGTGGAAGGCTTCTAAAAAATAACAGTCTGCTGCTCAGATTTTAATTTATGAAAAATCTCTGAGAAATTTGGAAAGCAAGATGAATCATTAACACTAGGAATAGAATTATCATTCATTTAGATTTTCTTCCAAAATAAGCACTCCAGAGGACACCCAAGACTTTGAGCAACCCTGGCATGTATTTTAAAACATAATGTAGAGACTGCAATAAATAAAACTTCCAAAAAAAGCAGTACTCTTCTGTCCTCCCACTCTCTAACACCCCATTTAATTTCTAGTCATAAGACCTGTGCACCTCCATCACACCTTCCCACGAGATATCCCACCCGTTGCTGCCTCAGTCAGCTCACACAGATGGACTTTGTAGCATACCCAGAATGTCAACAGTTTATGGCTATTTTAGACCTTGGCAAGGAAAAACATTCCAGAGGAAAAGTCCCTTGTGAGAGAATGCTTTGCCAGCAGCTCTGCTGTCTTTTATAAAGAGGGAAATCGAGTTTGAGGGCATCTGCAGGTGTCAACAATGGCAATGTGATTTGTACAGACAAGTGCTGACCACAACTCAGATCAGCATTTTTGCAAAAAATCTGTCTACTCTGTCGTTGACTCAAAACACCAGTTTGTTACATATTGAGAAAAATTGTCTCATTTTTTTTAATGACCTTCCTGCACCTATGCTTTGATTACTACCAGCTGCTTTTGATTACGTTTAATGGATCATTCAGTTTTGCCTAGTATTACTTAATATTATTTCCATGTGTATAATGCTAAACACAAAGCAATAATTAATTTATTAAAATAATAAACTATCCTAGTCATTTGCGTTTTTCTCTAGATTTTAATCGTTTCCATTGATTAGTTTCCTATTGTTTTTCCCCATCATAATACAATTTGTATTCATCATAAAATTCTCCTAAATGATACTCTGCAATTTACTAATATTTGTTTATTTGTAGTTAAACCCAAAATTATATGACAGAATGAGGCTGCAGTCCTTCACGGATATAAGCTTTGGTACTAATCACGAGGAACTGAATGTAGTGCTCAAGCAGGGAATTTTTTTCATGTTCACAAGTCTTTGTAGTATTTTATGTCAGCCTCATGCATGTTAAGAGTTAGGAGATAGTAGAGGTCTGTGGAAGACAACAAAGACCTATATATATATATATATGTATATGTATAGTGGGTCTGTATGCATTTCATGTGTGTTTGTAAGTACAGGTTCTCAAGATCCCTGTGTGTGCACATATGGATTTTGATTTTGTTTGTGTTTTCCATAGTCATAAAAACAACTTATAAAACAGTAGAGAATAATAACAAGAACTGAAAATTCCACCACCAAAAATGATCTCCTTAGTCCATGCGTATGAGGCTGTTAATTGTAATGCCTTTGAAAGGTTTGGCTGAAAAGCTGAAGCATGTTAAGTTGTACCTGCTCACCATGAAGTTGGTCAAACACTAAAGCAGGTTGCCCAGGGAAGCTGAGGAACCTCCATTCTCGGAAACTTGACTGGGGAAGGCCTTGAACGTCCTGCTTTTAAGCATCCTCATCAGGAGGATGAATCAGAGGCCCCTCCTACCTAAATCATGCTATGATTTATTGTGCAATACACTTCATATTCCACCCGAGGTAGTGATTGGAAGCTAATGTTCCCTACAACACGGATGCAGGCTCTCCGGAAAGATTAGGTTTATGGATAAGATTTTCATCTGATATAAATTGGCATAGCGTATTTGAAGTCGTTGAAGCTTGACTAATTTAATGTAGGTGAGGCTCTGGCTCTCTTATCCTTTAAAATGTAATTGGTGGGTCATATTTAGTTAGATCTCTTTTTTTTTTTTTTTTTTTGCTTCCAAGTGTTTAATCTAAGGGCTTCAGAAATACTCTGTTCTCATCATGCTGTAATGTTATCAAGCTGTTCCACATCTGCCTTTTAACTACAGAAGGTGGGATTTACCCATGAACAGGTATTCTGACTTCTTATGCTTTGTCTCTAAGAAGTCTGGAATTTTTAAAAGAACTAGGTACTCAGATCTCATTGATATTCTGTCTTGACATTTCCAGGCCAAATTCTCTCCTGACTTATAACCTATTGATTTAATTGGCAAAGAGTTGGGCCCTGAGTTTCTCAGCATCAGATGATTAAAATAATTATCCCCTTTGCCTTTCCTCCGCTTCCCCCCCTCCTTTGTCTCAGTAAAACCTTTTGTTTATTGCCCTTACTCCGGTACCGCGCTCAGACGAATGGTGAATCCCATTCTGACTTTTTATGTTGTTTAACAGAGGAAGCCTTCGTTTTTAGTTTCTCTGTTATACTGTTAGGGGAATCTATCAATCCAGGAAGCAAGAACTATAAGGGAAAAATGGTTTTGCAGTAGTTCGGGGTTTTTTTGCAATTGTCAGTGCCATATAATGAGGTGCGTTTGCACTCTACATTGTCTGGGCAAAGGAATACCTAAAGAATTAAAATATTATTCTGTGTTAAAGCTCAGAATTTATCACAAACTCTGGAAATAATTTAAGCAACAAAACAATCAACAGTTAAATTGTTCAGATTTTTATTACATTATATCAGAGATGCGTGCACATTTTGGGAGGCTATTTTTGTGCAGGCCATTACCACACTGTTATCAGACATTTGTGCACCTAAGTGAGTACATTGTACTAATTAGCTCAGACAGTTTTACAAATGTATGTCTTGCCACTGAGCATGCAAAAGTGCTCGTGAAATTCAAGTCTTACAGTATGAAAAGCTGATCATTAAATTGTCAAGCATTAGGATTCACCCAACATAAAAGCAGAAGTACAATTCTCATCATTTTTATAGTAATAGTTTCAGTCTGTCCACATAAAAAAGTCATATAATAAGAAATTCAGCATAAGAAATATCTCAGTTCTCAAAACTTAATTAAAAATTAATAATAAACTGTACAGAAACTGATGATAGCAGAAAAAATGCCGCTCCCGTTTCATTCCAGTCCCTGATCTGGAATGACAGGAATCTCTGGAGTGATGGTATCTTTTAGCTTCCTTCCTGACACAGAAGAATGTCCTTGAGGATGTCTGTAGAGGGTGCAACGTATAAAAGGAAACCAGAGCTTTCAAACAGAGTTTTTCTGCTTACTTAAGAGTAGGGGGATTTGTTATGACAATTCCTAGTGGTAAAAGGCAGTTCAGTTCACATACATAAGAAATGAGACTGGAAAAAAATTTATTGTGTTATCAAATCCGCTTCCCTTTTTTGAAGCTCAAGATACAAACCCATTTACCAAAGGCATCAAACACTGTCTTAAAACCATTGTTTTCCCCGACTGTTCTTAGTGGAAATAACATAATTTATTTGAAGATTTATAAACCTTTCTGAATTGTAAGTTTTCTTCATGGTCGGGTTGCAACCATTTGGGTCTTTCAGGCAAATAGCTTTTTTAAAAAATCTTTTCCTTTTTCTTATTTTCCCCGATATTTGCAGAACAGTCAGCAATAGGGTGTGTTTTATCAGCTTTTATATGAAGCAAGTTGTCTGACTCTGAGGTGCACATTTACAATATAAAGATTTTTTTGAATGATCCAGGAGTATACTTTTTATGTATGGACTCGATGATCCCAAGGGTCTCTTCCAACCTAGATGATTCTATGATTCTATGATTCTCTGCCTTATTTTAAGATAGCATGAGGTTTGGCTACTCTGGAAATGGAAAGTGTTTATTTGGTTGAATAAAGTTTAAGGATATGTGGCTCAATGAATTCAGGAGAGATCGTAATTAATCTAAAGATTCAGGTTTGTTTTACTTGATCCAAAGTTTTACAGATAACCTATCCTATTTCTCTTTAAGAAAAATGTCAGCCTGCTCATGACCTGCAGAAATACTGAAAGAACACCTTTTATTCAAATAACACAAACTAAGACTATATTCAGCCAGGCATTTAAGGAAAAACAATGAAAAATCAATATGCTATAGCCCAAGAACATTAAAGGTCCAAAGCTACTCTTTGTCACTATGAAAGGCATGATCCATTCTAGAGAGAGGTGATTGCAACTTTTCTCCTGTTGTTTATAGCAGGAACACCTGACAATAATTACACCATTATCAGCAATTTCTCCTGAAATGATTTAGGGTGGAGTAGCTCAGATGAGACAGACTTGGATTTAGCACAACTGATTCAACTGTATCTTTAGAATGATGAACTGAATTAAAAATAAATGTCCAGATTTTCCATTCTGAGATATTATTTTTTTTCACTTTGAAGCTAAAGATGGTTTCGAAGTGAATAACTAAGACAAAAATTGACCCTTGTGTGAGAATCAGTTTCCTAGAAATCGTTACCATTTTGTGTGTGTGTGTTGATACTTTATTATGACAGAGGAAGGCAGTGCATGTCAAAGGCAAAAGTCTGTTTAAACACTGTTCCAAAAAGCTTTAATAATTATTTGGTAAATTATTACCATTGTTACAGCTGATCTTAGGGTTTTTTAATCGTATGACTTCTATTTAATGAGTAAGAGGTCTTCCGTTCTGCTTCCTTGTATATGAAATTCCTTCCACTGATTATTTTACACCAATTATCTTCTCAGATGCAGACTACAGTGCAGTATGCTTGTGCTCAGCTCTGTATGTGTAAAAGGCCATAAAACAGTTTCTTGTATTCATGTCTGGGCAAAATTTGGCATCCCATTTGTCATGGGAGTGTAATAGATTTGTGAGGTTGTTGATAGCTGGCTTCTGTTTCCTCTGTGAAGCCAAACTGTAGCCTGATTGAGCTGATAAATACGTTCCACATGCTTCCCAGATTTGTGATCAACAGCCACTATTTACTCAACACAGCGTGCTAATGTGATCTTAAGGATGAAAGCAAAGGCAGTTTTCGATTGAGATAACATCTAATTATTGACACTGACTCTGGGTGCCTACTCTCTGGGATTCTTTTGGGGCTCCTGTTACTGTATCTGTACACTGGCAGTGAAATTCTAATAACAGTATTAATATTCAGAGTAGTCTCATTTGTTTTATTGTTTCTTACTGTTCAGTATTTTAGTCCTTTTTCCCCTCCTTTAGATTTTCTTTTGTTTAACTTCATTTGATTGTTTTGTCAAAAGCAGTTTTTATTTGAAAAGATAACTTTTAAGGGCTTAAAAAAATGCAGATTATATCTTTCATCTGAACAATAATTTTAGTCAAAGTTTAGGATTCCAAGAAGAAAATATTCTCCAGACATTCAGTATACGTACATGTCAGTATTTATCCCCTTCAGATAAATATGGACCTTACAGAGGTAAGAGTCAGAACAAATGGCCCTCTTTTCCTACAGAATTGTCAGTATTTCCATATTTAACAGTAAGTTAGTTCAGGAAATAGTAATAGATATCTACAAAACTGTTACAGGAGACATTGTCAGCTCATACCTTGTGTTACCTGATTTATGGAAACTTTACCTGAGGACTAACTAAAAATTTGTTTTACTTATAAGTATCTTATTTGACTGGACCTTTTCTACTCAGGCAGCACAGAGGTTTAGGGAATGGTTAATGCTGGTTAACAACTGTAGGCATCGGCGAAATGAAATCCATCTCCGTGATACAAGTGAAAAACCCACCAAAACAAAAAAAAAAAACCAAACCAGCAAACTACCAGACTACCCGATCCCTTGTTGATACTTTATTTAGACGTGAGCCTGAGGAAATCGTTTGCAATCTAAGCAAGGCTTAATTTTTCAGTCAGTTACATCAGTTTCATATGCTGCATCTCCACTGGAAATGAAAACAGTGCAATTAGTCAACAAAAGCAATATAAACAGTTTAAATCTAGCATTAAATGGATATGCTAATGAAGAAGCATTGATAAATTTTATCAACCCATTACTATGTTCACTAATTCTTATATCATCCAGGGGAGTAATTCAATTGTTACCAATAGTGTTTATGGGTCACCTGAAAAGAGTGGGTAATTTGCCAGTTGGACCGCTATAGTTGTTAGCATAACTACTCCTATAATTGTTTATATTAATGGCACCTATAATTCAGTTATGTCTTTATAAAGTGCACTTATTCAGAATTTATATTTCCAGCCTTTAATTAATATGATCAAGAGTTCATTTGAACATTGAGAGAAAATTGATTAAAAAATCAATGTTGCATTTCTTGTATTCAGAGCAAACCTATATTCAATTAGTTAAATTTTTAATATTTTTTGCTAGTAGTTCAATTTTCAAATTCTATTATTTATATATTCCATGGCAAGGTTGGTTTTGTCAGTATTGCCTCTCAGTATTGTTTATTCATGTTCATAGGCTACCTAGTGACATATTAGATTCTGTATCACCAATTTAACCATTTTGCTTATCCTTTGTTATTTAGTTTGTTTCTGTAAAAAGTTTCTAAATGTCAGACTCAGAATGAATATTCTCTTAACTCAGCTGCATAGTAATAGTATTTTTAAAAAAAAGGCCTCCCAGTAAATTCAGTGGAGATATTACAGATAATTTTATAAAGATTTATTCTCCAACTTTTTTTCTTCATGAAAAATTCAGAAGTATAGACTTAATAAAGTTCTGCCAGTGGTTAACCCTCACTGGCTTACATGGTCATGCACACAAAGGTGGTTTTTTTTTTTCCATTGTAATTTACTGTAGAAAGAATGAAAAACATACAGAAAATTATTTTAAAAATATATCTTTTTGATTGTGCTCAGAATACAAATGCTCTTCTTTATTTCTGTTCTTCTTGGAAGAGTTGAAATAGGAATTTTAGTTTTAATTTTCTTTTCAGAGCTATGTTAAAACATGACCAAGACGTGAGAGATAAGGTCTGTCAGCAGTTCCAGTTCCATTTATAACCCACCTCTGTCTCTCCAGACTGTTTTAAAAGCTTTTTTGAATTGATTTTTAGATGCTTTGGCAGCAGCAAGCTTATCACTGGTTACAGACAACATATAAAAATAAAATTAAAACTTAATAAGGTAGGTGATAAGTGAACGAGCCCATTGAACTTCACAGAACAGTGTCTGTCCTTACAGGGTATTAATAGCAGCACCTCCTGAAGCAGCTGTACATTAAGAATACACTAAGGCCATTAACAAAAAGCTTATCTGAGGTCGAAACAGATTCAGATGCTTTATTTCAGAGGTACATATATATGTACCTGATGGTTTTTGTCAGTGTTAGGTTGATGGTTGGACTAGATGATCTGAAAGTTCCCTTCCAACCTTCTATGATTCTATGTATTTTTTTACCATAGATATCTCAATCCTTTCTAGTGAAATGAAGTTTACATTTTCTATAGGAATCTCTTTAGCCTCAAATACTTTCATGAAGTCCCTGGGAAACAGAGCTGTTTATGGCTCATACCAGACTATATTATGGTAAGGTCTGACATGACTCACTCTTCAGATTTGTCTAGGAAGCCAGACAGGTTTTATACATTTTTCTGCTTAGCTCAGAAGCACAAGAGAACATATGTTCTTAGATATGCTTGTGTCTTCAGATTCCTGTGGAGTTTGCAATCCAATCATAAAGCATCCAGGATGGTACTTGAAATTAAGGCATTCAATGATATGTATTGATTTTAGACGCCATCAGAAAGTAGCATCAGTAAGCAGCCTGGATCCGTCTGTGAGATGCAGTGATTTGAAGTCTGTCCAAAGTTCCAGGTTTGTTGCAGAGCAACTAAAATGGGACTTGTCTCCTTCTGGTATCCCTGTGAAACACAAAGGTAGAATTAATTCGATGTGTAAAACCTGTGTGATTATTTTAGCTGGTTTTGATGTGGGCTGTAAGTACACTAGTCATTTGTGCTTGATTATAACGGGAGGCAGAGTTGCAGAAATTATAGGTGATGGAAATTATATGGCAAAAAGTATACAAATTTAGTATTTATCCTTGAAAAGTGTATTGCATCTCTCAGTCAAAATTTTGGTTTTTCAAGGCACTGACGGTGAATCACTTCATAAAGAAGTGCTTTACTGCAGTAAGACAGAACTGAAGACAAAACAGTAAATTTCTCTTTTAGAGAACTAATTAGAAAAAAACCCACAAACACCTCCAAATCAGGTGTTCATTTAACATTTAGCCTATCTTTGTAAATAAAACAGCTTCATTTTTTGTAACAACAATGTATATTGTCTCCACAGAGGATAAGTTTACCTTTTTACTTTGTTTTCTCTAGAATTTGTGTGGTTTTTTGGCTGCTGCTGCCAGTAAATCATACTTTATCCTAAGTATTAGTTCATTTTTCAGCAAAGCTGCATGCAAGGTTTTTCAACAGCACTTGAGAAGGTAAATGTTTAGATGGAATTGATTTGCATAAAAGATGGGAGAAAGTAGTTATTCCAGATGTGGGGAGAGATTCCAAAGGCTTAGTCAGCCTTAGAACTGTGCTAGAGGAGATGATGTTCTCCAGTGTCACTGTTCTGTCTAATCAGCTCCAATTCTGACACATCTCTGAGTGTACTTGAAACGCAGGAAACTTTCTGTGAGTGCCGCAGATGCAGAACACACGGAAATAGTATCTTACCAAAGGAACAGAAGGTGATCAGCCAGATAAATGCCATCGGAGAGAATGTTAAAAAGACTAAAGTAGCAGAGATTTTGCTTGTGGCCGAGGATGTTTGGCAAGTCTTTTTGAATACTGTTCATAAAAACCAATAAGTAAAGTTTGTAAAATACCGTCATTAGTGTGACCACAAAAATTTATAAAGCAGACAGGGTGAAAGGTTATAGCACATTTTTCTTAGGCTCATTAATATTCCTTATATTTTCATTATTGTAATTATATTACAATGCTGGAGCGAGTGCAGAGGAGGGCAACGAAACTGGTGAAGGGGCTGGAAAACAAATCATATGAAGAGAGGCTTAAGGAGCTGGGACTGTTTAGTATGAGGAAGAGGAGGCTGAGGGGAGACCTTATCACTCTCTACAACTACTTGAAAGGACACTGTAGAGAGGTTGGTGCTGGTCTCTTCTTACAGGTAATTAATGACAGAACGAGAGGGAATGGCTTCAAGCTCCAACAGGGTAGGTTTAGACTGAACATTAGGAAAGAATTCTTCACAGAAAGAGTGGTCGGGCATTGGAATAGGCTGCCCAGGGAGGTGGTTGAGTCACCATCCCTGGATGTGTTTAAGAGACAATTAGATGTGGTGCTGAGGGATATGATGTAGGGGAGGACTTTGTAGAGTAGGGTAGATGGTTGGACTCGATGATCCCAAGGGTCTCTTCCAACCTAGGTGATTCTATGATTCTATATTCTTTTAAAATTAGTATAAGATAAAGGATTTTCTAGAGATAGAATTTTTGTCAAGGTTAAAAGTTGGATTTTTTTTAAATTTATTGGAGGAGAAATTACTTCTGTCGTTCAGAGCCAGTTCTTCTAAAGATGCAAAATACAAAAAGATACAAAGATGCAAAATGTTACCTTTCATGTCCTCAATTTCTGTGGATTATTACTATTTTACACAGAATCAAATATTTGTATATGATTTTACTAAGTAAACAGTGACCACTCACTAAAAATGGAACTATACCTTATATCCAGTAAAGTCTCCAAATATCCTTATAACTTGGAACTCTCAAGGAGTTTGGAGATCCATATAGTTTGTCTGTGGAAAGACCCAGATATTTCAATATAAAGCTCTGAAGTGAATGTAAATTTTTAGTATATCAGCAGAAATTATGAAGAGTGACAGATATCAAACTGAAACAAGACTCCTAGGGAAAGTCCAAAGAATAGAGAAATCTTTATGGCAAAATAAATTAGATGTTTTCTATCTAACATTAAAATAATTATATTTTTATTATATTTTTCAAAGGAAACTTGACTCGTTTGAGTTGGAACCATTGTCTGCTTCAAAACCCTTGTGTTTCTTTATTATTTTTTCAAAATGCATTTGAGAATAATGAAATATCCTGCTTTTCAGCTTAGAAAATGAAAGTTAAATGCTTGATTTCAAAATGACTTTTCACTCTGGAAATGTGTTAGTAATAGCAGTAGAGCATACATTACAATGATGCACTCTGAATATCTCAGCAAAAGGTTTTGATTGACCTGTTTTTAATTTTTTTTCCCCAGTTATTATTTTGTAAGAAAAATCTGAATTATCGGGTTTGCATTTCAACTTGGAATGGGGAACTTATATCAAAAAACATTGAAAAGAATGAACTAATTAGCAACTTTATGCTAGATAATGGCCTATGTGTCAATGGAGAAATATGTCAGTTTTACCACCTTAAATTATATATTCAAAATGTACGCATTAAACTTAATATTTTCAGTTTATTGCTTGAAAGAAAAATCTTAATCAAGGTAACGTAACTAAAAATGAAGATCATCCATGATTTTTTAACCTAATCAATATTTTATAATAAAAATGTTATAAATCTAAGTAGCAATCCCATACACATTTTCACATTACATGTTTAATAGAGAGTTGCTTTAAATAGTATACTTTTAAAAGTGACATTCAGAAGGGCCCTTTGTATAAAAAACGCAGTTAAGACCTCTCTGTGGTTTATGATAAAACACTTATTAATGGCATGTGACCACAATTCATTCAGCCATTTTTTCCTCTCAATAAATGCTGATTAGATGGAACATATTTGGATTGCTCTCGTTGCTTATGCAGCAGTATTGCAGGATAATGCAAGCTTTTGACTGAGTCAAGTGATCTTAGCATAAATACAACATAAATCAAAATATATTGTAATTGATAGTGCTTTCTAAAGGTTTTCAAAATGTCTTGGTCCTTTGAATCGAACTGTTTTCTTATGTAGACCATTGTTTGAATTGATTCTTCCTACAATTTCCCTTATTCCCATTTCTTGTGTGAGTGCAAAGAGGAATTTGACTGAAACTTTTGCACCGTAACCTGTAGGATGCTTCTGATTTTCACAGCTAGCACCTTCCTCTTGAAGAATGAAAACTTAATTCTGCGATAGGCTTAATTACCTGTGGAATAAACCCTTCCAGGAGGTTGGTCCAGTTGTGACTTGCAGTTAACACATCTTTATGAAGAAAACCAATGGGACTATATAGCAATACTCTTTCAATTGTTTTTAATCCTCTAAATCAGGTGAGGTTTAGCTTCACAGTCTTTGGATCGTATTACTAAACTTGGTTAGGTGTCAAAGTGAGCTGCAAAGACAGGAGTCTTTTAGAGCTTAATCCCACCCTTTTTCTACTTAAAGCAATGGGAAAGTAGTTTATTATTTGCTCTTGGTAGGTCAGAAGTGAGAAACTTCTGAGTCTTTCATTTAAACGTATAAAGATTTGCTGAGGTTAAATCTACACTGGGTTGCCATCTGTTTGACAGCCGTTGTCATCAGTAAAATATATCAGCATTATTAATGTTAGAGTCATGAGTAGGGTATTCAGCATCTGAAAGCAATGACATACAATTTAAGCTCAGGGTAAACATAAAACTTAATATGAGTCTTGTGGGTTGGGTTTCTGTTTGTTTATTTTTTCTCAATATTTTTTCTTCCCTTTTAGTTCCTTTTTTTTTGCAAAACTGATGCTCTTAATTCTTCATACCAACCAGGGTTATAGCAAAAAAAACCCCAATCAAATTAGAATTTGATATTTCTAATGATTATTCTCAATCATGTTCATCACACTGTAACAGCAGTTACGTGCAGATAGAGATACTAAATAGCATATATAGATCACTGGTTGTTGTAATTACCGGTATTTTATGAACCATCAAGATACAGGCAGGTTCCCAAGAGATATAATACTGATGATATTGAAATATCACTAAACTCCCTCATCATAACTCCTTTTTTATTCTTTTTTTTCTCATTGTCATTTTGGACTGCTTTTACTGACTGTTTTATTGGGAGCTATTAGAAGCTAAGGCTGTCTTAAAGTGCAGGGGGACAATATCAAATGGTAGGAGATCAACAAGACCATAACTAACATTGGAGTGGGAGCAAATGAGCAAAATGAGAACAAATTTACAACTGGATTTCAGAATGGTTGTCGTCAAACATTCATTTTAGTGTGAAATACTACCTGATAAGAAGATTTCTCTTTAAAAAGAGAGTATTTGTGTAGTTCCAGCAATTATCTATGTCTATAAATCAGGCAAATTGGTGACAAGTGTACCTGATGGGGCTGTCATAATTTTTGTTTCCATTAGAGTAAGTAGAGAAACTGTTCTAGCTGACTGGGTAAAGCCAGCACTCTATCCACAAAAGTTAATTATTAGGGGAAAAAAAAAAAAGCACTATCAATTACTTCTGATATCAGGCTTTGATCTTGTTTTAATGTTATTTACATTCTACAATGATAGTGGAAAGTGAGTGTGTGTGTAATTTAAAAATGTATCTGGAACCAATGCCTTTTTTAAGCATTAAGGTTAAAAATATATATTTTTTTCTCCAATATTTACTTTAATCACAGAGATCTTTTGAACTTAAAAATGTGAATATGAACATACAGGCAATATTGCTGGAGTACCAGGAGAAATTCTTTCAGAGCTGTCCCTGAGCATCAAGAACTGCAGGGAAAGGCGGAACGGTGTGAAAGAGTGAAGTAGGCTGGGGCTTGGCATAATTAAATCTCAGGTGTGATAGTTAATTCTGACTTGGATGGGAGACAGAAAACAAGAAACACTGAGCCCTAATGGTTCTGGTGCTTCCTTGAAAAAGGGTAACACGCAGCAGGGTGTGTGATTGTTGATTAATAAACAAGAACCTAAAGTGCATGGTGAGGAGAGGGTAAAGGCAAATGTTTTCAGACACCCTGAAATTTGCATATTCAGGTGCCAAGAAACTGAGGAGACTGTAACTGAAATTGCTCCAAGTAAGAAAAGCACCAGTAAACCTTGCTCTTCTTTAAGTATATCTCTGCAGAACGTATTATAAGTGAACGTTCAACTCGTGGCAGACAGTGTTTTTTTTTTAAATAGTGCTATTTACTGGGGGTATGTGTAATGCTTGTGAGTCTTCATCATGACATCACTCATGACATCACTCTGGTACCTCTTGCTGCCCACACCAGTCAGAGTGAAGCTAAAGGGTGCCCAGTCTCCTGCTTGTCATTGCACTTCAAGCCAGCAGAAGACCTCTTGTCCTCTGTCTTCTGGTCATTCTTTCATTGCTGACTATTTCAGCTGAAATATTGTAGCAGACATAACAGTGAGTTTTGTGTTTGGTTGTTTTGTTTTTTTTTCATTGACAGAATGTGTCTTAGTAGCTAGAGCCTTTGTATTTGGGAAAGATACATCATCTGTGGCCAGCAGGTCAAGGGAGGGGATTCTACCCCTCTACTCTGGTGAGACCCCAGTTGGAGTGCTTCATCCAGCTTTGGAGCCTTCAGCACAGGAAAGACATAGACCTGTTGGAGAAGGTCCAGAGGAGGGCCACAAAGATGATCAGAGGGCTGGAGCACCTCTGCTATGAGGACAGGTTGAGAGAGTTAGGGTTGTTCAGTCTGGAGAAGAGAAAGCTCCAGGGAGACCTAATAGCTGCCTTCCAGTACCTAAAGGGGGCTACAGGAGAGATGGGAAGGGACTCTTGGTCAGGGAGTGGAGTGATAGGATGAGGGGTATGGTTTTAAACTGAAAGAGGAGAGATTTAGATTAGGTGTCAGGAAGAAATTATTTGCTGTGAAGGTGGTGAGACACTGGAACAGGTTGCCCAGAGAAGCTGTGGCTGCCCCATCCCTGCAGGGGTTCAAGACCAGGCTGGATGGGGCTTTGAGCAACCTGGTGTGGTGGGAGGTGTTCCTGCCCATGGCAGGGGGGTTGGAACTAGATGATCTTTAAGGTCCCTTCCAACTCTAACCATTCTATGATTCTGTGATTCTCATGATATGTAGCTTGGAAGTTGTTTTCTTCTGAGGACGTGAAAGTTTAAAGGAAAATATTTCAAAATTTTCACAGGGGATTGTTGTTTCACATCACACCTGTGAAAAAACAGGTTCTATGCAATGAGAGGGGTAAAGTCATCAGTAACACTAAATCCTAGGCGCTAGAACAGCATGCTTTAACTGATCTGAGAAAAACCCATGGGCCCAGGAGCTCCATTTCATCTCAGACCTGGCTGCTCCTGAACTGTTTGGATTTTCTGGGTTGACCTTGAACCTGCCTTATTCCCTTGCTTTAGCCTGACGATAGGCTGTTAATAGGATCTGGTGGTGTCACCACCGTGCCCTGCTTGCCTGGCTGAGGTGCCATGGGGTGGCTCCCTCTTGGTGCAGCCATTGCCTGGCCTGTCTCATAGCTACCATGGGCTCCTGGTTCACTTTCCTGCAAGGATCAGCCCAACTCTTGCTCCTCCCAGATATTAAGCATCCTTCCTGGCTCTGGACTGAGAGGTTTCCTTTCTAGTTGACTTCAGAGACATTCCAGAGTACCTTCTGGGCAGAGTTGGATAACATAGCATTATTTAACCTTAATTACTATACATTTCCTAATGGGATTTGGCAAGCACTAGAGGGGTGGGAGGGATTTCAGTATTTCGCTCCGAAGCACTGAGTCAGCGTAAGAATAAATCACAGTAGCTGACTGGCCCGAATTACAGTGGCGTGCACTCAACGTGTCACTTTATCCCTATTGGTCCTACAGAGGATACTTACTGTATTTATCCTTTTTGTATTTTTGTTCTCTGCTCTACGCAGGGGAAGACCAAACTTCCTCAGTAGTATTAAGATCGTTGACATAGAACTTGAGGCCCATAACCAACGGTAACAATAATAATGTCATCCAAAAAACCCCACTGTTATTTTGTGCTAGTGCAGCACATTGAAAAATTGTGTTCCCTATTGAAATGCAATCTACAGTTTCTAGAACTGATGTCACTGCAGTTAGATAATATTGATATTCTTCATCCCCTACCAAAGAATCAGTAGCACTCAATTTCTGTAGGAAGGTGCGTATCCAAACACAAATGATCATCTCAGTCATGGAAATTAAGGAGTTTGTTTGTCTGTTTGTTTTTCAGGAGTAATTCTGGATTTCAAATCCTTTATTCTAAGGAGGCATGAATTGTGTCTGGATGTTTTATTCCCACAGGAGACTAAGATCGTGTACTCTTGATGTTTCTTGTGGTTTTGAAGTGATCATCAAGGTTTAGAGAAAGAAAAAACATAGTCTTTATGGGCATAATGACCACTGAAATTTGCTTCAAAGATCAACTTCTGATTTTATGCTTCCATTTGAAAAAATCTGTTTAGCTGTCCTTTATTATTCTTTGGTTTTGTTTTTGTTTTTTTTTTTTGTTTTTTTTTTCTAAACCTTCACACAACATCAGAAAAAAAGAAAATTAATCACAAAAGTCCAGGTCTATGCTTTATTTTATGCAGAGGACTTAGCCATTATGATTTTGGACCATCTTATCCTTTTTGAAGCTCGATATACAAAATTGTCTAACTATGTCATATCAAAGAATGACAACATTTCTGGGCTCTCAGCTAGCTGGTACATGTCTCTCCTATATCTGGCTTGCTTCACCAGATGACCACAACTGCCTTTGTCAGAAATTTGCCAATATAATTCAGTAGCTCTTAACAAATATTAATACCAACCCAAATGGGTACACGTTTCTGCTCACCTACAGTGTTCAACTGAAATACTCAATCTGACAAGCATTTCAAATGCAGAATAATTTGCTTTTAGTTAACTATTGTTTCTATAATACCACATGATGTCAATATGAATCACATTATTAACCCTGTTACGAATTCCCAGCTGCTGTGGTCTTTGAATGAGTGAGGAATGGAAGTCTTTAGATAGAGGTGGCTATGGACAGCGTTCCTGTTCTCAGCTGCCCACTAGTTGTGTTTTCCTGCAAGACTGTGTGGAAGTACGAGGTGTATGGGTGGCTCTGATGGATTCTTTTGTCATAATAAAATAAAATTGCTTCCAGTGGCCAGGTAGCATACCTGTAGCACAAAAAAGAACTTACATCAAGTGGGGTGTTTCCAGAAATTCCCCATGGAACACTTTTCTGTTAGAAATGTCATTTGTCAAGTTTAAGATAGCTTGCAGAAGTGTGCTAATATTTACATTTTTTTCAGGGAAACAAAGGATTTATTATTATTGCCACTATTGAAAAAGATTTTTTCATTTTAATATTATAAGTAAAATGAGAAGCATTCAAGCCAGTTGATTTATTCAAACAGCATGCTTTAATTGATCTGAAACAAAACATGGCAGAGTTTTCCATGGAAAATTTATTCTGAAAGAAAAACATGGTATGCAAATCAATGCAAATCTCTGCTAGAGTTAGGACTGGGTCAATATGCATGTAACAGAGATCTTGCATTATTACACTGAAATAAGACAGTGAGACTAGAAGCAATACTTTTGTGTCAGACACATTTGCAAAATATTTATTTTAACTTCTAGATTAGTAATTTGTCCTTTTAATGTTTCTAATGAATTCTAAAGAATTAATTACTTCTATAATTCAACTTTATAAAAGATTTTTAGGTTTTTTGCAGGCCTTCTGGTCTTCTCTGAGACCCATAGCTCTAAGGATACCAGGACTCTCTCTTGCTCTTCTCTTTCCCTCCCGCGTGCAGCCCTGCTTGCTACTCTTTCAGTTATATTTTTTATGCTGCTTTACCCACAAATGTCCTATTGCAGCTCTGGGAAAGAATGTGCATGCTAATTTCTCCACAGAATAGTACAAGAAATCAATGTTGCCATAAAATGTGCATGAAGAATGATATAGAACCGAGTATGGAAAAAAAAAAACCACACAGGAAAAACCCTGCAAAATTGCAGCAGATAGAAACAAATAACTTAGTGCTGTTCTTACTCACTCTTCTCAAAAACAACAAAAAAAGATAATTTCTGGAGAAAAAATGATTGACTGCTCTTTCCATTAAATATTTTTAAAATGCATCTCCTCCAGTCCTACTTATCTTTGAAGGTAAAGTAGTTTTTCTGAAGGACCAGCACTGAGTACCTCAGTAAATGCGTCTATTTCTCAGCACTGTCTTCCCCTCCCCTTGGGAGCCCACTCAGACACCCACCTACATACAGATGTTTTCTGACCTCGTGCATTTTAAAGTGTGGATTCTAAATAGCAGAGAATTGCAGTAGCTGAGGTTAATAATTAACCATGCCCCTCAAACCCCTAGGAGGCACTCGCTTGCTCACTTACTAGAGACCCATCATCCCCAGGAGATACCTGTTACTCTGCGTGCTCACTTCAAATTTAAGTGTTCCTATTTCTGTCTCGAACGTTGGAGAATAGGTTTGTGCAGACTCAAGACATATTGCTGCCAAGGGTTTACTTCCAATTTACAATGGAGTGAAGAGAGAGCGATCTGGAAAGAGCAAGTACCATACCAGCGTTCTTACTGCAAATGTATTTCAGGAATTTAAAATTCAGTTGCTCATTTGGGGTATTTTTTTTCACCCTTTTTTAAAACATCATTTGTAGTTATAGTTAGGCTGAGAGGGAGAGCTACTGGCATATCTGTCAAACCCCAATAAATCCCTCTACTTGAAAAACAGCCAGAGAGGCCTGAACACATGGAGGCTGGCAGACAGAACAAGTTTCTTTTTGATCCTAATCTATTTCTGTGTAAACAAGAAGGTTAAAATTGTATTATTAATTATTAATTTTTAAAATTTAATTATTAATTATTAGTTATTAGGCTGACCTCTTCTAAGACATCTCAATTCTAATACCCCTCTGCGGTTGTTCAAAGTCTTTGTAGCTCCTAGATAGAAACTCATATTTAATCTCTTGTGAGGTGTGAGTCTAACTCGCTGTTGGTTAGAGTGTGCTTCTCATTTACAGCCCACAGAGAAAATCAGCCCCCTTTAGCCATTGCTCCATCCATGAGAATCCACGTGGCAGCTGACCCATCTCTTCTGCAATTTAGATTGTTCTCTGATACCTTTGGGAAGAACTAGTTGTACAGCTCCTAACACTCCTGTGGCGCTCCTGAGAGATGCTTAAAGAAAAAAAAAAGAGTTCTTGTAACTCCCCTTTCAGTCTAGCATTGCCATGTTTACACAGAACAGAACAATTTAGGAAGCCTGTTCTTTGTGGATCTGGGAGATTGAATAAAGTAGAGATTCTTTGCAATTTAGAAGACTGATTTTGACCTCACTCATGCCCTTGTAACACCATCATAACTTCTGTGAACTCACCCTCTGATTTAAACTGCACTGAATACCAGAATCCCTCTCTGAAACTGTCTCTCTGTCCTACTTCTGTCAATGATCTTAATCTAGGGTCACAAAGGGATAATTTTTTATATTTATCTTAACTAATGATGCCACTAAGTGAACAGGAAAAGAGATGTTATTGACCATCCGTGAAGGACCACAGTAAGAGCTAAAGCTTGACTATTTATCAGCTGGGCTGGAGAGAGCAATGCACTGTGATACCCTAGTTATGGCATATGAATTAAAGTGAATTAAAACATCTGCTGCTGCTCTGAAGATTCATACATCTTGTGCTTTTGCTTCCTCGATGTAATTACTTACAGATAACAAACAGAGCTTACTGGTACACATTCATATTCTGAATTCTTGTAAATTGCAATGTCATAGCCCACCCTAAAATTATAATTTTTTGGTCAGAAAAGTGAGGTATTGACAAACGTCTTGCTATCTTTAAAGTGCAGGTAATTCTTTACTGCAAGAAAACTATGTCTGAGAGTTGTCTTTATGCTGAGGCACTGGGCAGTAAAAATGGACATAAACTTTAAGAGGAAGCTATCCATTATTCTGCTATTGCTGAGTAAACAGGTAACAATGTCAAAGAGTTGACAAAATATCTGGAAGTTATACAAGTAACCTAGGAGTCTGCATTCCAGGACTATGAAAAGCATTGGAATGATAACATGTTTTCTGAGCTTAGCTCCTGCAAATCTTTTTTGCTCTGATTGGATGTCATTGTGGCATTTTTCAGTACAGTGACAGCAAACTTGGCCATCTGTGTTGTGAATGTTTGTGCCCATAACACCAATTTTCTGTCACCACAGTACTTTCTTACCCTGAAAGTGATTGAATCTGCTACTTCCTTGTCAAATGTTCTTTCTATGAGGTAGAAAGAAGTCTAAAATCTGGGTTTGATTGTGAAGTGTCAGTTTAGGAGCATCCAAAATGGAGATTAATATAAACCAGTAAAATAGCTATAGAGTTCATTAGTCTTAGTTAACAATTAAAATTTAGAACAATGTGCTGAGCTGCATGTTCTTCCCATTCTGACAAGATAACTTAGAAATACATGTATACAAAAGAAATCTTAAGTATTACAAAATGCATTGCATAACTGCTGTATGTAGGAGCAACTACTTACACGCTGAAATATCTCCATTTATCATGTCATTGGCAACACTGCATAAATGTCTTGAATTTGATACATGTATTAAAGATCCATTAGCAAGCCCAATAATGCAGTTGGTATAAACAAAACCATTAACATATGGGTCGTTGCTTCAGTGTTCTGCGTGAACATTCCTAGAGGCTTCAGACAGATTTATAATTTTACAAGGTACATTCTGTCCTCACTATACCATCCATCCAGACTCCATAAATCTGTTTAACCAGTTGACTGTCTTAGGGACCTGCTGCATCTCTTTCTGTCTAAAATCCATAGGAAGCAATAGTGGCAAAAACTCCTCAATTGTCATTAAAACTTGATTTTTCACTACTGCTCCTTCAGATTAGAATTCTTCAGGGTTTTTTCCATTTGTTCATTACAATTTATCTAAACCATTGAAATTAATGGTTCTGTGCTAGCTATGAGAGCTCTCCCTTGGGCAGCAGTTGGGATGGAATGTCACTTCTTGTATTTAGTCGCAGAATGGGGTTTCTCATCTTTGTATTTTGGATTATATGTATTCTCTGTGGTTTGCAGGGGATACAGGTTAATTTTGAGGGTTTTTTTATGAATTGTAAAGCCTAAGCATAATATTAGAAATAATTTTCCTGCAGTACTGCCATGAACTTCGAAATCAGCAATACCAGCTTTTTTATTATTTCCTGGAGATAAATTCATAGATGCCATGGGGGTCATGTTCTTAGCAATCGATTGGTACCCTTTTGGTATTGTAATTCACTTGCCAATGGGTATCATGGCTGGTTATCCCTCTGAATCTGTTTTTCAGTTAAATGTGCATGGTAAATAAGATAAAGTTGGAGGAGTGTAATTTTAAGAGAGTCCAGTATAATTTTCATTATGTGAATTATATGCAGATATTATGTGACCTTATAAACATATATTGAATAACAGTAATCAAAGCAAGGACGTTAAGGTTCCTGAAAGTTCTCTCCACTGTTACTGACTTCCTATTTGATCTGAAGTGTGAAATAAGTGTGAAAAAAGATGATTTATCTGTTTGATCAGCAATGGCTTTAACCTAGTTACCTAGCATCTTGGCTTACTGGGTAGATCAACATTAAACACTGCGTATCGCGCATATAGCCAATTGAATTATTCTGTACTAGCATGAATTATTACATTAGGTTATTCTTCACGCATGGAAAAGTTCCATATGTCCATTAAATGTGAGTCTTATCATACCTCAATGACCTATGAAGACCACCTATATGCAATAGGTCAAATGCACCCAGATTTTCTGCAGAGAAAAGTGTGAACCCTATCGCTGGGGAAATCACTTTAGTTTTCTCAGACTGCGTTTATTCCTTGATGAAGTAATCTGTAATAATTTATTTATAAATAATGCTATATAGTTAAAAGAATTTGTATTTCTGAAGTATTCTGAGCTTCTCAAGTAGAAACATACCTATCATTGCATTATTCTTAGGAAATGTCTGAGCTTGTTCATTTTAAGCATTTTTTAAGTCAGTACTCGCATGTTTAATATTGTTTAGTATTTTCTGATAAATCTCATAAGAGATTTGCTTCAGTCCAAAATACACAGTCCACAAGTTGTTTTATCAACAAAACACTATTTGGCAAGAAATATATTTAAGGGTAGTCAGACATTCAACTTACTCTTTCCCTGCTGTTCTTATATTTTTAGGCTTTTGTTTTTTATATTACTTGTACTGAGGAGCCCAGAACTGGACACAGCACTCCAATTGTGGCCTCACCAGTGCTGAGTAGAGGGGAAGGATCACTGGTGCATTCCAGCATAGTAGGGTACTTGACAGGACAAAAGGCAATGGGCACAAACAGAAAGACAGGAGGTTCTTTCGGAACCTCAGGAAACACTCACAGTGAGGGTGACTGAGCACTGGCACAGGTTGCCCGGAGAGGTTGTGGAGTCTCCGTCTTTAGAGGTCTTCAAGAGCTGTCTGGACATGGTCCTGGAAAACTGGGTCTGGCTGACCCTGCTTGAGCAAGAGGATTGGACAAGGTGACCTCCAGAGGTCCTTTCCCACCTCAACCCTTCTCAACCCTTCTGTGATTCTGTGATTACTTACAGCATAGACCTGAGGTAACAAAAGCACATAAAAGCTAAAGGAACTCAGCCTTTTCATGTTTTTGTCCTTGATATAAAGCTACCAACTGATCTTTGATTCTCTCTGACAGATATGTCCATCTGTCAATAGGGAGTGAAGCACCAGCTGGATTATGGCTTTTGTAACCTCTAGCACTGTCCTACCAGCTGACCCAAAGACCAGTGTGTCAGACATACACACAAGGTGTCATGGAAAGAAAAAAAGATGGGAAGAGCAAGAACAGTGAATGTGAGAAAAGGAATTGCACAAATAATTATTTTGTAAACAGTCTCATGCCCAGGGGCTGTGTGCAGATTTATGAAATTTCTTAAAGTTTATATGTGTATATTTTAAATAAAGTCATGTGAATGATTGTCTCTCTAGGATTCAGTAGGGAGGGCTTTTCTGTTCAGAAGATCTCAGTGCACTTGATCTGTTGCGTGTGGGTTGTGTGGAGGGATCACTGAAAATATAATAGTTCTGGTACCTTATAGAGCACGTAGGGCTTTTCCACTTATGATGAGTAGGGAGAAGAAAAATAAGGAAAAGAAAAAAATATGTATTTATCTGAAAGGATACTTTTTTCTTATCAAAATGAAAATTTGTGGGAGGCAAAAATGGAATTAACAAAACATATCTGTACTTGTGTCATAAAACGTCTACTTGGGCCATGTTGTTAGGGGCTTATCGGGCCAAATTTAGATGATGAAGTCAAAGGCCAGTGCCAAAGAATATCTGTGAATTCAGGCTTGATCTTAAAATTAGAATTTGAAATATTAGCATAATTGTGCAGCTACAGACTCCAGTTTTAGCTGTTTTCATAGTTCAGTGAAGTTGAGCTTTGCTGAAAGCCCCTATATCCATTACAAATTCTACAGAGACAGAGTCGTCTCAGAATACGCTCTTGAAGGTTGGACACAGTCAATGTTTGTGATGTCCCAGTGATGTTCCCCTCACCCTCAGTTATTTTTGCTGTGTTTATTTGCAGAGGCTTATACCTTGGAAACAATTGAAAGATAATTTGCATAATGATATGCAGTATTGGAAAGATTATGTCAGTGATATATTTGCATATTTATAGTAGTATTGCTGGCCAGAAATTTACGTATGTTTTTGTTCCAGTTTCCAAGAAGATACATAGAAAATAAGTATGGAAATCAGCAGTATCCTCTGTGTTCTGGATCCTTAGGGTTGTTGTGTCCCCCAACAATAAGTTGAGTTATTTGAAATACTATTAACTTACTTTGTGCAGTTTTTCCCATCTGTGCTCCCAACAGCTTCTACCATAAATTATAAAGTCTGCTTACGAGGTCAGGGTAACCGTTATAGGAAGGTAAAGGGTAATCCTTGCTTTGGACCTAAAGACAGGTGAAAGACATTGCCAAAACAAAATATAACATTTGTGCTGAGCCAGGACCTAAATTCAGACTTTCCAACATCATTTTCCATTCCTTTCAACTTCCTTCCTTATATCTGAAGAGTGTTGTAATAAAAGTAATTACGTGAACACCACTTAATTATTAAACAATTAGAAAGTTGTGCATTTTCTATCACCTTTTACAAAATGCTTAAAAACTTCATCTTTGAAGGCATGAAATAATAATAAAAAAAGGATTAGTCAGTTGATGTAACTGCCTCTAAATTTTGTTCCATTCACAGTTCTGAGTAAGGGCTGTATATTCAAGTATACATGGACTATGGCTTTATATCTATTTTGATCCAATAACCTATAATCATATGGAACAATCTGAGAAAGCAATGTCACTTAAGATGATGTTATCAACATAAAATCAATTATAATCAATTTATTCAAATCTTCCTTAAAACAGTCCAAGTATTGAATTCCTTTTTCGCATTAAAGTTGTTGAATTAATTTTTTTTGGAAGGAAGCTCTGTTCTACTCAAAGTTTCTTTCCCCTACATCTGCCCAGACTTTCTGCTTTGTTTGTCCTGAACTGGAAAAGGAAACATCTTTTTCTACCACTTATCTAGGAGAATTTTTGGACAAGCCTCAAATGTAAATATTTGTGCTTTGAAAGTAACAGACATAAAGCTGATACAGCGCTAAATAATTTTGTTGGCCAGATGGCATAGTGGCAGCAATAAAAGCAGCCAAATGGGAAAGCTACATTTAATTCTGGACTTTGCAATATGGGTCTGCTGTTGGTGAGATTGATACTTTTTTTATTTTTAGAGGGCATTGACCAGAAAGTGTTCTTCCTAATGCCAGCTGGCTTTATGGAGTGCGTGCTGCCTCCTCCAATCAAGATCCAAGGCTGTCTGCAGCCGTGACAATATTGTTGCCCATTATGTTGTTTTGTTTGCAAAAAAGCAAAACATCTCGGTATAACTAGGGAAAGAACAGACGCCTGAAGTCAGACAACAAGAGTACATTGATTTATATCAGCTGAGGATTTGACCTCTGCAATCTTACTCATTCACACGAAGTAAATGAGGAATAAATAGTGAAATTAATCCCGAAAGTTGCAAAGTTCAAAGTGGAGATTGCAGGCATTCATCTATATGGTGGTGTGTGAATAGAGATTGGTGGGGTATGAATAGAGATCGGTGGTGTCTGAATAGAGATTGGTGTTGTCTGAATAAAGATGCAAAGCACTCAAGAAGCTCACAAACAGCCTTCCAGCACCGTTCGTTCGGAGTCATCTTGGGTGACTTCACACGGCAACACAATTTGCCATGTAGATATAAAGCAAGGGTGAGACTTAAGCCCAGATTCCTGAGCCAGAAAGGCTCTTTCTGTTATATGCAGAGAGGAAATTGAAGAGTTGTGCTTTCCCCGGTGATTCAGAAGAATGATCATCTCCTGTGAGAAACTGGCCAAGACTGCAGTCCATCAGAACCCACAGGCCAGCCCGACCCTGGGGAAAATGGCCCTGCTATTTAGAGAGCATTTCTGGTGGAGAATTTTGATATTTTCATTATCGGATTCTTTTCTAAATGGCATGATATTTTCATTATGTGATCTGAATTTCTTTCTGAATGACAATATTCTAACAGCTACGTTTCAGAATGAAAAAGATCTGATATTTTATTTAAATTAAGTTTTGATCAAATAATACCGAGTTACTCTTTTTGTGTGATGCCTAATTATCCCAAAACCTACATTTTATGTTCTGCATGACACTGTACAATGGAAGAGTAGAATTACATGCAGGGTCCGAAGTACTTTTTGCTTTAGTACTTTCCATATTTTGGTATTGGGAAGAAAGAGGCTCTCAAGTAAAAAAAGTGACTTGTCTATGTGACACCTCTTAACAGCTGAATGAATGAAGATTCATTTCACCTTGGCACATTTTTTTTAATAACATCTTAATATTTAAAACTTCTTTGGAACCGATAACAAGCAGCAGAGCGAGTGTCCTGAATTACAGTCACGGCGTAAAACATGTTCTTAGATGACTATTTGAGAGAGTAGAGTAATAGGAATGAATTTGGCTGTCTGCAAAGACAACGCGGACTACTTTTAATCATCTTTCAGTCACAGTACATTTCTGTGGGCCTGTGCCTTATTCCAGGAAATACAGCCAGCTTTTTTCTCCTCCTGACCTTGAAAGTTACCCATCTGCTCTATGGCTGTGAAATACAAGACCATGAACTCTGGTTTGTCAACTCTTCTTAGAACTTTGTTTAGTCTCAGACAGTGTATTCATGGACAATGTTGACAACGTTCTCATGATGCAAAAATACCTGTAAAGGTGTGATTGACAGGGATGACTAGGCAGTGACTACTAAAAATGTAGGGTTTTGTGAATTGCAATTTGAACTCATTCTTCATTAACCACCAAAAAAAAAGTATCATAAATCCTTTGTTGTCTGTTGGGTTTATGTGAGGCGTGCAATCAAAATCATCCATTTATTAGGCCTACAGTATTTTTCTTTCTATCTTATTCCCAGAATGCCTTAAAGAGACTAAAGGATCATGAGTTCTAGCAAATACATGCTCCTAACAGCAAAAATTCATGCATCTTTCTCACAAGAAAAAAAACCCAATCCCAATCTGAAGAAATATCCCTCAGTAGAGCTGCCGGGCAGAAAAGGACCTGGGGGTGTTGGTCGACAGTCGGCTGAACATGAGCCAGCTCTGTGCCCAGGTGGCCAAGAAAGCCAACAGCATCCTGGCCTGTATCAGGAACAGCTTGGCGAGTAGGGCCCGAGAGGTGATTGTCCCCCTGTACTCGGCCCTGGTGAGGCCTCACCTTGAGTACTGTGTCCAGTTTTGGGCCCCCTACCATAAAAATGACATTGAGGTGCTGGAGCGGGTCCAGAGAAGGGCGACAAAGATGGTGAGGGGTCTGGAGAATAAGTCTTATGAGAAGAGGCTGAGGGAACTGGGGTTATTCAGCCCGGAGAAGAGGAGGCTGAGGGGAGGCCTTATTGCTCTCTACAACTACCTGAAAGGAGGGTGTAGAGAGATGGGGGTCGGTCTCTTTTCTCAAGTCACAGGCGACAGGACAAGAGGAAATGGCCTCAAGTTGCGCCAGGGTAGGTTCAGGCTGGATATTAGGAAAAAATTTTTCACTGAAAGGGTTATCAGACATTGGAATGGGCTGCCCAGGGAGGTGGTTGAGGCACCATCCCTGGAGGTGTTCAAAAGACGGGTTGATGTAGTGCTGGGAGGTATGGTTTAGTGATGATGCTCCTTGTTTGTTGTGTGGGTGTCTATTTTTGTCAGTTAGGTTGACGGTTGGACAAGATGATCTTTAAGATCCCTTCCAACCTAGAAGATTCTGTGATTCTGTGATATTTGCCACAGTTGAGCCGTGCTGAAAAGTTCTTGGAAGGGCCTGGAGCAAATGACCTGAGTCTTTTAAAAAGGAATCTTTGCACCAATCTGTAGGTCTCATTGCTGAAATACATGCTCCATTCATCATAAGGAGAAAGGATTTTTCCATATTTAATACATGGTGGCGTATTGATGGCGATCTTACCTCAGGTTTTATACTTCGACTTTGTTAAATTGAGGATGAAATGTTACTAGTGTGGCCATGTTTGTAATTGAGGAGGGGTTCTTTTGATGCCAACCAGTTCCAGAAGGTTTCAACTAGCTTGACTATTAAACCCTCTCTATACTGAGGTTCTACTAATGAAAATAGATCTATAAGTTTTTAACTATGAACACTTCGAGTTTACTCTCGAAAAGCTATGCTTTTCTGTTATATTTTGCAGTATTCTGTGCACAATAATTTGATTTTTCTTCAGATACATAACCTATTTAATGATTTTGTTAAATGCATCATGAAATTTTTTTAAGTGATTAACTAACGTTTTTCATTTTTGGGTCTAAATTTGAAGTGAGAGATAAAAGTGATTTTGATTTGGGATGCCAAACTGAAAATGAAACTGCACATGTGGAAACCAAGTTCTAGGATAATAAAAGTAGGCATATCCAAGAAGTTAGCAGAGTTCCCACTGCTGTTTTCCAGGCCATCATCTCATTCCCTCCTTCAAAAGTCGTGCTTTTAATATTAATTGGCTGGAGTGTGTATTGACAGACACACACCAGGATTATTTTTATGAGAAAACACAAGTTAAAATTTGTTTTCAGAGAATTTCACTGCTAGGTTTTTGAAGAAAAAAAAATAAATCAAACCACAAACAAACATGTTTTTCTGTGACATGCACTGTTTTCTCATTCAGTAATAATTGTTGATGGTTATAATCAATTCCACAGATAAATATTCCAGTACTTCTTAAGAGGCTGAACATTTAAAGCACCTTTAATGTGTTGACTACATTCTCAAATAATTACTGACATTTTGAGTCAAGTGCAAAGTAATAGTTTCACATTTCATCAGCAGCTCCTATGTTTAAGCAATTTGCTTCAAGTGACATCACTGACAATTACAAAGTAACTTTTAACCTAAAGGAAGGGGCATATTGTTTCAGGTGCCATACCAGGAAATTAGCAGCAATATCTAAGTAGGTTTGTAGTTTATGTAACTTTTTTTGTTGTTGTTATTTACTATATTTTTGCAACAATTAGTTTAATATCAGCTAAGTGTCTCTTTTTTATTAGTGGATTCTAATACCCACCAAATTCTATATTGTTTTGCAGACCACTGCACTTCAAACATTTTCCTACAATGGAAGAAAAATTATATTCTAATTTTACAGTAGTGTTACAGTTTTAAAGGGTTTTCAGTATGAAATGTGAAAAAAGAAGCAAATGAACAAACCCCCCACATCTTTGGCACAAGTTTTAATTATGCGAGGTGTCTGTATAGATAATTAGCCTTGGAGTATAGTTCTGGACATGGACCCTCTGTTATTTTGTCTGTAACTGCCTTTTTATCAGTTTTCTCTTCAATTACCTCTTTCAAATATATTTCTTCCAACGATCTATTTATCACAATGAAAATGTATGTAACCCCGATTAAAAAGAAATAATGGAACAAATTGTACTTTTATGTCATTCATGCTTCTTCCCCCTGACCCCCCCCCCCCCCCCCCAATCTATCGTGCCCAACTTAGATGAATGAACAGTAAACAAACATTGAGAACTATGTGATGCATAAGAATAATATAAAATATTGAATTTATTACCTAATTTTGGAAAACATTTGAACTGCAGATTTTGGAAAATATGTCATCATTGATACAGTTTTGGTGACAATTATGAAAATCCTTATTCCTAATTGTTGACAAAATGTGTGAATATCTATATTTGCATATCTGCCCTGTTAGTCTTGAAGTGCCTGGTTCATGTATTTATATACATTTAGAAATTGATCCTATTCTTCCAAGAGNGTAGCCCGTACCTTATGCAACCTAAAATATTAATGTAGATTCACCCAAAATGCTGTATAGAATATGACACGTGAACTATTCGGTAGTTCTAAAATATTTTTCTTTATATATATATATATGTATATATGTATATAAACTTACATATATATATATATATGAAATAGAATGGTGTGCCAGAACCTCAAGTGATATATGTACGTATATGAGTATTGCTTAATTGGATTAATTGTTTCTACCACATCGCATTTTGACCCACTTGGACTACAGACAATTAGAGGATCATCATTCTATAGCCTATGAAAAATATGTGTGGACAGTCTTTCTGATTTCATCCTTTTTCTAAGGGCAGTTTTGGTGTAAATGACTTTGGAAATAGTCTTATAAATGTATACCTCCCATATTAGAGCTTTTTAGTGCCTGATAACTGGGGTAAAGGATTACCTTCTTTTTCCTTTCAACACTTTAAATTATTTTAATAGTGTTCCAGATTCAAGAGAAGCTGCTGAGGTGATTGTGTGATTGAGCTGGTAGGATGGAAATAGAGTTTGTTTTCAGAGAATAATAAGAAACTTTAATGAAAGAGTTTAACAAATACACAAAGATAAAAATTTCTCATGCTGAAAGGCAGGAGCTAATGGACATAACAGCCTCTGTGAACTCATGCCTGGGCTAGTTTTTGGCAGCAAATACTCTGCTGAAAAACAGAAGAAAATGAAACCAGATCAAACTCCTCCAGAAAAGACAGACATGGTGAATATTTAAAAAAAAAAAAAAAAGAAAAGAGAGAGATCTGATCACAGAGAAGTTTGAAAGTGAAAGCCATTGTAAAGGTGTAAGTAGTGAGGAGTATAAGGTACTGGTACACTTAGCTAAATGAATACTGTTCCAGTGCCTTAGTGATATAATTTATAATATAATTTAGTCAAACAAAAAAGTATTCAGAAGATTTTAATGAAAATTACTTGAAAGAGTTGGATTAGAATACTGGAATCTACTGCAATGAATTCAGGAAAAAAATACAAGATTCACTGCAGTTGTGTTTAATCTACACGAATGATTTAGGACAAGATTTTTTTAAGGAAAATAGAAGGAAATGTGATAAAAATCTTATTTCATATAATAATTGTTCTTGGGAAGACAAAGTGCTATTTCACCCTTTTCTTTCTTATAGTAGAAAAATAAGAGCACTTCAGGGTTGTAGATGCTTGGTTCTTATAATTCTCAAACAATGGGATACTGAAGTGATAACAAAAGTATATTTTTATGAGCAGGCAAAAGAGTATAATAGAATTATTTTGACCATCTCTGCAACAGATTCTCATTTATTCTTCATTTCTTTATGCTCATCTTTCAATACTTACCAAGAAGAACTCTTGTGAAATGCTACAAATATTGGCTTCATTTAAAAGCTTTGCAGATCTTTTCTAATTTTTCTAAATGAACTTGCGTATTATAATTTGATATGAGAATTCTATCACAAAAGAGTATTGTATCTTTGAGAAAGGGATGTTCTTCATATTATTGGTGTGGTCTCTGATGATATTCATGGAAATAATAGGTATGCCTTTTATTTGTTTACTTGTAACAAAGATGAGAGTTATTAGGAATCTACTTAATGAGCATCACTAGCTGAATGGAAAGGATTTTGGTCTGCTCAGAAGTTGTGTTTCAGAAAGGCAAATTTGGATAACAGGCAAGAGAGGATATTTGTGAAACGCACTGAACTTAAATGGAAAAATGTATGTTTGAATGTTACACTAAAGATGCCCATATTGTAAAATGCATTATGAAATATTAGCCCTGAATATCAAATCTTAACATGTAGCCTTGGGCTTAAGTAAACAGATATTAATGGATTTGTATTTCATATTCTTACAGCACAAACAAAATACGCTTCGGGTTCATGACCAGGAGATCACTACTGCAACTAAAATTAATAAAAATACTACCAAAATAATGGCAATAATGATGGAGAGTCTTTCTCTTGTGCGTAGAATTCTTATCTGGTATGAACTGGTAATCGCAGTTCATCACAAGTGATGCCTGCTACAGAGCTGTAATATCAGAATATTTTTTTATTTTATTCAACTCCTGTTTAAAAGTGCAATTGTTACCACTTTTTGCTAAATTTAAAAGAAAAAGTTGATTATTTTTATCAGCGTGTTTCTCCTCTTTTCCTCTCCTGTTGTAATACTTGTCTCAGGTGTTTCAGTTTTCTCATTGAAAAATAATGCCTGTTTAATTTAATTTCCTGACAATTTTGTGTTAACCACAAAGACAGAAATTTAGAGCAGTAGAAATATGTGATTTGAATGGGGGAAAGAGTTATGTGGGTTGAAACTATTCATGCAGAATAGCAATTGTTCATTAATATTTTGTTTGTCTTCCAACAAGCTTCCAGCAATTAAGAATGAATAGAAAGAAAAGGATAATGACATGTTTTATCAAAAATCAAGTGCTAAAGAAACACTTTGAATTTATGTGATGAGTTGATTTGTCTCTTCTGCCTATTTTTCAGATCTACCCTATACATATTTCAGTCACTGTGTTAGTCTTACAAGCAGCTTGACATTGATTGACTTTCTGAAGCTAACGGAAATTAAAATATTATTTAGGAATGACTCATCACCAGACCTTTTTATGCCTTGGTGCAAACTGAAAAACAGAAATTCCATTCAAACTTAAGAAAAACCTTCTTTACAATGGGAGCGGCAGAGCAGGGAAACAGGTTGCTCAGAGAGGCTGTGAAGTCTTCATTCTTGAAGATATTAAAAGCCCAACTGACTATAGGTCTGGGAAAAGTGCTCTAGATGACCCTACTTCAAGCAGGAGGGTTGGACTAGGTCACGTCCAGAGTTGGCTTTTTTGGCCAACTTAAATCTTTGTGAATAGTCCAAGATACCACGCGTTGTTAAAGTGGGAAGTCATTCGATTAGAGAGTTAGGGAAAAACAAGAACCTTAGTTCCTGATCTTCCAGGGTTTTGTATAATGCCCAAGCTAATGCTGAATGAATTAGCAGAAAAAATTTTTTAAAAATATAGCTTGCTTTAGCTTGGTACTCAGTTTGGGTTAATTTTTTATACTTCTCAACATATGAAGTTGCTTCTTGGATTGCATTTTACTGTTGTTCAAAATGTTTTCAAAATCCTGATTCTTTTGAGATGAAGGTGTTGTGACAGCAGGAAGGCCTGATAAAATCTTACTATTTTTATCCAAGTGCTAAGTAATTAAGAGAGAAAATTGCCAACTCTTCCTTGTTACACTTTAGCGCATCCACTTTGTATCCAGAATCAATTGCAGAGTAGCTGGCTGAGAAAGAGTTGATGGTTGTAGCCCTAGCTCTCAATTAAACCTAAAAAGAATTCACTCTTCCACCCCACCACTATAGTCCAAATGCACCAGGATTTGAACCAACAGTATTTACAAAGTTGATAGCAATTGCTATACAGAAACCACGAAAGAATATAATCCATAAACAATGTGAAGTATCAGGAAATACAATGCAAAGCTAAAAATTTTAGGAAATGAAAGGAAAACCCTTCTCTTAATGGCAAAAAAGTGTCACAATTAAGCCTCGTGCAGCTGTATGGATATATTGATTTTTACCAGGTCCATCCACAGTCTGTCCCTAATGCCAAGCTCTGAAATAAGGGTTCTTCATGACTTGAAAGTATAATATGCTTTCACTTTCTAGCTTCGATAGGAAAGAGTTAATCAATACAGGCTAAGATAAACACTGTAGAATACTGTAGAAACACTGATAAACACCATAGAATAAGTTAATAGGGCTCAATTAAGACAGGCTGCAAGAAGTATATGTCTTTCATATTGTAGTGATATTTCTTCTGTTGGTGAGGGGGAAAGAAAATAGCTGCTTTAGGAAATACAGTTGAAACAAGGAAGAAATGGTGATTTACCATGATGATTAATGCAAAGGTGTTTTTTTTTCTCTGTGATCTGGTTTCTCTCCATGGTCAGATATAATTAGGAATAATTCCATATGCTGTTATCAGAAAACATAATATCAGTTTTTGGGGGGAGACAATTAGCAGATGTACTGCATTCGTACTAAATGTGAATCCAGTAAGGACTATCCCTACTAAGGGATCAGTAAAGGCTTTGGGAAGGACAAATTAAACAGCTAGTGGGCTTATTTGGGTGAAAGCAGCTCTACCATGTTGATTCACATTGCTGGCAGATGGAGCTGTATTAATGTTGTGCACTGAAAATCAATAAAGCTAAACATAAGCCTCTCCTCTCCCCTCGTGGGTATGTGCCTTATTTTGTCAGCACTTGGAAACTTCTCGTGTCCATTTTGCTGTGAAATGTTACTGATGTCATTTTATCAACCAAACACAAAATTAAGGATGTAGTCTTTTTCCCCCTTGTTAAGGTGCAGCTTATATCCTTATTTTTGGCAATGCAATAAAAGTATGAGATAACCAGGATTTTACCAATAACTTTTTTAGAAATATTAATCCTGGTATTCATCCTCCTTCCCTCCTCTTTGTCTCAATATGTAGTTTTCTTTGAAGCCTCAAATATTATTTTCAGATTGGGCTCTAAATGAAGATCAGAGCACATGAAGAAAGTTCTTGCTTATGGAGGAGGATTTTTGCATTCATAGCAACTGATGCATAAATAGCATTTATTATGTATCAACATTCTGGTGCTCATAACTTTCTTGATAGGGATTAAATTTTATTTAACTTAAACGTTAGTGTCTTGTTAGCTTAAAGGACTACGATAAGTTGCATAAACAGTAAAATGCATACACATATACAGGTTTTTTTTCAGAGGCGTCATATAGCAATCTTTTACTTTTGGGTTTTCATCAACTTTATCTCGAAGATGTCATAGGTTTTTCTGGGTGTAAAAAACGGTACTGTAATTAGTCTAGCCTCAATTTACAAAGTATATAAAAACTCAGTGTATTTTATGTCTGATAGTTCTGTTATGACTATTCCTATGTTTATCCAGATGATACTGTTTAAAGTATATGGTGTTTTTTTACATATCAGAAAGGATATGGGACTTCATAGAGTCTCCTCAGTCCTGACAGTCAAAGGCTTGGGTCAGAGCAGGTAGCTCCTGTGGGGCAGGGATTTTGCTTTTAGACCAACGAACCCCCTTTTGGAGGTTTGAAGACGTATGGGGAGAGACAGGATCCACCTGACAAAGCTGGCAACAGCATATTTGCCACCAGGCTGGCCATCCTGGTGAGAATTTTAAACTAGGAATGGTTGTGGAGGGAAATTACAACCCACAGTCAAGTAAGGAAGTGGTGGGCAGGGGTGGACAGCAAATGGAGAAAGGTGGTTGGTGCAGGAGACACCACTAGAATAATAGAACCAAGTGAAAGAGGGCTCACCTCAAGGATGTCAAGTGTTCAGAAATGTACCCAGCCTGGGAAAAAAGCAGAAGGAATGGTAGTTCTTTGTGTGGCCTCTGAAATACGACATTGTTCGAATTACTGAGCTGTGGTGGGACAACTCATCCATCTAGAGTAGAAGTCTTCAGGAAAGACAGGTGGGCACACTAGGAAGTTCTGTCAACGGTAATACTTATAGGAGGAAAAACTTGCTCTTAGGATCCATCTGGGCATTGCTCCAATGAGTTAAGCGTGAGCAGAGAGTAAGTCTTTTCTTAGATCCTTAGGCAGTTCCCTGAGCTGTTTCCTGGATAATAGTAGAAGTACAATTCAGATTGTATACTGGCAGCTTTGGTGTGCTTAATACATAGTGAATCCGTATTTTCCAAATGAGAATATCTCATTCCTAATGTTAGCAGGAATGGCAGCTGGTCACCTGGCATGGTAATAGTATAAAGAAATAAATGTACCTTCAGTGTTAAGACAGCGGAAAGATCCTGTGAGTTTGGTCAGTGTAATGAGAATAGTAAACTTTCCTGGACTAGTAAAACCTTAACTTCTACTTGCAAGTATTCTTAAGTGATCTGAGAATAGACATATTGGGAAGAAGAAACAGAGCCTGTTTACAAGATGTGAAATATTGTCTTTGTTTGACATCTTTGCATATACTTAGAAGTCCATCTGTGGAAAGCACATGAAGGGAAAACACTGCTTCCATAAGTTAAAAAAAAAGACAAAGGAAAATTGATTGCTCACATCTAAAACCATTGCTTAGATAAAGACACTTTACCTTTCTTCACATTTATTTACTTATTTCTCTGAGGGAATGAATGCGTGTGTAAATTACCAATAACACAGCACACAAGCTATTATTGAAATATGAAAATACAATACAAATGACGCAGACATTTTGCAGGACAAACCACACAAAAGGGCTTTATCCTTCCTGTGGGATTCAGAACCAGTAGGAAAGCTTCTAGAATTCCTCTGCAGTTCAACAAAAGGATTCCTTCTGATTACTTCTGCAAGGGAAAGATCTTACTGAGCATCTACTGGGAAAAGATATTCAAATTGTATATTGTAGATATAGGGTCTTAATATAACAATTCTAATCCTCCTCTATGCTTTCTACTATTTCCACATTAATGAAAAGAGCAGCAACTCTATTTTAATGTGCTTTTTTAATGTTCGCTATTTGTGCTCTCCATTCTTTTATTTTGCTCCTCTGTTCTCCTTGCATTTGATATGATGTGAAGCTCTAAATTAAATTGGTATGAAAGCACTTTGCAGCTGAAGAATAGAAGGAAACTTTAAAAGGTTAAAAACTCACCGTGAGAATACCATGACTCTTCCCTTAGAACTTTCTTGTATTTCTAGCAACACTCACATTTACAAACTTTTTTATCTATTTGTGCCAGGAAGACTTAGTGTTCTATTTGTAGTCCGGCCAATTTATTATCAGCACTGAATATCTTTATATCTTCAAAACTTTGTATCCTTGAAAAAAAAATATATATTTGTAATAATTCTAACCGAAACCCCATCCACCCCTCTATTTAATGTGGATTTCTATTCTTCAGGGCTTGTGTAAGTGGTTGTAGTTGCTGCTTCCTCCCTTCTAGTCTGTGTATGCATTTCCACCTTAACACAGGGCTCAAAACACACCTGAGTCCAAGGGTGGGCAGCACCCTCAGACCTCACATTTTTAAATGCAGGAAAGTCTGCATAGCGTCTTATAAAATGGACCGGTTGGCGTTTGTTTTGGAAGGTGCTTTCTAGAACAGCAGGTTATTTCTCTGTGGTTTCCTAGCCTTGCGAGCAGTAAGTTATTTCGAATGTATCATTAAACTATTTGAAAGGTGTCATTACTGCCTGAGTGTAGTTCAAATCATAGGCAAATCCCCTGGCTTCTCACTGAAAATCCCGCTTGCCCTCGGTGTCCTCTGAAATGTGAAGGATTGACTCTCCCTCTTCCTGGGATGCTCACGGGTGCCAGGGTTCAGCATGTAGGCTTCCAGAGCAACAGTAATATCTGTCATTTTGAATGAATACAAATCTCTAACAATCTATGTTTGTATGGTCCCAGTGGAAACATGTGGTGTCAGCTGTGCTCGCAGTACTTTAAAGGCTTTATTAAGTCAGCTGGCAACACACCCTGTCTCCAGGCACTGAATTTTATGGCAAAGGAGCTAAAAGACTGAACCCTTCCCTCCCCCTTCCTCCTCTCCCTTCGTTTTTTTTCTCCTTTCTCATGTCAACCAGCTTTCAAAACCCTAGGAAGTTATTTTATGAACGGCTTACGGGTGTGCTGCTAATATCCACAATATAGTGTACAGGTGAGCATTTATACCCACCCACACACACACACACTGTCAAGTACCTTTATGCAGTCTGATATAAACTCCATTCAAATTACTACTATTGAGTGAAAGGAAAACTGTACAGAATTTATAAAGAATTATAAACCAGCTTTCTCGGTTCGTGCAGCCGTTTGGAAGGAGGCTATGCAAAACTGCATGAAGGTCCTGGACCATCTGTCCCACTCAAAATCTAGAGATACTCTCTCCAATGGGCTTTTAAGGACTGTACTTGCCATTTGCTTTCCTTTAGACAGAATTGTTTAACTGGTAAATGTGAAAATATTAGTTTGCTTAAGTCGCGTTTTGCGAATCAGTTGTTCAAAGACTGAACTTTGCAGTGACATTCAGAATCTTTTCTCTTGCAGCCGTTTCGTAGAGTGACGTTTTCTGTTGTGAGTCAGCCTCAGGACCCGCATCAAGGGTCATTGCAGAGTTGCTATGACAGCGGTCTGGAGGAGTCAGAAACACCAAGCAGTAAGAGTTCATCAGGGCCAAGACTGGGTGCCCTTCCACTCCCAGAGGACAACTACGAAAGGACTACGCCGGATGGCAGTGTTGGTGAGGCAGAGCATATGGAAAATGGTAGGGGCAAACACCACATTCACACACATAATCTCACTAGCAAGCGATACTAAGTAGCCTTTTGAAAGGTCAGTCCCCCCCAAAAAAGTATTAAATAAATAAATTAAATAGTTAAAATTGTAATTATTTTATTTTAAAGTTTGTTAAAATGCAGATATACAAAATAATGGAACATAACACTACTAATAAAACCAGCACTTTTTCTCTTTACATGATTTAAAAACTATACTGCAGAAGCAGTCAAAACATTGAAAAAAATACCAGTAGAGGGCTGGGGAGATGGCAATTGAATTAAATTCCATTCTTTTCATTTTAGATAAAAGACCATAAAGGACATTTATTCTCTTTTCCTTCCATTTTTGGTTCAAAAACTACTTAAGAAATTTCCCAGAATGTAATATGTACAGTATCAGCAAAAGAGAGGATTAAAAAACCCCACTCTAGAGAATTCCCTTTGCCCAAAAAGGTTATATAGACTGTTTTCAAAATAACACTGAGTGTCAAAGCCATTCTTCATTATTTGGAAATGAAGAACATTGTTTTCCTTTTCTTCACACTTTATTTTGTACAGTACTTCTAGAACATCTCATTTAAATTCAGGGTCTGTTTATATAGAAGGGGAAAATGCTGAATCCTTATTTATTGTATAGTAATTCTCCAGCTATTAAAAATTAAAGGTTAATTAAATCATAGGTTTTATTTTCCTTTTTATCTAAAATTATTTAGAATTTAAAAAAAACCTTTCCAGTTTGAAATGTATTTTATAAAACCAGAATGTTCTATTGTTCTCCACATATTGGCCTTCATCTAAAATTTTATGAAGTCAGACACTGACTTCATTGTCTTTTCATTTGCCCATAAACAATAACATGAATTATTCTATGTCAAAGTGTACAGACTTTTGATAACCAATGAAATAATGGGTTTGCTAATCCAATTGGAATTGCTGGGTGTATGCAAGAAAGGTGGTGTATTCTCTGTTATAGAATGCATAAATTAGTTTGGCTAAGTGCATGTTTCAGTTTTTCAGAGATTACAGCACCGGAGAATTATTCTCTTTCCTGAGATAGACATGTCAACCCACTAAAAGTGTGGTGTTCTCCATGGTACGATATTGCCAAATCTAGTATGTATGACTGAAGAATGGCTACAGCAGCCTACATATGTTTATAATGTATATCCCAACAGCAAATGACTAACTGACCAAAGAGGAAGTTGCTATTATCCATCTAAAAAGAATATATATTAGGTTATGTATGTGTATAAGTGTGTGTCTATCTATTATCCTCGGTTATTTATATGAATATAACTCTTTACATTTAATTTTTCTGGGTGTGTGGTAGGGGAGAAAGTGATATTGGTATTAATAGAAAGTGTCAGAAAAAAAGTTTCTAGACTTTGGGATGATTATTTTATTGTCTGTTTTGTAGTGAGATTTTGTGTTTAAAATGAAACTGAATAATTTGTTAATTGCCCCGGACACATAGCAGTGTAGTAGATTGCTAGATATTACATTCTGAGCTCAGAAAGTGTGCTAACATGTGCTATGCCTGAACCATCCCGGGAAAACTGTAGAGCCACAGCTGAATGTGATTTTTAATACATTCAGTAGCCAATGAAAATCATCACATTTACTGAAGTGTAATTGAAAATGAGGAGAGCTTGAGCAGTGGCAAAAACGAGAGCAAACAACTTTATTTCAGTTTTTGTGTTGATGCAAAAACTGGCATTGCATTTCAATCATTAAAGTATTTTAGAAACTACTTTGATTTTTTTGAAATATAGCATTTTATATTTGATAGGATTAATTTGTTGGAATCAGTTTTAAAAATAGTATTGTATAGACACAATAGATAGAAACAGAGCTAGGTAAATGTATCATTTTATGAATAAGTGAATGAAAACAAAATTATTATGAAAAAAAAATGTATGTCAGGACTTGCATATGGTAATCAGGAATTCCTTCGCCTTTATCAAACCTTGAACTGAGACCTTTGAAAGGTGGGTGACGTTGTGATGAAAATCATACTCCACAGACTTTTGGATTTTGCTGTCACATTTTAAAAACAAGATTTCGACGGTGGCATGTCATCTGCCTCCAGAAATTTTTCTTACCATTAATCTATAAATAATGGCAGAACAGGATGGAATGTACTTTTGTTCCTTCATATATGTAATATCTAACATTTGAGTGAAAGTTTTCTGTGCTCTGATTCTGAAGTCCACTTGTATTTTAACTATTTTAGGCACAATTGTATTGTTCAAATCCTAATAATGTAATCTTCAATATTAATGGTTCCTTCTGACAGAAATAGAATTGGAATTGAAATCTGTCAAGTGTTCATTTGTCACATTTAATTGGAATCTAGGTAATCTGCAGTGTTTAGCTTGGTTAGGTTTTAATCAGAATTTATACTGGATTTTCATGCAGATTTTCCATGGAAACAGCACTTTGGAAGCTGTCTCAGTTATTAATTGCGATTACTTCAAATATTTACCATTTAATTTCAGTTGGTGTGAAACAATGCAGTTATATGCAGTTATAACTAATTGCCTTGGATTTCCTTTCATTTTAAAGTTTGAAATTATAATTTTCAGCACAGTACGCTAAACCCGCTGATACATTTGATGCTTTTTTTTTTTTTTGCAAGCTAAGATGACTAAGGAAAGCAAGTAATTTTTGTAGTTAAGGCAAATGTGAGAAGGCTGAGTTCAGAGTCAGAGTAAGTAGGAAATTCAGCTTTCTGTTTGCTGGTAAGAGGCCTCTCTGTCTTTTCAGGGGAGAATAAAATGCTGGAAATTAAAAAAAAAAAAAGGGTAAGGGGGCTGATTTTCTTAGAATATGCTGTACATTACCTACCAGCCTACATGACTGTCAGATGTAGATTGAAGTCTTGTTCTGATGATTAGCTGTGGTGTCAGCTGTAGGAGAAAAAAAAAAGGGGGGGAAGAAAAAAAGAAATGTTAGCAGATTGACTGTGAAAATGCAGTATGCAAAGATCTTGTTAATTAGTAAAATCTGCAGAACCAGAAGTAACTTCTGAGTTAATTTATCCCCTGCCCTTGGAGCTTTCCTTACAAGGAAATTCTGCTCATATGTGCAGCCTTCTTCTCTAATTTTGCTGTTGGAATGGCACTGTCTTAACGTAAATTGCACAATAATTTTCTCGAGAACATTTTTATTACATCCGTATTTGTATATCAAGGGTAAAGACATTACCATGGTGAATGAGTTTCCTGGTCTTTAGTCACAGCCTTCTGGTTTTGACAATGCCTAATACCATCTAAGAGGAAAGTTAAAGGAAAAAACCTATGGCAGATACTTCCAGAATTACACATCCTCCCAGCTTGAACAGTTAATAGCTAGCATGTGTTTAAATTCTTGTTTTCTAAATAATGATAAAAATAATAATAATAATAACAAAAAATTTATCACAAGTCATTAACCCTTTTCGAGTTACTGACCTGAAGGATATCTGTCAACAGGAAATTCCTCTGAAGGCTATCAAAATTATTTTACCTTTATTCGCTTTATTCTCTTATTTAACTTTTATAATGAGTGTTCCTTTTTATTATTATTAGAAAGAGTATGGAAGAATTCCATGTTACTTTTTAAATACTGTGGATTATTATGTTTTCTTATAATTTATCTTTCCTCTGAACCATGTATATTACTAGGTTTTTCAGTCTTTGACCAACATATAACTCCTATTTTTTTTCTTTCCATTAACTTCTGTTTCTTCCAATGAAGGTAGGGGTAGCTGGAGATGTATTTCCACTATTTAAGGAATGGACAATATAGCCTTTTCATATTAATTCCTATGTTATTAATTACACATACGATCTCTAAGTAGAGCTTTTCATTGTTCTGTTTCATCTTCATTCACCTGGTTCTGTCAGGTCTCTCTCATGTTTCTTGTGGACTTCTTAGAAATAGTTCATTATATTCCTTTCCCCCCCTAGATTTCTGTATACTTACTATTTATTTATACATGTATTGGCCAAATCAGTTTATTTTTGTTTAATTTAGCTAGAGTACCTATAGTGGTTCAACCGCAGCAGTGTAAATTTTGGCCCAAGTGTTTTTCCCTGGAGATTTGTTTCCATGCAGTCATAGTTAGACTGTTAATTAGACCTGAGATACCTGTGATAAAGCTAGCTAAGGTATTTCTACACGAGTATATCTTTGGTCTGCAGCGCAGTATTTCAAGTTAGTCCATGTTTCAGTATCAAATATGTAAGGGCCGGAGAACAGCAGTTACCTCTGTGAAAGAAGGAAAATAAGAAAATAGTTTGCAGCTTCCAGTTTTACAGGGGGAAATGGAGTAAAGAAAGATTAAGTGAGGTGTCTGAAGTCAGAGAGGAAGCAAGGGGCACAGCTTGAAAAGGAGCTCAGAAATTTTGTGATTCAGTTACTGGACTCCCACAAGGAAATCCGTAGATAAATTACACTCTGGCTGAGACACGAAGAACTAAAAGGCAAGGGAGAGCAGTGCATTACGTTGGCTCATATAGTCTGATAATACGCTGTGTTCTCAATGACAGTTTCAGATTTAGGCTGTATGTGTCAAAGTTCCACTGTCAACACAGAGAAGGGGTTCATAGTGTGTGATGACTTGAGAATGTGAAAGGAATTTTGTCAATTAATAAATGTAATTAATTTTATCTCTAAGAGCATTCTCTCACGTTTATTTGTAAGATAGAATATTAATCTGTTCTCTGGACCAAAGTGTTACTAAAATGAAAAAAAAGCATCCATTAGTTTACAGAATCCATGTTTCCAGAATCCATTTCCCTTTAGCTTTTTGCAGTGCAAATAATACAGCTTAATGTTCTTGAAGACTTAAATGTCCATGTTGTAAACACTGCAAACTAGACATTCATTGAGTTATTCCATAGAATTACTGTACTTTTGCAGTTCCCATTATTTTCAGATGTTCTGTTCTCTTGAATTCAGGTCCTAAAATTGCATGTGAATAATTTTGGTTTTAAAACTGTGTCCTGAAAATGTTAATGTAAGTGGTCCATCTGAGAGGTTGAGTCAGTGAAGGTTTTCAATGTAGTGATTACATGCTAATAGTTCCTTTTTTTTTTGGTTTGTTTCTTCTTTCAGTGCTGCTACATCCAATTTTTCTTAAATATTACCCTCTATGCATGAACCCAAAATACCAGAAAGCGCTGCACAAATCATTATGTATGTAATACATATACATAAGAATTCTTATCCTTGTTTCTGATAAATCCTAACCTATAATTAGGCACACAATGAACTCTGGATTCTGTAAACCTAGCAACATCTATGGGTAATGTTTTGGAACACACAGAGATTCAGTGATGGATTATATCTTGAACCAGTTTATTTTGAGAATGGAGTATTCTGATAAGATCTGTTAAAAGACATTTTATAAGAGGAATAAAACCAACCCAGTTCCTAAAACAGAAGCCACACTGTGCAGGGATCCCACTTGTACTAGTGCAGCCTTATCTAAGGCAATGAACCTGGCTGGGAAAAACATTGGCTGTTTTCCTCCTTGTTTTTTTTTTTTTTTTTTTTTTCCCTTTTTAATCTTTTACCATGTTCCTTTAGATGACCTTACCCCATATGTCTGTGAATTTCTTCAGCAGAGAAATATGTGGTTTGCTAACTTCTATGCACAGTAATAGCATATAGTTCCAAAGCTATACGGTATTTGTTCTTGAAGTGCTATACATGTACACTTACCATAGAAATAAGGGAAGTATACTTTGATTTTCTTACAAAATCCTAGTGCTGATATATATTTTTATATATTTTTTTACTTTATTAGATTAATAACCTACAGAAAGATGAGCAATTATTTTAGGTTGTGCATTATATATCGCTGCACTGTATCTTATCCACTGTTCTATGCTTACATTGTACTTCAAATGCATAATGCAAAGCAAAGGACCAAATACAGGCCAACCATGAACAGAAATAATTCTTGCTGAAGCTGCCAGAATAGTATATTGTTTATGTCCTCTCTCCTTACCTTTTTGTTTCCCATGACCGTCCAGAGAAATACCACCAACTCCTGTATGCCATCTATTCACCAAGTGTATCCGAGTATCACTGTGAATTGTTTTCAGCTTGATCAGGATTTGGGCTGCTCAGATGCGTGGATCTGCTGGAATCAAAGAAGGAATTCCTATTTCTGTATTGGAAATTCCACCCCTGCACATTGATAGCAAAGCTAACAAATTATACAGGATTTTTCTGATGGTCTAAATAGTGTTACTTCTATTGCTGTTCTCTGCCTGTTGCTTTCCCATTGTATTTCCTCCCGTTCTCTTCGTGCTTCATAGTGAAGAACAGCAGAAGGATCTGTTATTTTTTTTAAGATATATTACAAGATTGCTTCCTCCCTCCTGATTTCATTGTCCTTCTCTTAAAAAGGAAATACTTACAGTAATAGCTGTTCACTACTCTTAAAACCAGTATATTGATATCAGATGGCTTGAACTGCAACTTACTAAAACTTAGTTTTCTTTTATTACCTTTAAAAAAGAAAGTCCATATTTAAATTCCATCAGGTTCTAATCAATAATTTGAAAATGAGGAAAGGGGTTGGATTCTTAGGGAAGCGTTGCTGGAGTTTCATCTGTTGGGATGAAGCAGTGAGGGAAGGGTTGATCTGTGCACGTGGGAGCACACACATGTGCACATCTTGGTGAGTCAGTTCTCCCAGCAAATACTCCTGAGATCTAGAGAGCTGCAATTGCATAACCTGCCTCAGCTCTGAATTTCAAATCAATTCACTGAGGTGGATACCAAAGAACATACAAAGCTGAGAAGTGGAGAACCAAATCCTCAGAAGGCGAAGCCGTGCTTCCAATGTCATGCTATGAATTGATCTTTCAGCTGGTAATTGGTTCAAAGCCCCTCAATTGGCCCGCCCCTCAAAAAAAAATACTAATTTGGACACCGACTTCCAGTTTGCAGTCAAGTTGGTGAGGGTTTTCCTATTGACTTAGTGGAGTTAGGCTTTTGTCCAAGTCCTCGGTGCCAGCTGCTAGCTCGGGCTGCCTCCCACTGATGCAGACTGCAGAAATCCCTTTGATACCGTCGCAGCCCTGAATGTAGACGGAGGACAAAATGCATTCCAAAATTTCCAGACTCAAGGAAGAAGAGACATCTGGTTTATGAATGGAATATTTAGCAACCTTTGCATCCACGGCAGCCTCTTTCCTGGAAAAAATCTAATGCACATAGTCAACGGAAATTTATTTTCCCTCCGGTCAGAGAAGCCCTTTCATCACGCTGTCTTTTCCGTCTTCTCTATTTGTATTTACTGACAGTTTCTTCAGTTTCCTGGACAACATTAGATCTTTCTGTCCCTTCAAGTCTTCAAGTATAATGAAGATCCAAAAGAAGTCCTGTATAGGGGTATTTCTTCTCCATTTCAGTGAAAAATACATTTTGTTCTCTACTGCTGGTTCCCAACAACTGTTCAATTATTTATTTATTTAATATTAATTGCAGCAAATGATAGTGTTTTATTATATGCTATCTTTATAAAACAGTGGTGGTTTTTTACTACTTTTTAAAATTACTGCGTAATTTTACTACTTTTCTCTGTCTCATACAAGTTTGATACATTGGGTTTGATGTTTTAAAAGCTGAGGTAGTTTTTCCTATATGCAAACAAAGACTGATGAAAGAAACTGTATTTTTTCCTTTAGTCCATTTTTTAAAATATCAAGTATGAATTATTGATCCAGAACAAATATTTGACTGAATTTTCAAAATGGTATACTTGGACTGAAGGGACAAGAGCGTGTCTGATTGGCCACACAGTTGAACCTAAAGGAATCATAACATTCACAAAGATCTGTTTTTAAAAAATCTGCAAACAAATCCAAATCTCAAGTGTATTAAAATGGCATGTGCCCATCTATGTCATGAAGAAAAATTTAAATATTAACTACCCCTCTTATATTAAGACTTTGAGTAACAGTAGAGTGCAAGGGCACAGAACAGGTAGGTAAACCCCTCAGTTATTGATATATACACTAGTTTCATGAGTTGCATTTTCACATCTAAGTAAAGTAGCTTCTTCAAGTGTTCTCTTTTGTTTCTTTTTAAAAGAATGTCATTTGTAATAAAGGTTTATAAAAGGTAAATTTCACTGTGACAAAACATAGAACATATAAAAAAGATAAAGACTTAATCTTGCAGTTCTTTTTACATCCAAAACTGCAATTTTACATTTTTTCAGTCTGTAGCTTATCTAAGCAGCTCAACATAGTTTCCTGAAGGCAATGTTATTTTTTTTTTTAACTTGCTGATGTGTGAATTCAGAGTTAGAACAGCGAGGCTACTTATCTAGTTGCTACATAACTTAATTCTGTGACCCTAATCACAACCTGGGAAGGTTCGTGGTCCTGGCAGTGTTCCTGGGGGCCAGCCTTCCACAGAACTGTTAATGAAACCCAACCAATGTGTAGGGTCAACGTATAGGGTCACCTGTTGGCCAAAATGGGGTGCTCATGGAGGAATATAGCAGGGCAAATAAATTGATTCATCTTTCAATTATTCTCCTGTGTATGAACAGTTTGTGACTCAGATTCCCTTTTCCCCATACAGTGAATTTAATAACATTTATGGATTTGTATACACAAATTTGTCCACTTTCTGTTAGAGTGCATGCAACTATTACTATCTCTTCTTCCTAATAAGGGTTTTTAAGTGATTGTGTGTCCCATTAGGCTTGGATTGGAGAAAGGAAAAATAAACTTGCTATTCTGGTAAGGACAAGTCAATGCAAATTTTTTAATGAGAATGTTTTTCTTTGTACCCATAATGGTCTTTGCTGTTGTCTCTGGAAGTACTTTTTTTCTGTTATTATTTCATTTCCTGAGAACAGCAAGTAATTTATACAGGAAAACAAATAAGTAAGATCCAAAAAAAAGGACGAGGGGAAATGTGTGCATTTCTTATGTATTTTAGCAAATATTTATGTCAAGTTAGTAGGCCAAAATCTACACAATGGTATTTAAAGGAATTAGAAGCCCCAGTACAGTATGTGACATCTAGAGTTCTGAAAGCTCTATTTCACAGGAGATAATTGCTTTTTAGAGAAAAGTAACAATCTCTTTATCAGTCAGAGGATTTCAAGGCCAGAATAATATAGAGACTTTTAAGAATTTCTGAATATTACTATACTATCACCTTTATATGGTTTTTTGCCTCAGCATCAAAATAGCATTCAATGTCAAATGGTTGAATATCTAGAAAAATAATCATGGCGTATCCTAGAACAAGATGAATACTAGGATTTTAAAGAAATTATGCAGATCTTATTATTACAGTAATTTAAAATAAAATTCCAGAGGAGATTGACTTGTTTTGGGCAAAGAATAACAATAACAACAAAATCCCCAGCAAAAACAACAAAAAAAGGATGTTAGGCTCCAAAATAATGTTTCTTCACAGATAAAAGCAAGAGAAAAGTCAACATTTATTATGTGAGAAAGTGTATTGTAGTAATCTGCCTTTTATAAGGGTATTTTTTGTTTCTTTTTGGTTTTTTTTTTTTTACTTTAGACTGGGATCTTAAATTCTAATAATACTAACTTCAAACTTTATATCACAGTTAACCTGCCATTGGAAATAAATTCACATCAGTGATTGATCCTTTCATGTTTAAAGAGCTTTCCATTCTCATACTGCTTTTAAGAATTATAGAAAGGACAAACACATCTCTCAGTAAATAACAACAAAAAATGATATTTTTTTTGACATGATTATAATCTGTGCTTCTTTTTACCATATAAAATGACTGAAATTAAGACATGAGTGTAAATTTCTGTTTTTGGAATAGAAGAAGTAAGATGTAAAGACAGAGAAGGAAGAACAGTATTGATGGAGGTAATTTATTATTTTGATGGTTGCGTACTCTCCTGCAACCAAACAAACATGCCCATACCAGCTTTCCCAACTTGCTTGTCTGAACCTGTTTTTTGCTGTATCTAAGGAACAAATCAACCCTAAAGAGCCCTGCAGGGGCAGTTGTTCTTTTGCTAAGCAATCTGCATTATTTCATCAGCAAGGGAAGCAAAATCAAAGTGTATCATATCTAAAATTTCATGTAAATTAACAATAGGACAAACTTGTACCAAAGTGGGGGTTTTTTTTCCTATTTTTTATGGCAGATTTGTTTCCTCAATCCAAGGATTTTTCTGTATTTTTCAGGGATTGTAACGGTGCTATAAAGCTCAGTGGTGTCTGTAGAGGAAATCTTGGGAAAAGACTTTCTAAATTAAATCTCAGGACACCAAAATGTGTGTGGTACTTGTGCCCTGCTGTCCCCACTATCTTTGAACTGCTTCAGCTGCACTGTAGATTGTTTTCTTACGTGGGGTTATTTTTCTCACAATTAATTCATATTGTCTTTTAAGAGGAGAACCTGTGTCCCTTTTGGGGGCAGTGCAATGACATTTACATTATCATTGAGATGTTAAAGTAACACTTACCAGTGGAATTTGACATTGCAAACTTTGACTGCAAAGAGATCTGATGTAATTTTGTCTCCCACTGGTGTTAGCTAATAACACAAACTTCTATTTGCTAAGTGCATAATAGAAACCTTTTTTTTCTTTAACAGAATATTTGAGAAATGAACTAAAGTGTGTATAGTATGCTATTTTAGTACTATCTTTCAAAGTTTAATTCCATTAGCAGTGGCCATCGTTCCCCGCTATTGAATTAATAATTTGTGCTAGCATTCTTTTCATATTCTGCCATGCATTGCAATAATAATACAGGGTTTATTGTGATATGTCATTAGATTTGGCAGCTCTGGAGATGTATTTGTTTCTTCTGTCTCATACACAGCCACGGTGTAAGTACAGGAGAGAGTAATAAAATAGTTAAATTTAGTTATTTTCTAGGTTTCTAGGGGGTTTTGGGTGGGTTAAGAAGGCGAGAGAGGAGGAAAGTAACCATGAGTGACATCATTATATATGCTGATTTTTAAAATTACAGTCTTCTAAGTATTTTAGTTGTGTTTGTAGATGTCTGGTTCAATAACCCACAGCATGATTAAGATACTGTTTTTAATGCGGTTTCATAATTAAGCTCAAAAGTTTTTTGGGGAAAGAAAGTGGGCAGAGATAGTTAAAAAGAAATCTTCTGCCCAAAAATATGTATCAAAATTTTTTATACTTACTGACAGTTGATAATGGCATGATGATAGAAATTTTGTAATGCTATGTAAAGCATATAAAGAAAATATTTAAGCTGTCCTGGAGAACTGAAATGGTGACGGATCCATTTGGCAATATGCAAGGACCCTGCCCAGGATAACTCACAAGTCCTAAGGAACCTGCAGGCATTATTTACATCCTGCCTGAGCCCCCGTTTCCAACACGTTGGTGTGTGGCAATACAATGAACTGGCAGAGGAAAGAGCAAACATGGGCTTTGTTCTACTCTCAGGATGCTCTGGCCAGCACTCTCAGATTTTTATTGATTAGCAAAGGCCTGAGGAAACCTGAAAGGAAAACAGGATTTAATAATTTTGATGCTGTATGTTATCCTTTTTTTTTTTTTCAGAAGGCAGTGTAAAATAATCTACTCTGCCCATAGTTCTCTACCTGGACAATACCAAAGGTGGAGCAGAAAGTGTGATAAGAAAGAAAAAAGATCAAATTTTAATCTGTAGCACAATGTCTTTGTGTCCTTTTTGATCTGAGGGACTCAACAACAGTGTGCAAAGGGCAAGAGCAGAATTGATTTTTCCCACCTGTTGTTTCCATCTATACTGGAAACGGCCATATCTGCAGAATTAAACTTTGGGAAATAACAATGGCAGAAGAAGCTGGCTCATGGAGAGACCCTGATGAAGCCAAGCAGTCTGAGAGTCAAAGAGGAATATATACTAGATTTTATAAATGACAGTACAGAGGACGGGCTCTACGCTGCCAGCGTGCACTGCTCCTAACAAAGAATGTTCCTTAGAGGCATAGCTCACTTGCCAGGAACACAGATATGGAAACTGGAGACACAGTCAGATCTAATCTCACAAACGGTAACGGGAGAATGCAGAAAAACTTAAGATGCCCCCAAAGGTTCAGATAAGTGAATATTTTTCTCTTGCTTTTCTCTTCAAAAGGAAACAATTGCCTTTAGCTTTTACCAGGTAGAGTCCCACATGCTATTGCTCATGTTATGAATTTTAAGTGGAAAACCTTTTCCAAAACATAAAGACTTTATCCCAAGTTTCTTGATAAATGCTGTATTAACCTGCCGAGGAACAATGCTGAGGAACTTAAGAAAGTTATAAAACTATAATATTTTCTCTAACACAGTTCTTCTCTATCTGGTACTGCTTTTTTTCCTGCCACGTGTAACTGACTTGTAGAAGGTGCTTTTTGAGAAGGGCCTAAGTAAACAAACTGTACTGACAAGACAAATTTGTTTATTACTGTGAAGATAAATAGTAAAAGAATTGAATCAAGCCTAGGTCAGTAGTGACAGAAAGTCATTACTCTAAGGTGGCAGTTAAATGGCTTGTGTAAAATGACTTAGCACTCGGAGAACATTACCTACGGGAGAGGTTCTTATGCCCCCAAAAGCATTAACCATCATCCTGGTTGAGACTGTCAGCTCTGTGTTTATGTGGGAATAGAAAATCTACCTAGAGTTGAATTTCAACAATGGATTTAAATAGTTTTACTGAACAGAATAATAGTGAGGGAGACTGGTCAAGGCACAAGCTTCAAGGTGGAATTGGTTCCTATATTTCCTAGCACTTGTATTGACTTAATTTTAAATATTCCTAAGTGAAGGGAGTCCTTCAAGTCCAGACCACCCCAACATAAAGAGGTGTTCTAATGCTACTACGATTTAAAAATGCTAACTTTTTCCTCCTGGAAAGTAATTGTACTTTATAGTAGTGGAACTCAGAAGTGTTTGCATTCTGTTAGCTGAAAATGAATTCTGTTGTTCTCTCCCTAGAAAGGAAGGAAAACAGAATGGAATAAATACTTATTTTATTTTATTTTTTTCTAGGCTCAAGATTTTCAATCAATTCTGCTCTCCTGCAGAAAGGAACTTTTGTTTCTAAAATTTAACACAGATTTTCACTATTTTCTCTCACAAACATCACTTGAAACCATCTCGTGCTATGATTTCCCCATTGCCTTGGCTACTTGGATATATAACTCCATCTTCATCCAATTATATAAATACCCATATATATGCATATAGATGTGTACAATGTAGTTTCCAAATAGGTCTTGATAGAGCAATCAAACATGAAGAAACCCCATTAAAAGTGCCTTTTAAAATGTTTTTGCTGTATTCACTGACATATTCTGGGAGAGCAGAGAATCTCTGTGTTATGCATCATGATCCTGTCTCAAAATCTCCGATGGCTTGAGCATTGAGTAGGTTTTGTGTGATTTGCCTGCATTATCTCCTTCACTACTGATCCCGAAGGGATTATTCATTTACAACAATTATACCATAAACTCATTTAGACAGGCTAAATCTGAGTTATTCTTACTTTGCCACGTCTTACACAGGACTAAAATTTCCTTAACACAATGCTCCACTTGAAATATAGTCTGCACAACGACCGAGGTATTTAAGTGCACAGTATTTCTGAGATTCAGCTATAAGGAGATAGATTAAAACTTCATCTACACTGCTATAGCAATTGTGTAAAGGAGGGAATTACAACCGTTAGAAATAGCTGAATACACTTCCATCCATATTTTCCATCTTCTCTTCACTTAGCTATCACTTTATATAGAGACACAGTGAAAACACTACAAGTAGAATCTCTTCAACCAGGCAAGCCACTACTTAAGGGCTCCAGATCACTAGATTGTAACTAGGGCTGTAGAATTGTAGGAAATACCCAAACCTGTTGGTTTTTATGCTTATTTAATACAGAAATTTGCACCAAATGCAAGCTCTAAGCTAGAACATGTTGTCTAAAGCCTACAGTTCTTGAGCTGCTCACAGGTAGGATAAAATATTAATTCCAGAAGTTATGGAAAAATCCCCGTAAGAAAAACAAAGTGACAGATAGATTGACCCCAAAACAACATATAAACATATACAAATTTGTGATAGTTTATATTTACCTCCATGTATTTTTGAATTTATTCTCCATATTTCAGTGCTTCATTCCTAATACCCGAAGGCTGTTTTGTGTGTGATTCTCACAAACAGACATGACTTTTGCAAAAATAACATAATTCTGCAAACTGGCACTTCCGTGTGTGCCACAAGACCCTTCTTTGGGAAACGCAGAAGAAAAATCTGTAGTTTGTTGAGATGATTAGTAAAGATATTTAAATATTCTCTTGCTATAGAATAATGTCTTGTCTATTGCAAAAGATCACTTATGGTTTTTAATTCCATCTGTGATCCATCTTAGCTACATATATACAGTCACTTCTGATATAGCACAATTTTTTCTCTCTTAGCATTACATAAAATGCTGCTGACCTCAGTTAGAGTTGTGGTGCTTTGTGTCTTGGAAAATCTGTCAAAATATGCAATCTCTCTGCCTTTCAAGCCTCTGATCACTGGGATACATCCTGAAAAGGACGACAAATATTGAGATACTTTTAAAATTATTTTTAAGGATAGCACAGAGGGAAGTATTTATTTTGGTTTTCCCCAGCTTTCTAGGAGGTAAGAGTTTTATGGAAGTTTTAGTGTGTTTTCTTATCTTTGAGATCTGAAGTTGGACAGCCTTTGAAATCTTTGCAGTTACTTCTCTAGCTAAGTAGAGAGAACTATTTTCATCACCTTTAGTAGAACTGTCTTGCAAAGACACTTCCTTTGGTGAAATGAGAGGATGAAAACAGAAACGCTTTTAAGGTTTCTCTGTGAGATAATAAGTTTTAAAAAAAGAAAAAGTTGGAAAATTATTTACAGGGAAAGAAAATGATACTTTCATTGAAATGGTAAGCAAACCATTAATCAGTGATTAATCAGCAGCTCAGGGAGTCAAATGCTAAGCTTTTCAGGGGATGCGGTTGCATCATGCTGCGTCAGCAAGAAATAAGCGGTTTCCACCTTTGAGTCTGATTTAAGAGTTCATTTCACAGCCAGAATGGGAATAGATACTGGGAGCTGGAGAGTCTAGGGTTGGTTTTCAGCCCTGCCACAGCCAGCGTGAGACAATGAAAAAATTTGTTAATTATAAAACAGATGCAAAATTCAGTGCATAAAATTAATAGGAAGTTCTTCATAAAGATCGGTGAGCTTCTCAAAGGGAAAGCTGCTGATATCAGGTGTGTTACTTCCAAGTTTTAGTTTGATTAAGCTCAGCCTTTGCCCTGACTATTCTCATCATCCAAAGAATCTCTATACTCATTGTGTTTTCTAAGCACATGATTATTAACAAAGGAATAAAATATTAGAACTGAAGAAAAAGGAGTTACAGTGGCTGGATGAGGCCCAATACTTTCATTTTCCAAAATAAATATTTTCCCTTGGAGATGAGCAAAGTGTATTAAATAAGCTAAGCTCTACATGCCTGTCCTATTGATTTTAGAAGTGAATTGGCAATGCTTCATTCAGACGGAATTACTGTGACTCTTTCCCAGCCTTGCTGGTTTTCTTTTCCCCAAGAGGTTCTTTATTGCTTACAAGTAGATCTAGCATAACTTTTCAAAGCTTCCACTGCTCCAGCAGCATTCCTGAAAGGCCTTTCCTTTTTTAAGTTTGCAAATGAACTTTTTGTGCAATGCAGTAGATTTCAGGAGAATTTGGAGAAGTTTGTATTTTCGGTGCTTCAGGAAAATATTCTGTTGAGCAATAACTTACTTTTAGTGTAATATATAGGAGTACCATTGCTAGTAATACAATGCTGGTTATTTTGCTGAATGTTTTAGGAGGCTTAAGGAATAATTACCCCTTTATCACACATGAAGAAGTAGCTAACACTGTAATTAAGGCAATGTTAAATCATCCTTGTCGGTCTTTTAAAGATATTTTTTGCAGCTTTCTGATAAAAGTGGCAATCTATTCTCTGATAGCACTGGGTTTAAAATCGGGAGACAGCGCCATCAGTGAAGATGTGTAATAGCAAAGAAGCAGCTTTAGAAAAGCAGATTAGTGTTTCATTTTGGGTTTTTAAGAAGTTTAAAAATCCTATGTCTTCTGCACACCTCTCAGAAACATATTAGCCAACACGGCTCTAGCTTTTTAATTTTTATAATTGTCAAAGGAAATAAAGAAACTTGCAGCAGATAATTATATGACAACAGTATAACCACTAATGTGAAAATGACTTCAACAAAAGCAACTTTCCAGCATTAATTATAATAAATGAGATTCTTTAGCTGAAGAGAATGAAAAGGGCATTTTATATTTATACTAGGATTATACTTAACATTTTTTCTACATTTTAAAGTGTCATAAATCTAACATTTTAAATTATTTATGTTACATTCAATTAAAGGTTAAGTTCAGCTAGCTAAGAAGAATTATGATTTAAAAGAGAAAAAATTTTGCATTAAATGCTTCATTATGCAGTTTTTAAAAGAAAATGGGTTTTAATGATTTCAAGCACATAGATACTTTGGTGTACGCTGCAGTGTTTTTCTAATTCTGTCTTTTCTGTTGAATTAGAATAGTCTGTTTTCCTTGAGTGGCGGGTAGGGCTCTGAGTCCAGAAGAACATACACACTTTCCTTCCTTGTGCATCTTTACTTCCCTATCATTATTTAGTTATTTATGGAAGTGCTTATAGGGTCACAGCCCTGGTGAAAGAACTTTATTTCTTTAAAAATGCTAGCTTACGAGATTTTTCTGTACTCAAGGGGATATTTTTTAATCCTTCAGTAGAGGTAGTTAAAAAAATAAAGGAAAATAAATTAAAAAAAAAAAAGATAAAAGAAAGACATTTCTTTCTGTAAAAGAAACCTGAATTCTTAGCAGGTATCAGCATTCTAGAAGTGGCATGTTTTGTTTGTTTGGGCTTTTTTCCTGAAAAAATTACAGAAATTTTGTTTCTGTGGATTATTTTTGTCGACATAATTTTTGGAGTTAACTTTACATTGTATTATTACTTTTAAAAAATTTCTATCATTTTCCTTTTTTTTTAATATTATATGAAAAAATGAAAGGTGAATCCAATTAATTTATAACATATCTTTCATCTCTGGCAAATGAATGTTTTTTAATTTCTAGTTACATTTAGTAGCTGGGAATGTTTGGAAATCCTTTGGGCTTTTTTATCTTTGTTCTATAAAGATTTTGTAGTCAATAGTTGATGATACTAATGGCAAAGGAAATGATTTGACTTCAAGTATAATAAATGGCAAAATACTTCTGTCTCTTGTGAGTGTTACCATCACCTCGTGATGATAATATATCATGTAGCTTATTATCCTTGCAGGGGTACAAAAATAAAACAGCAAGACATGCTGCAGGAGAAATATTTATATTACTGCATCGTGATTTCTTGGCTTATAGTAAAATATCCTGCAAAATACTAATATCCAATGGAGATATCTGTAAAAAATAATTCCTAAGGTTTTTTTCCCAATTTGTTTTGAGCACTGAAAATGAAAACTTCAGAGCTAAAACTAATCTAAAGGTAATAGCTTTTTGTTTGTAACTGCCATAACCAAATCTACCATGAAAAAATATTGCTACACATAAGGTCTAGTAGCTCACCTGATTCTTTGCTTTCCTGGATCATTCCCTAATGACTATTCTTAGAAGAAAAGGAGGCTGAGGGGCAATCCCGTTGCTCTCTACAGCTTCCTGAGGAGGGGAGGTGGAGAGGGAGGTGCTGAGATCTTCTCCCTGGGATCCAGTCACGGGATGTGTGGTTATGGATCAAAGCTGCACCAGGGGTGGTTCAGACTGGACTTTAGGAAGCATTTCTTTACCAAGAGGGTGGTCAAACACCAGAAGAGGCTTCCTAGAGAGGTGGTCGATGCCCAAAACCTGTCAGTGTTTCAGAGGCATTTTGACAATGCACATAATAATCTGCTTTAACTTTTAGTTGGACTAGGTGATCCTTGCAGGTCTGTCACTTCCTATTGGAACTGTTTCTTTCTAGTTTCAAAAACCTGTTCTTTTCATGTAGCAAAATGAAATGTTGTGTTCAGGGAAAAAAATGCAGAGGAAACGAAACCAGATCTACACCTGAAACTATTTTTCTAGGCATTTTTTTTTTTTTCATAGTATGATTTCCAGATCTGTTTCTTTAAGGATGTTCAGTTCAGAATATATTTGTAAAACTCAGATTTTTTGTAAATTTCTGATCAAACAATGAAGCTTACTCAAACATGACCAGTTTTTATTTTCAATATAATCCACAAGTCAAATCATGCTGGAATAAAAATGTTTTTAAAAGGTATAGGAAGCATTTATTTCATGCTTCATAGCTTTACTGAGGGAAACTACTACAACAAAAAATGATTTAGATGTAAATACCCTTTTAAAAAATATTATCTTTGAGATTTATTTTTTTCATAACCTAGAGACTGTAAGGACTAAAAGAGGCCTCGCACTCAGCAGTCCTATTCTCTCACAGAAAACTTTGTACTATACTTTCTGCTATAAATTTGTTAATCTCCACCTTAAAGCCGCTGCCAGAAAAGGAAAGCCAATTTCTATACCTCTGTTGTGAGATAGACAGGAATTATGAGTTTGAAGATGAAAAATGACAGTGCGATCACTTCATTCCTTTTTGTCCTTATGCCTTATGGTTTCCCCATCTCAGCGCCATGAGATAATCCAAATTTATAAGTACAAAATGTTTTCCTGTTCAAGCCTTCGATTAGCCTGGATCAGCGGTCTCCAAGCTAGTGCTGCGATGCATTTTCTTCTCCTATATCTGAGATGTGAGACTATGCTTTCATTTTTTTTTTTTTTTTTTTTTTTTTACCCCCTCCAGCTAATATTAAAATCTAGACTTTGAAAATGGTTCAGAAAGTTGTGGATGAAGACTTGTGGATGCAGTCTTGTAGCTGAGTTGTTACATGGATGAGTCCATTTGTAACATGAAAATGAATGTGTGTGTATATAATATATATGGATATTTATATATAGACAAAGCATGTACACAGTAGTAAAAAGGTTTATATCAAATAGATCAAAAAATTAGAAATAGACTGTGAGACAACAGCAATCACCAATTAGTAGCTGAGACTACTACATACCTAAGTGAATCATCTTACTTTGCTCTACAGATGGTTTAAAGTTAGCTGTAGTGGTTTGATTGCCAGCTTCTAAAATCAAGCAATTTAACAGAGACTATTAGCAGAATTAAGCAGGCTTATTAACTCAGGAAAGTACAGGACTTTACTAGAAGATACTAATCACAGCTGGCTTCTGCCAACAAATGAGTTTCAGGTGTATTGCTTTCCAGCAAGAACCTTCACCTGCCCACAGAACCAACATCAACAGGCTGGGCTGAGCCACAACCTGTGCTGTGATGAAGCCAGGTTCAACCATACATCCCAGGGAACCTCTTCCAGGAGAATGTAATTCCTATTAGTCCTTTGTATTCAATGATGAGTGTAATGAGCCACAGCTGTCCCAGTGAGTCACCAGTAAGTAACCTGAAACTCTCTGTAGGGTTTTAGTTTCTCCCCCTAGGATGATCATGATTTTGTTGGCTTAAACCTTTGTGTTTCCTCCCTTACTGAAAAATGTGAGAAGCAATAGTGGCTTTTTTCATTTTAGTTAGAGCCTAAGGAGATCTCTAGAAGTCATGTGAGTAGTCTTTGTATCAAAATAACGGTTAAATAATGGTTATATTTAAGATAGGTAAAAAAACAAGTCACAAACTGAACCAGATCTTTCTGGTATTGTTAATACCAAGTTTATTAAAAGTAATGCTCAAATGAAAATACGCACATCTAAGACAAGGAGCACAAACTAGGCTAGAGCTAGACCTTAGGTAGCCCTAAACAAATAAATGAACTAACTAGGGAAAACAGAAACAAATAGATGTGCTAATTGAACTCTCCAGAACTAGCCAATAAAAAGCTGTGGACACACCTAGAGTACTTCAGTTTTTTAAGCTTGTGCTTATAAACTGGAATGGAGGGAGATGTTTCTTTTCATGTGGGATAACGAGCACTGAGTCTTCTCTTTATGGTAAGTACCTTGTTGGTGTTTTAGATTTTTGTTTTGGTTTGTTGGGCTTTTTTTTCCTCATAAAAAGAAATTATTTGTAAATGATAGGAGGAGTGTTGTAGCCAAGACCACATTTTATATTTTGCATAAATATGTATTGTTTGTACTGACTGATTCTTAGAATGTTTATATGAGAAATAGGGAAATTCTATTTGAAGTTTCTTTAAGCTCTTTTTCTTCTTTTATGGGAGGCAGTAGGGTTGGCTGAAGTGTCTTTCTGCACCTGAAGGTATGACATAATGCAGAAATGAATGCAGAGTTCATTAACTCAGAAAAAAATATAAAAAAAGAACTATAATTCTTGCAGGTAGGATTCTTGTATAGGTGGTGGGAATCCTGATTTCTGAGGTTCATTTAGTATGCAGGATTTTACAAGGATGTTGAAAGGCTTGAAAAAATGCACATAAGAACTATGAAATTATTGTAATTATTTTTTAAAAGTTCCCCAAGCAAGAAGGTTCAAGAGTTCATTATGTTTTGTTCATAAAACATAAACATCAGAACAATTCAGAATTTGTTCTGTTTTAAGAACTTACTTCATATGTGCTTATAAACCTGTAAAAAATACATAGTAAAAAAGCATTCTGGAAGACGAAAACTGAGTAAATACAGACACTTTTAAGGTCCCTGTAGAACAGACACATTAAATAATTGGATTAATATTTTAATTCTGTGGTATAGAGAAGGGCTGCTCAGGAAATAACAGTAATTTCTGAGATTTCGTTCCAATGAAGTGGATACTGTACAGGGGTGTTTCTAAAGGTACTGAATAATTTTTGTTTAGAATTGTCATTCAACTACATCTGTAATTAAAAGTAATTTAATTTTCACTGCTTCATGGAGCATACCTCTGTAAAGCAAAGACTGCCTTTTACTTCAAAGTAGTAAGTGAAATACAGCTCTATGACATAATGTGCTTTTAATCTACTTTGTTACTTTATCACTTTATCAGTTTTAGCTCATCTGTAATGTGTCTTATGGGGAAGGAGAGCACTGTAGATGTTTTTATATGTTTAAAACATTCATTTTTCCTTTCAAAAAGCATATTTGAGCATTTTTAGTCGGTTATGGTCTTTGAGTAGAAAATGAAGCTTTTACACTTGAAAATGGCTGCAAAGATTTAATCCACTTAAAGAACAGTAGAGAAAACTTCCAGTTGCTCTTACTGTTTAAAGTCTTTGTGTACAGATCCAACAGCAGATGTGGTGGTCTGCTTTTAGGTGACAACATTTACCAAAAAGTCATCCCGTTTTAATATCAGAAGTAGTTTAAGGCAACGAATCCTTGAATGTATTGACTTTTTTAATTTTGCCCTGTGTATGTACATATCTATAACTCAACTAATGCTCTGAAATATGTGCCAGTATGTTGTTTAAAGTTTGAAAAGCAAGGATTTAAATTCGTCCTGGCTAAAAAACCGAATGAAAATACACTTTTTTGGTACTTTTTATCATTTTGTGGAATAGTATTTCCATGGCCAAAGGTTCATGAAATAACTTAAAAGATACTAGAAAGAATTTATTTTCTCATATAAGTAAAACAAAATACTTTTATGAAAGTACTTCCTTATGAATACTTCCTTATGAAAGGAAAACTACACTGGTGCTTAGGATACTCAAAGAACAGAGCTATCACCTGGGAGGAGATTTTACAGGAAAAGGTACTTCAGGTCCTTTTATCATCTCCCAGTAGTAAGTTTTATGACCAGGACGATACCCAAAGAGCTTCAATCTCCTTCACGGGGCAGCTGCTCCTTGCCCTGGAATACAGGGACTGTTTTTTTGTTGTACTGCTGGCAGTGTTCAGCTCTCCTTTAGGCAGTTGCTGTTTTAATTCCATCAATTGACCATCCAGCCATATGTACTTGTTCTCTCTGAATGACTCCATTGTTGTGGGTATTCACTGTCGGTTGACTTATTCAGACTATTTGACTAAATTCCACAGTAGTTCTGTTAGTGTAGTAGGATTTTCATGGAAGGAAAAAAAAAAAAAGAAGAAGAAGATAAACTTATGCCAATATTTTCTATGCCTGGGAATTATTTCTGTGGTTTCCAAGTGAGATACCTGTTCACTGAAGTATCTTCTCATTTAAAATATACAGTTCCATTTAGCATATACATTCACCTATTTCATATATACAGTTATAACAACTTAAAGGCTAATCAAAATATGACTGTGCTAACAATGGAAATTCCAATTTAGTTCAGTGTTAAACTGTGGTTTTTAGGTGGCTTAAAACAAACAGCTTCTCTCTTTCCCCCACCTTCTGATGTAACAATGTCAGATTGATGAGATGCAAAGTGATTCACCACTTCTGGCTTCGTGCCGAAATCTAGTCAGTCCAGACTAAGACTTCCAAGTGTAGAATATCATGCCAGATGTTGACTAAGCTTATGTTGTGAGGCTAGAAGTCATTAGAGATTTCGTATCATCAGTTAACGTAGCCAAGTTCTACTTTTTTTTTTTTTCAAGAGAAACATAGACCTTTTTTTTTTTTCCTGTGCTTTTATCTCCATTTAGTGGAATGACCTATTATTTACTGCTGAAGGTATCTATGTTATTAATGTGATTTTCTGAACTAATGGTTCATAAACAAGTTAATTGATTGCATGGTATTTATAGGTTGCATACGGATGTTGGCATTTTTTTTTCCTCATTTTCCTTATAGTTTTTGATAAATAGAGCTAGACGTTTGTCTTATCACACAAACATGCTTGTACCAGTGTGTCCTCTGCTGTGACATCTTTACAAAACTTTACAGATATGAAAACAGAGATGAGAAAGAGTTTGGGTTATGTTGATTTTTTTTTTTTTCTTTTCTGATTTTTATCCTAGAAAAAAATGACTTCAGTTTGGCTCCAGGCAGCCACTTTACGTGACCCACACTTAGTAGATTGTTCAAGGTCTCGCTGCCTTTGGCATCAAAAAACCCAATCACTTTTACATGGATTAACCCTTTGGGGAAACTTATCTGGCACATGATGTATCTAGCGTATGCTTTTCTTCAGAAAGAGATGTGTATGTCTTATCTTTCTACCTAATTTGCCTTCAGTAAATATATTTATTTTGGCTACTGAATGGAAAATGGGAGTTTTCACTGGCTGCCTGAGTTTGTTTGCATATTAGTTCATGTTACTGATGGAGTATCTGATCATACACTGCATTTCTCTTTACTTTCTCCCAGGTTTCTCTTTTTTTTAAACTCTACTATTTAAAAATTTAGAGCTGATGACTGGTGGTGTGCAATATTCCTTCAGTGGCTATGCTGATACCAGAATACTGAGCTTCATTGTTTGCAGCTTTGTAAACGTAGAAGCAACCTACAAACAAACTGAAATGTTTCCATAGGTAATGTCAAATAATGATTTAGGTTACCCCCTCCCCACATACAAACCCCCCTTCCTCCCCCCAGAACTCCCAAAGAACCCACAAACACATCTTTGGAGCATAAAGGTGACACCATTAAGAGCATCACTATAGTAAACTCCTAAAACCTCCTCTACCAAGTCTATTTTATTCTTTCTTAGCTTTTATATGAAATATTTCACATGTGTGAATATACACACATATTTGTAATGAAGTCTTCAAATGCATATTAGAGAACAATTTTCCTATTACGTGAATACATAGTGATCTGAAATGCACATTCCTTTAATTTCTCCCATGCATGTAGGTTGCTCTAATGTGATTGTCAGACTGAGATACAGCATTTTTTCCCTACTTCTGTTTTCCTAAAGTGCATTTGATGCTCCAAAGCACTGTGAAACTTTACTATCCATTTCTTTGCATGATGTATATTGAGAAGTCTTAAACGGTACTTCCTAAAAAAGTTGTAATAATATTTCTCCGCTTCAGAAGAGGCATATAGAGCAGTGTAAGGATCTTATACTTTTTGGATGGAGATAGGATTTTTTTGGTTTGTTTTTTTTTTATCTGCAATGATTAAAACTTTTCTTACTTAAAGTAGGCAAAAGAGTTATCCAAAATGCTATCAAAGCATCACTCCTTCTTCAGAGTTTATGCAGTAGGGAATAAGAGTAGGCAACAACTTTCCAGTTGTACACAAAGTCCTCAGACTTTGTAGAACTTTGTACCAAAGCTCCGTAGTATAATGAGAGAGGGAATTACAGTGTAGAATTTAGTAACTCTTTATCTAATCCTTTAGGCCATTCCACAGTTGTCACTAAAACTTATTTTTAAGATTATTTTTATCTTACAGCTCCGGTCAGTAAAATATGTTATATCCTCAAGTTATTACAAGGTTGGCAGGAGGAAACCTTTCTATATTAACACCAACTTTTGCAAATCTTTATTCAGGAACTTTATTATTATAGCAATTTGAAGTAGGCTACCCTTCCAGTTTTTGAAGCTTTTAGTTAATTTAATGATGGTTCAACTGTTTTTTAAAAAAATAATTACTTGCCTCATATTCAATTACCTTCATTAAACATAATGAATTCCAGTGGGTTTTTTTGAGATTTTTTCCAGAGTTTTTGGTTTGCAGCTTGTGGTTCCTTGCGTGGAAAATGATTGCACTGCTGCACAAGGTTAATGGTTTCCTTAAATAAAAATATAAGATTTATAAACCAAGTTGTTAGTGGCCATAAAACTTCAAAATGAGATTTATTTTTTTTTTCAATTTAATCCGAAGCAAACTAATATTAAGTGGGCAGAAAAGCCTTTGAGAAGGAGTTTTCAAGTTCTATTTTAAATGCTTTCCTGTATATCCACTGCTGAGACTCAAAGAGGAAAAGGAACTTCAAAATTGTCTTTTTTTGTTAGCCTTTATTGACTGAGTGTAATGCACTGGAATAGTGTGGTTTGTTCAGAGAAGACCTGTGCGATTCTCTAGAAAAGTAAAACTGATCTCAGAACTGTCTACTTAAGAGGAATGTTAGGAAAATGCAAGATAAACATCAAGAAATTGCTAAAAAATAATATAATTCTAAGAGTGTGTATGTCTCTAGGACACAAAAAGATAGCGTGAATTTCCCTTCGTGTTTATTGTCTTTAAATTTGATTTTAACTGGAGAAAAAGATTCTGACTGTATATGGAAGCGAATCAAAGATGGTTTCTTTGTGTTTATGTGTGTGCCTGTTGATTCTGCTGTAATAACTTGACTCTGCTGATGATTCAACTAAATACAACTGCAGGGCAGAAGTTCCACTGATGATGTTTCATACACACAGCTGTAAGTTTCATGAAAACAGGCTGCTTATAAAAGAGAGAAATCTTATGGGGTTGCCAGTTCTCAGGAAAATCTGCTCTCACCTTCAGGATATATCAGAGAATCTCCAAAAAGCAGTCACTCTCATAAATTTTACAGTGACTAGAAAAACTTCTGGGAGGTACTTAAACCCTTTTAGACACCACAATAAGTCTAGGATAATTCAGGTTGGAAGGGACCTGAGGAGGTTACCTAGTCCATCCTCCTGATATCAGAGCAGATCAACTCTCTTAAGGCTTGAACAAGTCTGGTCTTGGAGACCTTCAAGGATGGAGACTGACCTAGGTCTCTGGTCAGCAGTCAGGACCTGACTGCCCTCATGGGGGAAAAGGTTTTCCAGTTGGAACATCTTTCAACTTAAAGCTGTTTCCTCTCTTCCTGCTATGCAGCACCATGAAAAACCTGTCTTGAACATCAGTATTGTAATAAGCATCATTTTTTATGATGTGTGAGCAAGGACTTTCTAAAAATGGCAATGAAATGGCATGCTATAGAAGCAATTTTGAGATAATTGTATTAGGAAAATAAAAAGGTAACAACATCAGTTTTATTCCCCAAAATAATAACTGAAGCAAAAAAAAAAAGAGCTTTTTAATTTGGGAGAGGTAGAGTCGCATCGTTTTAAAGCAGCTGTTATTCAAATAAGTAGCAGAACTGAATTTGTAGATATTTTAAAAAGAGTGACAAAGAAGAGTTTATGAAAATGGCCGGGTTTGTAAGACAATGTCTACAACATTAGTGGGATCCTTTCAACTTTTTGAGGCCATATGATAAAAGCAGGTTATTTTAATGTCATGAAAATAATCATTCATGTGTGGAAATGTTTTTGTTGGATTGATTTGTTTTGTTTTGGTTTTCTCCCTGGAAAACTGTTAAATATTTTAATTTTACATAATACTTAGTTTCAAATATAACATACAAGTGATACATTGTGACATATCACAATAGAGAGCATCTGTTGTTTGTTTAGTGGCCAGCCCAGCCCAAACCACAAGATATATACAAAAGCTTGCAGTGGTGGCAGGTGTAAGAAAAAAACATGTATCTTCCAGGAAACTCATATGAGTTGGAAGGATGATATTAAGGCTTTGATTTATAATCATCATCGTCATCTTGCATTTAGACATTTTACATATATTTAGCAATATGTAAGTTTTTAATGATATATATATATTTAATAAGTTATTGGAATCAGAAATGCCTGAGAACTCAGAGTTTGCCTTAAATGTTATATAGCTGTTTTTTAGAACTAAAGAAACCAAATGCAGTAATTATTCGCAGGCATTTTTTAACTTGCTGCCCATGGAAAAAGTCATCTATGCTCCCAGATTTGGGAGCTGGATTAGAACTATGGTGAGATATTGAGTGAAAATGTTTTCTAGTGCTACAAATTCAGTCCAGTAAGATTCAAATCCTACAGCTTTGCTACATTTATGCTTTTTTTATTGAGCATTTTATATATAAAAATGGGTGCTTACTGTATCGTTGCTCATCAGCACTGTAAAAAGCAGCTTACCCATTTCTGATTTACTGTTTGTCATCTGAATGGTCTTGGTTTAAAACTGGAGTATAGTTAAGTGATTCTTGATATTCCATAAAAACACAGAGTTTGAACTTAGTTGTTTAAGGCATATCATTGTATAAAGCTTCTCATCTCTGAATTAGTCTCTGGGGGAATCTGCCTCTCTTTGTTGACTATAGAGGACCAAAAAATTATTTAATCCCTTTAACAGATGCTAGATAACCCATACTGACGTTATCGTTCCTTGTTTCATTTAAAAACCTAAAATATATATCTATACATGGAGATTATATATCTACAAAACAATATTTGAAAATGTTAGTAGTCTTGTCATTCCCTTCCTTGTCCATAGAATCAGTTCACATGGGAAGACATTTTATCAAATCCAGTTTCATACGTAAAGTAGGATCAACCCCAAATTCAGACTGAGCCCTGGTCAGGGCTGTGTTCAGCTGGATTTTGAAAATCTCCCAAGGACAGTTTCTGGAAGCTATCTGGGCAACTCGCTGCAATGTTTTTTATCTATCTTCACAGTTATGTTCATTTTCCTTATATCCCATCAGAACTTCCCCTCTTTAAACAGATAACCACTGCCTCTTGGTCTCCCACTGTGCATTTCAGCAAAGAGCTTCACACTTCTCACTAACCTTCTCTTAAGGTCTCTTCCAGCAGATTATCTAGTCGAAACACTGGAATTCACTTGTTTATTATTTGCAAGTAAAGGTTTCATTCTCAAGTTCATGAGCAGGGAAAAAGAGTGTTATAATAGCTATAGCATCCTTAACTTCTCCCGTCAAATAACTTGCTAATTTTTCAGTAATGCTGGTTGAAGCTCAGATGAGAGGCTTTTCTTTCTTGTCTCTTCCCAGCTTCTTGTGAATTGTTAAAGTATCATCTGTAGCATATTAAGCAGCAGGTGGTCAATAGGCTACGCGCTGAAACACGTCATCAGGTTGCTGCAGTGTAGATTATTCTTGGTCATCAGAGAGAGCAGAGATATCAGAGTTGCTTATCAAAAACCCCACACACAGTTAATGAACCGTGTTTCAATTTTCACAGCCTTCACTGCACTGATACCAGCTAATGGGTTGCAGTAAATTGCAGTCAGGTTATTTGTTTAGTCAGACCTTTTCCTCTTTCAATATAGTTCATCTTGGTTTACCAGTAAGGTCAGAAGGACATTTGCTCTATCACTGTCTGAAATGTCCTCATTATATTAGCATCCATTGTGGTGGCTTTTTATTTGGTTTTGGGTTTTTTTTTTGGTTTCTTATTTATGTTTGTTTTGTGTTTGGTTTTTTTAATATTATTATTAATAACCCCTCATGTTCTCATCTGAAGGAGATATGTCAATATGAGTGTAGTAGTGACCATCTGATGTAATAAATGATTAGACAAAATCAAAATTTCCTAATCTTTATGTGTAATTCTAGTTGTCCTATGGAGGCCATGAAATTATGTTTTACTATGAAATAGCTCTAGATAAAACACTTTATAATGGTTTCTACAGATTGATAGTTAGCTACCATGGAATAGGCAGCCTTTGGTCTAACACTTCTTCACAGAAAAAAAAAAAAGGAAGAAAAATAACTTCTTTTTCAGTTAAATTGTAGCACATCCTCAGTTTCCAAAACAAAGAGATATCAGATGTCACTTCACAATGTTTTCAGCTCATATGCATGAGAAGACAGGACTTTCAAGACCACACAATATTGACCAAAGCCTAATGCTGTTGAAATCACCACGTTTCACTTTTTGTGTAACGTAAATTAGTGTGATTATAGAAATTCAGCCACTCTGTTTCATCTTTTTATGAGTTGGCAGTAAAGAGGCTTGAAATTAGGTGTGGCAGATGCAAAATAAGTTCTTATCATTAAATTTGAAAAAGAAAATTATCTGCCAAGACTGTTTTTCTCGCAGATAAAAAGAAGTAGAATATTCTTGTGAAAGAGAGATAGATGCCTCACATGAACATTCGTAATTGTAGAGCAAGGAACATCTTTTGCTTGAAGGCTACTCTGTTAACCCAGTAGGCATTTCTAGAGTTATTTTATGATAAATAGTTATATCTACCAACTACTGCTAAGATTTTTCAAAGATATGTAGTTGTTTATCTCCTTTCTTTAAGTACTCATCTATCATTTAAGTGTCACTGATAGCCTCAAAACAACTCAGCTGAATCTAATCTTTCGAGCATTTACCCTCTTATTGGTGGATATATTCAAAGGCATTAAATAGCTGCTACCTTCCTGTACCCTTAAGCTGTGGTGTTAGACAAAATCCCCAAACTGCGAACAAGGCTTCTCAGAATAGCTATTTTCCTTCCTTTTTTTTTTTTTTTCTTTTTTTTTTCTTGATTCCTTTAGCTTGCTCTTAGATCTTCTAAGCCATCTGTATAGGTTTCTCTTATGCCAGCACAGATCAGTGACGAAAGAATTTAGCTGTACAGGCAAACTGGGATTCAAGTCTTTTTTAGTTTTAGCAGAGCCTTGAAATTTGTTCTCCCACAACCCCCAGGAGTGCCTTAACCACCAAGCATTTTCCAGTGACTGTCTTGAGTAAAATGAATACAGAGCTGCTGGGCTGGGATACAAGATTCTCCATCTTTGACTGTGGGAGTCCTGACTTGTAGTTTCTGTTCCCAGGACAGGATCAGTAATACATGCTCAATAATGGTAAGATGAAGTACACAGAATTTCCAGAGAACGAGGGTTCTGCCTGCCCAGTTGAGAGTCTAGCTTTCTAGATTTTGAACACAGAACATTCTGGATTTAGAACACAGATTTCTGCTTTCCCATACTCATGTCTTCTCTTTAACCCTCTGAGTTTGTATTTTTACTGCAAAACAAGAGCACCCAGTGTGTGATCCTTTACAGTTTCTTCAGCTTAGCTTGTAACTTTGTGGTTTGCACAATCTTCTGTCGCTGGGATGAAACTCTAAATGACATTACAGTTCTCTGAAAGAAGTGTTAAATATCAGTAGATCGGCTTTTACTTTCACACAGAGGATCTATGGAAGTTTTTCCTTTAATATGTTTCCTTTAATCTAAGAAAACTATACTTTATGTACATAGAAAAAAAATTACTTATTTCTTTTACACCACTTCTGAAAAGATTTCCAGCTTTGCATCATAAATACCTGGAAGTTCTGCCCACAGTTTGGCTGTGAAATAGATGCCTAATTTTCTTATGTGAACTTATTAAGGTCTACAGAATAAACCATGTTTGCATTTGCTGATATCTTCAGGTGTGAAGGAAACCTCTAGTATACAGATTTTTTTCCTAAATAAATAAATATTTAAATTTCTTATTTGGGATAAGAAAAAAAGAACAAAAGTTGCTTCTGAGAAGAGAAAAAATGAAGATAAGGAAAGCGGTCACCTTTGGTTGACGTCATTCCACGTGTGGCATAAACTTGAAGAGTTCATAATACGTCTTGCGCCATTCTTTAGTTTTCCCTTTGTATCTATCATTTTCCTTTTAATTTCCTGCAAAAAATTATGGGTTTTATCTAAAAATAAGTTGTAATGTGTTAATGATGATATTATTTTTTCTAATAGTAACACAGAAAATGTAATTTCCAAATTCAACATTGGATTTCTTATGTTATGAATGTGACAGATGTTCAGCTTGTCATCAGGCTTAGCAATATGACTTTTTTTTCAGTTAAATGAATCTCTTTTATTTTGGTGGGGGTTTTGCTTGTGGGTTGTTTTTTTTTTTTTTTTTAGAACATGTTGTTAGTGAAAGTACCAGCTGACCTGTGTATATTTTTGGTATCTGAAGTGTTCCTAATATAAAGAGAACACTTACATGTTTGCTCTTAATGGATCTAGTTCTGCATTAAATGAATGGACTGTCTGAAGATTCCACTTCTGTATTATTTTCTAAATAAGATAGAGTTGTGGAATTGGAATCTTAACCTTTGAAGTAGTATAAATTGGTTAAACAAACAATCAGTATATATTTGGAAATTATTTAAGTTGAATACACTTTAAAATGGAAAATAAAGGTCTAAAATGCTGAAGTATTAACTTAATGCCAAACTCTCAAGTATAACTCACTGACTTCAAAGCAGAGAGTAAGCCCCCGGAGATAATAGACTACAACTTCAGATGGCTGAGCATTGAGTTAGGTGCCTAATCTTGGGGATGGGGAGAGAAGACAGGAATCTATAATTTTACCTTTGATATTAAAAAAAAGGTAATAAATTTGACCAATAAGAAAGGCCAACATAAAAAAGCCCCCACAACCCTCAAGTTAGTATTCACCTGCTGACCATTGCTGTTCTAGCACCCAGCAAAACCTTGGTCCCTGTGAGCTCCTCTTTATTAATCGCGCTGCATTATCTGGCCATCTGCTGTATCTGCCAGAAGAGCAGCATTCCTTTGGTGGTCATTATTAACAGATTTCATGCTTTGCATTTCACTTGTGCTGCCTGCTGTTGTCTACCAATCTTTCATCCTCAGAAGAAAAGTGGAGGAAAGAAAAATGGGTGGAAATCCCAGCAATCAGTTTAAGGAAGATTAGCCCATATGACTAGAAGAACTTTTTTTTTTTTTCCCCCTGTAGCTTTATGGTCAATGTCTTCAACCTGTTTATCTTAGTGGAAAGACTGCTGTAAGTTCATGCCCAGTGACAGAAAAAACGGAAAAGGTTTTAAAGAAAATGATGTATTTTGTTTACTTGCTCTTGATCATGCATCTGTTACCGAGGAATCTACATAATAAGTAAATTCCACAGGTGCCTTGGAATTTCTAGATGGGTGTCACTTAATTTTTCAGCTCTGCTGGGTGTTTTCTGGACACCAATGAAGTGGTAGGTGCACATGACTTGCAATTTCTCTTTTACAATTGTTTTTTCACATGGGGACCTCAGCATACCGGAATACCCGAAGGGTGAAACTAGCTGAGTGTATAAACAACAGTCCATGTTAATCTTCAGTGCAATTCCTTAGACTTCTGTGAAAGTAAAGCGTGAAGAAATTTGGCATTTTTACTTGCAGGCACTGTTAAAAGTTCCTCTAAACCACAGCTAAAGTACAGGCATAATCATCAAAATAGCTTTCTGGCCATTGTGTTGTTGTGCTATTTCACTGGCATTTTCTTTATCGTGGGGGGAAAAAAGATAAATGATGTTAATGAAAGGACGTGAGCACGTGAACCATTAACTCGTGTCATGTTTTTCATTTGTCTAATGGAGCTTCCTTCCTAGCTGAGTGTAGGTTAAACCACTGGGATGTGGGATGTGCAGGAAAGGAATCCTTCATGGCATTCTTACAGCTGTGCCAGAGTTTGAACAGACAGTAGTTTGTACTTGCCAGCTGGAGAGGGAGCAGACAGACTTTGGGGGCAGACCACCCAGTGTGGTTAAGCAGATAGAGAAAACAGAGTAATTTACTAATCCTCTTTTACAATTCAGCTGTTTTGTTCTCATCCTTTGGGGGTGTAAGGTGGCTAAAAAAAAAATAAATAAAAAAAATCTGGAATGTTTTACAGATTAATTATTTTTAAACTGTACTTAAGGCTGGATAAACTAGCCAAGATCTCTCAGCACCTCCTAATGCCTCTGCAGCACTTTGAGATATACATTCAGCATTTATGCTGTGCTTAACAAACAGATGAAAAATCTGTTTGTTCTTTATCCGACTTGGTGACATCATTTCTCCTCTGATTCATTAATGTATTAAAAGACTCTCTTCCCTGATAAAATGCATTGAAAGTGCTAGTCCTCAAGATATTACTAGTATAAAGAAAAAACTAGGTCATCGAATTTGATCTGATTGTGTTAGTTATTAAACTTATTTCATTGACTACCATAAATTGTTTCGGAGTAGGGGATGGGCTTGCATTAGCCTTCAGATAGTGACATCCAAATCCAGCTCACCGAGTTTGCCAAGTTCTTTCTTCATGCTAAAGTTATTATGAAACAAAAAATTAATAACATTTATGAGCAGCTCTGTACTCGTATGTGGGAGGGGAACATCTCAGATTAAGATCCCTGTTCCCATGGCTATTTCTGTTTGTGTATAGCACAGTTGTTGGATAAAATACTAAGATAACATGGAACAAGATCCTTTTTCACTTCTGTTGCTGCCTCTGTGGTGTAGTCAGATGCTCTAAATGTTGTATGGAACCATGTTTTCTGTGTTTGCCATTTCTCTTGGCCAAATAGGCTTGACCTACAAACAAAGTCCAAACCTCAGCAAAAGGCAAAGGTCCTAGATGTAAACTGCACATGGTGTTTGTGTCTCATCGTCGGGGAATGAGGACATATGGTATTTAACACCCTCTGACTAAGAACTGACTCTTTCTCACCCATTCTGGAGTCAATGCTTTGAGAAGGCCTCCCTTCCCCTCACAGGTAAAACAACATCTGATTCCCACAAACCCATTAGAGGCAGCTTGACATCCAGCTCATGCATATCCTGTCAAAACCAATGGAGTTCTGATCGTGCCTGGGGGTGCCACTTAAAAATTTCAGGCTAAAAAGCAAAGTTCCTCAAAAGGCCAAATTAGTTTAGGTTTCAGCTCTCACAGTATATCTATTTTAGAATTTTACTTCATACAAGAGCACGCCCTTAAACCATTGATCGTGGTGACTTAGAGAGCTTTACTTCTCTCAGAGCAGTGTTACAGAGTGAGGATCGGATGCTTTTTGAGTGAAACTAGGCAAAATCATACATTCCAGTCAAAAAGGTAACATGCTTCAACTACCAGTAGGTATTTAGTTCAAAGGACCAGCATATTTGGAAGTAAAATTCGCCCTGTGTACATTGTGGAGTTCTCATCAGTTATGCTTACTCTTTTACTTGATAGCATTTACGGATGTTGACTATAGTTATTTTGATTCTGGTCTGGTCCACAATTTGATGACCTTTCTTTCTGGGCTTTTCTTCCTGTATTTTGATTAAATATTTAATCAATAAAAGTCTCCATGATGTTAGCTGATTAGCTGACCCCGGTTACTGGCTAATTTACTTATACAAATTCAGTATTTTTAAGCCATGTCTATAAAACATACTGCAATATACGAGGTGACATTTTGCTGTTCTTGTTCCAGTGCTTTTAGTGCACATAAATAAATGTAGGTTTTGTGTGTGCTAATTTATCAGTCATATACAGAATTAAGTGATCCTGGTTCTTTTATAATGTGATGACTTTACGTATTCAGCCGCAAATCACACTGGTCTTTTGTTTCATGGCATAAATTACTGCAAACCCACACCAAATTTACTGTGCACTTGTTACCAAATTTCTCCTGGTATTATGTATTTTCCAATATTTTTTATCCTTATGTAATTTTCCTTTCTGTGTTATTTTCTTTTACATTTTCATGATGAATCTTATTTTGCAATTTTCTATCCATGTGGCTCAGTGTTTCCTAATCCCTGTGATTTTTTCCCATGCTTCCCTTTAAGGCAGGCTAGGGTTTACTACTATCTAGCTGATTTAAAATAAATAATTAAATAGATCTAATCCCATCAACTGACATTTGACTAACAATATTTTAAGTAAGAATAGTTTTTACAATGAAAAACTATAATCACTGTGTATCTCAGTAAACAAAATGGAACGTGGATGTAAAGACTGTTTTTGAGATTTTTTTTTTTTTTTTTTTTTTTCAAATGTTAAGAGAAGAACTGCATCCTCTTGTTTAGGTAAAGATAGGTTCTCAAACACAGATCAGTGCATTGAATCAAAACCATTTAGAGTTTGTATTTTGAAAGCATTGTTAAGTATACTGTGTGCGTGTTTGCTGCTTATTCTTTTTTTATTTTATTTTGACAATAAAAATAATACTTAGAAGTATATCTAAAGCACAAGCAAAATTTGAGCAAAATCCATTTTATGCTATATTTAGAGCTAACAGCTTATTGTAAATATTGACAATCTGTGGACAAGACAAAACACCTGAGTGTCAGTAGATTAACTTCATCATCCCATTTCTTGTCCAGTAATGGATTACTTGAGGGGAACACCACAGTTGTCTAATTTACTTTACTTTCTTAGTTTTTAATACTGTAAGTATTTGACAGTAGGACTGATCAGTTTAACACAGTCGTGTTAAACCAGGGCATACTGAAATGTTACGAAACACCTATATTTTGTTTTTGAGCAACTCGAAGTGTATAGTCCATTTAAATTAAAAAGTTAGTAGGAGCTTAGTCACTCTCCTTCTTAAAAGGGAAGTCAGGCAATAATGCAGTATTGCGTACTAGCATCTCATTTAGTCTTTCTTGATCTGTTTTGCTTTTCATTTAGATCAAGATATTTAGTATATTCTCTTGTCTGTGATCTGTAGCTATTCATTAGAAAAGAAAACAGCTGCCAGTCACATGCCAGGAGTTGACTCTGCCACTGCCCACCCTTCAAGTATGCTGTGACAGTGGGTAAAAGAAGTAAAGATATACTTATGAACAATAAATGTATTTAAAATCCATCTATGCAACAAATTTCCCTTGGCTGTACAGAGACATGTGAATATGTTGTAAAATGAGCTAGTAACAGATGCTGGCTTAATGAATTATCAGAGGTAATTTAAACGATGAAACCATTTTTATTTTTTTTTTCCTTTTTAGCCAAATTTACTAAAGAAATATGATGAGTGAAATATATAAAGGCAGAAAGGATAAACTATAAGATGTGATTGCAAGATTAAAAGAAGAGTATGTCACCATTTTATTTATCAGTTATGATATGCCTACTTCTGACCAGATCATAACAGCAACAAAGTCATAGTGGTGTGAATTTGGAAGGGGATAGCCAATATATAGTAAAAGAGGTCTTGGGCTTCTAGTCACTGCATTAAGATATATAAGGCATAGAACTTAGATACGTACACAGTATTGTACATATCATTTGGTTTGCTGGATTAGTGCTACAAACATTTACTCACAGTAGAAGGTCCGTTCATTTTAATGAGAGTAAACATAAACATGAGGATATTTTTATAGAATCATAGAACGGTTGGAGTTGGAAGGGACTTTAAAAACCACTGAGTTCCAGCTCTCCTGCCCTGGGCAGGGACACCTCCCACCAGACCAGGTTGCTCCAAGCCCCATCCAGCCTGGTCTTGAACCCCTCCAGGGATGGGGCAGCCACAGCTTCTCTGGGCAACCTGTTCCAGTGTCTCACCACCCTCACAGGAAAGAATTTGTTTCTAATATCTGATCTAAATCTCCCCTCTTTCAGTTTAAAACTGGTAGATGTGTTAGCTGACCTGTTTCAGTTTAAGCTTAGCTCCAGTCAGAAAAGTGAGCACTGGATGGTAGGCGGCACCATGAGTCACTGTGAACCAGCAGACTGTGGAAATTACCATTCTGTGAAGAGTCTAGCACAGCCAGATGGAAACAAAACAGTCAAATGGTCATTTTTAATCTCTCCCACATGAAAAAACACACGGGTGACTGTATAAAACTCAATTACAAGTTTTGGTACCGGGTTGTGTATTGATGAAGTTGCAAACAATAGAGTTTTGCTGCTCTGAATTCAGGCTGAAGGGCTGATAGGAGCAGAGGGTCGCTTTCCTCAGTCAAGCCATAAGTCTTGTGTCACCCTCTGAAACCTTTATACAATTTGCATACGGAGAGCAGTAAATAAAGATGCAGCTTTTTAACTGAGTGATGAGACTGCACCATATGCCTTTGCAGTAAAGTCCCTTGATACGAATTACAAGATAATATGGTGTATGGTGTGTTATTTCCATCACATAAGATTTCCATGAGAGTTCATGACAGTTTCATGACAATACTGTAAGACAGAAATATTTTTCCAGTCAGTGTTATCCAAACAATCCTGTTTCAGTTAATTCTGCTCAGAGACTGTATGACACTTATTTTTATAGGAAGTACTGTAGATAGAAGTATATATATATATATATAAGTACTGTAATGCACCTCACTACAAGTTGCTAGTGAATAATATGACAATGAATAAATTATTCTGATCTGAATATTTGATCCTTTCCTGTACCATGAAATATCCAGAATTTTCATGTATTTCAGAATGTGGCCAGATCCAGGGAATATAGGAAAAAAAATCTTTTCTCTTCTGGATAAACATCAGATATAAAAATAAGCAAGATACAGTAAATACATTTAATGTTGCATTGTTCCTGTTGCTTGGACTTTGAAATATTGGTCCTTGTTACATATTATTGTGGTGGGACAAAGTAACTGTAATCCCAGAACTGTTTTTTGGTAATGGTATGCATGCATTGTTTCTCTTCAGCCTTTGTATATGAATTGTTTAATGATCTGAATCTTCTGAGCTGATATCGAGTGATTATTCTTTTATAGTAAAAATGTAAGTTGATTCTGTTTCAGAAATGATGCAAACAGCTCTTTGATTAGCTTTGTGCAGGGGCTGTATTAAGTAGCACTTTGATCTTGAAGACCTGAGTAAAAATAATACATAATTTCTAGATAAATAAGACAAGAAACCTAACTTTAGCAACCTTTGCATTTTCAAAATGCTGGACTGATATTCATGAGTATAGTATAACATAGCTCTGCAGACGCTGGGAAGGGATGATGAAAGATGGGTAAAGATTTGTGTATGTTAGAAGTCAACAGTATTTACACATTTCAGTATTTCACAACAGGGTCTCTCGTGATTAAATCAATGTTTTTCCCTTTTCCCAAGCACTAACAATTACCTTTCACAATACCTCCTTAGAAATCCTTCTGGTAAATGCTAACAATGTTTTTTTATATAATTTCTAGAATAGAGAAATGAATCTTAGTCCAAAAGATACATCTGTAAAATCTCTATTCAAAGATTGTTGTCCCCTTAAATTATTTTTTTTCAGTGAACATTTCCCTAGACTCGAAGTAAAACTCATTAAGTGAAAATCAGAACAAGCTGTACGTTGTAGATATTTTAAAATAACATGACTTGTTTACTTTCAGAAACAAATGGTAATGGTGTGAAAAAAAGAGCTGAGGTTTTTGGGAAGAAAGAGCTTTATTTTTATACACAGTCTTCATATACAATAATACTGAAGAAGTTATACCAGTTGTTTTTGATTTCATTTTTAATTTATATTACATCATTAGTAATACTCAGTAGCTTTTTATTTTTTCTTTTTCTCAAAGATATGCAGCAATGCTTACAGTGGAAGGCAAGAGTGAGTTCTCAAATAACTGATTTCGGAAAAGTCTACCCCTACAGATACCACTAAAAATATAGCTAGTTTTATTTCTAGACTTAAGAATAAAAGCATTTCATAGTCTCAGAACTACTGAAATCTTTAACATGTTTAGAAGATGTCTTTATACACAAAATCTACTAGGTTAGTAATTTTTACATTACATATATCTCCTTTTATTTATTTATTTTTATTGAACTTTGACAAAATTCACTACTTGCAGTAGTTTACTGTTATTCTTTTTGGTTTTATTTGGCCACGTACATTTATAAAGTAGCTGTAATCGGTATGCATTCCTCGTCGAACTCTAACAAAACTGACAGTTTGAAATATGTAATTTCATATTCAAAATGTTACTGGATATGCTATAGTCTGAATAAGATCCTGAAACCAATTACTGTGAGTTCATTTATCAAATATAGCAGAATTGTTATAAATACTTCTAATAGAGTCATAACACTAGATTTGCGTTTGTCTCAAGATATACAGCATTACAGAGTTACGTTATGCCACTAATGTAATGAAACTGTTCCTTGCCATGATTTGAACATAATCACAGCTGTTTTCCATGTTAAGGAAGCTTCCAAGAGCTGTAACATCTTCCAAATATTGTTAAGACCATGAAAGTCAAGGAAACCACTGTTATTTGTATTTTTCCCCCTCACAAACAAAATTATCTTTTATATAATAGGGCAGGTGTAAGTGGTCATGCTAAAATTTTAAATATATAAAGATTTATACATTTAATAGTAAAGATCATTCATAAGACAGAAAAGGAACAGCAGAGTTGCATGAAGTTTTTACTTACTAAGGAAACAGATCACTTTATTTTTTCAGTTAGCTCTTCCATGAAATTTTTGAATCACATAATAAAAACAAATGTAAAAGTGTGCCAAAAATCATAGAATATCTCAGGTTGGAAAGGACCTATAAGGATGATCAACTCCAACTCCCTGCTCCTCACAGGACTACCTAAAACCAAACCATGTGACTAAGAACACAGTTCAGAAGCTTCTTGATCTTCGACAGACTAGGTGCCGTGACCACCTCCCTTTGAGCCTATTCCGGTGACTGACCACCCTCTCAGTGAAGAATCATTTCCTAATGTCCAATCTGAACTTCCCTTGTAGCTTCATTCCATTCCCTTGTGTCCGGTTGCTGGTCACCAGAGGAGATCAGCACCTTCCCTTCCGCTCCTTCCCTTGAGGAAGTTGTAGACTGCGATGAGGTCACCCCTCAGCCTTCTCGTAGATAAACTTGCTCAGAAGATACAAAAGAGAGGTTGCCAAATAGTCTTTTCACTCTCTGTAGAGGTCCTGCAATGTAGTTGTTGCTTCTTTGACTTAGAGGTATCGCACCAAAATCTAGCGTATTTTAAAAATTCTGTAAACCGTTTGATGCATCCCTTCAAAATAGAAAGGTATTCAGAAACATGAAGGTTAGTGACTTGTGTGTCACCCATGTACCTCCCCGCTGAGTCGATTTTTGCATTAAAGAAGACCTGTTGATTTCACAGGAATAATTTACATTATTCCTTAAAGAACTGGGTAGAATACAGGACTTAAATAATTCATTTCCATAATTTACCACTTAAAATATACAGCTTAGTATATTGCAGCACAAAGACTTAAGAATAACCTCTAATTTTTATTTATTCAATTACTGAAGTTTGGGGTTTTCTTTTTTGGTATTGCTTTATTTCTTCTTTTTAAACAGTTTAAGACTTTCTTGGCATGATTTTTAGTCACTCTCTAATACTTACTGAGTTAGTAGGGGTTTTGAGATTTAAGAAAACGTGTGAAATCAAGCTGAGCTCCCAAATTAGCAAGAATGGGCTGCCCCAAAATTAAAAGCCCTTAACATCAGAAACTGCTTAATAACATTTTTGTTTATATGACTAATACTATAAAGTTGCAATTCCCAAAATGTTTTAAGTAATACCAAATCACTTTAAAGGTGTAAGACATTTTAAAAGAGCTTCCTATAGGAGAAATTGAGAATGCTAGTAGAAATATTTAATAAAAAGAACCCCTGGCCCATAAATCAAATTCTGTGCCCACTACCAAACAATTAAAATAAAAGTATAAACAGCGAAGAAATTATTAGAACTATATGACAGATTACTTCTGACACTCAATATATAAAGACTGTCACTTTTCTAACTATTCAGCTCTAACTTTTTAAAACACTCTAGCCAGAATTAAGTTGAAACAAAGTTTCAATAGAAAAGGAAACCTAACATTTTCCATATGCACTGTCATATTCCATCCCTTTTCTAATATTCATGTTCCATTGACATTCAGTATTGGATGAATCTAGGCTCGAGGATACAAAAGATAAAACCAAACTAAAGTATTTATCTCTTGTTTTGATATTTGCTATCTGTACAGTATTTGCTCAGCCTAAGCCATCTTGTTTTATGGAAAAAAAAAAAAACAAAACAAATTCTGAGGGCAAATAATCAAAATCTTGATTTATTATACTATTGGATATAGAACTGCCACAGAAGCATCCTACGTTGGCAAGACTGAGATTTGCAACACTAAACGCTACTCCAGCTTTGATCATGTCAATGCTAGAACTTAGTGTTGGAAAATCCTCGGCGTTGAGAGTTAAAAGATAACAAATGAGCCTGGGAATGGAAGACCTCAGTTTACCTGCAGGCTGTCTACAGCAATGGTAGTGTTAATGCATGTTTTTTTGTGCTACCCATAAACCAGCTCAGTCAAATCATTGTCTTTCCCAGATGCAGCTTTGCAGAAAGGAAAATGTGTAAGGTGTCTCGAGAAATCAGTCATTGCTCTTTGTATGTCATTGTACCCAAAAGGAAGTTATACTAGACAATTCTTATGATATTTCTATTTTTAACTGAACCTATAACACTTTGAGTCATGATAAGTTCATTAATCGGAAAGATATTTTGTAATTATGGCAGACAGAATTTTTGTTAATGGCTATATATATTTCATTAAATCTTGCATTAATCGCACAAAGATAACTCACATCAAAATAAGGCAATTGCAGTTAAAACATGGCTAACGTTGTGGTACATTAGAAGTACTGAGCTATAAATTCTTTGTATCTCTTAACTGCAGAAAGCCACAGATATTTGGCAGAGTATTTAGTAGCCGTCTAATGAGGTAGCTTATTTTTCTTTATGGTTAGGAATTTTGGTTTGTAAGAACGTTTAATTAGCAAAGGATCAATTTATTAGTTACATGATAAGCATTAACCATAGCTGCAATACCTACCACCTGTAGTGTGCCTGCAGCGCTGCATGTTCTGTGTTTTATATGCAAATATTGTGTGTCTGTAGTGTGTCTACAACTTTCTGTAATACACCTCTAAGTGTGTGTGCTAACTAACCTTCCACAGGTGCTGCAACCAGGCTTCCCAACTCTCCAGATTTTATCATGAATCTCACAATATTTGGTGTGTGTGTGCTTTGTTTATTGTATTTAAGTTGGGTTTTCAGTCCAGTCTCATAATTATCAAGAGAGAACACGTATACTTGTTCTAATTCCTTGTGAATATGTCTTCCATTACTTTCATGTGGGCTAAAGTCATCAAGATAACTGCTATTTCACCGTGCTTTAGAAGCGAGGTTGCCCTGACCCAACAAGGTTGCCATATTCCATTGTTCTTAGGCCCATCTTTATAAAGATCATTAAATATTCAGGAAAACAGGGAATGGAAACTGAATCTTCCCCAATGGAGGTGAGTGCTCAAGACATTTGAGTGAAAAGGTTAACACCCTTTTCTCTACAAACCTCTGCTAAGACAGGTTCTCCTCTGGTCTTCCCTTCCAAAGGGCTTAGTTCACGGAGTGCTTTCAAGCAAAAACAGCTCCCGTGAGAGCAGTCATATATGAAGACTCTCCATCCATCTTGAATTGGGTGTTAAACCCCAACCTGTCTTCTTGGCATTTGCTTCCAGCTTGCTTTGGCAAGTTCCTTCTCAACTTTGTGTCCTCTTTAAATAACGTTCATAGTTACCTCCATACACATAGCTCCACACCCACTGTTCAGGGTAACACAGTACCATTCTTGTTACAGGGGCTAATTAAATTAATTCATATTCTGCAAGTTTTTGATAGCCTTTTAAAGGAAGACATAGTTTAAGAAAGAGAAGACCTCCTATGACTGAGTTATGAGGATGACTTGTGGGTTGATACAACGTCTTTAGCGTCAAATACAACTGATTCAGGCTGCAGCCTTGCTTAATATGAGGAATTCTTTGGTGTTTCTTCTCCAGTTTACATGTAAATGGTGGGAACATATAATCTATGAGATCGTGACCATGTTGTCAGATTACACATAGATTGTCCCCAGGTTGGAATTTACATTGGAATTTACAGAGCCAGGCACATAAAATCAAGCTCTTCAGGAAGCGCTTCCCACTATTTTGTGTGTTTCACTGTCAGCTTATTCTTTAATTTTAATGGTTTGATATGTAAGCATTTAGCCAGGGACATAACATCATCAGTAAGCAACACAGAATAGAACTTCATTAGACATTGAAATGACTTTTATTTCCCCAAACTGGCAAGACAAGCAATAAAATAGAATTTTTAAGTTAAAGACAGTCTGAGTTAGTATTACACCGTATTGTATTCTTGAAATTTTAAAAACATAAATGGTTAGAAATGTAATGTGAGTACAAAAACTAGGTTATACCACATAAGAAATTTATGTGAATCAGTTCAATATGTTAAAATTTGGGGGTTTGAACTTTTCTACCACTCTGACGTAATGATAAATCAAATGTATTTTGTATTTCTAGATAAAAGTAACACCAAATTCCTCTGACCAAATTTTATTTTAGTCTTCTATTAATTTTAAAGCATTTGAAAACAAAAAAAGATAAATAAAAATTGAGATCCTCAGACAGGAGGACAAGGATTGTCACAGGTATATTAATGAGATGTGACAATAGAGGAAGTCTTCTGCAGATGCCTGGAGTTTATTGCTACAGTAATTTGTGGGGATCAAAGAAATTATTCTGAATTTTATCTGGAAGAAACTTTTCTCCAGGGAATGATGCAAGTCTCAGAAATATTTTCTCCCTAGCCCCTTCCTGCAGAAACATTACCTTTTCTGCTAATTTTGTTGAAGAACCTATGAAATCTCCAAGATGAGCATTCTCATTATATGTATCTGGTATTACGTGCAGTTACAACAGGTCTTTGTGGACATAGCTCTGTTAGTCATGTTAAGAGAAGAAATTGAACAGTAAGAACTTGTCATTTGACCGTGATGGCTGTATTAACAAAAGTTTATTAAAATCTCAGCCTCTACAGAATAGTCTGATGTAACAAACAGTTTTCATGACATAACATCTTTTACCTGGTTGTGTTTTCCTAGTGTACTGAAATATGAGGTCACTGTAGAGATAACAACAAAAAAAAAAAGGAACACTAATGAATACAATTTAAACAAAACCCAACAGAACCCTCTCCTATACACAGGAGAGAAACTGTGTTGGCCCTGCATTCCCAGTTTAACTTTTCAAGTAAATTGAAATCCACATCTCCTTGAAATGTATCAATTCTCATGGCTGGTCTGAAGGAATAAAAAAATCTCCTCTCTCTCAGGCATTTGACAAGGGTGAGAGGTGGAATTATGAGACCTTTTCTTTCCTAATTGCCAGTCTTTGAAATGTGTTCACTCTGTATTTCTTTTTTAATACATTACCCCTGGTAATAAAGTTTGTTCAGGGTGACTGGTGCTTGATGCTGATGGTGATGACTAAGGACCATATTCCTGTTTATTCTCTCAGAACTACTTATTCCTGCTATGTTAGCATATAGTTGAAAAAAAAAAGCGTAATAAAAAGATAGAGGGTGTATAAAAGAACTTAAAAAACAGAATTTGGATCTGGATTCCAAATACTTCACATATTGATTAAGTAAACCCGATGCTTTGACTTAAGACTCCCTAAAAGTTACAGGCCACCATAATATTTAGGTTTCTATCCAGGACCTAGAGATACAATTTTCGTACTGAACTTAAATGGTTCAAGGAAGATGAGATTTTTGTTCCGATCCATATTCAGTTACTTTTATATCCCAGTTGGGTATTTTCTTAATGCAAGAAGGATTTGTTTTTGGATGCAGTCTTGAGTAACATGCTCTAGCTCTGGGCAATCCTGCTTCGGCAGGGGAGTTGGACTTGATGATCTCTATGGTCCCTTCCAACTCCAAAAAATTCAGTGAAATTTTTTGTTTCTCTGTGGTAATTAGCCTTTTTTTTTTTTTTTTTTTTTTAATATGCCTGTGAGGAACTATGCAAACTATTCAGAAAAATTCAAAATATTTGGAATGTGCTGAGTGTGCTTTCTTTTTAAATCCAGTTGCTTTAAAATGTTCCAGACTTTGAGGAGTAAAATGTACAAGAGAGGATTTTTAGAAATGTGGATTCTATATTAGCAAAGCAGTTGAGATAGTAGAAGAGAACATTTTTTGGTAGTTTGAGACCATAAGCAATTTCACATTAAAAAAAGTATCAGGGGGAAAAGAGAATAGAAAATGAAATGAAGGATGTTGAAAGTACAGTTTCCCTCCTGTTCATAAATTATAAATGCCAACCCGGAGGACTTTTGGAGGTGCAAGGTATTACATGTGCCAGTATTACTGAGGACGTTATTATACAAATGATAAAGAGTGATGACATGTACCAAAACTAAATATAGTATAGTTTAAGCCTTTGGGCTTAAAATGGATACAAAATAAATATATCACTGTACAATAGATGCAGTGATATGTTAGTAAAAAGCTACTGACATACGCTTTTTGACGTTGGTGCATGAATGTGTATCCTAGAAAAGTTAAGTGTATAAAAGTCAGGTGTCCATGCACTTACTGAGAATGTTGTGCTCTTTATCTTGGAAAAGTTAGCATAAAGGTATTTAATAAATACAGACTAAATTAAAAGATGGAGAAAGAAAGGTGTTAAAACCAAAACAAAAAAGGATGCTTTATTTTTGCTGCTTAGGAGCTGTGTAAGATTTCAGGCATGCAATCAATTAAAGAAAAATAAATGTCAAGGGGACATTAAGTAACTGAATTATTTCTTTTATGGATACATTTAAGAGTGATGTCATCTAAGTGTTCTCACTAATGCAAAGATCTTGCTTCAGAGAGCGTATAGGAGAGCACCCAGAGTGCCTTCATAGAGGTAAATGTATTACGTGTCCATTGGAACAGCTTCGCTTCCCTGTGAACACTGAAACAATTCTGGGACTAACTGCAGCTCTTGATGCTTTCTCTTAGTGGATCTGAAACCATCAGTGTTATTCTAGTTCCTTATAATTGGAAAATTAAAATCAAGGACAATGGATAGGAATTCTGTTTTCAGTCAGGTGATGTTTGATTTCAGGAAACTGGATGTCAGTTATTACAAAATCAAATTTATCTCAAGCTCTTAATTATTCACCAAGATGCTTTCAATTTCCCTCTCAAAAGTAAAGTTAATTCTTTGACATTGGTTTGTTTTTGTTAGAGGATGAAGTGATAATTAACTGTAATCCTTCACCTTTTCATTTCCCAAATAATGATGTAAAGTAATCTACTCTACAGCATGAGGCCACAAAATAATTACTTTCTAATACATGGATGTGCAATAACAGGTTTGCTGCTTTCTGCTGAAATGTTTATATAGTAAGCTATATAAGCTTCCTATATAAGCACCCGGCTCCCACCCAGTGACTTAATAAATCTTTCTTGAATCTTGACTTTTAATGAAACTGGCTTCTTTGATCTGTATTTTTCAGACTTGGTATCAACTGTCTATGTATAAAAGAGACGTTTTTGTTTTCAGACAAGGCAGATTCATTTGTGTCTGTAGTTCCTTAGATGTTAAAGACGTGAAGCAAGTAAGACAATGGCAGGCAGGGGGAATTTTTAAACCGTTTCTAGAACATGATTTGTTTATCTCTTCTTGGTCTCTATTCTAGTCCCTGTCTTTATTAATGCTGTAGTTTGATTTCTTCCATTGGTCTTTCTCTTTTGTAGGACTTGCACTATGGACATAAGGGTGAAGGGGTGTAGAGGGGGTGCACTTATGTTTGAAAAGTGTGTCAGAAGATTCCTCTGATTAAGGAAATAATCTAAGATTTAGTGTTTCTTAGTTCTCTCTCTGTGACATATTTGTAGTTTTTACTAATTTTCTTAAGAAGATTTTATAATACAAATATTTATCTAAATAAATTTGAGACATCTTCACAATATATTTATATGCAAGGTTAATTCAGCATTGTTTGAATTATTTTCTGTCTTCTTGCAATGAAAATGATTTAAACTAGAACTGGGAAAACAGTTCAATTATTTTGTACTCTGGTCATAACTATCTGGGTTCTTAATTGCCACAGAGAACTAAAGTAATAAAATTAGTGATCCCTAAATGCACTGCTATAAATACTGGCGCAGTATTTGTTTGTTTCATCATGAACACTTACTCAATTAAAAGCAGTTTTGTTTTTTCCAAACCATTCTTTATAATTTTCTTGCTGTTCAGCTAACATTTCAAAGGAGTGCTGTGGAGTTTAGAGTTACATTTGCTTAAGTGAAATATATCCGTAAAGATGAGATCCAGAAAAGAATCACTTTTTAGAATGCAGCCTAAACTATCTGATTTTAGCTAAACCCTTTTATTTAAACATTGAAACAATTCTCTGTTGAAACACTGAGGTTTAGGCCAAGGGCCATGAAGTATTATAATTTATTTTAAGATTAGGAAAACACAGCGTGGGAATTTCACTGATGCAGTCTTAATTCAACATTAGGTTTGGGAATGTGTTTGTACTGAATAACAATCAGCTGCCCAGATAACTGTCACTATGCAAAATTTAAAAGCATACTAGCTGAACTGAAATAAAGGATGCTTTAATTTATCCCACAGTGCAAAAGACATAAGGAGACATAATGTTTTCGAAGAAAAATGAAAGGTGCAAACGTAATAACAAAGTTAGTTCCCAGTGTCATGGAATCAAGACTGCGGGAATCTTTTTGACTGTGCAATTCAGTACAGCAAATTGTCTTGGGCAGAATCTATCTTTTAAGATCATGGAAACATAGAATGGTTTGGGTTGGAAGGGACCTTAAAGATCATCCAGTTCCAACCCCCTGCCATGGGCAGGGACACCTCCTACCAGACCAGGTTGCTCAAAGCCCCATCCAGCCTGGCCTTGAACCCCTCCAGGGATGGGGCAGCCACAGCTTCTCTGGGCAACCTGTTCCAGTGCCTCACCATGCTCAGAGGACAGGATTTCTTCTGAATATCTCATCTAAATCTCTCCTCTTTCAGTTTAAAACTGCTACCCTCATCCTTTCGCTCCACTCCTTGATAAAGTGTCCCTCCTAAAGATGCTCCCATGCGGCACAGTGCACTTCCATAGATACCCACTGACCTTCTGAATGTAGGTATTAGGCAAATGAACTGAATACTTTGCTAAATTAGGTGTTCAAAAGGATGAATAGACAAAAGGTGATATTTGTTTTAACTGGAACATATAGTATATTACATCTACTATATATATAACATATACTATATATACAAGTAACTACAATTAATTTTGCCAACCTCTCTTAACACCAACAGAAATAACTACAAGGACAGCGGATGGACGGCAGGGCAGAACTACTGTGTAAAGTAATAGTAGTGAAGTGCACCTTGCTGGGGAAAAAATAATAGTGAAAGTTTCACAGATGTCATCATGTCGTGCATGGTACAGAGCGATTTTACATTTGGTTTGTTTAGTTGTTTTTAGGAGGGTTCTTTTTTTATTAAATTTTCTTCTTATACAGTGACTTCCTCTATGGAAACTGCTTTTATGCAAAGCACTTAAAGCAGAATCTGAGATGGATTTCATATCTTAATATATAATAACATGCTGAATAAATATTTTACTCCTAATGATAATTAGACAATGGTAATTGACAGTAAACTTAGGCAGTAATTATAATTTCTCAATATTGTTTGGAAGAACAGACTCTTCAAAATATATTACATTGTCAAGTAAGACGGTAATGATATATTGATGCATTCTGCACCGTGCACTTTAAATTCTGATTGTAAAAACAACTCTGATAATACTGACTGAGAGGCAGCAAAAGTTTCATTTGGAAAGGAATCCTGAACAGAATGTAGCCTCTCCTGTACTGTCATTAACGGCATAAACGCCTTAGTAATAAGTTTCATGCTCAATGAATTCCCACAAATTTCAATATGGCCTGAACAAAACAATAGGTATTAATTTTTATCTATCAATGATAAAAATTTAGCAAATATGTTGCATGAATTTTGTCACTGGGAGCTAATTGATGTTGATTGTGCAGCTTTCACACTCTGTGCAATGGTGGGCAGCTGTAAAACTTGAGATGATTTTCCACCTGGTAAGTCATAGGCTAAAAACCTCCTTTATGATTCAGATTCTTTCCTCAGATTGGATTTTTCATATAATACCTTCTTCATATAATAGCTGTAGCCCCCAGAAGGCTATGTAAATGGCACGTCTGAGCGTAGTGTTACCATTTTAATGTATCCATTTTATTTAAAAGTAGCTACAAGCTGCTATAGAAGTAGCAGCACTGCAAGGTGTTTTCACTATCCTCAATTTTTGTGAAACCCACGAAATTTATCTGAACCTAAATCAAAACTTTCTACTGGCAAACAGCAGTTTTATATTTAATGCAAAATGGAAGCCCAGTGAGAAGTGAGAAGGGAGTCAAGCAGCAGTATGGAGCAAATTCACAAATATTAATTTTTGTAGTCCTCCCTCTGCGTCCTCCAACCTGTTGTAATATTTCTCCTTTCATTGTGCCATGTTCTAGCTTGGTTTCTCTGATGCAGCATTTATACCTTTTGCCCAGTCAAAAATTACTGGTACTGAAGAGGTATCATGTGAATTATATTGTTTACTAAGTCAAACTAAACTGGGCTGGAATTCTGCGACAGAAATGCCACTGAGAAATCTGTGGCAATACAGAGAAGGAGGTCAGCAAATATTTATGAGTTATGAGTGGGTGATTTTTTTTTTTCCCATACGTCTTTTTAACAAAGCAAAACTCTATTTAAAGATCAAATGCTAGTATGGTAAAAATATTTTGTGTAGCTGGAGGAATTCTTTTCTTTCCTGTGTATATGAGCAGGGCTTGCTTGCAGAGCTAAGTACAGTTTGGACTTCATTGTACACTTAAAACATGGCAGGTTTAATAAGGTGCTTACAGCTTTATACATCTTTTTTTTTTTAGTGTAAAATTTATCCATACAACTGATATGCCCAAGCTCGGCATAGAATCAGAGAAAAGTTGAGTTTTGGGGTATTTTAGTTTTGTATTTTTTTTCTGATGTGCTTTCTTACAAGAATACAATCTTCATACAAGTAAAGCTGCAATTCAGCACCGTGATGTGAAAATGCCACACACCATTTGTCTGAAAGAAAGAAAGAAAGAAAGAGGTTTCTGTTAAAAACAGGTTCCACTAGATGTCCAAAATTGCCCTGGGAGGGAAAGGTGGTGTTCCTTTTGGGATGCAACATGAATGATTCTGACTCACTTTTCAGAGTAGGAATGGAGGAATGTACAAGAGGCATCATGTTTTGATGAGCCAACTTTTAAGGTCTATGAAGTTTCAGGACTGATATATCCTATCTTTAAAGAAGGCAGGTAATTGGGGAGTGATGTAAACAGCTACAAAGGTGTAACATGCCTGGGCAAAGGCCCATTAACACTGTGTATGTTGTGGTGTTCCCAGGGTGTAGCAGATGAACTTAAAAGCTTAGCAGTAAAATAATTAAAGTGATGGCTAAATACGCCAGCTTCAAGGAACTGAGTTCTGAAGAGGAGATAGGACTTAATAGCCCCGTGAGGAATGTAAGAAAGTTGCTAAATCATCCAGGTTGTTTCAGCAAGTAGGCAGATGCCTTGCCCAAAGGCAGAGGCCGTTGCTGTGTGGTGGGGCTGATGTGAGATAAAAGAGCAGGCAAAGGTGCTGTCTGGAGGAAGGGGGAAAAAGTTAAAACCAGGACTTAGTTCAGCTAGGCTTTTTACGATAAATATCTGTGTTAACTTTCCCAGGAAGAGCAAAATAATTTATCTCCAGAAGTGAAATGTATAGAAACTTCATATTCTTTATTTCTTATGGTTTACCTCTGTTAATATTACATTTTTTTCTTATGTTATAGCATTTATTTCACTTAAGATGGATATATTTTTAGTTATACAGTTATAGTTTAATATCAGTGCAATGCAAGATAACATCGTGTTGTCTCTGGCTCAGTGGTGAGAACTCCATCCTGGTTCTGCTGACACAGGCTGGCCATAGACATGGGATTAATTACCAAAGGACCCGTCACCGTTGCCTTTCACGCCTTTTATTTTCAAGGTAGAGGTGCTTCAAATTACAGGAGCTCAGAAATTAAGGGTAAAGAATTGAAACATAGCATGTTTCTCATCAGATCATCTTCTGATATTGCTTGTCTGAAAAAAAAAAAAAAAAGAGGACGGATATAATTCAGCAGAATTTCTTTATGTGCTTTGACAAACAGTGAAGTTTCCAGACCATGCTGAACCACGCTGGGTTATAGCATTCTGTGAACCAAGTCACTCATTTGATATCAAAATGATTGTAAGCTTAACACAACTAAAAATTAAATTTTGAATTTTAGTAGAGAGGTAAAAAAAAATAATTACCACACCAATGACCAGAGTTGTACACAATGGGTCTATAAGAATCCCATTGTGATGTTTATTGCAGTGTACACAAACTGATTGTAGTAAGGGCATGATGGGGTCCCTTTAGCATTTTATTTTGAACTTAGAGAGGCATGAATACTACTTTATAATTAAATAGGTATTTAAGGAAAAAATAAGATTATGAAGTACCTGACGTGTATTTGAAATAAAATTTCCCACTATAATAACACTGAAATATTACTATATTAATAGATTAGATTCAAAGAAGCAGGGAATCTCTGCTTCTGAAAGGTTTTTAGAGATTAGTGCTAATTTAACCATACATAGTCATATATATAAATTATATCCCAGTTTCCTAGAGGTCTAGAGTAATGTTTGTGTAGCAACCTTGTCCATAACATTAATCCAAAAATATTATTTTAAAATTATTCCTACAGTTTATAAAGCAGTTTTCTGTTTATAACTCCATTTCTACAGCATTTATATTTTCATATTCAATTTTTTTTCCCTTTATACTTAAGCTCCACATGACCTAAACGGTTCTTGTTGCTGTGATTATCACGTTTAAGTCTAAAATTCGGTTCCTTAGACTGAAATAATAATTTAAGCTTAGGTGAAAATGTGACCCCTTTCACATTTCTCTCCTGAATGGTAAAATAAATGCAGAGTTATAGGCTGGCTTTTGACTGCACTGAAATGCCAACACTTTAATGACACAGCACAACCAAAACAAAATATATCGGTGTGAAGTAAAGATAGATGTGGCCAAAAAGTGTTCTTGTTCATGATATCGAGTACCGTGACTGTTTTTCTCTCAGTTCTTATGTCCTATATAGAAAAACTTAGACTTTTCTTTTGATGTATTATTTTTGGACTACCTCTTTGAGAGGTTTCTCCAACAATGGAATTTAGCCTCTAGTGCCAGAGAGTTGAACAAGTTATGGTTCAACAAAAGTTCTAACTAGAGTGTTGGTTGGGTTTTGTCTTGTTCAGGCAACTTCACCTCCCATTTCTAAAAGTTGCCTGTAAGTCTTTCAAAACCTTATGCTTTCTGAGACTTTCCTTTGTCCTTTAAAGGAAATTTCTGTGCCAGTGCAACAGTAGCCAGTTGTCTCACTAGAAGGGTCTTTTTTTGTTTATGGCCTTTTTTGTTTGTGGCCTTTTTTTTAAAGATCCAAAATGATCAGGAAAGCATGAAAACATATTTTTAACTGTAATTAAAGCAACTTTTAACTCCAGTAGAATTATACTGCTGAATTTGAGTTTTATGTAGTCTTGGGATAGATCAGGAATGCTACGGGAATGTTACAGGAAAAAAAAATAATGTTTAACACTCAAGTGTCATTTACCTTCTCCGGGAAAGCCTCTTCAAGCTCTAGACAGTGGTGTTTTTAGTGGAATTGTTTCAGCTGTACCTCCTTCATTTTCCCTTGACCGACTAGTAGTGTTAGAGACACTAGTCAAAAGTAATCCTTTCACTTCTGAGAACCGATGGATGCCAATTCTGTTTGTCTTTAGCACCGACTCACAACGCGAGGAAATTATTCTTTTTATTGCCTTATTTCATTTCTGTAGGCTGAGCACCATTGGTAAGTTTTTTAAATTTGCATTGGATTTTTTTCTAAGCTAATGGAATGTGAGTCTTACTTCCAGTTGACTTAAAGCTGCTGATATCCATTGGCTTAACTTTTACCCGGCTTACATTTAAAATAAAATAAAACAAAAGCCAACTCCAACAAGGAAACAAAAAACCCCAGAAACCCCACCATATCTGAAGGCAGCGGAATAGCTATTTTTTTCCAAAGTTGAATGGCAACTAGTTTGTGAGAAGTGTTTTGGGGGAATTTTTGTTGGTTTGATAGTTTGGGGCATTTTTTTCAAAGCCTGCTAAGACATGATTTCATTAGTTGAATGGAAAATAAACTATTTGTGTATTGTCTAAACATTTTATTCCTGATACTAATGTGTGAGATCTTCAGCAGGGCAAAATTCTTCTATTACCTCGACCTTTGTTTTCCCTTGCTGCTTTCAAATTCAGTGTGTAAACTGTGTGTGGCATATGCAGTATTATTATTATTATCTAGTTTCTAACTTCATCTTGTGTTGACTTGAGATTCCAGCCCGACGGGGAAACATATTGGTTCATTTTGTAAGTTGGGAAGAAAAAAGAAAGCCTGGTAGCAGCCTCTATTGTATGAGCTCTCTAAATGGTCAGAGCTGTGGGTTTGATTATTACAATTCCTTTTGTTTCCACCAGTGTTTTGGAATGCAGGCAAATGTGGTATAAAAAACAGTCAACAATGAATTTTAGGAAAATGTTGGAAGAAGTTGAAAAGGGGGAAAAAAAAGTTTTTGCATAACAGTTTAATAGAAAAATAAGGAGTATATCATATTATTTAAAAAAGACAAGTTTAAGGAGTCTAAATTCTAGCTAAATATCGGTCGTAAAAATTGTTAGGTAGTTTTTCCATTACTGTGTACGTATAAAAAGCTGTTTTTTGCTGTTCCCTGAGCTTTTTGTATGGTGTGTTGCCATCAGGATTAATTTCAGATATAAAATATAGCGTAGTGTTGTTTGCATAAAAAACTTTTCCAGCAACTGAGCCTTGCATGTGATCACCCTGGGGACAAAGTCCAAATGCCAAGTCTTTATACCAGTCTTGGTTCATTGCCACATAATTGATGAGGGTGCTTCTGTTTCTAGATATTAATATCAAGAGTTGAATCTTATTTAAAAAGAAAAAAAAGGGAAAGAGTTGATTTGTCTTGCCTGAATTTCCCCATTCTAATTTCTTTTCCCCCTCTCTCATGGCCTGGCACCACTCCACTATCTTTGACCTTATTCACTGCTTGGGTTTTAAACTGTGTGGTAATTCTCAGTAAATAAACTGGCTCAGTTTTTCTAATCTTGCCTGCACAGTCTGGCAGAGCTTTTTGCCTCCTGATCTGTCCAGTTACCTTCTGTTGTGCCTGTTTATATATACTAAAAAAAAATAAAAATGCATTAATGCTTTTAATCCTTGTCTTCTCACAAGTCTTTCAAAGTCTTCCTCTCTTTTTCCCCCGCCCCAAGTATATTCAGTTATTCTATCTCAGTTTTATTCAGTTCTTGAATCCCCCAGAGCCTGCTGCTGGAATATGTTTCTGACATACAGATATTGAACTGGTCTAACACATAATTCTCCTATCATCGGTCTGTGTAACACTTTGAAGTTCCCTGGTACTCATTTAGGAAGCTATTGAGCAAAATTAATAAAAAAATCATTAAATGTTTTGCACCCAGATAATACTGTTTCTACTGCATAAGATAATAAACATGTTTTGATAGGGCCTTTCTGTTTATTCAAGTGATTCCTGGAAGAGCAGCATAACAGCATCATTTTCATGAAGTTGAGGCCCAAGGTCAATCCGCTGTTTTCAAACGCCCAGTTACTGCACTAACAACATGCTAATTGAAGAATTTTTTGCACTGTTAGATATCAGATATTCATCATCAATTTTTTTTAATGGTTTGTGTAAATACATGAAAACTTTTGGCTTTTGCATCAAGAAAATGAGACCCAAAATATCTATACTGTGATATTAACTGAAAGAGTTGGATAATTCTGTCTCATCTATCACATTTCTGACCCACAATAACTTCCCGTCTCATAGCACAGGTAGCACTTCTGTCCTGTGTGATACAACCCATTTCTCAAAAAATATCTTAAACCTGGAGACTAAAGCATGCAAACGTGTATCAGTATAATGCACAGAGGGAGAAAGGCATGATAAGTGCATCCACCTGTATTGTAGGCAATAATTCATTTATGATGAGCTTCACTCCAAACTGCATCTAATATAGGTCACTTAAAAAAGCCTCTCTTGAGAACTCCCCCTGAATAGTTCAGTGATGATGACTAAGCTGTATTGATGTCAAGGGAGGGTTTAAACCTGAAATTTTAAACAGAGTTTGGGATCAGGTGCATCCAGGCTGCATGAGCATTTGGTAGTTACACGTTTCAAAAGTGCCCATGAATTCTTGTTGAGTGACATCTCTGCCAAACTCTATCCTGACGGGTAAAAGATGTCTTCTCCTCGGTACTGTGTGCACTTGGAGAAGTCTGTTTAGGCCAACAGGTGGTGTTTTACTTTGGTGATAAGAATATATGAATGTTTTAGAAATAATTGTGGTCACAGCAATGAGAAAGCAATAGAACCATATGTATCTGAATTAACCTCTATAATGTATATACGGAAATGTGCAAGAAGGAACCCTTGGGAGTAGAGAGGAAACATCTGAAAAATACTTTGCGGTTTAAGAAAATCTGAAAGTAACTTTTCAACCACAAAGCAGGCCACGTTAATGGACCAGTAAGTCAAGTGAAATGACAGTTTTCCATTATTGAGCTCAATTATGACACGATTATATACCAGTGTACACGTAAAGATACATTGACAAATATTCTACATGAGCAATTAATCAGCAGTACGATAGCGGCAATTTTTTGTTGAAAGATAGTGTCAATTTTAACTGATATTCTGTGATTGAACATGCCATTTTGAACTTTCTCTTGGAATTTTTTTTCTTTGCTGGTTTTTTCCTCCCCCCTCAACTTTGGAAAGAATGGTTGCATTCTTCAGAGCTGGGTGGAGAGGATATGAAGATATGAGTTATGCCTTTCCCTATGTGTTTTAACTGGAGGCAGGCATGTTTCCTGGTCTCTTAATTGAACTTAGTATGCCAATTAGGACACACCTGCACTGGAAACAGATAAAAAGAATTAAGAAAGTAGCATTGGATTGCATTTCTTCACAGACTTGGTGCAGAGCATCATCTTTAATCCTCCCTCACCACCTTTTGCTAGGTAGAATCTAGCCCTAATTAGTTCTGTATCTAGCCATGCTATATGAGAGAAGTAAAATGAGACAAACAGTGAGACATTTTATAGAATAAGTCATTCCTAAACCATAAGAAAAGGGACCGGAGGCTCTCCTTTTTAGGCAAAAAGGCTTAGATAAAAATTATGTGCTACGGGGAATTTATACTGGAAAATGCTGGAAGCAGTAGGAAAAAGGAGCTTTCTCAAAGCACGTATGTAACACATATTCTGCAGTTCATCTATTTATCATTAATCCTCCACTTTATGTAGGCTGAGCTGCTTCTGATGGAGGGGTGGTGGGAGGGTGGGCTAAGGTTAATGGTTTACCTTCTTTTGGCCTGTTCCGTTTCCTCTGTTTACCACCAAATATTGTAAGTTCTTCCAAAGACTGAGCAAAGTGTTTTCCCCCCCCTTCCCTCTCTAGGGTGAGATGTGTGTGTGTGATATTGGTTATAGCTACATTAAACTATGGTGTTTATTTGTACATTAGAACTTTAACCCCGTGGTAGTCAAAAGGAGCTGGAGCATCCATCAGGTCATATGGAAATGGAGTGGATATTTTAAGGACTGTAGTATTTATCAGCAGTGCCCATTTGGGTTTTTTTCCTGTATTTTTACTTTGCTGCTTCCAAGCAAACGGTAGTTGCAGTAAAATGAGAAGAGAAAAGGTGGACAGAACTGGTACTGTTAGTAAGGCAAGCTTGAATATAGGTTTCAGTTGCTTCCTTTTGGCACCGCTCTGAACTAAAAGGGAAAATAATACTTCAAGGATCTTCTGTGTGTGACATCAATATCCATCAATATCAACAGCCAAATTACAACCTGCAGTTCACCCAGGGAAGAGAATGATTCCCCCATCCCCATGCTTTAACTGGAAATGGAAGGGAAGCTTTCTATGACTTCTTTTTATACTTTTGTTTTAGGTTAATTCTATTCATGTTGTAACCTCATTTGCATGAAGAACAGTTTTCCCTGAATCTAGTTGCACGGGAAAATAGATATTATTCATACGAGTGGAGCTTAAAGCTCCTGAGACTGAAAAATGTTTCTGTGCAACAAATAATACTTAACACAAGCACTTGAAGTCAATGGGAATTGGGAGTACTATGCTCCATTTAGAATGTGAATGGTGTTTCAGAGGACAAGGACCTCATTTCATTCCTACCCACCAGAAGAAAGAAAAATAGTTTGTATATCTTCATCTGTCATAGTCTGACAGACCTCAGCTGAGCTTTGGAAATTTTTTTACTGCTTCATTATGATGGAGGGTGGAGCTATTAAATATGAAACTCTTGTAATTTAAAAATCTCTGCTCTCCTCCAACTCCATGGTTTGTATTTTACTTATTTGTTTAGACGGGGAACTGACTTTGCCATCACTTTTCAGCATCCATTTGGAAGTGTTTCAGATTTGGAGAAGTATTCAGCTATGACTTTTTTTTTTTTCTCTTTGACTTACTCAAATAAATAGAGCAATGAAAAGAAACTAAAAAAAAATATTGAGTTATCTTGTTTTCTTTTGAGAGTTCTGCTTCCTGTTACCTGTTTGAGATTTCTTTGGATAAATAAATCAATTTATATCAGGCTTTAGAATGTAAATTATTCCTGTACCACAGAGAGTAAGCTTTGACTAAAAAAAAATAGATATGATTGTGTAAAACAGAAATAACTGTTGCTGCTGCAACTGGAGTTGCTCCAACTAATTGGAGCGAGAAGTTTGCCTTTTTATGTGTCCTAATTATAGTTTATTAATATTATTGGAAATATTTTTATTTTTGCAATAGATCTTAAAGACAAATTATGATCAGATCTGCATTTTATTTTAGAAATCAATGGAAATACTAATCAGTAGTATTTCTTGTAACGTGATACATGATATATAGTCCTCGCTTGTGATGAATTATGATGTCGCTTGGTAATACATCATTCAGTGAAGCTATTTGGGGCTGGAAGTATCGGAAGCTGAGTTTAGGTGAAGTTGTGATGAGAGGAGAGGCTGTAAACTCCCAGGCTGTAGTCACCCGATGGATTGTGTGGTTGGCTGGCTCACAGGTATGCAGACTGAAGGAGAAAGTTGTTAGCTGTGACACGCGCTTTGTTTTTCTGTTGGCTTCGGAGTATTTAGAGGAAAAAGTCAAAGCACAAAGAAGCAGCTGGGGACTGTGTGAATTTCCAGCACTGTTATGAGAAAGGAGGAGAAGGAAAGGTTGTAGCCGCCTTAGTTTCTGTTTTCATTCTGCTCCCTCATGTACCCAGTGAATCCATGTGCATAGAAATTAAAGTAATAGCTTAATCTTACAATTTCTTAAATATATACGGAAAACTAAAAAACATTAATTATATATGTATACACATGTGTTTCTGTATGTTAATGCCATATTTTCCTTTCATAATGTGGTAGTAGAAGTGAGTGTGAGCAACTGAACTCTCTTTTTCAAAGAGCCTATAGTACTGTGATTGGATATTTTATAGTCATTCTATATGTGACTATTGAGGTCTGTTTGTGTCAGATTATGCCACCTGCACATAAAGACTGATAGGTTTTATTCAGAACTCTTTACATGCTTCTCTAAGGGAGTAACTTTTCTTCTGGTTGTGTGTCTCACTTTTAGCAAATCAGAATCAGAGGATCCTAGAATGGTTCGGGTTGGAAGGGTCCTTAAAGATCACTGAGTTCCAACCCCCCTGCTTTAAGCAGGGACACCTCCCACTAGACCAGGTTGCTCAATGTCCCATCCAGCCTGGCCTTGATGCCATCAGAATATAGTATCTCCCTAGAAGTATTTTGTTTGTTTGTTTTTTTTAAATAAATATGTATCTATAGAAGTCAGGTTTATTCAGGTTTTTATTTAGGTTGTTATGATGAGACAGTGCTCAGGAAAAGCTTTGCTTTGTTTTGTTAATATTGCTCGTCCAAAATAGCAAAACCTGATCTTAGAACCCACTTAAGGAACAATAATGTTTTACATAATTTAAAAAAAAAACAACACAGGAAACCCACCCTTTTAAAATGATAAATCTCCGTATGTCTTTTGATTTGAAAATGATGCTATAATAAGTAAACATTTTTGTCAGGGGAATACATGGCAACGTAAAGATTGAAGATTCTTCAAGTCTGCTTATTTTAAATCTTACTAGAAAGTCTGTGAAGGCCTCTAGTAAGAACATATTATTCTTTCAGGGCAATAGCTATGATAAAATATTGTGGATTACATAATTTTTTAAAGGATTACAGTATATATAGAACAAGAAACATCTTGATAAAGTCTCTGCAAGAGTAATCATGAGATGAAGAGGTTAAATGTAATTAAATGAAGTGAGATACTTGCTCGTTTACAATAATGTAAAATTACACCGCAATGTTCATAAAATGTTTTTGTTTCCAAATCTCATTTGAGCAGTAAGAATAAACAAATGTATTTCACTGAGATTTTTGCAATATATCCAGATCAGCCTTTGTTTTGAGATTTGGAATGAAAACAAACTGAAAATCTCTGTGAAGGAAATGCATCGTGGCTTTCTTTCATGTATCAAAGCATTTTGTTTGTTTTCCCCTTTTGTAACAATTTTATTCAAAAAGGGTAATGTTGTGATATATGAAAAGGGTTATAGAGAATGAAAAGTTTAACAATAAACACTGAAACAAGAAACAGATGGCTTAAGTCTTTCTCCTCAGAAGGAAATATAACATTCGAACCTGTGAAATTTCTCATTTATCCAAATGAAATCCGAGTGAATTGACCTCATAATTCCAACAAATACAAAAAAAGTATTTGTTATTGCTTCTCTTATGTAAGATTTGCCTAATCATTAACTTTTGTATCTTTTAGATTGTTGCTAATGTTCGTGGTCTGTAGTACATCATACAGCAATATGATATGCTTTGCTTTCCCAAGCAGGGAAAACAGGGCCTGGATTTAGAGAAGGGACAGGGTATGACCCGTGTGAGTTTATTACTATCCTCATTAACAACAGGAAAAAAGACCCAAGGACAGCAAACTGGAAGTGATATTTGCTGTGTTCAGTACAGTAAACCCCCACAGATCCTAGTGAAGTCAATGAAGATAATGTCAGAGTAAATTAGCCTAAGGATTTGTCAGTCTTAGCTGAGATTGATATAACTGGTTACTTACTGCTGTTTTTGTAAAACAACAAAAAATGCTTGGTTATTGGTGTCACATAACGAGGATTACAACTCTGCTGCAGTGTTTGAATCGTCTTTGAGAAATGGTGTGAAACACTGTTTCATAAAACATATCATACAAGTAGGAAGAAATCATGCATTTTATTGGTATTGTTTGGGTGAACTGCAGTTTTCTAGGACTAACACCGTCTTCATGTTTAATCTGCATAGCCCTTATTACATTGATTTATTTTTGAATGTTGTTGTTTCAGAGAGAAACTCTAGTGCTTTTGCTTAGGAAACCTGTTTCAATGAATACTTGATTTAAATTTTTTTAAAAAAAATCTATCTTTGATTTTTATGTTCCCAGGAAAGAGTCCAAATAAGTCTTAAAGCCAGGGCACAGGTTAATTCCCCTGTTTTCCCTAATGATTTTACGCTCCCTGGAAAGCAGAGAGGTGTGAGCAGAGAGATTCTGTCTCAGGCTTTGTAACCCAGTGAGAGGACTCTTGAAGTTTAGAAGTGTGGATCTGGGTCTCCTTGGGCAGGGAAGGATTTTGGTGATCTCCAGCCTGAACTGCATGTCTAGCAATTTAATAGACAGATGAAAAGGACAGTATTTTTGTGACTCTTCATCCTCAATCCCAAATCCTGAAGGCAGAAAGCAGGAAGAGTTTATGTACCTCTACGCTCAATATTATCTGTGTTCAGGCTGTGGCTAGAGACAGTCATTGAAGATGCTACAAAACAGTATTAATAGCAATTTAGGTAAAAAATAACTTTTAATATCAAATCGTATTTTCACACATTAGATTCACTCTACAGGTGATTAGCAAAGTCCATTTAGTCCTTTCGCGTCTTATGGGTTTGCTTTCTCTTGAAAGAGTTTAAAGTATCTTAGGTAGAAAATAATGCATTATACAATCTAAGTGGACATGAAAAAATGGGAATCTTAGGGAATGCCATCAAGGTTGATGGGAATGACGACTCAAAAAACTACCTGACTACACAGGTGAGTCTCTGTAACCTGAATTTTTAATTTTAGTGGGTTATTACAGTGATAGAGAGTGATAGACATTGTTTCTGTACTTGGACTATTTTACAAGTTTCTTTTCATGAGTAGTCTTGTTGATGGAAAATTTTTGTTGATATATTTCCGTTTTGTTTTATGGATTAATAGGAGATAAGCAGTACATGTATGTGGTTACTTTGGGAGAACAGAATGGCTTTAATTACTGTCATTAAATAACAAGTGATGTTTACAAGATTTCTGTCCTCAGACCTCTGTCTGACTGGAGCTTTGTTTTTTATTTTAAGGGGAATGAGTTTCCATAAATCTCAGTCAGTGAGTTTTACTTGACTGGTATTCTGCAGTCAGCTCTGTGCGGCTCTGCTCTCTGCTTGATGGCAGGATTTACATGGATTGCATCAGAAGAGTCTGCTAATCAAGTTACCATCTCTACAGTTATGCAGAAGATCTTGACTAACTAAAATCTTGTCTCAAGAGTACAGAGGGGAAATAATCCATGAGCTGCAAAAAGGAACTAGATAGCATTCAGAGAACCTCTGTGTTTTTAATTGCTTTTCAATTGCTCTTTCCAAGATTTGTTGGGGCGAGGAATACTTTCTTAATAGCTAAACTTCATATACAGCACTAAAAGAGAATGACTAAGAAATTGTAAGTTATAGTCTTGATTTATTTCTGTAGGTGAAAAAAGTATATGACTTTTTAAGTATTCTATCAGATAATCCCCTTCTAAACTTAATTTCTGTGAAATTATTTGAAAATTTATGGCAATAAATCTTGCTCTGTTATTGGCAGAGTAGGTGTTGTAATGAAGTATTTTAAGCTACATTTCTATAATTCTTTATGGAATGAGGAAAACCTGTGGGAAAAGGAGGGTAACATTAGCTTTGAACTCGGTTTTATAGTGAAAAATCAATGGAGAAATTGGTATCTTCTTTTGCAGGGGTGGAGGGGGAACCTTTTCTCATTCTAGAGCAGCAGCATCAGATTTTTTTTTCTTCTTAAGCAGTGCATCTAAGTGACGTCTAAACAACCTGAAATACAGTCCTATGAGATACTTAAAACAAATGAGAAATACTTTCATTCTCATTGAATATAATGAGAATTACATGTCTGTACAGTCGCAGTACATTTTCCTGTAAAGGAAAAGTTGCATGTTACTTTTTAAGACAGCATTCTGGTGGAATATCAGATATATTTGAAGTTAGAGACTGCTTCTCAGGAAAACACATGCTTTACATCAAGGAATGTTGGTTTACCCCGTAGCAGCTGCTCTTCTGTTTCTCCCAAGTTGTACTGGAGGAGTAGCTGTACTCAGCTTCTGGTCCACTGGGGCATGAACAATCTCTGTAGCAGATTAGCTATTGTACTTCACTGACCACAACCATCACCCGGAGGAAATTGTTAAACACGGTGTAAATACTTGGGGTGCCCTCCATAAAGCTGAGTGACTCTTAATTTCTGTACATACAGAGTAAAGTCCTTTTGTTTAATAAAAAAAAAAACAAAAAGAGAGTTTTCACACAGTGGGGATGGTGGTTAAAGTCTTGTCAGACGTGTTTGGGGCTGTACTTTGACTGAAAGGCATCCTGTGATTGTGAATTCTGAGCAACACTGCAAATGCAGTGCATGTATGTGTTTGAATAACTTTCATAGCAAGTCCTTAGGGCTACTTTTAATTCTTTACCCTGAGATTTAAGAAGTTATCTCCAGATACAGTCACACTGCATCGGCTACATCTGCTAAGCATATTTAGTTGTTTTCACCCCCAGTAATCTGAAGAAAACCTCACTGAGTTCATTCCATATGGCTATTGTTACTCTCGTGCTTCCTGGGTAACCGCAGGAATTGAATAAAGAGAATCAGAGAGACTCAAGAATAGCTGCAGCAATTCTGATCTCATTTTAAAATGATTTTGCAATTACCGCTGAAGAATAAGTCATTCAGCACTATTGGTTTTCTACTGCTGTGAGGCACTCTGATGCTGTTGTTTTGATGTGAGTTTGGATTGTTCATGCAGTGCTGGAGTGCTCAGAGGAGTCACTGAAGCTGCGATAGGGAGAGTCCTGAAGTATTGACACGGCTGAGATCATAGCACCCTTTCTAGATCACACTTCTAATGATGATTGTGAACTGCGGTCACTTTGGAGCTGATGGTGCCGGTCTACTTTCTTCTGGGGAGAATAAATACAACAGACTGTTTTGGAAGAGGATATGAATGTATATAAAGTATTTATTTTTTTTAAATGATGGTGGATCTGATCCATGCTTATAAATACTTCAAGGAAGGGTGTCAGGAGGATGGGGCCAGTCTTTTTCCAGTGGTGCCCAGTGACAGGACAAGAGGGAACAGGCACAAACTTGAACATAGGGATTTCCATCTAAACATGAGGAGGAACTTCTTCACTTTGAGGGTGGCAGAGCCCTGGAACGGGCTGCCCGAGGAGGGGGTGGAGTTGACATCTCCGGAGACGTTCAAAACCCGCCTGGACACGTTCCTGTGGGACCTGCTCTGGGTGACCCTGCTTTGGCAGGGGGGTTGGACGAGATGATCACCAGAGATCCCTTCCAACCCCAACCATCCTGTGATTCTGTAATGAAAATAGAAAAAAATTACATTTTAGAATATTTTGCCATATTTGCACACATCAAGATGGCTTAGAAAATAGCAAACAAGAAAATGTAAGACCTGAAATGATAAAACTGTAAGACAGCATGAAATAACTGTAACTCTCAGTTTTTCAAAGTTATTAAAATTCATGCTTATTTAGCATAGAAAATATGACTAATTTGTGCATCTAGTAACTTTAAGGGTTTTTTTTTTTTTTAATTAGTTCTGGATGAATTATCACTTAAAATACAGGTAGAAGTCAAATGACCTTATTTCACATATGTTGTATTACTATTATGTTGCTCTTCAGAGTTCAGGGAATTCAATTCCACCTGGAGGTAAACAATGCCAGTGGCAGACATTGCGGACCACATTCATCCTGTATGTAATTCTTTTGAAGTATATGAATTATACCACAAGGAACCCAATGCCTCGAAGGTATTTCTTAGTAAAATATATTTTAGGGGCAACTTTGCTGGCACAACAGAAATACTATGAAGCAAAATGTCTTATGCTTACACATATTAATCCTTATGGAGGTATTATAGGAATATTCTGTTTTCTTTGAACAGAAAGTACTATGGTCCCCCCCCCCAAAAAAAAAAAACTATAGCTTTTTTTATTTTGAGTCATTGCTGACCTACTAGAAAGATAACACCCAGATGGTGGTGGTGATAACTGACGTAATTTTTAACTAAAAATTCTTATAACAGCATGGTTGACTGAAATAAAGTAGATGTGCTCATGGTTTTGCCTGCTGTTCTCAGAACAGCAGTTCACCTGGATACTTTTCTGCCTGTGAGAGCCTTTATATTCAGAGAGCCTTTATATTCAGATGCCCTTCTATGTATAAACATGAGTGTGTAAACAAGTTTATTGCACACAACCATTGTGCTATCAGGACCACTTGATATTAATGTTGTGTAGGTTGTGCCTACTCGGCTGTTGGTTACGGCTACAGCGGGTACTGACTTTAAAAGAACTTTAAGTGCAAACTGTTTTCTTATTGAATTTTTGTGGAATGTGAAATGTGATAACAGACTTTAATATCTTTGTAGATAGACAAGTGTAATGTGTCGCTTTTGAACATCTTGGGAAAACAGAAGCTAGCCTAACCTTCAATATGCCTCAAGAATGCAGTCCTCCAGTCTGGTTCAGAAAAGTTTGATGGAAGACATTGTTTACATTATTGCTAAGTGACGGTGTTAAAAATACCACGTTTCCCTTAAGGATGACACTGCGTGTGCTTTTACACAGAGATCTTGTTGACTCCTAGAGGAAACCATTTTCTTTCAGAAACTGAAGTTGACCAATAAAGATGGATTAGCATGATTGAAAAATCCCATTCTGACTTAATAGGAGTGCGGCCGCGTAATAACGCTTCATAAATCAATCTCTTAAAATTGACTGGAGCCACCACCAGTCGTTTCAGGCAGCAGGATGGCCATTTGAACCACAGGCTGAGGAGACTGAATCTGCCTTTAAACTCCTTGTGAAACCCAGGCCTGTAAAACTTTAACTGTGTACTCTTAGTAACTCGTTTAATTAGTTGTAAATGGATATGTGGTGGTGGATTACCCCACCTGAAGTAGGATTTTGCTGTCTGTGAAGGAAGTTGGAAGCCCAAACTTGTTGAGCTTCCTATCGTAACCACCTCGTTCTGCTTGAAAAATTAGACTGGAAACAAATGAGCAGCAATTAATGCAGAGAAAGTGATTACCTGGTTAAGAAGAAGTATTGACACCAGCAGATGGTTTTGTTTACGGCTTTTCACTGATCAGTTACTGGAGAAGTAGACACCAAGAGCAGAGACTGTGAATACAATCTGGTTCTGTAGACAGATAGATAGGCTTGCCCGTTAGCGATGCCTGGCTACAGGACTTAAAAAATACGATATTGGCTCATCTTACCCAGTGAGGCAGGTGCAAAACTGAGTGAATGTAGAGGATACCATTCAAATACTCGCTGGTACAATAATGTTCTTCGTCAGCTTGTAATTCTTTCTAATTCGATTTGCTTTTTAGTTACTAATAAGTGAGTAATCATGGAATCATAGAAGGGTTTGGGTTGGAAGGGACCATAAAGATCATCGAGTTCCAACCCCCCTGCCCTGAGCAGGGACACCTCCCACCAGACCAGGTTGCTTCTCTGGGCAACCTGGGCCAGTGCCTCACCATCCTCACAGGAAATAATTTCTTACTAGTATCTAATCTAAATCTCCCCTCTTCCAATTTAAAACCGTTATCCCTTATCCTGTCAATGAGATGGTATAGTCCAAGACAGATATATGGCAGCCTCAACATCTCACTCCTGATCGCTCAGCTAAAGGCCCTAATCCATCACTCATATATACCTTAACAATATTTTATTCTGTATTTTTTCCTCTATCTGACTTGGTATTTTCAGGCATCTGCTGGAAGGAAAGCATAAAGGAAACGTGTCTGCCTGCATGTCTTTTACATACAGCCACCCGCCTTCATAATTATTTTTAATGTGTATATACACACACATACATACATTTGCATATGTGAACACACGTTATATAAATATTTCTGTGTTTAGTGAAGCATTTTGAAGTCATTCCAAAGTACAGGAAAACCATGGTGAGATGCTCATCTTCAGACAGTTCATTTTGTATGAAGTCATAAATTGGTTTGTTGTTTCTTGTTAGGTTAGCCTAATGTGTCTCCTTACTTTCACGTTCTGCTAATCAGTGATTTTTAAAAAAATGAATAATAATAAGGATATAGGGATATTACTATACTGTTTTTGTCTTATTGAATATAGGAGCCTTGGAGAGTAACATATCTTTTTGTATTTGTCAGCTCAGTAGAGAATTTTTTTTCTGCCACCAAAAAAAACAAATGCTACTAAGTGTACTTGTTATAGTGGACTTGTTTCTTAATGGAGCAGGTGGTATGGTTTGAAACAGGTTTGGAAAAAAGATCTGAATAAAATACTCTAGAAGAAAAGAGGCATTTTAGTTTTTTAAATTGTTTTCAAATGCTTGGCATCCTTTCAGATGATAAACCTATTTTTCATTGTTCCTTGGCTGTCAGAAACTTGCAAAATGGCCTTAAGTCAATGAACTTCTCTGTATTACAATCTGAAAAGAGACAGAAAAATTCAAAAGACTCTGAGCACTGTAGGGGTAAAATCAGCTCCTTTTCTTAGATATTTCAATTTACAACATACGCAACAGATGGCAAAATTTGACAAATAAAACCATGATGTATACGTTGTCTGTTTATGAATTAGTTATACATGATTATTGCTCAATTTCCATGTAATTGTGCTCTAGTTAAGGTCTTTCTAATGTCTACACAAGCACAATTTATCAACAGAGGTGGCCTAATGTGGACAGGGACACTTACCTAGTGAGCATCTCCTGGGCACGTGCGATGATACTGGCACAGTAGGCAACTTCTGCTTTCACTGACCTTGGCAGTATTGCAGGGATAATTCTGCTTCCACAAGAGTGAAGTTGGTATTAAACAATGCCTTGAATTTATTAGGAATGAGCACACTTGCCTTAACCATCTGGAATGTCTATTTGTTTGTATGTGTTTTACTGCCCTAGTGCAGGAAAACAAAAATTAAAGCCGAACTCTCTCCATTGTAGGCTACCTTTTCTTTCTTCCCACACACAATATTTTCATATGCTGATCATTTCTGTTATTTTTCTGTGCTATCTGTTCTGAAATTCCAGTTCTGTTTGGTTTGTTGTTTTTTTTTTTCACTGAGTTTTGGAAGCTTCAACCAGCTTAGTTGAAGGTCATATCTTGAGCTGCATTCTATCTATTGGGCTACATCTGTGCAAATCACCTCTGACCCTCTGGTTTAGGAAGACAATTTAAAAAATCTAGGTGTAGTCTGAAGTAGCATTTTTTGAGTAGGAAAGCTGTATGTAGTGTGAGGGGTGGCATTTTCCCAGCTTCATATCTGCTCCCCTCTCACCTACCCAGGGAAGGCAGAAGCCTCTGGCTCTACCACAGGTTGTCAACTCCAGAAAGTAAAGAAGATCCTTAGACCTGGTTATTCTTTCATAATGGCTGCTTCGAAATTATCAAATTTGAAACTACTTTAAAGCAAGAATTGTGCTACACATTTTAAAATTGGGAAGAAATATTTTCTTTTTTTTTTTTTTAATCTGTCACCTGTTATTTTGTTTTTCTTTGGGAATTTTGTGTGTTTTAAGGTCAAATGAGACCTAATTGTATCAAAGCGCCGTTTCTGCATCAGAGTTAGCAGGGAAAACTTGAAGGTGTTCATTAAAACATGAATTTTTATCAGAAGTGGAAGGTAAATCTTTAATGGCAATGGAGCCCCAAAACCAGATTGAATATAGTCAAGTATCTACTGAGTTTGTTATCCTGAGAAAAATACTCAGTATGTAGCGCCTTCAATAAATTTCAGTAAAAGAATAAAAATAGAAGCCTACCTTGAGAGTTCAATATCCTAATGTCTTCATATTCATGCCTTACTAAGTGGCTAGATCCAAAGTTGAAGAACTGCTTGTGGATTTAATGTGCTTTGGGTCACATTCTATCAGAACAATGACTGGAAGAAATCTATTTCATTTTCACCTGATTTCTACAATATGGTTGTAGCCCATTTAAGTTCCTTCTTGCATCACTGCTGTGACTGAAGTGAGATGTAACAGTTCTAGAGTGCGTGGTATTTCAAACATAACTAGAGATATTAGCAACTATTTGTAATAAAATCACTCTTTCACAGGGAGGAGGAACATGTTTTGTACTTTCCTCAAGCTGAGTTTTGGTTGGCCTCCTATTCTCAGTGCATTTTTAGGTGGAATTAAGTGAGATAAATAACCTGGATGGTACATAAAGCCTGTATTCTGCTTGCAGAACGGAGAATGTTTTTTACCCCTGAATATATTGAGAAAATTTGTATATGTAGCAAGAGAAACACAAGCCTTCTCTGCTTCCTTCTAACTTCATGCACAGAACAAAACAGCGGGAGGTTCTGAAAAATGGCAGTCATTACAGTGTAAAATTCCAGAAGCAGATGGTAAATATTTAATAGCAATGAAAGAAGAAAAGTAGGATCAATGCCATCAGATAGCTAGCAAGTTTTAATTTAGTTCATTGTGAAAATCCCATTTCTTCGCTATTTCGCAGTGAAAGTGTAATAGAGGTTAAAAAGTGTTTAGTAGGCAGACAGCAGTTATGAAAAAATAGAAGTGATTTAGAATAACAGTTTTAGCGTATTTCACAGGTCTTATGAGTGTATTTGATTTTGACATGGGAGATTACACAGGTAGTGGTACAAGTTTTTCTTCTTACAGAGATTAAAAAAAAAAATTTGCAACTTTTAAGAATTTTTTACTTCTTACCTCTCAAGCTTATTCTGCCCAGAATGGCTCATTGGCTCCATTCCTAATCCTCACCTTAACACCAGGTAAATTGAGGAGACACAGGAGTGGCTGCTCCACTGGAGTATAACAGCATTTGCTATCTGGGACAGAAGTTCCGGATGGATTTGCATTGACCTTGGGTATAAAGATCATTGTTTGTTTGCATAAGGCTGTTGTTTTTTTTACTGAAGAAAAACTCTGCAAATTATTCTACCATTTTTAATTTAACAGCCTGATGACATACTGCAGCCTGTGCTGAACCTGCCTACAGCATCTTTGTGCTGTTCATTCAAAATAGTGGTGTTTGCAGAACTACCAGCTTCATAAAACACATGAATTGTCATTACAAATTCCTGAGATGCTCAGAGAAGTTATGTCTCCCTCAGTTTCATTTAGAAGATCAACCTGATATTACATAGCTTGCAGTAAATGGGATAGAAGCACATATATACAGAGGAAAAATGTTTCCTGAAATGTGCAATTTTTTACCCATTCCAAGCAGTTACCATATGTAAAAGCGCAGCAGAAAAATGCTTAGGAATACTTCTGCTGATTCCAATTATTTATGGCTCAGCATCAGTAACTTAGAAACTAATTTGTCCAATAATGAACTCTCTGTTGTTGAGATAGATAACAAATGGCATTATAATATTCAACAGCAGCTACTTGTTTCAGTGTTTGAGGAAGTCGCAGTGAATAGTGTTTGTCTCCAACATTATTTAAACTGATGAATATTACATATGGCTTGATCTTAGAGCGGTGGAACACAAGATCTGACAGGTTAAAATGCATTCCATACAGCTGAAGACTAATAGAGGTTAAGGGGGTTTGTGTGTTGCAATTTTCTTCACACGACTGTAATGTGGTAGTCAAGCTACAAATAGTATGTCTCTAAAAACAAATTGCTTGTGTGAGCAGTATTAGAGCAGCGCGCAAACAAGAAGCCTAGAAAACACCCTTTTTTCTTTCCTCTATGTAGCAATGCAGGAGAGCAAAAACTTGCAGACGCAGCCATTCAGGTTTTTTAATGAAAAGTTGTCTAAAAAGATAAAATCTATTTTTTCTTTATTGTTAAATAGGTTTGATTATTTTTTTTTTGCCTCGGAGAAGAAAATAAGCGTTGCTCTTTTCTTGGTGAAGATCTCTCTACTAGACTTCGAGCCGCTGTAATTTCACACTTTAACTTGTTTTCTGCTGTGTCTTTCAATAAATATAACCAATGTGCCTACGTAGTTTACCAAAAGAATCTCACACTTTAGTTCCAGTTGCAAAGGGTCAACCTACAGCTCATTTCTCTGTACCTTGAGCAGTCAATTCTTTGTTATATTTTGGGTGGATTAACTGATTTGTAGAGCAACCGTGCTGCAGATGCAGCGACATCAAGCTGCTCTTTTTTTTTGGCCAGGTTCACTGAATTTCACTGAATTTTTTTGGAGTTGGAAGAGACCATAGAGATCATCTAGTCCAACTCCCCTGCCGAAGCAGGATTGCCCAGATTAGGTTGATTAGGTCGGATTAAGCATTGCTCAAATGCAGCCATGAGGTCTTCAAGATCAAATTAAATCTAGAATAGCCTTACTGCTTTAGCATGGCATGAGGACTGAGCTAATAAAACCTGCAAACTTGCTTGCTTAAAGCTGACCATTTATACTAAGTAGCATAATTTAGGCTAATTTTGATGGAGTACACAGACACTTGAACGCTTCTACTCGGGTCTGTCCAGTTATAACTGCTCTAAAACTCTAGCTTTGAGTTGAAAACACCAAAAACAAGAGGGATCCATAAAAAATCTTCCGTTTTTCATTCTTTCTTGCTAATCTTTTTTTTTTTTCTTTTTTTCCAACTGTCCAAGGTATTCCATGTCTTTAGTACCCAAGTAATGAAGTAGTGATCTGGCAGGTCATTTTAATATTTTTATTTGTTTAGTTTTAGTTCATTTGAATGTTGAATTTAAAATGTCTTGGTATAACCATGTAAATTAATTTTATAATTCAATGCCAATCTTTCCATACTGAGTATTGATAGTATCAGCACTATAATAGTTTGACACAATTTTTTTGTTTATGCAAACTCCATAATTTTTGTGGTAAGCATGTTTTGCATATATTTAAGTATCCCTTGCAGCTACCACCCCTGGGGTCAGCAAGTGGCTTAAACTCATCTATTTTTCTCTCTGTAAAAGTGCAGTTGTCAGAAAGAAACACAATTTAAAATTTCTGTAGGTTTAAATTAGTGCAACTTTAGTCTGTGTCCTGAAAATAAACATTGTACTTTGGGAATAATAAAGGGGAGATATTATGTACTGAGGAAGATTTTGAGCAATTTGGACTGGATCTAGAAAACAACTGTGATATGTAAACTTTTAGAGAATTTGTCACTGGATGCACAGTCCCATATGAAACATCTCAGCCCCTATACAATGTGTAACATGGATGAATAAGAATGAATTCTGCAACAAATCAGCATGCACCAACAGTCAGTCAGCTATTGAATTACCTGATAAGAAATTCAAAGGATATTACTGAGCCTTTAATCTCAGACTCCTTTAGGAGCCTGAATGCCTGAACTGCAAGAAGCAAACACTTCTTTTAAGAGCTGCAGGTTTGAACCCTTTGCAGGGGTTAGACCCTGTCAGTATTAGAATTCCCTCCCAACAAAACACAGCTGAAAGTATATAATATTTTTTTCAGTAGTTTTAAGTGTTGAACTATAGCTATGTGGGTTTCTAGGTATTGGCTATGTAGACTTTTATGTGCAAAGTAGCCAATATCTCATGTTTCCATGATGCATTTTGCTCTACCTCTACACACATAAAAGGGTTTTCAGGCGAGTGAAGATCATATTTTTGAAAATACCAGCATAAATAGAAATTCCTGATGCATCTCAGAAATTACATGCAAGTATATTAGCAATTGTTGTGGTATATATGTTTCTATATGGTATGATATCTATGTTCATGCATATACGAAAATGGTGGACATGGAAATACCAAGGTTTATCCATTTCTCTTTCTCCTCTTAGATTACTTTTAAAATGGAAGCCTATGCTGCAATTAATAAAAATCAAGAAATCTTCAGCACTTGATTCCTTAAAGCCTAAGCAAAAGTTAGGTACTCGCTATGTAAAAATATCAACTTTTTCTGAATGCTTTCGCCTTTCCTTCTTAACTTGATAGTGCTTAATGTTATCATGCTACCATTTTGGGTGTGCCACAAAATGTGATTCGAAAAATTGTGCTCTCTAAATAAAGGGAGTGGCAATGTTTTGTGATTAAGAACTTGTGTGTCTGCGTTGCCCTTTCCATATTCCTTTAGAACGGAACTTAAATGCTAACTGTGAAAATAGGAAGTGCTGAGCAAGCACTTTTTTGCTTTTTTCAGAAGTTGTTCTGTTCCAGAGACCAATTAACAGAAATAGAGTTTTCAATTCAAAACTACCATAGTCACAGAAAATAAATTTTCAGGGTGGAAGCAGATTTAGATCTTGGTTGAACTGTTTCCAGAAATGCAGCCTGAAATGTCAAAGTTTCAACTACAAGATTTGTGCCTAGCGACAAAGATTACAGGCAAATTTTTTTAGGAATGGCTAATGTTTTGGGAGGTTCTGCTTTTGAAATATCCAGTTTGGGCTGTTGCCAGTAAACCTAGTTTCTTTAGAGAGTGCTAAATATTTGCTCTCTGAAAACCACTTTCCCTTGTGCAATGAAATATGGATATCTCTTTAGAGAAAAATTTGAGATTAGTTTGCTCTGTATATTTAATGGTTCAAAGGTATCGTTCCTTCCTACATAGCAAGGACAACAAAAGCAAAAAAAAAAACCTTTAAAAATTCTCACTGGGTTTAACAGCTCTTTCCAGAGAGCTCCTACACATTGCCACTGTTATTTAGAAGACATTCCAAGGTACCTGTAGGCCAACGTGTTCAAAGATACCGAAACAATTTTCTCAGGCAGGAAAGAAGTATCGCAAAAAATATTAAGCAACAGTGCCTCTAAGAGGATTCATATGCAATAGTTTTCCCCAAAATATATACGCTCTGGGAGCAAATGCCCTATTTGTTGTGCAGGGTTCCTCTTTCCTGCCCAGGTATGTCAAAAATGCATGAAAATTTTTGACTGATGAATCTGCCATATCATCTCCTTCAGGAGCAGTCACGATAAATGTTATACACAAAACAGTGTTTCTGGTTTTGTTTGGGGGACGTTTTTTGACAATGATCAACGTGGCCATCACAAAGTAGACCTTTGAATCCTGGGAGAAAGTGTAGTGACCTGATTAGAATACTGGGAATAGCGTTGACACAGCGGAGCAGTGCACTGATACCAGGATTCTTCTCGGAATGTCTTCCCCTCCCTCCAGGTTTCTATTTCAGCATTTTTAAGGAGCACCATCGTGCTTAGCATGTCAAAATCCAGCCCCTGCTAATTACTGTGGTTGCAAATTCTAGCTTGACAGGTGGATATCAAACCACATTATTTGGTGTGCTGTAGGCTACACAACAATCCCTTCTTGCAGGGAATCCACGGAATGATAGAGCATTTTGCTGACTAAAGTCACTATTAACCTGGCACCAACTGTGTTGTAAATTCAAGTAACAGCCTGAAAGCATAATTTAGGTTTTGCTAATGTACTAGTTTGCTTATGTACTATTAGTTGTACCTAAGTACTGCAAATAAAACCCAAAAAATCTACTGAGAGAGTTTTTTTGCAAGTGTTACGTGGTATATATGTTTGTATAATTTAGGACTTAATACCTTTAAAATCTGCGCAATCTCAACTTTAACAAAGCCACAACAGTAAAGAATTTGCTTGAGATACAAAAGCACTAAGAAAAGAATTTTATGAATTTACATCCCCTCCCCCCAGTTTATTAAAATATTTCTGATAAATGAATTCATGAAGATCTAACATTTAATATGCAGAGCAACTACCTCATTTTTTGAGGAACAAGATTTGATAATCTGTGGTAGTTTGTATGGGGCATCAGGGTAGAGAAAGTAACAAAAGGAATTAGAAAACTAATTTAAAAGGTGATGATGTGTCACTTTTGCAGAGCCACCAGTTTTTCTCTTCATCAGAACCCCTTCCATATTGGGGTACTGATGGGCCTATAAATACATTGGGTAACTGGGGTAAACATCCAAGCCTTGGCTTGCAGAGCTGTTGTTCTACTAACATTTTTCTCCTGTATGGTTTCCATCTAGTTTATGAAATGCAAGACTAGAAAGTTTGATAAAGATAATGGTATTTCTCCTCGTTAATTGCAACAGGATTGATTGTCTGCTTTTGGCATGACAAAGAAGGATCGTATCTCTACTATTCTGCTGTAAGCATGGTAGCACCATTGCTAGCTTTAATAAAAAATTGTCTGGTAAAGAACAAGTCCTTCTTTAATAAAGGATGTTCGATGAATAGTAAGAGCAAACAAGATGCATGGGGGGATAATCAATATCATTTTGTGTTGGGAATTTACTGAGACGGCCACTTTTTTTTCCTTCTCTCCTTTGAAAGTGGAATCTATCGAAAGCGTGAGGTTTGGTGTTGTCTTTGGGGTTTTTTTTTTTGCAATGGTTGTGACAAGGGATAATAGACATGGTACAAATCCAAGAGCACAGCTTTTAGAAGGAAGGTTCTCATGTGAAATATGTGCTATTTATGTATCTTGAGGGTCTGTGTGTTGACTGCAATTGTGTTGGAACGGGATAATAAAATGGACTGAGTATTTTATTCCTATTATCATCTACAGGCTCCATGAATTACCTCCAGATGCAGAGAACCAGTTAGTAGCCTTGACATTAAAGTCCTTTAAAGCATAAGAATGTTGTCATCTCATGTACAATAGTAATACCAATCCAAAATTCTCTGTAAAGCTAATTCCCACTATGCTTTATGGAAGGTAATTATTGGGTACAAAATGCATTACAGATGAGGATATTAATAAGCCAATACCTGTAATAGTGCAGTTTGCTGTTCCACAGACTACATTAGATGTTCCCACTCTCCAAGGACTAGCAACCACCACTAGCAATCACCCCTTGATTCTAAAACTATCCACATTAGCTACCTTTTCTGCACACACTCCTCTGTTTTATTCTTGTGTCTCTAATGAAGCAAAAAGCCATCTGTGTTTTATATTTTCCTTCCTATTTAACTATTGTATTTCAGGTATCTCCTTATACTGTTGATGAAGCTTATCTTTTTTACTACTTTCACCGCTGTTCTCCTAGATCTTGTATTTCTGCTGGAAGTCTTTGACACTCTATTGACATGCTGGCCTTTAATTTTCAATCAAAGTCATTTCAGTGGTGAAATCCAGCTGATGAAAAATTTTGAGTGTTCAGTGATTTTATCATTTCCTCCTCCCAGTTTGGCTCTGTCTGAAATGGATGGATGACCCTGTCTTGATTTGGCTGTATCGAGCTATAATTTTCAGAGATATTTGGGTGTCAATATAAGTGAGCACCTGGCAATAGATCTAAAAAAGCTTGTTTGAGAGCCTGATGTTTGTGGAACTTACCTTTGATTGCCTGCCTGAGCTCTTTATACCTCTTTCCATGCAGTGATCTGCTGAAGAGAATGATTCGCAGAAGGCAACTCTGAGTAAAACTGCCCTGAAATAGTCAGTAGGAAATAACTGAGGTGTCACAGCAATGTCCATCTATTTAAGGTTTCAGGACCTTGAGTTAAGCCCCTTAGCCCCATCTCCCATACATGGATAGAGAAGAAGATGGATTCTTCTCCTTGTTTTCAGTAGTAAAATTGGTAGAGCACGTAAATTCCTTTTTAGGAGTTCCAGGTTCCTCTCTCTGTCAAGCTCTGTTGTCCGTATGACAAGTTGGTGATTGGAGTACTTATTTGGAGAAGGAAGATGAGTAACTGTAGATTAGCTAAGCAGAATTAGGGCTTGGGCAACTGCAAGAACTCTTTTGAGTGCAGATCTACATAGATAAGTGATTAAGTATTTTTCAGAGTTTGGAGCTGCATGATAAGGCATGGCAGAATCTCTTATCTGATTGTCTTTTGAAGTTCCTGATTTTCTACATTTTTATGTTGGTGGTATATGAAACTAATTTGAAAAGTATATATGTATACGTAGCTTGGCAAGGTATCTTTTTTTAACTTTAGAATTTATCTTGGTCACGGAGATGTGAATTCCTTCTACAAATCTGTTGCTATTCTTCTGGAAATTAGAGCAGACATAGACAGGAAACCTGAAGACCCATGGTAGCTTTTTCATGTCTAAGATCACAAAAGTACACAGACAAGTGCAGAGACTCAAAGCAGGAATGCTAGCACAATTACAAAGCGTGCTGGAGCACGCACACACTTACAGGAGTAAATTGGCGTCCCTGTCTCATAATTATTTGATTGTTGCTTCTTCAGCAGTTAAGTCAATTTATCAGCATCAGTCCCTGGTGTGAGATTGACAGCTTCAATATCCACATGTAAAACCCTGGAATGTTTGCTTCTGGTCTTTTTGGTGGTTTTTTTTCCCCACATAAGGCTTTTAGGCTTCTCTCAGAGTAAGTTCTCATGTCTGGGGAGCAACATTTTGAGTTGCATGTAATTGTGAGGAGTTATATCTTTGGAAATAAAATGTTTCCAAATTCACAATTGTTAGGTGTGAATTTGTTCTTTTCCACACAGAGCTCCAGAGTATGATGTGGGCAGGCTTTCCAGTTGTGGATATGTACCCAAAATTTGAGATGTACTCAGCACATATGATGAGTACACGTACAGATAATTTTTGGCAAACTGTTTCTAAACCAGAAAAAAAATTCAAAGAAGAAAAAAAAAAACACAACAAAAGAAAAAGTGAACTTCTCTTTAGTTAAGATTTCCCAATTAATATTACTATTTTACAATGAGGGATTTATGCCTACTCCTCAGGCTTTATGCCAGTAAGAATCTTTCCATGTCAGTGGACTCAAGACTAATTTGCTGTGATTATCAGGGAATTACTTTGTCAGACTTCCCGTTCACTTTTGCAAGGACAGACCCGTTAATTCCAACTCATTTACTTTATGTGGGATGAAAGGTAAATTCAACAAAAGTGGTCATGAGCCTCAAGCTTTTACTGGTAACAGTTGACGTTGGTTCTACATACTGTACTCACAGGATAAAACATCACAACTGGGCTTTAAAAATGTCAGGATGCTTAATTCATCAAACAAGGGCATTATAGCACTGCAGCGAAGGGAATGCTTATAGCCAAGTGCACACTGAGTTTTTCAGCCAAGAGATGCAGCAGAAACATTAAATCAGAAGGTTGTCTTAACACAGCATCTTCTATAGACATCAACACAATAGGACACAGGGCTCCCTTAGAATTTTGAAGGTGTTGGTACACAGGAAGGACAACCAAGTGCATGATGTACGTTTCAGTTTAAAACCAAAGGTTACGAAAGAGGGAAAACATTGAAGAGCGCAGATTTAAGTTCCTGTGGCGTTTAGAATTGCATGTGACATGGGAAAGTCAAGTTGAAATGGAGATGAATTATTCTTTAAGTCAAGTCAGCTCTTTTTAAGTTGACTATAATTATTCATCTAAGTAGCCCTTTTCATTTCTTTTCTTTTTCTGTGCAGTATTGGTATCCAGTACCATCTTTTAGATATTTTATAATGAATATTTTAAAAAAAATACTTTTTTTAAAAACTTAATTCATTACTTAGTTTAAGGTTATACAGATTTTAATGAAATGTATTTTATATATTATTGTGTGTATATTATTTGTGTGATCTGGAACATTTATTTTGAACTTTATTTAGAACTTTAGTGGTCAGTTGTTGCTTCAAATACTGAGAGAGAGTTGGAGAAAGAAGGACAAGTGCATTCAATTTAGTGCTGAGCTTCTGAAAGTGTTTACTATCAGTGACATATTTCCTCCATACTAAAATGGATAAACAGAGATCTATGTTTTATAATTGCAGTAGTAATCGCTTGAGTTGACAAATTAATCACATATTTGAGCTTTAACACATAAATCAATGAAGCTCTTAATTTGAAGGTTTAATTTTAATACAGATTAATAACTGTAAATAAAAATTGGAATTTAAAATTAAACAAATATTGGTTATGTGCCATAATTTTACTTTTCTGGTTATTTCAGTCCTCAAAAATGTGTGTATAATCATGAACACAATCAAATATTTTTTATTGAAATCTAATATGCAGCAGAAATAATTCATCTGTGTTCTGTTTAGCTGAGGTTAATCCCATCTGCAGTTGGTATTAGGAAAGAATACATGTTTCAGTAAGCAAATTGTTTCATCCTTGTATACGTTTTTTATTTTTATTTTTGTTTGTTTTGGCAAAATAAAAATTGCTGTATTTTTGTAGTGATTTTTTTTTTCTTCTAATTGTCATCATATGATCGTAGAATAGTTTGGGCTGGAAGGGACTGTTAAAGGTCACCTAGTCCAGCTTCCCCTGCAATGAGCAGGGACATCTTTTACTAGAGCATGTTGCTCTGAACCTTGTTCAGCCTTGAGTATTGCCAGGGCATCTACCACCTCTCTGGGCAACCTGTTCCAGGGTTTCACTACCCTCATTGTAAGACTTCTCTTAGAATCATAGAATCATAGAATTTTCTAGGTTGGAAGGGACGTAAAGATGTGATGCACATGGGGAAAAAAGCAAATTATAATTCTGAAGCAAATGGTGCTGAGCCATACCAACAGGAAAAAAGGGGCAAAGATTTTGTGTATATTTCTGTTGTTGTATTAGGGGTAAGTTCAGAGAATGTAGGGAGAAGTTCAGAAAGGTGATGGTGATAGTTTTTTTTTTTTTTTCCATGTGAAATCCTTGATGGATGGTTTAAAATGGCCTATTAAAATGGCAGGCAACCCATGCCATGTGGTAACTAAAAGCACTCCTGAAAGCATGGCCAACTCAGAGACATTGGGTGATGGTGTTATCCCATTAAGTTTCAGGCATATCCAATGATGGAGATTTCACAGCCTGTCCAGTATAATTTTCCAATATTAGACCAACCTCATTATGACTTGCTTTTTCTAATATCTAATTGAAGTTTCCCTTTGTTTCTTGTCTTTTTTTCTGTGCATCTTCAATAAGAGTCTTTCTCCTTGATCTTCTCTTTTTAAGATTAGACAAACCAAAGTCTTTAAGTCTCTTATCTTGTATCACATGTTTCCATTACCCTAATCATTTCGGTGCCTCTTCTGAGACAAAACACTAAATGACTATCTGTTTTGGAATAAGGAGACCCAAACTAGACACATCCACCCTCCTATAACATACTGAGTAGAAGAGAATGTCACTTCTCTCAACCTCCTGTTGATGTTTTTAGTGGTAGAACCAGGTATGTGGTTGGCCTTCTTTGCCACAAGGACATACTGCTGGTTTTGCCCAGAAAGACCCAGCCTTCTAGGTCTAATTTTCTACAAAATTAAGTCAATATGTTTTAAAAGATAAAATAAGTTAATATTCTATTCGAAGTAGAAATGGAATTTTATAGCTCAAAGCAACTGCTAACATAACTGTGTGTGGACAGGAAAAGCTGTTGAATACAGGACTGGTATGACCTTATGTGTAATGGTGGATGCTTGGCTAATCATCCATGATTGGGAAATGTACTTGGAGTAGTAAAAAACAGAGGAAAAGACAGAAGTATGAATAAAGGAGTACAAAGCATGTCTTACAGCAGGAGAAATGAGAGACCTGGGAAAGACAGAGAAAAGGACGTTGCTGGTTCCAAGTGTTTGAATTGCATGGATTGTTCAGGCATCTTTATGTAGTTGTGTGCTATATTAATTATCTTTTACCATTAGGTGGTAGTATAATAGCAGATATACTTAAAAATTAATTAAAATAAATGCATTTACTTTATAAATGTTATATAAAATATAAATAATGTTCTTAGTGTCTTTCCTTTCAGATGTTGATATTTTATTAAGAATGCTAATAGTAATCACTTCTATCAGTGCTCCACTATAATCTTAAAAAAACTTTATAATAAAACCATATTTTAGCAATTACTAGCCTAGAGAGAAGATTATAGAGTTTTGATAATTCCGAAGTGGGAATAGGGATCTTATAACACCAGGGGCGGGAGTGTGTGTGTACTGTGAGCCGTGTCAGAGTATGCAAATCATGAAGATCAGAAGGAAGTACTGGAGGAAAAAGAGCCTCAACAGGAGGTAGATGAGTGCATTTTCAATAAACAATTCTCTGTATTAGAGGAAAGTCTCTAGAAAAGTAGTTATAAATCACTAGTTTGTATCTTACCTCCAATACCTGTTTATATCAATCTCTGTGGAAAAAGATAGCGTACTAATGGTTTCTATATGGTGTGATTTAAATTAGAGAAGGCCTGAATAAATTGCTTTCAGTTTTGCTTTGGTCTCAGGAGCTGGTAAAGAATACTCTTTTTCTTCATTACTGCGGGAAAATACTATAATGACATTGAATTTGTCTTCATCTAATACAATATTTAGCATTCACCTACAACAGCCTCACATATTAGATTGGAGTAATGCTTTTTTTCCTTTTGGATTTAGTCTTTTTCATTACTTTTGACTTCAGACTACATAAAATCCTTCCACTGTAGTATTTTTCCAAAGCTCTCCACTCTTTCTCATGTCCATAAAGAGTTGTAGATTTTGAGTGAGGGGAAGAGTTGTTTATTTTTGCTTTTTTCTCTTTTATTAGATGCCGTTCATTGTACCACAGTCTTTTCCCTTTAGATGTTTCAATTACCTAAGAACAAGGTGCATTTAAAACGTTATTTCTGTTGCTCAGTTTTATTACAATCCCAGTTATTTATCATCTCAGCTCTGTGCACGTCATCTATTTTTAACTCCAGAAGCACTTTTCCTGATTTGTTGTAATGTAGCTTTCAATTCTGTTCCACATGCTTTTATATGATTCCAGGCTTCTAGTGGGGTTTTATATCTCAGTGCAATTAGTGGATGTTCTGGAACACAGCAGCTTGGTTTGGACTTGCTTGATTATTAGTGCTTAGGTGGTGAATCACATTTTCTGTAGCAATGTACCCATCTTGTCTGGTTTTATGAATCACAATATACCATCTTGTTTGTTTTGCTCTGATTTTCTACTTTGTTTTTTCTCCCCCTCTTAAGCAGTTTATGCTTTTTGCTCATTTGTTTGTTTCATCAATTCAATTGCTTGTGAAACACAGGAGCATGTTATACACGTTCTCATTCTTGTGAAGGTTTTGGGAGTCCTTACTTAACTCAGAATATTGCTTTCTGATCCATAGTTTGAATCCGAGGTGTGAAGCTGAAATGATTAATCCTATGTTATAACAAATTGATGTCTTAAGATGTTTCTATCATGGGAAACTCAGCTGCGTCCTGTTCACCTTCAGTACCGTGTATTGAAAAGAACTAAACAGGGCTTCTACCTCCGTAAGAGAAGGTTCAGGGAACCTATATACTGGCTTTATGGATTGTGTATAATGTACAGCTCCAAAGAAAATGTTCAATAAAAATAGCACCACCAGACTGGGTTCAGGATTCTAGCAGAAAATCATAATCTTGCATAGTTACATCGACATAATTTTTACACCTATCCATGCTAATATGTGTTATTTAACTTCCCTGATAATTTTTTCTTCTTCTAATACACAAGCCTACTCCCTATCAATCCTGCTGTTTATCTAAGTATTTTGAGGATAACTTAAGTTTGGAACTGGAATGGTGTAGTCGTTGTTGGAAGATAACATCAGTTGGTTTTGAAATGAAGGAGTTACGTTACTCCAGAATATGTTCAGGAATAACTGATGCACACACTTCCATTTCTGTTCTGTATGAACTGTTCTATTCCCAGAATTTGACACGGTTGATCAAGTTTTTCTTGTCAGCTTCTGTCTCATCTCATCTGGTCCATTCCCTGCCTTGAAAATCTCAAACTAGTTGTAATTCCTCAAATACTTCTACCATCAGTATCGGTTACCTTTTAATTAACATTCATTAAAAGTTTTGTTACTTTCTGATTTAGGCTCTTATTCTTCATGCTATCTCAAAAGTATAGCTGTGCTTTGTAAAATCCTGAAAAATAGTTTTAAATATTTTTGTTACTGGAGTTTGTTGAGTTCCTGTGTTTGTTTTCAGAATGTTGAAAAACACTCTCCCACCCCACCTCTAACCTAAATCTACATACGCAAAAGCTGGAAGTACCTGCATGCAAACATTTTGAAACCCATTAAACGTTTCTCTTCGTCGAACTCTACTGCATGTCTCATAGCATATGTTTCACCAATATGCTTTCTAAGGATCATTTTCTGAAGGCCACATGGCAGATTTAAATTCTGCTTAGATCTGACTTGCTTAACCACACAAAAAACTTTCATACTTTATCTAATTTAACTTATCTACTCTACTACTGTGCTCTGGTGAGGTCCCATCTGGAGCACTGGGTCCAGTTCTGGGCTCCCCAGTTCAAGAAGGACAGGGAACTGCTGGAGAGGGAACAGCAGAAGGCTACAAAGATGATTGGGGGCCTGGAGCATCTCCCTTACGAGGAGAGGCTGAGGGACTTGGGTCTCTTTAGTCTGGAGAACATAATCATCAACTTGGCTGGAACAGCTAGGTCAGTCCCCAGTGGCAGTTGGTTTTGCTTTATACAATGTCACTTCAAAAGCAGCATGTTCTAAAAGTCATTATTATTTTTTTTTTTTTTTTCTGTGGGGATATATGTCCTTACCTTTGTCCTAGATAAAAAAAATTATATTTAATATACAGTTTAAGCTAGATGTTTTCAGAATTTTCAATTCTTATTTATAAAGCACAGGTTGCAATACTTGACCTTATTCTCTCTTGATTCACCGTGGTGGTCTTTGATATTCAAGGGATATCCATACCAAGAACTGGGAGCCAACGTAGCTTTTATGTAGCATTTATTCTGTTAATGTTGACTTAGCATTAGGGGAAAACTGTGTTAAAACTAAAAATTATTTTGGTTTCAGGTAAAACTTTACCTGAAGCCTTTTTCTTTTCCAGTTGCTTCTGGTAGGAAGCACACAGCTCTCTAGTTACAGATAAGACCCCATGTATTTCAGTTTAGTTTTTTAGGGGTGTTAGTGTACTGTTACTAAAATGAAGTTAAAAATCTTATTCTGTGACTTGTGTTTAAAACTGAAGTTTAAATTATGTACAAAACATATAAATGTTGTCTTCCCCCCACCCTCCCCAGTTTATAATCCTACAGTTTTGTACCTTGTTGGTAAGGAAGAAAGTAAAACTGCAAGCATTTAATAATAAAGTAGAAAGGGAATAGAAATAGAAAAATTAATGGAGTCAGGAGACAGGGAACAGACCTGGAAAAGCACTGCTTTATAACAAAATAAATTATATATAGTGCATGATTATTGTGCATTATGAATTGTTCCAATTCCACACACTTTCTTGTGGATAAGGCAATCCATTACACAAAACCCATGAATTCACGTCTCAATTCACAAGCCACTTCACACCAATTTTACCTCAGCAGGTTTCCACTGGCCTTTGTGGAATTATTCTCAATGTACATAAATGTAAATGAGGATACAATCAGGCCTTGTGACTGAGTCTTGGTCTTGCAGAGTGAAGCTATCTGCAAACTCAAGAACACAGGGAGAATAATAATTATCTATTATGATTGCAGCTTTGTAATGTCTCAGGTTTAAATGGGAAAGGATCAAACAGTCATTGCACTATATTCTGATAAACCTGAAGGCACAGCAGTTATTGCAATCTATCAGTGTGATCCCAGCTCAAACTGTTCTAACAAGCCAGAGAATAAAAACGTTACATAAAATAAAGAGTGAAAGATTCTGGTGTCCTGTCCTGTGGAGACTTTTACAAAAATGCAATGCTTATCAGAATGACTAATACATAGTTTCCGTGCTCAAAAAGCACGTGAAGGCTTTTAACCTGTGTAACACAACACAGTGCCTTAAATCTCAATAATATAGTAGTATTAGTTCTGTATAATATATAGGGGTAGCACTGATTCTATATCCTACTAGCACAATATGTGAGTTTACAGCCCTAGTCTTAAGTTTTTTTCTCATTTCCTTTAATATGTGATTATTTTTTTTGTCAATTCTTTCTCCATTTTCTTTTGCTATAAGGATTGACACCAGGAAAATGCTAGGAACTACAAGATGAGAAACAGACTTTGCCTGGGCTGCATGTAGAGCTTCTTATTGAATCAGGATCTACTTTTTATAAATATAATTTGTGTGTTATGAGATCCACTGCCAGTGAAAATCAATAGAAACAATTTCTACCTCCATCCACGATCCAGTCTTCACTGGTTTCTCCTTCTTATTTTCTGGATCTCCTTTTATAAAATGTCACAGGGCCCAGACAAAGTGAAAAAATTTTATTAATTTTTCCCTTCTGACTGAATTCATGGCACCCAATTTCTGCTTTTAATCTTAAATGTCTTTGTGTCACTTTGGGTATGCAACATAAAGAAAAAAAATAATATATTCCTTCATGGGCTGAGAGATGCAGAATATCAACAGCTGGTGCTCATCTTTTTGGTATACATTTCAAGCTTTTGAGCTCTGGGTCATAGGAGTCAACACACTGAGGTTAAGTCAGGGCCTGCATACTTACGAGGTTTAGAGAGTACATTTGTGTGACTCTGAAGGCAGATAAATGTGCTATTATGACAAATACATGCAAGAATCTGCATTAGCTGCAGATGTTTATGCGCTAAGAGAACAGAAAAAGCTTGAAATTACATTGACAACACTTGCTCGTAGGAAAATTCCTAAAATCCTATTAAGTATTTTGCATGGTTTAAAATGTTTCTGAAGTTACCGTTATTTATAATAAAATTCTGGATGCCTGAACTAGAAACCTTTTTTTTTTTTCTTGCTACTTTCTTCTTTGCATCATCTTCCAGTTGGTGGTTGTATATTTTTCCTTGGAGGTTGTAGGCTTGAGGAAACAAGATTTGTGTGTGTGTTTATATATATACAGAAGCTGTATGTTTATGCAGATATTTGGCAGTAAAAAAAGACTGTTCTTTGCTCAATCTACCAACTGTAGCTTGCTACAAAACAATCAGAATGTGAGGAAGGCTAGAAATTGATTACCTTTTTATTCTTTTCAGTTGTCTGGTGTTTAAAATGTCTGTGTTCCCCTCATCTACATTTTTGTGTTCATAAAAGTTCCAACTGGCTATTTTTTGGTGAGTCATCTCACTATCTAGAAGAGAGGTGCTCTGGAGCAGAATTAACCTTAGTGGTATGGCTGTGGTGAAAATCCAGAAGAATATAGAGTCTGTGAGTTTAATGGGACAGAATTTAGCCCGTGTTCAGGCACCTACTTCCTGATCTCTGTTTTAGGAGGTGTTTTTTCTGTAACACACAGGATTGTTAAATAGGGAAGAAGAACTCAAAAGAAGGAGCTGGTGTCAAATGTTGAGGTCACAGAACACATACTTGGACAGTAAGCTCAGGTGACACTATTTGCTGTAAATTTAAATGATAGTAAGATACCTTGACTTTGAGTAAGTAAATTGGGTTTTGTTAAATGGTTGACTGTCCATATAAAATTAAAATAATGTGATTAAAATTATAGTAGCAAAACCCCTAAAATAATATTTTAATGTTACAGTAATAAAAAAAGCCCTAGCAGTCAAAATTGATTTCATTTTTTTCAACAGGAAAAAAATAGTGAACATCAAGAAGAAATAACTCCATAGTTAAGACTTCTGCTTTGAGTAAATTTTCTGTGTTTATTTCAGCATCTTTCAAAATGGCAAGTTCTCTCTGTAATCAATCAGTTAACTGTACAGGGAAAATAATTGCCTTAGATTATGAGAGCCACGGCTTTTAGTTGGAGTACTAAATAACAGAGTTGACATCCTCTGGTAGTGGAGTGTGGGGACAGTAACTCACAAGCAGATTTCACCTCGGTGAGAAGCATTGCAGAGGCTATGAGGTTTCCCAGGTTTCTGTGGGGATTCTTTACAGTAAGTGTTGGCTTTTTATTGACACTCACATCAAATATATAATGGAAGTGTAAACCTACAGAGGAAAAAGCGAGACCGGTCTTGAAGCTCGGTGTGACCTAGTCTGGATAAGAAATGAGTATTGGGATTCAGCTCTAAGAAAGAAAAGGAAATTTTCTTCCCTTAAATGATCTTTTTGCATATTTCCCCACAAACTATTGTCTATGCTGCTGCCCGTTATTATCAGGTGGGAGTTTTCCTGACAACTTAACTTTGTATTTTTTTCCTGATTGCATTTGGGAAAAAAAAAAGCCCCAGCAAACCGACGACAGAAAAAAAGGTGTTGGCTCATAAGTTCATGTGTTAATAATTTGGGAGTAGCGTTGTGTGTGTTCAGAGTAGAAGGCTATGCCCCTCAGAGGGGTAACATCTGTTAGCAAGTTGAGGTAACACTTACTGTCCTCTATGTAATGACATGTTAGGCGAAAAATAACCTTCCTGTTTCCTTTGCCTTCTTCCTTCTCTTGCCCCCTTCCTCTCTGGAGACCCTGGGTGAACAAACGTGGCACAACATGCTGCTGTTCCTGCTGTGTACGTGGCTCACCTCCTGCCCTGGGGTCTATTAACTCCTGATAATGACAAAAACAAGTAGAAGGTGGTGATTGAGGATCCTCAGCACCTGCCCCATCTGCCAGGCAGATGGTTGTGCAGATGAATTTATAACTGCATTGATGAAGGACTTGCTCTGCAGCTATGGAGCTGCAGAAGACAAGGTGGGGAAAAGATGAAGGGACAACACCTGTATCAAGACATACCAGTGTGTGGTTTTTCCTTTTCTTTCCTGCCCCTCACAATCCGGCTGGAGCTCCGTTCTTGTGGTTGCTGTGTCTGGCTTTTAGCAGTATGGGGGTTTTGCTTTTCTTTTTTTTTTTTTTTGTTATTTAAATTTTATCTTGGTGCCCTAGAACACCAAGTGGCACCCTTGATGCCACTTGAGCTCCTGAATAGGCAGCTTAAAGTTGAAAAAGCAGTCTCTTCTGTTTGTTTTTACTTTATACCTTACCTTTTCATTTGAGGAAAGAAGTCTAAATGTTGAAAGTTGCCTATGCCTTTATATATTTTGTGTTATTTTTGAGACATGCAGATACTGTTTACAGAAAAAGCAAGGAAGAAAATTTGGCAGAGGGACTTGGGTCATGCCGTAGGGAGAAAATGAAGCATTGTTTTTACTCCATGGGGCAATCCTTGAGCTGCTGGATCTGCATCTTAGTGGAACATTGCAAAACAGTCACAGTAGGGGGTAAGAAACTAAGCTTTGTACGACTCTAAATGATTTACAGACATGCAAAGCTGTAGATGCTACGCCCATTAATGAGATGTCTGCTGTTTAAAATTCCTTCCTTTCATGAAGTTACGCCTTTGTGCATAGACATCCACGTTTTCTCCTCTTATTTATAATTTCTCTGCTGAAATAAATCAAGAAACATAGATTTATAGTTCCCATGAAGCATAATTACTTTGTTACAAAGAATTAGATTCTTTGGTGGGGGTGGTAAAATATTAAGGATACAGTTTTCAGACAGGTTAAGATTTTCCATAAAATTTACTTACCATTTACTCATTTCTAAAAGTGGTTTGTGGGGGTTTTTTTTTGGTTTTTTTTTGGTGCTGCCTGATTGAATAAGTTCCTCAATTACTGTTGTTTTGGCTTGATAACAAATATTCTGATACATCTGATATAGTCTGACAATATTCTGATAGCAGAATATTGTCAAAACACACAAATCAGATAATATGAGAAACAAACTCAGTGTTACAAACTATATTACAGTGGTAATAGAGCTGTATATAAATGTTTGCTTCTGGACAGAATAAAAAACAACATTTATGTACAAAGGAGATGGCTGTGTCCAACAAAAGTGACATCTCATGTCTGAAGAGGGGTGTGTTGTAAATAGGGGGACTGAACTGGGTTGTACATTCCTTTTTCTATTGGTTGGGCATTGGAATAGGCTGCCCAGGGAGGGGGTTGAGTCACCATCCCTGGATGCATTTAAGAGACGATTAGATGTGGTGCTGAGGGATATGGTGTAGGGGAGGACTTTGTAGAGTAGGGTAGATGGTTGGACTCGATGATCCCAAGGGTCTCTTCCAACCTAGACGATTCTATGATTCTATAAGGGAAAATTGTTGTTGCTGCTACTGATGGCAGATGCAGATTTGCTAGATCGTGGGTCAACTGTGACCTGCCTCCAAGAAAGCACAACTCAAGCAGCCTCGGTGCAAGTCAGATGGTGTAAGAAGGAAGTCGCTGCCAGCTCAAGGCTTGAGTTTTGCTGCTCGCTTATTTTACAAGCAGTATGGTGTAGGGTTGGTTTTCTTATTCCCCTGTTCTGCACTCTCAAAAAACATTCCCAGCCTAGCATTCTATGTTTAAAAAAAAAAAAAAGAGAAAAAAGTAGGAATTAATTTACAGACTGTACATTATTGTTGTTTTTTTTTTTTTTCCCCAAATTATAAATTGATTTATAAAGTACCACTGGAAAAGTGCAGAGTTTGGGGTGTGTCATGTTTAATGACTCAACTGTAAAATCTGAAATTCTATAGGATTACGAAATAGTTTATGAAAGTAACAAAGATACTATGAAAGTAACAAAGATACTATGGCCTTATGAAAGACAAAGACTGCTTTAATTCTATTTGTTTTACAGTTTCCTGGCAAATTAACAATGACACAGTCAAAGCTTTTCTTTTAAGGACTGAACAAATGAACTACAGCTCTATTGAAGGTCCAGTATACTCTGGTTCCAGATATGCTTCAGCATGGGTTTCATAGAATGGTTTGGGTTGGAAGAGACCTTAAACATCATCTAGTTCCAACCCACCTGCCCTGGGCAGGGACACCTCCCACCAGACCAGGTTGCTCAAAGCCCCATCCAGCCTGGCCTTGGACACCTCCAGGGACATTTGTCTGGCAGGTCGAGTTATTGATCCGTCACACTAACAAAATCAGGCAGCAACATAATATTTGATCTGTTTCATTAAAGTGAAATAGCCTTAAGTATTTAGGCAGACATCTGATGATTAAGGCTTTTCAAACAAGTTGGGGAATGTTCGTCATATTCATTGATCTTATAAGATATTTTCTGTTGCAAGTGGCTTTCTGTTTAAATTAGTAGTCACTGCGGAATGGACAGTGGTTTGGACTGATGTTTTCAAGGACATGATACACCTAGCAATACTTATAGAAAGGCATATCATGTAACTGTGATACCTATTGCATAGGGGTAGATTTTCCATACTAAACTATGGTATAAGTGGACATATTAGCTACAGATGTTAATACAGAAACTATTTTTTGTTTGGTTTTAGCCATAGTGATATTAATGTTTTAATATAGTTTCAGTAATGCCTGTGAAAATGAAAACTATGGGAAAAAAAGATGCAAATCCATTTCACATCTGTATGTCTTGAAATTGGAGTTGCTTTATGTGCTAGTCAGTAGACAAAACCCCCTCAAATCAATAATCCCAAACTGAGTTCCCATTATTGCAGGATCAAAATGAAAGAAAAAGAAGCTTAAACAAAGAGAATTATGCAGTTTTCAGTTGAGCTTGTATTAAGTGCTGTAGAAGTGTTCAATCTCACCTTTTGTCTCTGAGCAAAACCTTGTTCTATTGAAGCGAGCTCAGAAACCTTTCTTCTCCCTATTTGCTTTTAGAGACTTGCTCTGTTGGGATGGTAAATGGATGTGACAGAAGAGAAGTAATTTAAAACCTGTTCCCTGGTAGAGTTGTTTTAGATTCTTACAAGGAGAAAACATCCCTCCATTTTCTTTATGGAAAAGCGTTAAGAAAAGTTAATGTCAATCTATTTGGAGCAAGTTATCCAACCAACTCATAGAAGACTGTCAGGTTTTGCTAAAAATATGTTTAGTGGCATTAAGCAGGTGGTAGTTGGTTTTGTTTCTTTAAGATCAGGATATACTAATTATCTGAAAGATTAAATTTGCGTAGGGGTGAAGGAAAACCGTTATTATTTGGTGTGGGAAGGGAGACTTTCTAAAATCTCAACAACTTGAAGTCCAACTCAAGATTTAAGTGCTTTTATTTACAGAAGCAAAAATGCTTTCTTCAGCATTGTTCCTCAAATGAAAAATCTTTAAGGCTCTAAATTATTATTCTGATAATCCAGCCCAATTTTTTTTGTGCTTTGGGGATTTGGTTTGGTTTTGTTTGGTTTTTTTAAACAAGTAATTACTTGAAAAACAGAAGTACTAGTTTAGGGGAGAGAAAAAATTGTCAAGGAAGATTTAAAAGCCCATTCTGCTTTCTTTGCCAGGGCTAAGGACACTATAGAAGAGCTTTTTGTCTCCCACACTTTCTTATTCCATGTCCTATACCTGTACTCCGATATTTATATATATGTGTATGTGTCTTATAAATTTTTATCTCTTTGCTCTACTTCTGCTCTCAAACATTTCTCCTTGATGCTGCCGTGTTTGAAATAATTCTCAGTAGGGTATAGAAGAAGTGAGTACATAAGCAATGAAAATGAGCAGAAATTGGTTGCTTGTGTGGGCTCAGGACCGGCACCGTTTCTGTCCCCAGTGAAAGACCACGCAGAAGCTGCCTGCCAAGAATAAGTGTCATTTTTTTTGCTGGTTTTATTTTACTAAAGAAATGGCATACTGAGTTCATTCTTGGTTTGATTGTCACAGTCTCTGAGAAGGGAGGCTTTGAGAATGGCCTCTCTTTGATCACAGGTGTCTGGAGAAGGTATTTCAGACACTGCCATCCCTTTAAAATTCCTGACTTAGAAGTTAGAATACCAGACCCTCATATGTAACAATATCAAACATGATGAGAGATCCTGGTAGGAATAATGGAGTCTGAACTATATTCCACAGTCTGTGAATCTACTCCCGAAAATAAGTTTAACAGTGTATGTCTTCTAAGTAGTTAAGTGACATGCATGACTTTGCTTTGAATTTATATTTAGACTTTCGTACCTCAAACGTTGAGAGAAGTAGAACTTTGTTGCAGATTACAAACAGATTATAAATGTGCTGGCACTCAGAAATATTTCTATAGTCTCTCTTTCAGGAGAATATACAGTTTTAGACGTAGCAGATGGGGTGGAAATATTACTTTGGGGAACATGATAATGAACAACTTGTTGCTGAGGGAAAGTACACAACTTTTTGTGAGCTATAGTCATTAACTGCAATACAATTATTTTTTTTTTCTTTTATAGCAGAAAAATATGTAATATTGTTTATGTTGCTCATCATGCAACCTGCAGTTTCTTTTTTGTGTCTTTCAGTTAAATAATAATCTGAGTAAATAAGTGATGAAGTAAACTTTTTTCCTGAACATATTTAAAAATAGATAAATTCAATAAATCAATATTCCATTGCTGAAATAAATTGTATAACTGCTGTTTAATTTGGGAAGCATTTAAATGTATTTACATTTGCAAAATATAAAAAATATATAATATATTTATTACTTATTATGTAATCAGGGTATTCGTTGATGTGATGAAAATAGAAATAATAATCTTAACTAAACTTCCATTTTTTGAATATTTTTATATTAAAAAAACTAAAAATTCAGTCTATAGCTGAAAACTTTAATCAGAGATGAAAATATTACTGAAATCTACTCAGACTATTTTGTAATTTTAGCTAATTTACCTTGTACATACTATTTCCTTATGTTAATGAAGCAGCTATAAATAAAATGAACAAACATATCCAGTAAATAAGCAACTGTCCAGATACTGTAGAAAAGGATCTTTATTTTGTCATGGATTTTAGTGTGAAATCTTTGGAGCTGCCAAGCTGATGACCCTCCCAAATAACTGTGTAGCACACAAGTTGAACTAGCCCACCAGTTTCATTGTAGGTTCTGTTTTAACTAGTGGACCCATATTTATTGGGTGGAACATGGAATATAAGGAAGTCTTTTGGCAAATCACAGATAGATCAAACTTTGGTCCAAAGTACACAGATACACAATGGTAAAACGTAGAGCTGTAAACTGTGTTTAGTAGGATGCGGCAACTTAAGTCACACAGTTTAAACAAGTTGAATTAAAGTTTATTTTGATAGCAGTGTTGCTATTGACAAAATTGACCCTGTCAAGAAAGCTTGTGTCTACACCTACTGCCTTAGGCTCGTGTGTCTGTACTGCAGAAAAATATGTACAGCTACAGTGTCACTGTAAATGAGAACTTCTGCAAAATATGTCTACAGCCTGTGTGACCACAAACTCAGGTCAAAGTCATGTTGTCATACACTTGTCTATAAAGAGCTGAGGGGGAAAAAACAGGTGAGCCAATTTGATGGAAAACCATGACTTTCTGTTCATAAGACTAATCTAATTTTTTTAGAAATGCAGTAATTTGCCAAGCTTGATGACCATCATGAGTGTTACCGTGTCTGTCTGCCACATTCAATGAGAATGAATGATGCCTGTGAATAATTTTGGCTAATGTGCTGCTTGGATGCAAATTCACCTAAATGCTGGTATTTAGACAATGTTTCTCTACGTCTACGCTTCTGTTTGTATTTTAGGGAGGGTTTTTTATTAGCGTCTATTTTTAAAGTCATCTGTACTTTCAGTGAAGTGGAGAAGAAGCATTTTTTTTATAGTAGCATTGTGCACAAGTGAACTATAGAGTCTCACTATTTTTCGCTCCATCTAAAATTCCTTGCAGAATGAATATAATGGTTAAGGTCTGCCCATTTTCTTTTATATGGGGAGTTAGTTACAGTATTTCTGGCAGCAAAATAATTCTTATAACCGTAACATTATTTGATCGTGCTTTTTTTCAATGCTTCTGAAAGGTCATTTTTTTTTAACTCTCTACTTGAAAATAAATTTAAAAGACAAAGCAAGAAACCTAACACCATCTCTGTTTCCTCCCACTGTCCATTGAAAAGAACATGTGTGTTTTCTTGAGGAATTAGTTGTTTTTCTGCATTTCCTTGTAAAGACTCAATTCTTCAGTTTAGATGCACATACTGTAGTTTCACATGTGTAACTTGAGGATTATCTGGTCTAAAAACTGAGTATAAATTGCCACGTGATCCTGTGGGTTATAGATGTTGATCCTTTTTCTTAAATGTAAACTTGAATGTGTGAGTGACCAAAACACCTTTAAAAATGCTGTTATTTAAGTGAGGTGAGGTTATATGTATGAAAATATAATCAAAATAAGTGTCGTGCACATATATTTTTTGCAACTGCAATTCACTGATTTATTTTTTTTAATAAATGAGCTATATTCTGATTAAAAAAAAAAACAAGGAAAAAACCACAGTAATGATAAAGCATAACAAGATCCAGTAGCTAGAAACCTGTTGACAGAGGTGTTCTCTCTATAGTAAAAAGAAATTTTATGTTAATGACCAACAGTAATTTTGAAACAGAACTCTATCTTTCTTTTAAATTATGCTTACCGAAACACTGCAATGTTGTTTGGTATTAAAGGGGGAAATTTTGTTATCATTGCAAATACATTGATAATTGTTGAGTTCCTTTCATTCAACAAAACTGTAGGTCAAAAATACATGCAGTTATATATTACCCTATCTAGAACTATTTGTTTAGCAAAATAATGAGATTGTTTTGCACACAATTCTTTTCAGACTGAAAATCAATGCCATAAACCATTCCTAATTCAGATGAAATTGAGGAGAGAAACACTCCAGCTTCTGAACTGTGTTTTTTGAAGGGATTCGACCTAATGGCCTGGTCACAGGAAACAATTCCTCCTTCACACCACTTCAAATTGTTCCAAACAATTGTCATGCATCTAATTGGGAATGACTTTGCCCCACTCTCCAGCTCCTCAGTCAGTAAAAGGGTCTAAAAGGGGTCTCTGTTCCAATTATGGAACTCACTATTCATTTTCACCCCTAAGTTATTCATGATCTATTGTCGGTCTGAATTAGTTTTCTGCTTTTCCTTCCATTCTTATTTTTCAAGTACTGCAAGTCATACGAGCTCAACTTTTACTCATGTTACTCTGAATTTTCTTATTTTCTACAATCCCAAATGAATAGAAAGAAATTTCATATTTGTGTGCGCTAAATATATGAGAAGGTTTTACATTCGCGTGAAACGTCCTGGTGTCTCATTAAAAATATAGGGATAGATACAAAGAGAAATTTAGGCAACAGCATAGATCCTTATCTTCTGTGTTGCTTGTTGCAGAGGAAGCTCACTGTGCATTAAGTTAGGAGTGTGATGTTTCCCAAAAGGGGTTCATTATAATTCAATGTTAGTAGCAGAAATTGTGCTTGAATTACTGAAGTCAGGGAGGCACCGGCCTGAGATGCATTTCTCCAGTAAGTGTTCATAGTTTTGAGTGCCTTCTTTAAGTTCAAGATCAACTCTCATGTGCATTTTTTATCATTTTTAAAATACGGACAAAGCAGAAGCTGCTCCTATCCCCTACTATCACATCCAGAATACTGTTGGTGTGAGTTGGTTTTCTTTTGCTGACTTTGTGGCTTTGAAATAATCCTTTCATCCTTGGAGGCATCACTAGCAGCTGGTTACAGGGTAGACTTATATGGAATAGTGTCACTTCTTCTGCTGGAACTTTTCCACAGGGCTGAGAAGAATTCATATGGTTGAGAACTGGAGCTGTATCAAATGTTGTTGTAGCCCAGGAGGCCAAAAAAAAAAAAAAAAAAGGCTCATACTCCAAACCCAATTTCAATATGTATTTTATTATTCTTGGTCGGGCATTGGAATAGGCTGCCCAGGGAGGTGGTTGAGTCACCATCCCTGGATGCGTTTAAGAGATGATTAGATGTGGTGCTGAGGGATATGGTGTAGGGGAGGACTTTGTAGAGTAGGGTAGATGGTTGGACTCGATGATCCCAAGGGTCTCTTCCAACCTAGATGATTCTATGATTCTTCATAAGCCTAAGTAAGATGTAGAGCCATACGTTCACTTCCACGAGGGCCAGGGGGAGGAAAACATGGAATATTATTTTCTGTAATACAGAACCTTCATCATAGAATCATAGAATTGTCTAGGTTGGAAGCCTGAAAAGTATGGTTATATTTTGAGCAGAGAATGTGGTTTTCCAGTATTATTAATAAACATTAAAGACACTGACTTGTAAAGTGAAATGTGCACAGCTCCACCATCACTTTCTTTAGCTCCGGATGGGCTCTGAAAACACCTTGATGATGGGTTGTCACTTCTGTAGTAATACATGAAATGTGTGGATCGAACCTCAGCTGTTTATCCCAAGGCCTGTCTGTTTAGGAACAGAAATAGATATTTAGACAATTACAGAAATTACGTTCTTGACTGCTTGAGTACCTACTGACTTCTTAAGCTAGTTAAGAGCCAAGCAAGAGAGTTTTTAGAGTTCATGTTTTCAAGATGAGTTTTTCGAAATGTGAGTGCCTGTGAAAGATAACCAGAGTTTCTTTGTACGTTTTATTTACTTATTTACTTAAATATTCTGAAAACTGTCCTGTCCCGTATTTATTACCCTGTACTTCTGTCCAGAATGTGCAATCATTTATGTGATTCAGTACCTTTCTAGCGAGCTTTCAGATTGTTCATGAAAACATTTAAAGCAGAAAGGGAATAGAATTGTCCTAGTAATTTTGTGATTATTTAGCGTGTTTATGTGTGTATGCTAATAAAGCAGATGGGAGAATTTAAAGTGAAAACATAAATTTTCAGCATAGATACTTAAGTTGTCCAGTACCAATTTCAACTTTGAGCCTGACATTTTATTTTTTTTTGCTTTTTAGCTGCATAAAATAGCATTTTAAACCTTGTGATATTTATTTGATGAACTCAACTTGTCAAACAATTTAGTCAGAAGAACCAAAGTGAACAGAGATTAATATATTTACGGTGCTATTAATGATACCTGGTTGGAAAATAGTCATGAAAAGTATCAGTTTTCTGACAACCTAAGAGGTCTTTTTAATATTGCTCAACTGTAAGTTCTCTCAATGTGTTAAATTACAATAATTAACCTGGTGTCTAGAATACTGGATATTAACCTCTTGTGGGAAAATTATTCCCCTAGAGGGACTATTTTTATACTTCGTTTAACTAGATTTTTTGCTTGTCAGTGTAAGGAAAGGAAATAGATGAAGGGAGAATGTGTTGTGCTTTGATAAATAGAAAATTTCTTTTGTGGATAAAAGAAAATGAAATTATAAATATGTAATCACTGATAATATCCCTATTCTTCATGTTGGAAATACTATGTGAGATAAATTCATAATTTAAACTAGTCTAAATATTCTGCATTCCTAATATTTATGTTAGTGATTAAACAGTCTTTGTTCTCTTAAAATGGAATGAAGTTTTTAAAATTGTTCTTAGGACAACTTTCTTATAAACTACTTCTTACTCCAATAGCTGCTCTACATGTTGAATTGAAAAGGTTTGTTTCACAGACTAAGGAATACAGTTACTGGGCTATAAGGGCCTGCCAAATCAAAGCTCACTCTATTGTAGAACCAAAAAACAAAAGGGAATTTCTGGACTTAATATTTGCTACCATAACATAAAGATGAAAACAGGATTTTTAATTTTTTCTAACATATTATTAACAGAAATTAGATCTATGGTTTCTGCTATTGTTCACTATGCCCTGAGTCTTAATACTGGAGAATGTTGTAGTACAAGTAATCATTTAGGCTAATATTTTCTAGGCAACCAAATATAATAAATCAGTGCATTATCTTAGGAAGTTTCATTGAAATTTGTTTCTAGAATAAGTCTAATCTTCCCTTTGTTAAGGCAACCCAAATTAGCTCAGTAATTTTAACGATATGGAGAGAAATGAGCAAAAAGTAATAGAAAGGGAAATTAGCTGCTTTTGCATTATACAGAGGGTTTATATATACACTAATGACATTTTTTTTCTGTATGCACTAATATTCCCAAATGCAATGATACTGGAAGCTACCTAATCAAATGATACAAAAGATCACTATTCAGACAATTATTTCTATCTCCTTGATCAAGTGAGATGGTTGTTCAGCAGCTGAAGGTCATACATAAGGGTCAACTCTTCCAGTTTTCTTCCCTTAAACTAGAATATTTCACAGTGGACTAGATATTCACTGTCTCTGTGAGATTTGTTTGTGATGTATAAAAGAATATGACTGTGAAACGATATAGAGCCCTGCAAGTCCATTTTTTGGTTTTGTTAGCTTACTACTTCCAATATTTGCTTCTTTGGCCAATGTAGGAAATGGACCACCTCCCTAAAACATCTCATTAACCTCAAAACTTCGTGAAGTTCATGGTGTGATTTGATTGTGGTTACTGCACTCTCTCCTGCTCCCCCTGCCTCCTATTACTTAAAAGTAAGGATGTCTGCTCGTTTTGCCCCTGCCTCAGTAGAATATAACTTATTCATCTGGTAGCCAAATATCTGAGAATTGTGTTGTTAATTCTGACATGCAGAGATGCCATTATGAGAAGTTGTAAGTATTCCAAAAAGATTAAGTAAAACTTGCAGAATCTCTGGATTACTCCAGCCTGTCTCCAATATGCTCATTTTTCAGTGGCAAAGAACCACAGAAGTTATTTGAAGTCAAACTTCTAGACTTTGTCAGAGAAAATTGCTCTCAGAAACCCTATTCTGGTTATTTTCATTAGTCCATTATTACAGTTTGTCCAATGGGGATATGCCAAAATATCTTGCTAATAATGAAACCCACAGTAGATAACAATAGCACTGAGTTAAAAAGCCACCAATTAAGCAAGAATTAAAATGAAAAGACTCCAGAATTCTATCTGAAAAGTCTAAAAATAATGAATCCACAAATTGTGTTCTGAAATATGCACTAAACAGGGAAACTGAAAATTAAATCCCATGGATTCTAATTGAACCTGGCAAGCTGCAGTTTGAAAAATTGTGTATCTTTTCAGTCCTGAATAATGATGTAAAATGCCTTAGGGATGATGATGATGATACTTTACATCTAGCCTGAATTATACGATATGCAAGACAATAAGAAAATAGAGCTGTAAACCTTAAAGTATTCTTGTGAATTTTCTCCCACGGAGAATACAAAATTTAAATTAAAACTTGTGAGTAAGCGATTTTATCCTAAAATAATCAACATTTCAAACTCTCAGTGGGAAAATTAAAAGGAAATAAGTGTTTAATACAGAAATTTGTCTTCTGTTTTCTTATCTAGATGTTAATAGATTGAAACAGTGGTTTCTGTGGTGCCTAGAATGTTAATGCTTCATATTTCAGGTTTTTAAGGTCTGTAGTATGCATTGATACAGGCTATAAAAAAATCAGTAGCTTCAAAGAACCAAATTTTCCCTCTTTAGATCTTTAATGAGACTATATAAACTATTTGAAGCAGGCTTGTTTTGCCCAGTTCTCAGAAAGAAAATGCCTTACTAGGACTCAGAATACTGAAGGCTCAGTAATAGTAGCTGCTCATGGAATAATGCTAATCAGTGGGGACAGATATGTTCATGATATTGAAATGTAGTGTTAAGTATTGCAGGACTTAATCTTAGCAGAAGGACATACTGCACCAAACATTGCACAAAATAAAAAGGAATTCCTACTCTGTAGAGAAAGGGTGGAATGTTTTCATAACCCCTTTCCATAATCCGGTATCTTTTGACCAGAATTTGGTGTTTTGTTGGATTCCTGTTGTCACAGAGTAGAAGTCAGTTCACCTGCTTTAGTCAGTAGGGAAGAAGACAAAGATCTGGGGAGGTATCATTTTGTTGTTGTTATTATTATTGTATTACAACTATTTTATCAATAATGTAGCTAATAATTCTATAACTGCAGTTATTTAGATACATAAATCAGCAAAGCCAGTAGTAACTTGTATTCCATGTTTCACACTAAAATACAAAAATTGAGTACTCCCTCAGCAACTTTGCAGACAAAACCAAGCTGAGTGGTGCGGTTGTCACATCTGAGGGACTGGATGGCATCCAGAGGGACATGGACAGGCTGGAGAAGTGGGCACATGGGAAGATCATGAGGTTCAACAAGGCCAAGTACAGGGTCCTGCACCTGGGTTGGGGCAAACCCTAGTGATAATATAGACGGGGGTTGAAGATTGAAAGGATCCCTGCTGAGAAGGACTTGGGGACACTGGTGGATGAAAAGCTGGACAGGAGCCGACAATGTGTGCTGGCAGCCCAGAAGGCAAACCCTATCATGGTCTGCATCAGAAGTGTGGCCAGCAGGGTGAGGGAGGTGATTCTACCCCTCTTCTCCACTCTGGAGAGACCCCACCTGGAGTACTGCATCCAGCTCTGGAGGCCTCAGCACAGGAAGGACATGGACCTGTTTGAGTGGGTCCAGAGGAGGGCACGAAGATGATCAGAGGGCTGGAGCACTTCTGCTGTGAGGACAGCCTGAGGGAGTTGAGGGTGTTCAGCCTGGGGAAGAGGAGGCTCCAGGGAGAAGTTATTGCGGCTTTATAGTACTTAAAAGGGCCTTACAAGGAAGATGGGGACAAACTTTTTAGCAGGACCTGTTGCAATAGGACAAGGGGTAGTGGCCTTAAACTGAAAGAGGGAAGATTTAGACTAGATAAAAGGAAGAAAGTTTTACAATTAGGGTGGTGAAATACTGGAAGAGGTTTCCTAGAGAGCTGGTAGATGCCCCATCCCCAGGAATGTTCAAAATCAGGTTGGACGGGGCTCTGAGCAATCTGATCTAGTTGAAGATGTCCCTGCTCATTGCAGGGAGGTTGGACTAGATGGTCCCCAACCCAAACTATTCTATGAGTCTATGATTCTGTGAATCTGACAAAATGATTTATGATGTCAGGAAACCACACCTGGATTAAGTATCTTCTCAAATTGTATCTCTTGCATATACTTACAGTAAGTCAGTTCAGGAACCATTTCTTTCTGCAAACAGATGTTCCTTGTAGATATATTGGGGTGTCCATGTCTTACTGATGAGCTACAAACATGTGCATGCATTGCCATTAATCATATATATGGTTTTGGAAATGTTAACTGAACGGGCTTGTTTCTTACATACAGGCTTGACATATGTTTTTATCTTTGATATCTTTCAGCTTTCTAGATTGATGCTACTACTTGAATGAATGAAAAAATAAAACAACCACAAAACAAATATAACAAACAAACAAACAAGTAACCAACAGTCCAACAAAAAAATAAGAAAACAAAACCCCAAATATAAAAAAAAACCCAGAAAACAACAAAAAGGACCACCTTGATGTGGTCATCAACATGGACAGATAATGCTTTGGTTCACCACTTCCTATGTACCCTAAAAAGGAAGGAAACTATGACTGTTGGTATCATTCCCACTTTATTTCAAAATAATTTCACTCAAGTATCTAAAAGAAAAGGCAACCATCGATGCAAACAACAAATGACAAACTTTGTCACATAGGAATAGAGTTTGCAGCTCAAGAAATCTCTCTGGATGATCCAGTTCAAAACAGTACTCTTTGTGTACTTTTAATTCTATTTTTTTCTTTATCTGTATAGTAGTCTGGTGAATGAGAAGTAAAAAAATAAAAATATAAACCACAAAAATTGGAGATACTGTTACAGGAAGCCTGTAGCTTCTTTCCTCTGTGCTCCTCAGGTTTGGAAAATGAAGGAAAAAAAAAAACCCTGTACAAATTTGATTTGGTCTTTGGGTTTAAAAGGTCATCTCGGTGATGGGTCAGTTTCTCAGCCTGTAGAAGTACAGGTTGTTTAAAAATTTTCTGATGAAGAACTAAATATTAATTTTGTGGAAATTTAGACCTTTATTCTTCCCTACCCATATGCAGGATTAAAGAACAGAGTCACAGGCTTCCTCCTTCACCTGGCAGATCAAAAGGAGGTATCTCAGAATGATGTCTGAAGGTGTCAGTGTTCACTAGAGGTGAGGGAGAACGCGGGGAAGTGTGTATGTCAGAGCAGGATTCGTTTGCTAGTTAGGAAGTGATTGGCAGAGAAAGAGGTATTAAGCGCTCAGGCTCAGAGAAACCAGAACGAATGTACAGCCAAGATTACCATCTGTTGAATATGAAATGCTTGGATCAAGACATTATAGATACATTTCCCCAAACAGCAGGGACAGCAGTCTTTTTTGGAAACAATATCACAACAGGGTAGGGAAGCATTAAGATAGAAGCAAAAAGCTGTTCACTAAATTTTAGAGAGCAAATTACTTTATTGGTGCAATTGAACTGTATTTAAATTGTGCTGGATCTGTGAAGGACTTTACAACCAACCTCTAAATTAACATGTTGGATTTTTGACAGTTGTTATTATACAAGCATATTATTATATTATTATCATTGCTAGGTTTCAGGGGATCCAATCCCAAGTGCCCTCTAAGCTGTGGTATGTGACCTTTTAGCCTGAATAAAGCCAGAGACTTTTATCACTTTCAAACCTCCTTTTCCTGAACTGGCTGACCTTTGCAAACGCTATAGCAGTGAAAATTATTCTGCTTCCATACTCAAAGAACTGTTGCAGAAGGTAGAGGGCGGCTTTAACTCATGAGGGTAATGACACTTGTTTGTCTTTACAAGCACTCTTTGCTACTTCCTTTCTTTAGCTGTAAATATGAATGTGGAAACCAGAAATACATGTTCATCATCCAAGATGAATCATATCTGTGCAGTCAGCAGCTCAGATGGTGTCAAGACCATATAGAATTCCAGGAGGATTAAAGGATTTGTTTTGTCCCTTTCAGTTCTTCCTGCCTTCCAGTTTGGTTTTTAGTTAGATAACTAAGTTATTCAGAGTCCCATTGCCCTTAGGATTGCTAAAAGATTTGCCCAATGAGTAGAGAAATGTAGGTGTATGTGGATGAGCTTGATAGTTGTGATACATTTTTACTTCTTCAAGGTTTTTGACTATTGTGTGATATTCTCCTAAGAAATCTAGGGAATTACATCCAATGAGGCTGGTATGAAGCAGGTCACACCTGGTAAGAAAACTATTCTCAGAAGTCCAAGTCTGGACTTGCTAAGAATTTCATTAAAAAGTGGGAGAAAGGAGGGTGTACTCTTATTAAATATCAGATGGTATCATTGTGGGAGAGACTTGGAATATTTTAGAAGAGAGGAATAGAAAACAAAATGATCTGAAGAACAAAAAAAAAAAAAAAAAGAAAAAAAAACAACCAAGAAACAATTTCATAAAGATATACACAAGCAGATTAGCTATAAGATATATGATGTACTTTCCACTTTACTTGTACCAGTGAGGATTGAGTAATGTGTCATCATTTGTGTATCGCTTGTTAGGAAAGATGTCAGATAAGTGGAGAAAATTTGAGGAAGAACAGCAAACTCAGAATACTAAGAAATAGGATACAAGAGCAGAAAGTAAAAATAGAAAACAAAAAAAATTCCAGTGCTAGGTAAAGTTAAGCTAGAACTAGATGACTTAGGAAAGACAAGTAAGCTCCACATTAAACGTTCTAGAAATTAAATCAGATAATTTCTAATAAGTATCCAGCTAGATTGTTTCTCTCTCAGGACAAGAGACAGAATAGATATTCTTTGCACAATTTTGAGGTTACAGAATATGTATCAATTAATTAAAAAAAAAAAGCATTTCTTCAAAATCCAAAATAACCAAAGGTTTCCTTTGTACGAAGCTGTAAAGTACTTTTTATCTAAATGTTGCCAAATACAGGCAATGTAAAACTGTTCAGAGACAAAGTGAAAATTGCTGTGTTGGGGAGGGAGGATAAAACCTTTCCAGCGAGTTTCAGGAACATTAATAATTCAGGACACTGAGCTCAAGAAAATCACAATCTTGTTTTCTTTTTTTTTTCTACTCTACCTTCTTTCTTACTTGTTTTGAGTAACCCCCATTCCCCCTTCATATTTCCATCTTATACGTTTTTATACTTGGGGGGAAAATACTGTAAAAAAATATCTTACTGATTCTATATGGCTTCTTTTTTTTTTAAAGTCTACTCATGTTTTGCCAAATCATTCTGTTTTATATTAACTGATTTGCAGTAGCAGAGGATGCTTCCAATAGTGAATATTTTGCCAAGCAGCACAACAGAGAAGAGCTGCAGAGCTCAAACTGTAGAAAAAACATTTTTAGGCAAAAGATCTGTAGCAGAGTAGTCAGGAAAAGAGTATTTGTCTTTATGTCTTTATGGTTAGAGTTAGCTGTGGGAAATGTTTTTCATTATACAAAGATCTGTTCCTTGATACTGCAGTTAAACAGACCCAAAAATTGTCACCAAAAGGCAATATTTTTCATGTTTTAGAAGTGAAGTTCTGTGAAAGAAAGTTTATTTTTATGCTGCTTTCTCCAAAACTCAGAATCACATTGTCACCGCGAGGCTGCTTAATTTCTTTTCAAAATATCAAAATATTTCAGACTACTATTAATTGTGAATTTTTCTCTTTGTGGGATAGATGCTAAAAGGATACAGACTAGTATTTCAAGGCTGATAATGTTGTGAAATTGTGACTTATGTCTGTGTGTACATAACTTATAATATAATATAAACAGGAAGGTTTTGTTTCTAAATTGTTGACACACTTATCCCTGTTCAGTTTATATGCTATTTAGTATTATGAGCTTGTGGTATAACTTAAATCCTTTGTTTTATGAACTCAGAAACATCCATAAGTGTCTTCTGCCTTTAACAATTTTTTTATTATCCATAACCCTTTATTGTTTGAAACTGTTTCACTTTACTATTGAAGGAGCAGACAGTTGACTGGACATAGAACATTTCCTTTAGCCAAAAAAGATGTGAGTTTGCTTGGTAGCTTTCCATATGATGAGGATTTACAATTACCATTACCATTTAGCATTAAACTCTCAATTGTGTCACCAACTTCACAGCACTGAGCATTTTTCTCACTATTGGTATAGCCAATATATATATAACCTATGAGCACTACAGTTTGGATTTCTGTTTACAGTTAGTTCTTGGTCCAGATCCTTATCTGGTATAAAGGAAAAAGTAAAAGTGATGCAAAAAGGCCTTCACTGGAAATATGTCAGTTTACACTAATGGAGCAGAATCTCCATTATGTCAAAAATGGTTCCAAATACCTCCTTGTTGCAGCTATACTTAAGTATATCCTGATTTTATCCCTGTCTGTGTAAAGTTAGAAATAGGCCATTTAACTCCATAGAATTGGAATTCACGCCAATAGAAACGGAAGGGAATGATGTCATGAACATTAACCCTCCCACTGAAAAATATTTCTGACAGTTTTTTTTTTTCTTCCCTAAGTATTTTTGTTAACCACACACAGTGTATTGATTCCAAATTCCACATTACAGTGTGTTTACCTTCTGCATGCAGTGTTGGACAAAGTGAACATATGCTATTTTGAAAGCAGGAAAGAGATCACACTCTTGAGAGAATCTTATCAAATGTGATTTGATCTACCATTTATCAGAGATCCTCTGAGTACCCCCCCAAAAAATAGTAGTTGACTCATTTATTTCATTTATTTTACACACATTAGTCATACAATTTCTAATGCTTTTGTCCTCTTGTTTAAATCAACAGGAAAAAACCCCAAACTTTACATGGGATAGGTATATCTATGTTATTAGTGTCAAAGTTTAAAACAACTCCAGTTCTCAAATCTGTGGCAGTTTGGAACAGTCAAGGTCTTGGAAATATACAGCTGTTTAACTCGAGTGTAGTAAATATTTTTAGATAAAATCCCAAAAGAAAATAAATAATCCTATTTATTAGGTGCAATATGTTGTACAAGTGTCTTGTACAGTAATGGTGTATTTTATTAACCTGCTTTAGAAGTAGCATAACCTGATCCTTATGTCTTTTTTTTATTTCAATATGCCATGCTCAATTACAGAAAAAGCAACAGTAATTGAGACACTTAAAGTGAAGGGACTAAAGTTAACCATCTGTGAGGAATCTGGAGTACGACGAAAGCCATCCTCCAGAAGGAGTTTAAGATGAGATGTCATTCCAGCCCTGTCTTGTGCTAGAAAGGAGGTAGAAATACATAAGTTATCTAATAGGGTGTTGTGACGTCTACAACATTTCTTTTTGTTCTATTTGCAGAGCCATAGATAGTGGAGGATTAGAATAGTTAAAGGTTAGAACTGCATGATGGCAATCTATGTGCTGATATCCCATTCCTAACGAGGCCCTGCATCTCTGAAAGCAGAAACTGCAGACCTGGACAGAGCCTACAAACTCGAGCTGGAAATAAGACAGATGTAATGAAGGACCAGGAAAGCTCTCGGAACCAGGAAGATGAAAAAGTAACCATTTTTGAACAGATTGTACATGTCTCTTAGAGACAAGAGTTCTTGGAAAGTTATTTCAGAATTTGGGGACAAAGAGCAGAGCAATTGTATTTCATGCAAGTGGTTACTTTTCCTTCTTAGTCTGCTTTCAGAAGTGGAGCAGTAGCACTGACTTCGGGAGTCAACCACGTGCTGGCAAGAATTGGTTTAATCAACCATTTATGAGTCACATCCTCAAATACTGGAAATCAAAAAGCTTTATGAAAAAAAATAAATATCAAAACCAGATGCAGATCTGAACCCCTTGATTTAAGCATAGATAGGTAACTAAGAAATTAATTCCTTCTGATGGGTCAGGGATGTGACTTGAACAATTGAACAATTATATGTTTATTCTAAGTCCTCTTCATTATTTCAGGGTGCTTTTCTCTCTAGAGCTGGTCTGTACATGTCCTCATTACATCACACTGTTGAGGTCTTCAGGCGTTCATCCAGCCTGCAGATGGGTTATGATCTACTGGCTGCCACCCCTGTGGATGGTTATATATATCTGGTAGAAGTACGAAAGAAATCAGTTGAGCGTGTATAATATTCTTTTTGTATAATTTCAATATATATATTCTTTCAATAAAGCAAGTATTTTAACTCATCGTTTCAAATAGATTAAGGCACCCCCCAAATATATTAAAAAAAAAAAAAAAAAAGAAAAAAAAAAGATGAGATAATATATTCCAAATTTATTTGTACAAATGTTGACTCAGAGCCCTGATCTTACTAACAGATGTTACTACACCATTAGCTAGGAAGACTAGAAAAAGGAGAGTAAAAGTCATGAGAGTAAAAGCTAAAATAGGATTTAAAATAGAACACAAGTGAGTGTGACCAAAGAATAATCTGGTATTTAGTTTTATGATGTATATAGCCAGCATTTTGATGAACCCATTTTTTTTGTGAATGGACAGAAGACAAATCAATATTTAAGCTGTGGTGCATTTATAGCATGGGAATGTTTGTTCAATCTGATATTTTTTCATAATATGCATCTTTATTTTTGCCTCTCCATCCTGCTCCACTTTACTGCAATTTTATTGCCTTGTTATGGATGAGCATTTCCAAATGCTCTCCTTGGCAGACACAGTAAGAATAAGTTTCAAAAGTCACTGTTCAGTACAGATTCTAGTCCAGTGGCTTGTTTTAAAGGCATGATACATAGCATCCTATTACATGCATTGCCGAGCTCTTGCAGACAACTGGTGTTCACAAAATTTGGTGCATTAGTCTCAATATTTGTTGTCTTAAGACAGAGATATCAAATTCACAGAGAAACATTTTCTATGCTAGAAACATCAAAGAAAATCAGAGATAAGCTCCAGGAATGAAGGTGGCATGAGGTGCCATGAGGAGGTGTGCAGCTTTCCCTTTTCCTTTCCTTAATTAATTAGATACTGATATCCAGAAAAGTTCAGCATTTGCATAGAACAGTTAGACTGGGAATGAGGAATGAAGAACTTAATGAAGCACAGGTAAAGGCATATACCTGTTCTTTACAATGTAATCATATTCACAGTATTGCTCAAACCTGCCACTCTCTATTCACTTGTGAAGAGTGAAGAGAGCAAAGCTTGTTTCCTCTTGTTGTCATTTGAGTTTTTGAAAGTGCAGACATGAGACATAGCTGTCCCAGGACTTTAATTTTTGTTCTGTTTTAGTTTTTGCTTTTTTTCCCCCTAAGTTCATACTTTCTACTACCACTGGAACAGCTTTTCCATGAGACAAGCCTGCTGTTATCATGGCTGTTTCCCCCACTGCCCTCTAAGTATGAAGCGTTTTCTTCTCAACATTATTAATGTTCAAAAATCTGTTTCTTATATAACAAACCCATGTTACAGGATTTGAAAACAAACAGACAAAATAAAACAAATAAACAAAAAATAACCCTACTTCCCTACTTCTTCTTTAGAGATATATTTTTTAAAGTATATATTTAAAAAAAAAATCAAGAAGGCCAATTTAACAGTGGCAGATGCAGAAGAAGGGCAACAATTCACAATTCTGAGTGCTGTTAGTTCCTGGTTTCTAGCAAGAAGAGTTGAACTTGCTTACTTACTATATTAGCAGGGACATCCTGAATCTCTTTTCACTCTCCAGTTCAGAGAACCCTCCCTGAAATGGTGTTGCAAACCAGAATTTTCCTCTCCATCTCATATTTGATATTTTATTTTATTTTATTTTAGTTATTTTATTTTATAGATAGTAAAGAATGCAGGAAAGAGGTCATAACCTTAAGTGAAGTCCCTGGAGAAGGCAGTATTCTTTACTAACCTAGGCTTTTGTTAGTGAGAAACAAGCCATTACCAGGGCAGAACTGGCAACTGCTTGAGCTTATGGTAAAAACAGAACTTGCTGTATCATAGAATAGTTTGGGTTTGAAGAGACCATTAAAGGTCATCTAGTCCAACCTTCTTGCAATAAACAGGGACATCTTCAACTAGATCAGGTTGCCCAGAGCCCCATCCAACCTGGCTGTGAATGTTCCCAGGATGGGGCATCTACCACCTCTTTGGGCAACCGGTTCCAGTGCTTCATCACCCTAATTGCAAAAAATCTTTTCTGTATATATAGTCTTAATCTACTATTATAGTAATAAATACACAAGCTGTCTGAACCATTGGCTTATTTAGTTTTATTTTTGTGTTTCTGAGCATAGTTGTTATGAGTAGATAAAGTGGAGAATGGGATTGGTGCCAGTATGAGACAGACTTTATTTGCATATGCTATTCGTATGAGCAAAATTGGATTGGTAAAAACAGTAATTAGTCATTAAAAAGGACTTTGTCTTGGAGAAAGGTGAGTTCAGCCAATAGAGAAGAACAGATGAGGTAAATGATGAAAGGCTGAGTAGGTTTGCAGGCAAGGAGTGAAATGCTGAGAGTGCTCCTTGTTACAGGTTGCAATAGGAGGCAGTGATGGTGAGAGAGGGACCAGTTATACTTTGCCTGATCAACTTGGCTAAATGTTCTGCCATTAGAATGTCATGTTTCACAAGGAAAAGAAGTCTTACGAAGAAGGTGGCCGAGTGCTAAAATTAATTTATTATCAAAGGAGAAAAGGAAAACTACAAGACAGACTAATCTGTAAATAATTTAGGAGACAATGTAAAGTGAAAATCAGCAGATCTTAAAAGCGTGCGTGTCCAGCTGATAGAACTGGAGTGACTGAGTTGGCTATAAAGAGAGCATGAGAGCAATTCTGTTCATTTTAGAGTGTAAATATAGTGTAAAATGAACTTGAGAAAAACAGGGTGGAAAAGGCAGATTTCTTTATTTCAGAAAATAGTAGACGACACCTTGAAAATAATGAAATATTAAAGTAAGGAATGAATTATTGCTGTATCTATGATAACATTTTCCCGTGGAATGATAGGATTGTTTTCATTTTTTGTTGGATTTGTTGGTTAAATGGTTGTGTTTTTTTGATAAATAGCAGGACAATTAATTAGTGTTATTTCTTCTGATAATTCCCATTAAATTCATTAGGAAGAGAATGATTTTCAGTATTATTTAGATTTGCAATCCAGAATGGCATGGATGTGGTCTTAAAGGCATAAAGAAACACGAGAAGGGTTCTTGCATGTTCCCACAGTGTATATATACAGGCATCAATTGAGGGAGAATGATGTTATTTCTGAAAGCTTTATAAAATTATCACTGTCTCCTGTATTTTTACGTTTACTGCCCTCTTAATGTTTATTTTGTGGCCATTCAGCAGAGTTTCCCTGAGGAGGACAATGCTTGCTTTATACTTAGAGAGAAGAATCTGATACCCCGTGAACACTCCACTGTAGGTGGCAGAATCACTCTGCTCTTAAAAAAGGCAACAACACCCCCTCCCCAACCAAACCAAACCAACTAAAAAAATAATAATTAAAAAACAAAACCAGAAAAATAAACCAAAAAACCAACTGTAGAAAATTTTATCAAAAGGCTACCAAAAATACCTTTCTGTTACAATTGAAACACTAGAAGCCAGAAAGAAGTGGCTGCATAGAAAGAAGAAATGCTGCAATTACCTAGGAAAAACAACAAAACAAAGAAATGTTTACAGCATCTTGACACAACATTCATCCTTTCTCTACTTTCTGTGGATTCCATTGAAAATGTTTGGTGTTTGGTGCCTGTTTGTTTGGGTAAATGTTTGTTTGGGTTTTCTTGCCCCTTATATTTGCACAAATATCTGTACTATAAAACCAATTCTTTGAATACGCACAAATAGGAAGTAATTTAATCCTAAGTAGTCAAAGTGCTAGACAAATTCTCAAATTAAAAAAAAATAATTTTGAATTCAGGACTATATTTGAATTTACTATGAGCAGCAGAAAGAGGTATCGAAATGTGAAGTCAGTCTTAATTTCAATGGAATTAACTATGGATTCAAGTCAGCAAACTAGAGAATGTGAAGTTATACTTGTAGGCAATACCTTTGTTCTTCTTTATTTGTTCAACTGTCAGAAGAATGCATTTCCTGTTAATTAAATGACATGTAGAAAATTAATGTACAACAGACCTAAAAACACAGTTCATAGCACAGTAATTTATTTGCATATGATCCTAGTGGTACGGTGTCAGAATCGATCAGATTAATTTTACTAACAATGATTGTCCTGGCATTAACAGATCATTCTTTTAGGTCATCAGTTAATTAAACGTATGGCTAGAGCTGAAAGATTAAGAAAATTTCCCAGATGTTTCAGTGTTGGCTATCAGGTATCACTAATTCCTTTCGGCAGGCCTAGCTCTAATTTGTATGAAAATCCAGATAGAAATGAAAGTAATGTATTAGCTCTACTGGAGAAAATGTTAAGTCAATTATACTCCTGCAAGATTTATAAGAACTAAAGTGAGTTTAAATTTGAATTGTCAAAGGAAATTTTACATGCATTAGCCACTCAGTAACATCCATCCCATGTATTTAATTATGTACTGGGTTTTGAACCACCATCTCCAAAGCAGCATAAAAAAATTTTCCTAAACTACTGTTCATAGATGTTGCAGTGAATTACACATGTAAAAGACTTGGAGTTTTGCAGCCTGAGGTCTCACCAAAAAAGAACCTAATATTAATATACTTTTATTCCTCTCCTGGCAATATGTATTACAGTAAGACAGACTTCGCCTCATTCCCTTGAATGTTCAACTAGTCAAGTGTTTCAAGTAATTTAAGGTTAAAAGATTGGATATGCACATCCCAGCATATTTGATATTATTTCACTTACTAGGCTAAGCAGAGAAACATAATTTGGTAAAAAGTTAAGAAAGCTGTATCTGGCGTGATGAAAATAATTTTAATCTGCGATTTATAACCCCAATATTAAGGCAATATTTTTGCAGTATAACTCCTATCTGTTATGAATCATTAATGTTACAAAAATATCATCCATTACTAATGCAAAACAGCTTAAAGTGGAACTAGAACTGTAAACAAACGAAAAGGCTTTTAGAAATTTTAAAACTTGTTGTACTTCGGTGATCAAAGTTTTAGCTTCTTGATTCAAGCTTCCCATATCCCGTTTCAGGGGCGTATGTTTCAAGATCATTTAAATTCTTGGTGACATAATTTGCAGCCTTAGCCAAATTTCTCAAACTTAACCTTTAAGATCTTCTCTTCTGCTGGTGTGTGTGAACTGTATGCGCTAAGAGCACAGTGAAATGGTAACTCTGTTTGTAGCATCTGCTCTGAATCAAATGGCATTGATGCAAAAATATTTATTGGACTCCGGGAGGTGGTGCAGGGTCACACATTTGCAGGGTGTGTATTTATGGATATTCAAAATGAATATTCTCTGCAATGCTGAACCAGAAAGGCAGAATGGAGACACAACTGCACTGTAAATAAAAAATATAGAGTTTACGTTTTCCTACAGCTTATATTATTGATAGAGACATTTGTAGATGAGTAGACTGAAGTTGAAATAGAAAAATGTTAAAAGATTGGTTCAGCACAGCCAAGCTGTGAACAAGCACAAGGCAAATTCAATTCACCTTAATCAGAACGTTTCATAGGAACTCACAAGTTTTGATGGAAATATTGTCAATAGGTTTCATCGTTTAATTCCCAGACAGAATCACAGGTTATTATAGGAGAAAGGCAACAAACCTGGAATAATTCCCATGTGTGAGACAAAGTGCAGATTTGAAGCTCTACACTCTTACATCTTGTATATAATGTATATATTTGGGGACAGAAAGATTACCTCACTTTTAACACAGCCCAAGTTCGTTTGTGTGTAGTTCTTGGGAAAGAAATTTAAAAAATAACAGTAGAGAAGCATTGCGCCCTTTCTATATATGTTTCTTGGAGATTTAGCTAAGGAAATTATATTGATGATTTTATTTGTTCTGTGGGCTCATGATTTCCTATACGTGATGAAATTAAGACAAGGCGGCTTTTTTTCCTACTGTAGGCAAATGATGTACCAGTATAACTCCTGTGTCCAGTACCTCTCATTGATTGCATTTCTCTTCCATTTTTCTCTTTTTCTCTAGACAAACACTCTGTGTGTAAAAAATATATTACTGCGGATTCTGTTTTCCAAAGCATTTTAAGTAGCTACTTATTATGATTTAATTTGAGAGACTCCTGTGCCTAATAAGCTTTCCGGTTAAAACCCAAGCTCTGAGCTTTATAAAAGCTACGTGGTCTACATGCAAACACTGTGTAAATAGCATCGGAATAAAAGGCAGGGACACACATTAGGAGCTGCCAGAATCCTGTTTGTTGTGGCTGCCCTGCTAGAAGCCGCCTGAGCAGCTGAAGTAGAAATGTATCGAGCGAGTAGTGCCAGCTCAAGCAAAAAATATGCCATCAGAGAGAAAAGTTAGAAGCAAACACAGAAATGGGCTCTAGGAAATGTGTGTATCCAGTGGTAGAGGGCTGAGAGAGAGCCGTTTAATACGTGGTCGTGAAACAAACGTCTGCTTGTGATTGAATTTGGTACAAAAATAGAGAATTGGGTTCTTAGATTTAGGATTCGAGAGATGATAGACCAGGGGAGGTTTAGGATGGATATTAGGAAAAATTTATACACCAAAAGGGTTGTCAAGCATTGGACCAGGCTGCCCAGGGAAGTGGTGGAATCACCATCCCTGGAGGTATTTAAGAGATGGGCAGACGTGGTGCTCAGAAATATGATTTAGTGATGTTTTTTGTCAGTGTTGGGTTGATGGCTGGACTCCATGATCTGAAAGGTCCCTTCCAACCCAATTGTACGATACTATGATTCTACTCCACATTTTTTTACAAAATCCGATACGCCATTCTGACTGCAAAATTATTTGAGAAGGTTTTTTTATGTTTCTATAACCGCGTATGTTGCTAAAACAGTATGACTGAAATGCAGATTGTTTCATATGGTGTCATACAGCAGGAATGTGTGTGGGGCAGAGGGGGTGTTTTGTCTAGAAACTGTCCGTGATAAAGATGAATGTGGGACTCCAACGTCTCACAGACTATCTAGAGAACATCTATTTAAATGAGAAAAGGGTTTCTTAATTGCTAGTTATGGATTGAAAGCTTCTAATGGCTTTTGCCTCACTGTCCAGTTTTGTTATTTGCTGGGAAAGTGCATATTTGTGTTTATCCGCTCTAAGCAGCAGATTATGTTTTACTCAGAGAAATTGAAAGTAATCAAACACATGCTAATATCCGCTGGCGAAGATTAGTGTGTTATTTAGAACAGAAAAGTCTTAAGGAAATTGGAAATAATAATAGAAATTAGATTATTGGGTTTTTAATGAATTATCTATGAATCAATTCATAGGTATAGTAAAGTGTTCAGACAGCATGGCTTTTACAAATCAACATCTATAGTAAGTGCATTACAGTATAACTACAGTAACAGTGTAATAAGGATTCCAGAGTAAACAGTGATCAAACTACCTTTCCCTTTTTAATTTTTTGTAAATATATTTATTTTTTCCTTTTTTTCCCTTTTTTTTTCCTTTTTTTGTTTCTCTTTTCTTTTTTTCAGCTTAGTAGTAGAAAACACTATTAGGGAAATACACGCAATTAAATTCTGTTGTCTGTCACATAAGCTGTTGCAGTAGCACGGTTTAGCTCAGACACAACAAAGGCATCAGAAAAATAGGAAGAACAATTTGTGCAATTAAAATAAAAAAAAAATTAAAAAGTCAAGAAGATACCTTTGGATATGTATGATAAAATGGATTGCTGAGATGCTTTTTTTCCTTAAATAGGAGGAAAACATTGGTTTTGATGGAAAAAAGTTGTTCAAAAGATCTTGAGTTCTTTTGGAAATAAAACTGTAGCTGGCAATTTAATCTCTCTCTGTTTACAAATACATTTTAAAGTCTGGAAAAATGTCCAAAGGTCCTAAAAGAATTTATCAGGTTAGATATTTCCATTAATCTAGGGAAATGCATTACAGTTGATCCTTTTTCAGCTATAATTATTCTTTAGAGGACAGAAACTTCTTCATTAAGTAAAACAAAAATGTATAGGAAAGGGAAAGGGTATTGCAAAACGTATACTTAGATGGTAAGGTAGGTTTTTCAGTTTTGTAACTTTCTGTTACACAAATAAAAGATGAAACAAGCTCCTCCAAAGAAGAGTAAGGGTAATTAAAATAACAGTATACTAGGTGTATATAATAAACTCAACATTGTTTGGAGTCTAAAAAATACTATTTTCTAGAAGACGCGTTTTTCTCTTGCTTCTGGGAGGTGAAAGTCTTCAATTTATGCATCCAAGGAACTGTCTGGAAGATGATAATGGTACCTTCTGGCCAGAGAAATTGAGTCTAAGTATTTTTGCTGAACATGTTTCTTTTTATATCAAATAAATACTGACATCACAGTGCCTACAAGTAACTGAATTAGTGACAGTTACGGAGGCTCAAATGTACATCCTGACTGACAGTATCAAATTCTTTCTGCCAAAATTTGAAGGGTTAAAGTCATGAAACTCTTGATGCAGTTTGTCTAGCAGACTGATGGGAAATATTAAATGAATATTGGCTTAGTCAGCCTGCTTCTGTTGCTCTTGCAACTCACGTTCAATCGTGCTGCTTAGTGAGAGGTTGATTAGTGTTGGGAGACTTGTGACGAGCTGAAGGAAGTAGAGCATCACTGGAACAGAGGGGCAACTGGTTTGTGTGAACTAAAACGACTGAGGCAGATCCCTCAGAGGCCTTGAAAACATCTAACAGGCAGCGTGGTATTGGCTCCCACAAGCAAAAAGTTGGCCAATGAAGTGGCTCACCTTCATTGGGTTACTTTTAGATCATGTTAATAAGTGAATGACAGCCCTTATTTGCTCCTAGCAATCACATCTTAGGAAAATATGCAAGGGTTTCATTTGGGCAATTATGGAAAGTAACGGACTTGAAATTCAGCTAGAAACAAAGTGTCAAGTCTTCCTGCTCAAGCTGACAGATCTCTAATCAGTTGTCATCTTATATTTACTTTAAAAGACTTTATTGCAGGATATTGAATATTTTGCAAGGAGAGCTGATAGCTATGGACTTCATGCCATTAATTTGTTGAGAACAAGGTGGTAATAAGTTAAGTTCTAGTCTTTTGAGTGGCGAAGACTTTATTAATAAACTCAGCTGAATTTTAACCATCTCTTTTTTGAAATGTTATTGAAGGTGTCATACCAGTTAATTAATTGAAATAAATACTTGATATTGAGCCCTAGAGAAAATGTTGGTAATTATTGCAGCTCAAAATTTAGTATTCGCTTCAGAGTTTAATTAACAACATTATGATTTGTGTCATAGAGCAGCTCTAGACCTTGCCATTTGCACACTAAAAATCTCAGCAATGCTTTGACAGTTTTGGTTCCAGACAAGGCTTTTATGACTAGTTTGTTCAGGCAAACGGGAGAGACCAAGGGCAGCTGTTTTGGCTCTGGAGGTTGGGTTGAGGCATATGTGCCTAAGAAACTGTTTCTAGTTTCCCGTGACTGTGTTCTGAATCACACTGTTACCCATGACCCTAAGTTAAGAGTCACAGCTACAGAAACATTTCATCTGGAAATCCATGCTCTTGTTAACTTCCAGAAATAAGGCAAAAAAGAGCAGTTAAGTTCTGAATGCTCCTAAAGCACATGAACTCAGCACATAACTTAAAGTCAGAGTAGAAACCACAGGCGTTTTCATTCAAGCATGGCTATTGGCTTAAAATCAGAGTAGAAGCCATAGGTATCTTCATTCAGGTATGGCTATTGGAAGTTGTAGGTACTATCTTTTGCCTAAGGGAATTCAGATCCAGAGCTTCCAGCTTTTCTTGGTGAGAGCCATCCTCATCCTGTAGCTGTGTGCTGGGCAACCACTACCAGGAGTTCCTGAAAAAGAGAGAATCAGAGTGACCTTGACCCTGTAGCCTGTTGGGCACTCAACTAGGGATGGAGCCCTGCTTTCTAAAACCTGACCTCTTTCTAGCTAGATGTTTACCCTTCCCCTGGAGAGGTAGCACATGTTCCTGTCTCTCCCATAACCGATAAGAGAACGTTTGCATGACATTATTTGGAAGGGAATTGAATGAAACACTCAGGTTTGAACACAAGACATGATGACTTGAGATATCGGTTGCATTAAATAAAAAATGAAGTAAAAAATTGCCATTTTTAAGTTCTCTAATCTGGGATACAAGCTCTATACCTAGATTAAGCAAAGCCACCACACGTTTTGCCTCTGCAACTTTCAACTTGGTAACTCTTACTGACTGCTTGTAAACCGGAATATTTTCATGACATCATTTCAATTTGTTTTGAATCTTGCAGAGGATCAGTACCGAGAAGGTCATGGCAGACAGTATAATAAAGAAATGGAATAATGCAAACTGTCATAAACTCTCTTGTTCCCTGAAATCTGCTGATATAGCTTTATGGAAATAAAATGTTCTTTTTAAAATTGGTGTGCGTAGCGGAGCTCAGAAGACATATACTTTCAGAACAAGTTAAATATTTCTAATAGTGAGTCACTCTGACTTTTCACTGACAAACAAACAGGTCTGAAAATGCCTGCTTTTGTTTGAAACTCTCTTCTCCATGTCTTAATATTTCCACACAAGTTCTTTTCTGCATGTGGCAAAAAAGGCACAGGTCTTTATACTTCTATTTGCAACGTTATTTGTTTCTCAGCATTCACAATATGGTTTAGTTAGGTATTAGAAACTCATACTTTTTCACAATCGAAATGTATCTGGTCCATAAAGACTATTTTCCTTTTTAAAGGATTGTGCAGTTCCTGATAGTGAGTAATTCACTTGGGAAGTTATTGTGAAAGGCCATGTTCTCAAATAAGTCTCTTTACCCAGAAAAGGGTTGTGTACCCGTCTGTTACAAGCTGTGAGGTGCTGAGATATTCTGCATTTCAGAATGTATGAGGCAGAAATCCTCTGATGTTTATAGCCTTTAAAAGAAATTGTTTCAGTTCTCTTAGAGTTGCTTCCTGCAGAGAAGAACCTCATAATTAAAACCAGAGTGTAGGACAGAGCTGCAGTGCAAGAGCTTTGATGTGTTGGATACCTGACAGATTTTCTTGAGATAAGATGACCTATAGGTATTGATAATACTTTTCTTTCTAAGCCAGATTTGCAGAACTACATGGCGTTGGCTTGTTTTGCATTTCATTTGATGAACAACAGAATATGAAGCATAAAGGGGAGGTAATTATACTATTTGGAGTAAGTCGGGTTTACTGGCTGGGATAGCTATTCAAAACACTGCATAAATTTCATTATAATTGCTTATCTCCTGTTTAGGTAAAAGTTGATTTCCTTTAAACTAATGATTTTTTTTTTTTTTTAAATAGGTAGGCAAACTTTATAGGCAGGAATGCCTCTTTTGTGTTCTTTTTAGCCTTACATTTAGCGTTACATTTTTGAGCTGAAAAATACATTATACAATATATATCGATATGACAGACTAGAAACGAACAAATCTTTGAATTGTACTCTGTATCATATTGTTTTCTTATTTTCTCCATGCTTGTAACACTAATAGTAGCGATGCAGTCAATGTAGTAACAATTTTGGTACCATCTTTAATACACCTGTTTAAGGAATCTCTGTTACCTTTTTTTGGACTCAGAAATTATCTATGATTAGGGTATTCTATTGGTGTCCATGCCTTAGAAAAGAGTGATGGTCCCCCTGGACTGGGCACTGGTGAGACCTCACCTCGAGTACTGTGTCCAGTTTTGGGCCCCTCACCACAAAAAAGACATTGAGGGGCTGGAGCGGGTCCAGAGAAGGGCAACGAAGCTGGTGAGGGGTCTGGAGCACAGGTCTCCTGAGGAGAGGCTGAGGGAGCTGGGGGTGTTCAGTCTGGGGAAGAGGACGCTGAGGGGAGACCTTATCGCGATCTATAACTACCTGAAAGGAGGGTGTAGAGAGGTGAGGGTAGGTCTTTTCTCCAGAGCTACAAGTGATAGGACAAGAGGAAATGGCCTCAAGTTGCACCGGGAGATGTTCAGGTTGTATATCAGAGAAAAATGTCTTCACTGAAAGGCGCATCAGGCATTGGAATGGGCTGCCCAGGGAGGTGGCTGAGGCACCATCCCTGGAGGTGTTCAAAAGGCGGGTAGACATGGTCCTCAGGAATATGGTTTAGTAATTTTTATTCCTATTTCTTATTTATTTTTTTGTTAGAGTTCGGTTGATGGTTGGACTAGATGATCTTTAAGGTCCCTTCCAACCTAGATGATTCTATGATTCTAAAGTTGTATAAATCTTCATCTGCGTTATAATACTTAATATGGAAAACACGTAAATCTCGAGAGAACTGATCTTTTCTTTCTGTTCCAATGAAATTGTTAGTTCCTATCCTTGGAACAAGTCTGGGTCACACCTTCCATTTATTTCAGGTTTGTGGCACGCCACTAGCTTGAGTTGATTACTTTGAATTTGCACTTCTCACTGATGACAGAAATACTAGATTTGAAGGATGTCAAAGCATACGAGGTCAGTCTCTGAATATGCAAAATAGTTGTGCTTTTTAGAAATTTAAATTAAGTTGGATTGACTGGACTTCTAAATGGTGTGTGCTAGTGATGTAGTGCATCTTGTGAAAGCTATGCCCTGGGTGTATATTACCTTTCCTTGAAATAGTAGGTAAAACTGATCCAGTGAGAAATTCTCCCAGATATTTATAATTAGAGCCATTGCTCACTCCTCTGGCAAGTTGGTGTAGCTGATGTCTTAAAAATAATTTAAAAATTCCTAAGGGAGTTTTCAAAATACAGATTACTGTAGAAAACTGTGTATCAGCTTTATTTTGCAGAATAAGAGATGCCTGCAGCCAGATAAATTTTCATAGACTGAAGTATAATAAATGAGAGAATCTAACAACAGAGAAGTTACATGTTACTTGCTTTTTATGACATTAGCAAGGAAATTTTATTCCCGATCAGCTCTTTCTTCCTTTCCCATCAGTTCTACCTCTTGAAATATGAAATCTAAGGTATTTCTATAAATCTTAGTTCAGACTAAAACCTCCCTACGAAAAAAATGTTATAAGTTAACAGGAAGAATTGTTCTCTTATAGCACGATGAGTTACAGTAAGTATCATAATTGTGTCTGTTACACTAAGTATTGTAACAGATTGCTATTTTGTTATTCCAGAAGAAAATATAATTATTTTCAAATAGTTTCAACTAGAAGCAAGTTATTTCTCTACTGAGTTTTGAACAGATGGTGCTGTAAAATACATTAAGTCCATAGAATCACTTAGTGACAGACAAAAATCTTATAATCTCTCGGAATTTAGTTGATACAGCATCTCTCCAGTGACTTTTGAACTTGGGGGTGTAGTTCATGCTCTCAGTCATAAAAGCAAAGGAACGCAGTTTTTTAATCTCTCTTTGGATGCAGTGTCCAGCATTTTATAGGGAAGAAAATCAGATATACACAGCTATTCTGGTAAATTACTTTGATTCAGCGTTACACATTTACTTAAGGATTTAGTTTTGAAACAGATAGAAGAGTTCAGCAAATCTTTGTTATCCTCTGACAATTATTTGGACGGTACTTGCACCCTGCTAATGTTATCTGTAAAGAGACAGAGATACGTGTGCTTGAGACCATAAATCCAGAGAGGGGGGAAAGATTCATATTAAGTATTGAGCTATGTCAAAGATGAGATAACAGATTTTATCTGGGAATGACTGACACGAGAAATAAAGGTGTAGAAAATACAAGTAAAACTCAACCTATTAAGTCTGATCCCTTAAAGGAAAATAAGGGAGACCTGTCTCTCACAAACATTTCTTGAAGCATGAAAATTGTTTAAAGGGCATCCTAATTTATCCAGTTCACAAAGCTATCTGTGATGGCAGGAAAAGATTTTTTCTTGAAATGGATGCCTTATTCTCTTTCTCCCAGTAGCTGTTCAGAGCCTTTTGTCTATTTATATTCATTATTGTTGCAGTAAGAACAGTGCTGGTTTTCATTATTTCATTGGCATGAGAAGCCCTGATTCAGTTGTGCTGTCAATTTTGACCTCTTTCTGTACCTCCTTTACTTTCAGTGACTGAAAGCATCAGTAAATAGAAACAGAGAAAACCCTATAAAATACTTCTGGAGCAGCACAAAGTAAGTTTAACAACAGCCAAGACATATGCAGTGGCAGTTCATGTCTATGGTAGGGTAGAGCACGCACTGATTGTGTAGCTGTTTATTGCACTGCTACATATTTTGTGAGGTTTCACATACCTGGTAGGAAAGAGATTTGAGAGTACACATAAATAGTCTAATATAAAAAAAACTATTTTCAAAATACCTTCACACAAAAACCAAAATAAAATCAATGTTAATTTTAATGCTGATGAGTATTTTTTGTCAAAATATTCTAGGAACACATTAATTCTTCCATTTATATTCTGTCTGTATCACTCAGAAGTAAACACATAATTTTCAACTTCATCTAGCCAGCTACTCATCTCTGATTTAAATCAGAATATATCTATATAGGGCCATGCTTTACCAGTCCAAATAAACGAATTAACTTGAAGCATAAATTTCATAAACTAGTCATTAGTGTCCACCACTATGGGCTGTGAGTTTATCCACTAAGCTTAGTTTAGGCCCAATTTAATGGCTCACTATCACTTTGCTTACAAAATATGCCCATCAGCTCTCTCTGCTGCTCACTCATGTACAAGGACCATGAAATTACCCAGGTGTGATGCCCACTTTCTGGTAGGACTTCGTTCAGCTCTGGTTGGAGCATGCCATTCTCTTTGAATAAATCTCCTGGAATAATTCCATTCTCTGACAATTATGGGGGCTCAGGAGATTGATGTTTGGGCACACAATTATTTGGCTCGAGTTGCAGCTTGCAAGTTAACCCGAGTAGAAACCAATTGTACCATCTGATAGTGAATCTACTATATGAATAAATTAGTCATACCCCAGCGCACAATGTTCTACATTCACAAGAACCACAATCCCAACTGGCATCTCGATTATGATCTCAGAGAGGAACCAGAGACACTGGGCAGTCTCTATTTTCTACTGAATATTTTTCATTCAGGAAACAATATTCTGAATGGCCTGGGAGGAAGGTGCCTGCACAAAGTATGCACCATTTGATCCATTGTGGGGGCAACAGGAGGGGATGACCATTTATTAAAAGGAAATTTAACAATTTATTCAAACCTTCTCTGAAATAATAATTGCCAAAATACCAAATTACTTCTTCCCCTTTAACAATAATTGACCGTCAAGACAGGTAAAATCTGCAGATTTTTGCATTTTTCTGCCTGATTCAGACAGACAAACTTGCTTTCATCTTCTAATGCTGTATGTTCAGCCCAGCTCCTTTATTTGATGCCTCAACCACTGGTTTCTGTTTTCTGATTATGGCCACTGCAGCTGATATTGGGTAGATTAACAGAAATTACTCTGTGGATTTACACTGGGAATAATCAAGAGAATGCTTTTATTTCTATACTGTAGTCAATACATTTAATACACTAAGATCTTAATTTTCTTCAGTGTTTGTAACCCTTAAAAAAAAAAAAAAAGAGGTTTTTAACCTCTATGTTAATATATTTTGCTTGACTGGGTTTTATTATGCTATCCCAGCAGATATAATTAGGGTTTCTTCCTATCTATTGTCAAGAATTTAGTCATGCATTGCAAGTGGTGCAAGCTTGACATTGTCCAGTTTTAAATCTTTTGTCAGTTTTACTGGAGTCTGAGTGAAAGCATAAACTAATAATGCAAGAAACTTCTTGATATTCAAATGAGTGAAACAAGATGGAGATTTTCTGACTCATTCTTGAAAAAGCAGATGTCAGCTCTGAAGCAGTAGTCCAAAGTACATGTAATGGACTTCTTCAGAAATCTGGAAATGCCACAAACTGAGGAATAATGGAATATTTTCTGAGATTTAAAATTTTATGGGTACAGGTCTGCACTTTGGCAACAAAGCCAAGCACAAGCATACTGACTAATTTTAATCTTGTGCTGCAAAACACAGGAGAAGACAAATTGTGTTATTAAACATTCTTAAACCAAGAGAATGGGTTTGTTAAAGAGTACTTCCCCTGGAGCCACTTCTGAAAAAAATTATTCCATTTTTACTTTGGGGCTGGGGAAATATTTCACATATTTTGGATGAATATTTCAAGAAATATGTAGAAGGATATGCTTAACTGCCCACTCCAGTAATTGGCTTGGGCAATCTGAAGAAAATCTTTCCTAGTAGCTGGTGAAGCAACCAAAAACCAGTATCTTCATCTCAGGGATGAGAGATAGATCCTGACTGATGGGCTTAGACATCCCTGTTCAAGTCCAGTCTTGACTTTAACTTTCATCAAGACACAGCTCTATTTGTAAGGTAAGAATTCTGCTTCTTCACCTCCTGTAACTGTTGAGTCAAGGTAACAGTGCAGATACTTAGGGTTAAGGGCAGGGGTCGAAAAACTATGATACACACTACAGGCTCCATTAGATTCCCCCTCCCACAAGAAGAATTGAAACTGCTGTTTCTGACAGGCTTAGACTTTGCAAGTATACTCTATCTTTTTGTCTTCTCTGTTTTGTTTCAATCAAACATTTTCTCTGCTTTCCATTACTATATATACATAAAATCATTATACTTTTCCATTCTATAGTGAGATAAACAATGATACTCTGATCTCTTTTAGTATAACATCCCCATGATTCATGTGTGTGCTCACAGTCTATCTACTGTACATGCACAGGGGGAATTAGTGCTGTGCTTAATACTTAATTACTAATGGAGTGTAACCCAGATGAATCTGTCATAAGTATGTAACCATCCTGAGCCGATGTTTGTAATTAATTCACTAGCTGTAATCTGCACACGGAGCTGAAAAATCAATAAAAAAATTTAATGAAAAAAATCCCTTTGAGCAGGACATAAATCACACTGAGAGATTCATTATCTTTTTGTAATTTTCTCTCTGTTTTTTGAGGTGTGAAGACTTTCCCACATACTTACTTAAAAACAAGAATAACAACAAAAAAAAAAGCCCGATACTCCCCCTCCCCTGCATCATCTCAATGAGAAAGCATCAGTACTTACATCAAAAGTACAAACTTACTTAGGTGGATTAATTCTGGAGTAGATTTTACCTCCTCTTAGGAAAATTTGAGGGTTCCAAAATAACTGATCTAAAGACCAGAGTGGTTTATGCCACTGACATGGAATAAAAGACAAAGGTCTGTAAGTAGGTAATCAGTAAAGAATTTCCTTTCCCTGTGACAGGGGGTAGTATTGCCATTTACTGCTGGGTTGTATGATTTTATACTTCTGTAGTATACTTCTTTATACTTTCATTAATCATCTTCATGATTAATGAAGAAACGCAGTATATTTTACAAAATTTTAACCTATTACTTCTGGAGTATACTCACATAAATAGGAAAAAATGTGCTTTAACAGAATAATCTTAATTTCTTTTTTATTTATATTTTTAACATTCATTTAGGTCTTGCGTCATGTAGATCTTCTGCTAAAGGAATGCAAATGCATTCTTTGTGCTTTTCAATTCACTGAATTGAACTAAGTTTGGTTCTGTTTCCCAGATCTTGCTATTACGGTTAAGGAAGTAAAATTATTAATTTATATGAGTATTTGTGAGAAAAACATGTATGACGTGAACAGATAAGTGAGTATTTTTTTCCATTGTGTGGGATAAGGTTCCCTTTATGTGGCATAAAAGGTTAAATGAATCCTTCATGCGACTGCTATATTTCTTCTTGCAACACGAGTTCCTCTTGACAGCTAGTAAAAAGACAAGTAGTCACAAGTTATTTGTTTCTGCTTCATGCTGAGCTCTACATTATTTAGATGATATTTTGCACGCAGAGCATGGAGAACTTTCTTCTTCCCCCCATTTGAAAATAATGTAATATAAATTAATAGAACTTCAGCACATTTTACAGTTACTGTTCAAGTTTAACTTTTGAGGGTCTATGACTTCTAACAAAATAAACATTTCATGACTCACACAGAAACCCTCCCGGGAACACGGGTAATTCTTTTTATGAAAGCAGTGCTACTATTTAATATATGTTATTATATAATATTTTATTCTGTATATGCGGGAATGAAATAAGATCCAGAATCCAGCAATGTGTTGCTGCACGAAGTAGAACTTTATGAAGCATTTCATTTTCAGGAATGCAGTGGTTCTATCAAGATAATCAGTTCAAGTTACTGTCTCATGAGGCTGAAAATTCTGTAAGAAAAAACTTACTGGAAGATATGAAAGAAAGTATTCTCCCTTAAAGTCAATTGTTAAGCACAGAATGATTCAACTAGAACTTTATTTTAGTTTGAGCTCTTGTCCGTAGTCACAAGTACTTTGGTTTTGCTGTTTGTTTGTCGGGTTTTTTTCCCCCGTTACTCACGATAAACAATTCAGCAGCCCTGTGTGTAGGGGCGTTGTGTCTTTTTCATCAGTCACCCTTTGAAGCAAAATGTTAGTCATACCTTAGTCATCTTGATATCACTTCAACAAATATCAAGCTTACAAAACAGCTTACAACTCTATCGAGTCACTGACTATCAATTCTGGATATGCTCTGAGATGCTTGTGAGATAACCGTAAGATCTAACGCCATCAGCCATCATTTGGGATTGTGCTTTTAGTTTGTAAATGGAAGCAATGGGTTCATTAATATTCCCTAGAAAATTTTAGTTGGAGTATCTCCAAAAACAAATTGCATTCTGAATGACATGGGCGTAAATTGGAGGGAGATGAGGGGAAATCGTATAACCTGGTTTTTCTCTGGTGGCAAGAGCACTAGTTTTCCTACGTGGTGTGTCCATTCCTGATGAAGAAAAATACTTTATTATATCCTTACCACCAGTAAAAGGGAGAGACAGTATCCAGCTGAGATAAGTTAATCATGGCTGCTACATGTTCCCATGGAGCACCTGTTTTTCCATCTCTTTGGCATCAGTATCAAGAAAATTATTTTGACTTTTGAGCCCTGATTCAGACTTTTCTTAAGTCATCTTTAGGAGATCTGACATTCTAATTGCTCCGCGAATTGTTTCAGCTCAGAGTTTGTTAAGCACCGACACGTTTTACTGGAAAAAAACCATAAAGGTATGTAATTTGACACAGCGACAGATTAATACTTCAGCGTCAGATTGGCAGAATAATTAGACAGCTTAAATATTTCCTACATCTTAATGTTTATGCTACTTCAGGAAGCCATGGTAAGTCCTACTTTTCTGAAGGATATGCTACCATTTCAGCGATAGAAGTAAATCAGGCTATCAAAGGATTTAACAGGATTACAAGGAGTCTTGTAGCAATTACATTTAAATCTGGAAAATTAAAATCTGGGGAATTTAAGTTCAGAGTTGTGTATTTAGTGCAGTACTCACCACTGGTATCACATAAACTGATACTTCCTAGTCCTCATTATATATATTTATCTATGCAATTGGTCTTGTGAACCAAAATGAAATAATAAAGTCTGAAGTATAGGATAAATACAATGTAAATGAGAGAAAACTGTGTTTCCAATATGCTGCTTCTTATATTATAATGTAAACAGGGTTTTAAATTAGTGTTTGTCTAGACTTAAGTCTAGAATTTTATTTTACTTACATATAATATGTATGCAAACTATATTATGGTTTTCCTGACCACCAATGGATTCGTATGATTTGGGCCTGGTAGAGTACAACTAGTTTTTTAGTGTAAAAAAAACCCACCATAGGTATGTTCCTATAAACAGTCGTCAAGTCAACTGTGAAATATTGATGATCCTTGAAGATCACAAATGCCATATTGCAGAGAGGGTACATTAATTTAGGTAGAAAACTTTTTTATGGAGTTATTCTATAATTAGAAGAACAACTAAAGAATATTGTACCTTAACTTGCTGGAGGCAATTGTCATGGAAATAACTGAAATCAAAGCCAGGGATTTTATTGCTTGGGTAATATTTCTTTGGTTACATGTCTGAGTCATGTTAAACAGCTACATAGTCTGGTATAGCTCGTTAAATTGAACAAAGGAAATACATCAATATATTATACATTCTATATCATATTTGATTCTGTTCCTCCCTAAAACAAAGGCAGGTATTATGCAAGGGGAAACAAAACCGTAATTTCATATAAGAAGTGAACGCTGCTGAAATTTGCTCCTTTAGAGTCTCTCTTACACCAGTTTCAGGTTTAATGGACTTGAGAAGCATGAGATTTGTTTTGCACCACTAGAGGTAGTAGAAGTATTCAATCTTTAATTTTTCAATGAAACTGTAAAATGGAATGGATGCGTTGGGACTCAGGCAGGGTTTTATAAATGCTAGGTTATCTTGTTGGAACTTGAGAATGGGTGGGTTTTTTTAGCATTGTTGGCTTTGTTTCTGTAATCCTTTGACTAACACCTGTCTTAAATTGGCCAATCATTTTGGTTTTTTGTTTGTAATTCTATTAATATAAAATTTTAAGGAGGATGTAATTCTAAAATGGACTTTTAGCTGAACCTAAGCCCTACTCCTAAGGTTGATATATTACCGAGTAAGTCAAGAATCTCAACCAAAAAACAGTTAAGGATTGGATTGAGGCCAAAGTACATAATCATATTAACAGAATTGTAGAGTTGAAGGAAACATTTAGAGGTCATTCAGCGGATCCTTCCTTTTACAAGGAAGGATTAGCCACATTTATGTTACCCTTGGGAGAAGTTTTCTAAACATTCATAAAACCCTCCCAGTGGTTGAGACTCAATAACCTTCCATCATTACATTTATCCTCTAAATTTTTCTCTAATTTCTAACCTGATTTGTTTTAAAGCGTCGTTTACCTGTTTCTATTTACTTATCATGTTGCTTTATTTGCTTGTTTTATTTTTACTAGTTTTAGTGGTAGAGGACTATATAGCATCTCATGTTTGCTTTGAAAATTCCACTCTGCTCTCTTATGACACCATCTAAATACTTGGATGTTTGACATGCTATAGCAGTGAGCCTTGCTGTTTTTATGAATTGGTTAAGGGATACTTTTATTTTACCATTTTTCAAGTAAAGTATTGAAAATTCCCACTTTATCCTATGTTCCTTTTCGCTTGCATAACGAAAGAATGAAAAGGTTCAGAATTCATTATTTTATATCCTTCCTCTCACAGTATTAATCATTCAATCACCGTACGTGTAAGCCTTTCTGTACTCTGAAGTATTTTCTTAAGCACGGGAAAGAATTTCAGAATTGGGCACGATATACATGAAATTATTCTAGTGCAAAAGTAATTAATATATTCATTACTTTAGTGCAGTTGGCATGTCTCAAACAGCGGATTTGTGTTTGACTTGATTCAGTAGGACTGGTTTAGGGATGGCATGCACTGTCTCTGCAGTACACGGTGATGCCACATTTGGAATGACAGCAGTCCAAGCCTTGGGGCAATAAATGCTTCTCGAGATATGTTCAATTGCTGTTTAACTGCATTTAGCCTAAGGTGCAGAGAAAGAAGTTGCTGATGCTTTCAAACACGTTTAAGTATTTTAATAGGGTCTTGGCATGTCAGAATATGCCAGGGCACTAACTGGGGTGCAGTTCCTGAATTACTGCAATTAGGAGACACTAATTTCAAAGAGAGTACTGCTGTAGCTGTGTTTCACTATAGCTTAGCTTTTTTGCCCCCTTAAACAGTGATTTTCTACAATATGTACCCTCTCAGAGGTTTTCTGCATTCTCGTTCTCTGATCATGTAGTCAATACTTGTTGTGCTTTAAAAGCTCTATTGTGTCTCCAATCACACAGCTCATAAAACAGACAACCATTTAATATAAAAGCTATGTAAATGGACTCCTCTTTAACTGCATAGTCTTACTGGTGTTTCACTTGAATTTTGGATCATCCTCTGAATACAATATATTTGTGTACAGAGTGCAGGAAAAGATGGGATGAAAAGTGGCTCTTCCAACCCACGGTCTCTATCATTACCATATGAAAGCTGCTATTCCTTTTTCTTTTCTCATGGTAGTCTGGAACAATAGGGCAGAGGCATTCAAGTTATAGTATCTAGATAGGGTTTTCCATGTCCAGGGACATAAAGTGGAACAGAGCTCTTCTCTACTTCAGTACATCTAAAAACTGTCTTTATCATAGACTTTGTGTGCGGTTTCCAAAAGATGAGAAAATGATAAGCACAGAAATGTGAGCAGAGAATATGTGCTAGGACCATGCCATGAGTAACTGATGGGTTTGTATAAAATATATTGTACAGGAATGGTGGTTAAAAAGCGTGTGGAGCGGAGCTGCGTGAGTGTGCATCCTTGATTGCACACAGCGGAGCAGAGTGAGTGTGCATCCTTGATTGCACTTCTGCAATGTGTGTGTACAAAAAAAGCACAAAACTTGTAACATGTGCTTGTTGACTACTGTGTTCATAGTATTTTCTGTGTACTCGATGAAATATATTGACCTCCTTTGGTAAGGAATGGGAAGAGAGACACTAATGGAAAATTGCTTGGGTGGAATATTTCCGTTGTTATGTTATTTTTTTTTTTTTTGCTTTAAGCTGGATATAGAACATCATATTTCCCCTCTCCACATTGCCATGGTAGGTGCTTTCCTTTTTTTGATAACAAGCAATCCTTCTAGCCCTGAAGCAACAGTCACCTATAATCAACAGAAACATGAGCGTACATATAAATAACTCCACTCATTTGCATGCTCTCATACAAACTTTTATAGGAAACATAAGGTATTGCTGTCTCAGAAATTAGTGATAGATGTTTAAAGATTTTTTGGATTAATGATAACTCTAATTTAAAAAAAAAATATTAACTTCTATCAGGTAACTCTGGAAATTGATGGTGGAAGCTTATACTGGATGCAATAAGAAAGTAGATTGTGAGACCCTGTAAATTAGTGTTCTCCAGTTTATTTTAAGATGAAGTCTGAACCCTTGCAAGTGAAATCTTCTTTATAAGTATTCACTTTTGAAGTCTCCATTTACATATATATCTAAAAACTTGTCTAAATATCTGCATTTTAGGGACTGGATTTACGATGTCTTTGGAAATGGTCAAGCAATACCTAGTTCTGGTGTAGAGACACCATAAGAGGATATGTTTGAAAATAACTTAGATGACATCTTCATTGTAACTCTGAAGATAATTTTATGCAAATTAAAGCTTAAATTTGAGTCATCTATGTATAAAAAGTTAAAACCTAATCCCAAATCTACACATTTCTGTATGACAAGAAATATAATTTCTCCAGGTTTACTTTCTCACTAATTAGCTTTGTGATAAGATTTGTTTGTTAATAACTTGCATTTTAAACATTTATTTGAGTCACTTACCAGATGTGTAACCAGAGTAGAAATCTGTTGTACTCTTTTTTGATGATTTGCCAACTGCGGTAACAAATTCTTTGCTTATATTCCATCAGCCTTGTCACTAATCAAGTGTTCAAGTTTTAAAATAAGGAGTACTTTAAAAAGCATGTGACAGAGATAATTATATTTGGATGCAAATTATGCTAGAGGACAAAAGAAACTTCATTTATTTATCTTAAGTTAGAGATTTTTCACCTCTCCATGGGCTAGAAGAGGAACATAAGGTCACTACTCCGCAGAAGAGGGTCACTCTGTTCAGGGAATTAGCAAAACTACATTTAATTACTTTGTAGCTAAAGGCTGTGGCAGTTTATTCCAAAGGAAGGTTAAATCTCTGTTATCTACTGCAGTGTATAGAAAGTAACAGAGTTGTCCTTAACTTACTAGTTTAGGTATTGGTAATAGTTTGGTCCTGGCAGCACCGGTTGTTTTACCTGTCTTCATGATTTAACCCCAGCTGGCAACTAGGACCAGGCAGTCAGTCACTCCTCCCCCTCACCCCCTGGAAAAGAATCAGAAAAATAGGGAAAACTCGTGGGCTGAGATATAAGCAAATATAAGTAAAGCAAAACTCATGCATGCAAGTAAAGCAAACAAGGAATTAATTCACCATTTCCCATCAGCAGGCAGGTGCCCAGGTAGACCTTGTAGCAGCCTTCCAGTACCTACAGGGGCTACAGGGCAGATGGGGAGAGTCTCGATCAGGTAGTGGAGCTACAGGACGAGGGGGAATGGTTTTAAACTGAAAGAGGGGAGATTTAGATTAGATATTAGGAAGGAATTCTTTACTGTGAGGGTGGTGAGGCACTGGAACAGGTTGCCCAGAGAAGCTGTGGCTGCCCCATCCCTGAAGGGGTTCAAGGCCAGGCTGGATGGGGCTTTGAGCAACCTGGTCTGGTGGGAGGTGTCCCTGCCCATGGCACAGGGGTTGGAACTTGATGATCTTTAAGGACCCTTCCAACCCAAACCATTCTATGATCTCCAGGAACACAGGAATCCATCATGCATAATGGTTACTTGGGAAGACAAAACGCCATAATGTCCCCCCGCTTCCTTATTCTTCCTCCAACTTTATATGCTCTTCATGACATCCTGTGGTATGGAATAGCCCTTTGGGCAGCTGGGAGCAGCTATCCCAGCTGTGTCTCCTCCCAGCTTCTGTCTACTGGTGGGGTGGTGCGAGGAGCAGAAAAGGCCTTGACTTGCTCAGCATCAACTAAAAGAATTACTGTATTATCAATATCGTTCTCATCCTAAATCTAAAACATAGCACTGTACCAGCTGCTAGTAAGAAATTTAAACTCTATTTCAGCCAAACCCAGGACAAACACACACCAAAAAAATTCCGCACCACCTGCCCCCCTGCCAAATGCTGGTTATGTCCACCTTTCAAACAGAAGAGCAGTTAAAGACAGCAGATTTCAAAACATGTTAGATTAAATGTGTGCTTAAATGTTATCCTGATTCGGGCTCTTAGAAGAGATACAGGAAAGCAATGGAGTAGAAGGCTCCATTAACTGTACGTGCCAAATACTAATTGAGGGGTGTTCTAGAGGAAAATACATCACACTGGATGCGACAGCCTGAGGGAGGCAAGGCTGCTGATGCTGCTCCATGTGTCCAAGTCCAACCAGCAGCAAAGACAGGGGGGTATTCCTGGTGGGCACACTCACAGGGCACACCGAGGTTGGCTATACAGATCCTCAAGAGCAGCCCCACAAACACAGACAGCACCAATGGCCTCATTCTGCTCCCCTGTCTGTCTGGACAGGATGGAAGTCCACTGGTGAAACTGGACATCCACAAATATATACATGTACAAATAATAGAGAGCACATATCCAGGAAGAGACAGAAAGGGATTTACTAAGGTTATTAGTCAGCAAACTATTTACGTGCAACTGACCCTTTTATCCCCTTTTTTTCTCTATTTTCTCACTCTTATTCCTCCCCAAATCACCTAAACCCCCCCCTCATCCTCCCTTTGGTTCCTTCCCTAAACATCACGTAAGTCCTGTACTATCTCAAACTGCTTTTCCCATAACGTGTCCTACACACCCAGCAGCAATGCCATTGTCAGAAAGAAAGGTGATCTGGAGAGCAGCTGCTGTTGACTCATGGTGACACGTTTCAGAACCAATGGGGCTGATGGCTCTGCTAGGATAGCCCTGGGAGGTGCCTAGACAATCTGGGTGTTCTCCCAAATCCTTGATTTGCATTTCGATGTGCACTGGCAGCCCAGAAAGACAACCCTATCATGGGCTGCATCAAGAGAAGCATGGCCAGCAAGGTGAGGGAGGTGATTCTACCCCTCTGCTCTGCTCTGGTGAGACCCACCTGGAGTACTGCATCCAGCTCTGGAGTCCTCAGCACAGGAAGGACATGGACCTGTTGGAGCGGGTCCAGTGGAGGGCCACGAAGATGATCAGAGGGCTGGAGCACCTCTGCTGTGAGGACAGGCTCAGGGAGTTGGGGTTGTTCAGCCTGAAGAAGAAAAAGGGAGACCTTATAGCAGCCTTCCAGCACTTAAAGATGCCCTATAGAAGAGATGGGGAGGGACTATGCAATGTGGAGTGCAGCAGTAGGACAAAGAGCAATGGTTTTAAACTGAAAGAGGTCACTGTTGGGAAATGAGGGACTGTTTGAAGTGTTTATTGAGATTTATATGGGAAGGGGACTTGCCCAGTTGTCAAAGGTTTTTCTGTTTAAAAATCAGAGCCCATTAGGTGCAGCTCAGCAGCTAATTACCTTCTTACCTTTAGGGAGTGCCAGAATAATACTCGATTTAGCTGGCAAAACAAGAATTTTCCCGTTACAGTCCCCATCCTCTGTCTACATCTCCAGAACACAATCATCTGAAAACTGATAGGCTGATAACTGTCCACAGTCTTTGCATTCTTCATTGAAAAAATTTGGGAATCACGGCTGAGTCCAAATGCCAGAAACTTAAAAAGTACAACTGGAAAAAAAAAACACAAAACCAAACCCCCAAACCTCAGTTCCCTCCTCCCAGCCTTATACATCTCAACTACAGAGTTACTCAGTTATCTAAAAATCAGTGCTGTTTTCTCATTAAAATCAGTGACATATTGAAGTATGAAATACTATACAGTATTCAGAGTACATACAGGAGATTACATAAATTTGTTGACAAATAATAATAGTACTATGCATGTTCTGTAAAATACTGCAGTAAATTATTAATTAAATTAATGTTTAAATGCATGAAAAAATCAGGACAGGATGAACATAAATCTGACTTTCAAGAGCTTTTGGAATTCTATCAGGATTAAATCTTCAGATGCAGATTCTCTAGAGGCACCTGTTGGAAATATTTTAAATTAAAAGAGTTTATTCTGGAAGAGGCAAAGGATCTTTGGTCACTTTTTTTAAAAAACAAACAAACAAACAAAAAAACCTCAGCAGTAACGAATTTATAAATAATTCACAGTTGGAATTGTTACTGTTTGAGAAGGTCATCTGGCAGCCAAAACCAAACCAAAAATAGGCAAAAATAAGTAACAAAATGCAGACTGAATAGACCTTTGAAAGATATTTTATAAGGCTTAGGTTATTACTGGCAAACTTACTGTTCACGTGGATTTGGGGAAGGAAGAACTTTGCCACAGCCCCTATGAAATCCCTGATTCTGTTTCTATGCTGAAGCTCCTTACTCCTTTTCAAGAGAACCGATTTTTTATAAAAGTTTCATCTAATAAGTCATACGATATGAAAGTCACATCAAATAAACTGGAAAAAAATAATTTACCTATTGATTTTTATTCTTTGTCGACTTTAATTGTTTGAATATCATGTTGTTACTTTATAGTTAGCTCCAGCTATGTCTTGTAGGCCATAAGTACAGTTTAACTGAATAAAAGCAAGGTTTCAGAACCTTATCCAGCGTTTAAAACAGTTGAGGTAGCTTTTTAATTCAATTGTAATGCAAGTATCAAAATACAAATATTAAAAAACTACCTGAGTTTTTGTCAATCTCCTGAACTTTGCTAGTTTTCAATTGAAGTTCTTACAAGTATGGGAGCTGGAAAGCTTACACACAGTGATGTGGAACAGGACACTTTCTAACACAAGAAGTGACATAAAAATGTTAGTTTATCTATTCAGGCAGCACTCCGATTCTTCCTGTCCCTTCATATGCATCCCAAACACACAGAACAGCTTTAATTGCACAGATCAGATTATATTTATAACCAAAAGCAGGTTTTTTATACGCTCCTGCTAATCATGGATTGTACGATCCATGTAACATATTGTGTACTACCAATGAATGCCCAGTCCTGAGGAATACAAGCAGAGGTTTATATGATATGCAAATTGATACCCATCGTTAATACCAGAGCTGCTTACTAGCAGAGAGTTAAGCATCTTCATAAGTATTTTCAGTGTCCACGCCTCTAGTTCCTTTCACATAAATTCAAAGTATTCTTTACAAAAAATTCAAAGAAAGGTATTTTTAATAATTTCAAGAAAATCTGCAGTATGGAATTAAGTGCTTGGCTGACTCTTTTAGAAATCAAAATTCATTCAGCACCCAATGCCAAATGCTTTGGAGATGAATTTACAAGCACAGGAAGTGGCTTAATATTCCTATTTTTCAATTCTTGAGGTTGAGGATAACTGTGCAGATAAGCTTGTTGCCTGTGGACACATGCAATGTAAAACAAAAAAACCAAAGACTATTACTGAGAAACTTATTTCAACATTCTTACCAAGACCTTTAAAAATACCTTTCGAGAATTTAAGGATTTGCGGTTTCTCTGGAAGTGGTTGCAATATTGTTCATTTGTAAAGACAACTCTCTTTTACTTTCAGATTCAAGGCCTCTACCAGATGTAGCCCTGACGGGGAAGTGTACCCGGGAGTGTGATGAATATGGCCACTCAGACTCCTGCTGGATGCCAGTTCGCACTTCTCCGGAGAGAAAGCAGAAGAGCCAGCCAAAACTCTCCACTTTCATGCCTGTGGATGAACGGGGCAGTCAGGAAAAACTGGCCAATGGAGAAGCCTCCCTCATGGGTGATCGCAACAGAAACCTCCTTAACAAAAAGTTGACCTCATCCTATGAGACCTTCAGCGCGGCGAGTTTCAGCAAAAACGAAGAAGGCAATCCAGAGGATATCCCCCTTACACAGACAGGGGAATACAAGCCATCTCCTGTCAATACTCTAACTAGAAGAGAAGTTTACCTGTAGGCTAAAAAGCAGCAGCAAAGTTCTTTGTGTGTTACAAGAAAGAAAAGGGGCAAAATTCTTAAAATCAAAACAATTTTAACAAAAATGAGAAACAAAAAAAAAAAAGAGGGGGCCACCAAAGAGACAAAAGATCTGCCTGCCACTTCTGCCTCCACAGCAGGCATTTAATTCTACTGTCTGCCTGACTATACTGTACAATGTAGAAAACATTGTTGTTACTTGCATGTCTAATTCCCCCTCACCGATTTTTATTTTCCTAAATCTATGGTTGCCAATTCCTCCCATAGTAACGAGCTCGATTAAAAAGAACACAACACACTGTTGTTTCCCCTCTGCAGAAGCATGAGTTAAGCCACTCATTTTGTTTGATTGTCATCTGGCTTGTTGAAGATAACAGGTCAGGGAAAAAACGTATTCAAAACATATCATCTGAATATTGCTGATCCCCACCAGGGACAATCCTTCAGAAACCATACAGACATAGAGATAAATATAAAGGAATAACCATTAATAGGCACTTTGTGAAGACCACAGCTTTAATATTCTCACCTCTCATCTGAGGCTGGAAGCAAGAGAAATACGTTCAGCCTGAGACTGCAGTCAAACCCATGGAATATTTTCCTCCGCTTCATGAACTCTGGTTCTGTTTTATCCATAGAACAAGCGTGTTCTTGCTGTGTCTCTTTCTCTCCTTCTCTTTCATTCTCTGTAACGATAACTTCACCGTAAACACAACTAGTAACACGTATACCGTAGGATAGTACTGATAAACTCTTAAAAGTCATTATTTGGGGCAAGACTAACCTCTAGCTGGGAAGATGGTAATAACATAAAGGCCAAAGATCACACAATGGATCAGGGGAACTGCTAAGTATTGGGGCTCGGCTTAGAAAACGAATCTGTTCACAGACACCCATGTCCTCATGCCACCCCTTCAGTTACATTTTGCACAGCAGCACAGTTCACCAGCCCAGATGACACAAATTTTTTATTTTCCCGTGCAGTTCAGCTGACTGCCCAAAGGAACTGATGTGAGGTGGGTTGTTTGGGTTTGGTTTTTTTGTTGTAACGACACGATAGGTTGCAGCAGATGCTGCGTGTGATATGCTGCACGTGCCAGTTCCAGGGAATTTTGAAGATCAAAATGAAAACCCAACAGTGGTAATAGAAGGCTGTGTTAATGACAGTGCTTGGGGGGATAGAATGGGTGGGCAATGAGATGATGGGGTGAGGAGAATATTACAACTCAAAAGCAAAACCTTCATTTCAGAGTGCAAGGAATGATTGCTAAGGGGTTTTTTTTTGTCATTGGTTACCGGTTGCTTCAACTATGTCAAAGATATAATGCAGGTTTTCTTGAAACACAAGTGCATTAAAACTAAGAGAAGTGCAATACTAAATGATGTCAAGACTCGGAACATTTAGGCTGTGTAGGAAAAGGTCTGATAACCAGTGGTGTGATACTCACCGAGCAGATCAAAATGAGTCAAAAGGAGTCCAAGCTGCCACGATCTGCAAGAGCTCTGGGCTATAACAGTTCTCACGGTGAGCGCTTCTGGAAAAGAAGAGGAAAGGAAACAGGTTTTTGTGCAATAAAAGCAACAAAACGTGCAGAAATTCAACCAGTGGCTTTGTAGCTGACGCTGTAGTAATAAAGAGAGACCGAGCTCTGACATTGCGATGGAAATGACAATCGAACGACGCAGCAAGGACAGCTCGAGGAAGGGGGGGAGCATTTGAATCCCTGGCTCTTTAACCTGGCATTAGGGCATGGCTAGATGGCTCTCTAGAATACCGTAGTCACAACGTAGCTTTGGGTAGTTTACTGCTTTGAAGAATTGCATAGAAATAACCTTAAAAGGCCTAAAGTAGAGGTTGGTAAATCAATACAACTCATCACATTTACCTTTTGAGTTCTTTTCTCCCTGCGGTGGGGTGTGCCGTCATTGGCCATCTCCTTCTCCTCTCCCGGGTTTCCTTTCTTCAAGTAACATTAGTTTGTGTATAGAATGGGCACATCTTTAGAAAGAAAATATTAAAATCAAAGGTTAATAATGATTGAACATTTTTATGTTTGATTATTTAAGTATATGGAGAGATGCAAACTAGTACTTGGTTACAAGACTGCATACAGCAGTTACTGCTTTGTATAATCTGTAAGTACCTGTTTAAAAATGCTTCTGAAAATGCTTATGTAATGTATACACATTTTTCTTGCACGTTTCAACGGAATACACAATTGCATAACACAAATGTTCAACAGAAATGTTCCTTTAATAAGATTTTATTTAATATTACACAGACAAAAAAAATAAATTAGGTAGCTTGGTTCCATATATTCTTAGACCCTTTTTCTACAAGGATAATAATACAGGTCATAGAAGACCTTTGGATTAAATGGATCAGCAGTCACTCACCAATTTTTGCACCACATAAGACAGTCATTAAATACTTTACTCGTGTGCATCTCCTTAGATCTAAAATGGGTGTGAAAGAGGGTTTTTTTTGTTGGTTTTTTTTTTTAATTCTATCTACTGTAAGTATTCACAGTAATTCTAGTGGAACGAGCCACTATTAATATGCTGATTACTCTTCTGACCTGGCATGACACACAAATATACTTTGTGTTTGTATTTTTCCTCTTTATTTGAAATAGGTTAAAACTGGTGCCACTCCATAAATAGAGTGCTTTTGTATAAAAATAAAGAAATAAAACTATAAAAAATAATTAGGGTGAATGCGAAATATGCAACTGTGCCTTTTATACCTATTATTATGGTAAAGTGGTAGTTGGGTTTGGACACTGAGGGATAAGGGGCTATTCCCAACTTTTTTGAACCTGTATATTTACTTGTGTTTATTTTCTGAGAAATTATAAATAATATATTTAAAAACAAGCCTTTTGCCAAACTCAGTTAATGGACCAGTCTTAAGCATTATTAACACAAGGCTGTGGTTTAAGTAGGTCTTGAGGATTTTTTTTATTACTATTTGTGTGGGGTTTGGGGTTGTTTTCACTTGTTTTTATTTCTGCTGCCTGGAAAACTACGATCAGTCTATATTATAGTTACTTAGCAAGGTGTCACCAGTTCATGTTGCCAGGAAAACTGTCAATTAATTTTCTTTTTTAATTGCTTTTAGCCATCATCACATTTCAGTTGTACAGCATAGAAATCATCCTTTTATTTCCTTCCATGGGAAACTCAAATGAGCTTTGCATGTATTTTACATTAGGGCACCTTTATAGATTGATGCGTTAATATATAACTTTATATGTATTAGAAAATTCAATAGCTTTGGTCTAAAATCTAATGCTCATTCTGGATCTCAGATCCACTATGTTTATTCAATATGGTTTCTGACTGGCCTGCTGCCTGAGTTTCAGGAGAAGAAAAAAAAAAAAGTTAAACCTTATTTTTATGTGGGGGAAGAACTTAAACGGGATTGAAATGATTGGCTGAAAGGCTACCCAAGGAGGTTGTCAAGCAGGAAAACAAAGAATACGGATAAAGACCTTGCTGTAAATCCAGCCATCACCAAACATTTGTAAGGAACTTGAACACCAAAATATTTTTGCCCTCTGTTTCATTGGTGATAAATATACAGTGTTTCCTTAAGGAATGAAGCAGATGAAATAGCAATAGAGATGGAAGTCCATCAGTTCGGTTGTGTTACTGACTGAAGAAGAGCATAAAACGCAAGGAAGACGACAACCCTCACCAGCTACCTGGGTATGCTTTCAGACAACTTTTTCCTAAATTTTAAAGCACTTGCATTCAGTGTGGTACGATCTGTTTGTAATATTAATCATTGACTATTGTTCTGCAACTTGGATGTTGATAGTGAAGCAGAGAACAATTTATCATTGTTTATTATGAGTCACTATGCACGCAACTATGCTAAACATGGCAAAATGTATTAAACGCTAGTCCACCTCTATTTATGAAATATTTACATAATTTAATTTGCTTTTGTACAGTTTTATGTAAATAAATTGCTTGTCATTTTTGTCTCTGCAAATTAAAATATAACATGTTCAACTGGTTGCCCATTTGCCAGTGTACTTTCTCTGACAGGCTATTCTACTTTTACTGGATTAAATCACATGCTAGTTTGCATTTTTAACCTATATTTTGCATGGCAAAGACGAAACTGCCTTTGTAACTGGCCACATCTTCAGCTGCTGATGTAGCTGAGGTTTCACCTGTCTACAGAGTGATATTCAGTAGAGGTTACTGTCACTCAGGACAGCATACAGCTATTTTCGCGGTAAAAATAAAGGACTTGTAATGAGAGCAGTTGTTTCCAATTACTGTTCAAAAGGGCTTCTTATTAAGGTATGTTTAAAACCATCATATTAAGAGGAATAACAAGTCTTAAGTAGAAGCTCAGGTATTTCCATCACGGAATGAAAGTTTTCCAATTATCAGCAAGGTTGTTATTTTTTCTAAGAAGTTTAGAAATATTAACAAATCCTAAAATGCCAGTGAAGCATCTACGCTGAAAAGAACACCACAATTAACGCAGCATTTCAGAGCAAAACGTGAAATAAAAACTCCAGTTCTTTCTAGCTGTGAATCAAATTATCCATCTCAGCATAACTACACATCAAGAACAAACCTTCCTCAAGAAAGAACATCTAAGAAGCAGAAAGAGTTTACTCCTTAGCTGTCTGGATCACATACTGCTTTTTTTGTTTGTTTGTTTATTTGTTTTTATAAAAAAGCGGGTTCTGAAACAGCCATTAAGATGGGATTTGCATCAACTGTAAAATGTGAAAAATATGTTTGTGGGGAGAGGGATCGAAGGTTAAAACTCCCCCCCCCCCCATTGTTTTCTACAAAAGACAGTAGTGCTACAGAGACCTTGCCAATCATTGTGTACAATTCCCAGCTAACACCACAAAAAGTGCTGTTTCTGTCTTACCTTCGTTACAGCTTAGGCTTTGATTTTTGTGAATAAAAACCGGCCGGAACTTCTTTTAACTTCTTTTTTTTTTTTTTTTCCTTCTTTTTTTTTTCTCAATAAACTTTACATTACAAATTCCTTTCTCCGCCTGTGCTTTCAGTTAACGTTGCCTGCTCCGTCTTTAAGGAACGTGTCCAAGGAAGAGTCTTCCTCCCGCCAGCCGAGGGCTGACTCCACGTGCCTGCGGAGAGAATTCAACCCACCCACTGACCCCACGTCTCCCACATCCCACTCCACCAGCCACCCCCTCAACCTCGTTCAGCAGCAGCGCTATTTTAATGAGTGCCTTCAATCAAGCTTTCATGTTTATTTTATACGAGATGTAGTATGCAAGGCATGACCTTCTGTTTGTTTATTTTGTCTTTTATCTGCATTTCTCCTTGTTTACCAACTGCATCCAGGAAGGTGATTACAGGGAGATAAAATAAATTTCCGGAACCACAGAGAGTCATAAGAGAGGATAATATAAACTGGCAAAAGCTAACAATTTATGCTCCCCTTTAACCCTAGCTTCATTTCTCCCTCCTGCACTGCAGTAAAATGTAAATCTTATGCGGAGACTGAAATTAATAAATGTGACCCAGGCCGAAATAATTTCATGTCTTTATTGAGCCTCCTGAGGGGAGTGTATAGAAGATGCTTAATAGTTCATAAATGTGCAGATCATCTGACATATGCAAAAGAAGGAAGCAACACCAGAGTTAGACAAGAATATTTAGTATATCGCTTAGTAAAACGATAGGATTCCAGTCAGTCAGTTCATACAACTATTTATTCTAAAGCAAATAAGACTGGTTTAAAGACTTGGATACACTTACCAAGAAACAAGGAAAAAAATGCAAAATACCTATTCTGTAGTGGCATGGAATGGCCTCTGGGAGAAGAGGGAACAAAGAACAGCAAATAAGTATAATGTAATTGGCACAGAAGTGCTAGAAATAAATCCCTTTAGGAATTTCAAACTGATTTAAGGATCCTAAAATAGGGAGATATTAATGCATAATTTGTAGCTATCTACAGCTTGGTACTGTAATTTCCAAGAAAAAATTCTTGCTAATTATAAGGCTTGTGATTCTATTTAAGGTGGTGTTTTTAAAGATTTAATTAATAGTTAAAAATATTTATATCTTAGTATTCCTTCGTTGTAAGCTTACTAAAGCAAAATTCAGCAGGCTTCTCCAGCATTCATTGTAGGAGAATGCAGGGTTGGAAAAACGAAGACAGCCAAGATAAAGATTCATGTTTCTATTCTATTTTCAGCAGTGGAACCAACATCTTCATGTTTACACTATAATTATGAATAAAAAAAATAAATTCAAATCTAAACTTATCAGCTGTCACTTCTTTGCAGAATATTTCAGAGGGAACAAAGTAGCATAAAAAGCAGATTTAGTATACCGTGTTAAAGCCCCCTTTGGTAAATTTTACACTCAGCAAATTCAGCATCATGGAGAAACTAACTTAAAAAAGAATGAAGCACTACGTTTTTCCCAATTCTGTGGGGAATCAGAGGAGGAAGGAAAGAGTAGAGCAAGAAGAAAAAAAATTGCTGTTCCCTTTTATTACCTGCCTCTCCTGGATTTCCAGCACATACGGAAAATCCCATGAATGGAATCTCTAACACTGGAATCTATCTTTACCCCACACAGGTGTGGATCTCCACTTTTTTTCCAAAAGAACTTGCAGGTTTTATAACACATACTAATTTTAGTTGGGGTAAACCATCTTCTTGGTGTTTTTTCTTCTGCATTAGATGATTCCAGAAAATGAAGCTGGATCGACGTGAAAGGAGATTATGGTGGCAGTAGTCTGCTCTAAGTTAGTTGACTATATATTTAATAAGACAAGTAGAAGTGGAAAAAAAAATCAGAATAAGATGAAAGAGATCCTGTTGGTCTGAAAGTATCCACCAATGGCTGCACACACTGTAATGATTTATTATTTAGGTTTGATCAAAACAGAAGAGGGCACAAATTTCCTGAGCAAAAAAGAGAAAGGAGGATTTAAAAAAAATAAATAATAAATTACAGATGAATACCTAATACCAGTTAAGTGCATGTACATGTATGTTTGATATATGTACATACACACATACCTCTCACCCCTGGCTTTTGAAGCAGATTTTAAGATGCTCTTGAAGATTCCAGAAAATTGTATACTTCTGTCTCTTATCAATGTCAGGGAGACAGAATACTGGACTACGGGGACCTTCAGCATGAGGCCCTATACCTATTCTAAGGTTTAGTAAGATAAAACAAAATACATAGATTCGTGGCTGTCATTTAACATGGAAGGGTATGGTGACCACAGAGGCAGAAATCTGGGTAACTACCAAACTTGCTTCAGTTTGTCTCTATCCTCCTGTGTCATGTAAGTTGCTAGAACAAAAGTAAGAGCATTTTTAATCTTAGTTGGTCTCCTTTCACTGACAGTTCCCGGAATCAGCTTAGCATCTACTTAGCTTTTGCCCACCTTGTTCTGAACTAGGAAAGAACCCTGGAACCCTGGTGATTTCATATTCTTTTTCAGTCTGACCTCTGAGCATCTGGGAGGCATTGTGTTGCCACCCTTATCTTTAGGAGCATGAAATCACAGTAGACTACCTCACACGTAACTCTTAAATATGAGTTTGAATATTAAAAGGGTCCTTACAGGTGGTAGAACAAGAAGTATGCCTTGAATTTAGAATAATCTGGTGCTATACTGATAAAAAAAAATTATCCTGAATTCTACAGAGGATTGAAAAGCTGCTGTGTGTGATAAAGAACAAACTGCACGCTGGGTACAACCCTATAATAACAAGCACTGCATTTTCTTCTTGCTCTAATCTGTGCCTTACATAGAAATTAAAGGAAAATGTACAAATGCCCAAGGTCCCTCTGAAGTGAAGTTAACAGTGTTTCATATACACAAGAAAGAAGGAATCAACTTTTGCCCAGCCCTGGTAAATTAAGCTTGTTTCCAATCAGTTGGGATGCCTCTGTTCAGTATTCTGATTATGTTTATGTGTACAATGATAACAGCTAATTGATGATACGGTGCCCAGTGACAGGACAAGAGGTAATGGACACAAACTTGAACATGCGAAGTTCCATCTCAACATGAGGAGGAACTTCTTTCCTGTGAGGGTGGCAGAGCCCTGGAAGAGGCTGCCCAGAGAGGTGGTGGAGTCTCTGTCTCTGGAGACATTCCAAACCCACCTGGACACGTTCCTGTGCAACCTGCTCTGGGTGAACCTGCTCTGGCAGGGGGGGGTTGGACTAGATGATCTCCAGAGGTCCCTTCCAAACCCTACCATTCTGTAATTTGGTGATACAACTAGCATGATGTGCTCATTTAGGAAAGCATAGAATTGATGGAGGGAAATGGTGTTAAAGTGCCACTTGGAGAACAAGGGTCTTCAAACTATACCTCCCATGAGGTGCTATAATGTATCAGCTAGATACATTATTAAGTATTAATATTAAAGTTAAATACCACTTTTCAGTTCCAAAGAAAACTCAGCTAGTCAAAATACTCATTCAGAAAGAAATAAAGGTAGGCGAGGGTTTGGTTAGTCATAGACTGAGAAGGTCACGTCTGAGAGCTACAGAATAATTTTTCTGTATTGAACGACTGCAGCTAAAATAAATTTAGCAACACTCAGAAATAATACATCTTGTCTTTTCTTACACAGTGATGGGTTCTGAAGCTTCAAGAAGTTTACTGTTCAGTGGCACTCGAAAAAAAAAATAAATCAGAACGAAGGCTTAGACTTAAGGAAGGATCATCAAACAGAACAGATTCTGCTGCTTAAATCAAGATGCAGGTGCATCAGGAATGTTTTGCATGGTTCTGACCTCCACCCCTCTATATTAAAAAGGTATAAATACTAGAAGAGATGCAGAGTAGGGCCATCAGTTACAGAATATAAATATGAAAGGAGTCTTCAGACTAGACAAGAGAACCAAGGGGTTTGATAATCGCCCATCTCAAGTCATTAATGGCATGAAGAGAAGTGGGGAAAACTACCAGTTTTCCTTAATAAATGAGCTAAGCATCAATGAAATTACCAAGCACTAGGTTCAAGATACATGGAAGATGGTGTGTTTTCTCACAGTGCATCAGAGGAGATTGATTTTTGGGTTGCACGCCATGAATCCACCTCACAGAAAGAATAAAATAAAACCTCAGAAGATTTCTAGACTGATACTTTTTATGAATAACTTAAGTCAAGAATAACATAAGTAAAAGGTGTATCTGTTTGTTTCTCTTGCCTAAACAGACATGCTAACAACGTTTTCTGGAAGCAGAATACTGATTTAAAAGTTCTCCCTCATTCTAAAAACCTCCAAACCAAGCCAAATACACACAAAAAACCCCCCAGAAAATCCCACCAAAAAATCCAGCCCTCATCACCAGTATTTTGTTAACCAACATGGTGAGAAGCTTTTCTTCAAGAAGTTCTTATTGATACGTAATGCTTTTGATTCTGCTTCCCTGTGAGAGTGATGCAAAATTATCTATGCATAACCACAATTATTCCTTGGAAATTCTTAGCTGCAAGTCTTCTGCTAGAAAACTTTAAGTGGGGATAAAAAAAAAAAAAAGATAAATTTTCTTTTCTCCAAATTATCTAGGTTCTAAGCACTAGAACAGACTGTCGCTGGGCTCATTCGGACATGTGAACAGCCCATTAGATGGGTTTTCAAAGATAGTCATGTAATTAACTCCTGCTGAAATCAGTGAGAGGCATTTACCTTGCTGTGCACTCCTGGTTGCAGAGAGTACAGTTTTTATAGACAAAAACACGCAGCAAAACAAACCACAAGCATTTGCAAACAAGTTTCCAAGAGTCTGTGTTGTTGCAAACTATATACCTCTTGAATACACATACAAAACAAAAGAGAGTAGAAAATACTGTAAGAGAACAGTAATATGGGAGTTCTCACCTGACCATGTTTGTGGCCCTTGGAGTATCTGGAGACATTTGGTTTTCCCCATCTTCTAGCTACAGCTTTTAGCATCGGTGATGCAATTAGAACTTCTGCTATTTATTTTTTTTCCCAAAGACATTTAAAAACAGTTGTTTATTCACCTCCACGTTCCATGAGAAAAAGCAATTATGTATTAATAGGACTTCAGTTTAGAGCCATTAGGTTCATTGCCGGTTATTCTGCAATATACTAATAATTTTGTTTTGTACTATTTTTTTCTTAAAATTAAATTTAAAAACTAGACTGATACTCACAAAGCTAATACGCATGACAGAAATATTGCAGTGAACACCGGCTAGTAGTATTTTAGTTTAAAGAACTAAGTTATGCAGCAGTTTCTAAAAATCATGCAGTAACATGACAGGAAAACACAAGATTAATATGTGAAGATACAGTAGTTTCTTTTACACAAAAGTTCTTTTATGGATTATTCACAACACTGGGGGAGTTCCCCATCTATGTAAAAAATAATCCTTTGGCAGCAACAGCACTGCAATCTCCTGAAATTCCAGATGTGCCTTACAAAACAAACGGCTCCCTACACCCTGCGGAGCAGCATATGTTAAAGACCCGGAGAGTGCACGCTGTTTAACCTTAAAATAAATAAATAAAAGGTTAGCATTTACACAAACTCACATAAGCTTAAGCGAAGTGCATTCTGGTCAGAGTTGAGAAACTGGACAATTTGATTAGGTTTAAATGACTATATAACTGGAAGGCTGTAAAGGAAGAAATGCAGTTATTTAAGTGGCCAAAGTGAATTAATACTTAGCTCTCAAGAGGAGAGAAATATGACCTTATTCCTGTTCTTTACTGTTTTTCCAAAACGTAGTTGCCACCAGTGCTACACAAAAATTACTACTGAAGTTTATTTACCTTAAGGATGAAAAGAAAAAGACTTTCCCCGCTCAACCAAGTTAAAACCTGAGCAACTTGAAGTGTACTGTTTGACGTGGTCTAGACGCACTCCGATTCCAAGTATGTACCCTTTTGGGAACAAATATCATACCTCAAACCTGTCTCTGAGCAACAGAAACAGAGCAGTCTTTGCAGGCTCTTACAGCTTCCATCCTTTGCTTTCATGCTACAACTATGGAAAGGAAAAGGCATCAGTTATGCCTAAAAGGCCTTTATTTATAATCCCTGAATCAATTTTTTACTCATTTGTGAATAGATCAAATTCTTGCTGAAATCTTTTAGAAGGAAAAGGCTGTTAATGCAAGAAATGAGAAGTTATAAGAGTTTTCATGCCCTTTTCCAGAGAAATCTGAGCCATCTTTCAGTCACAGAAACACAACCTTTCCTCTGGATCACTACAGCAGAATATACACACTGAAGAATAACTATTCAAATTCTGCTTTCAATTTACCTGTGTAACCAGAACTAACCTGCACAGGGACAAGCCTGAACAGATTTTGTCCCAGTATACTCAAATTACAAGGAAGGGGAAAAAAAACAGCCAGTCTTCTTTGTATTTTTAATTTTTTCTCCAATAAAATATCTTCCTTGCTAGACATACTAGATTCTCCTACACTCTAATGTAGCCTTGGTTGGAATGCTAAAAATGTAAAATCTCTCAACCCTTTCTTCTTCAAAAAGAAACCTCTTAAAAATACACTGTGATGATTTCAGAACCCCAAAAGAATTGAACTTGAATGCATGATTACATTGCAATTGTAAACTATAGGTGTGTTTTATTTTATAGTTTATTTAAATATATCATCAGTACCCCATTATATTGGTGAAATGTGCCTTCGTCCAATAGACAAAGGAAAAAAATATTTCTTTGACAGATTTTTGTTAGTTTCTTCCCCCCTCAAACTTTTCTAGAAACTTCTGCTGACCGTAAAGTCATTACAGAACATTTACCCTCTTGCTCTCAATAGCACTTAAAGACTTTCAAAACTGCTTCCTGGGGAGAAAAAGCATCAGTCGGTGTTGGATTAACACAGCATGGGTTGGATATACATGACAGCAGTATCTCAAGTCTCCTCCTGCCCCACCTCCCCAAACCACAAGAAAGAACTATACTGACCCAACAGCAGCAGCAATTTAGTTCAAAGAGAAAGCGCAGAGAGATTTAAAACCTATCCATAGAAATTATAATACCTTCCAATACCTATGCATCAAAAAATGCATATAAGCATGCTATTTGGAGATTTTTAAAGCATATATTTTTTTGACCTAACAGGAGTGGCATGGAGATTTGTTGGACAAATCCTCAGCTGCAATAAATCAGACCATAACTTATCCATATAGGTGAGAAATCCATTATCCCTACTGTTCTTTCTCGTTTGGATGACAATATTGCCACAGCTTTTATTCGGTAGCTGGTTCATCAGACAAATTTGCAAACCATAGTCTATCACAGAATCACAGAACAGTAGGGGTTGGAAGGGACCTCTGGAGATCATCTAGCCCAGAGCAGGTTGCACAGGAACACGTCCAGGTGGGTTTGGGAAGTCTGCAGAGACGGAGACTCCACCACCTCTCTAGGCAGCCTGTTCCAGGGCTCTGCCACCCTCAAAGTGAAGAAGTTCCTCCTCATGTTGAGATGGAGCTTCACGTGTTCAAGTCTGTGTCTGTTACCTCTTGTCCTGTCACTGGGCACCACTGAAAAAAGACTGGCCCCATCCTCCTGACACCCACCCTTTAAGTATTTGTGAGCATTGATCAGATCCCTCCTCAGTCTTCTCTTCTTCAGACTAAGAAGACCCAAGTCGCTCAGCCTTTCCTCATCAGAGAGATGTTCTAGTTCCCTCATTGTCTTTGTAGGTCTCTGCTGTACCCTCTCAAGCAGTTCCCTGTCCTTCTTTAACTGGGGAGCCCAGAACTGGTCACAGGACTCCAGATAGGGCCTCACCAGGGCAGAGCACAAGGAGAGGATGACCTCCCTCTACTCGTTGGCCACACTGTTCTTGATGCACCCAAAGTTATTATGGTCCCAGTTATTATAGGAAATTGATTAGGGGCTTATGCAGCTGATTTCTTCAACAGTGATTTTGCTTTTAGATCACAGGACCCTCTTTTGAGGGCTGAAGACCGTCAGGGCAAGCTGGCCAACCTGATGAGCAAAGTTCTAACCTAGGAATGGCCACGGAGGGAAATTATGATCCACAGTCAAGGAAGGAAGTGGCAGGCAGGGGTGGGCAGGAAAGGGCGCAAAGGTGGCAGGTAGAGGACAGATCTTCAGAATAATACCTTGGTCACCTTCTTGCATTTTGCAGCAAACCAGCCTTCTGCCTCCCTCCTTTCCTATTTTGTTTCTTGCAAACTTGAAATAAGATCATATTGTTTTGGTCTTAAGATCCCCTTAGCTGAAACGAGGGGGAATCATTTGCATCCAAGCTGTACGATGTTGTTCTGAGCCGAGATACAAATAAGCAAAGTAGGGCTGCTGTGCAGACAGGACTAAAGGCAACACTGTGAGTGATGAAAGAGCTCCAACGCTGTCAAGACTCTCACTAGAACCTCTGCACATCACCACCCTGCCTTGTGTAAGCAATCCAACTTGCTCAGGGCCAGCTCTCGGGTGCCTGTATTGTTTGAGATAAAAACACTGCTTTTCCATCAAATGCTGTGCCAGGGAGCAGGAAAGCAGAACACAACCGAGCCTTAAACTAAATGGAGAATCAAGAGCTTAAGGGCAAGCTTAACTTTATTCGGAATAAGCTATAGCAAAACAGCATAGTATAACTGCTCTCTATCTGCTGATCTATTGCTTGGCCAGGATTCTCTAACATCGAAACCGAAATCCACGCTTACCACTAGCCTGGCATCCACAGAGGCTCTGTCTCGGTGGATCAGGAGCTCTGAGAAAAGCTGACATTACACTCACTAATCAACACTGTGGTAGGAGATTTACACACACGCAGATCGCGTACGTAATTATCTCTATACGGCATCAAACGCGCAGCAAGCAGGTATGTGTACAAATGCACAGCCAAGGAACGGTAGATCAAAATCAGATTCCTAACATCTATAATGGTGAGCTACTCCAGGAATGTCGGCTTTCCGGACCAATTATGTTGCACAGCCCTTGAAGTGTTGCAAAGTGGCAGCCACGCACCCTTAATCATATTCTTTGCTTACACACTGTATTCAAGCTTTCAAATCTTCTTGTGCTGGAACTGCTTTTCAAGGAGTCTTACTGTTTGTTTGGTGGGTTGTGGGGTTTTTCTTGTTATCATTACTGATGTTTTTTTGCTCGTTATCAGCATATTATGCAGTATATTTTATATTCTGCAGCAGCTCGTGTGTTAGAATCTTTGTCCCTCAGACCTTCAGCAGTGCTTTTATGGACACTCCAGCTCATCCATAGAACAAATGTAATCACAAATTCATCAGTACGCTATCATAATTTAAAATTACATTCAAGAAAGGTTTTCCTAACCTGCACTGCATTTATTTTTCAAGGTCAAATTTATTTCTCAAGAATTAACAGGTTTTATACGCCACCCCCCCTACCATTTTTCCAGCCAAACATTTTAAGTTTACAAAATTTAAATCAAGTGAGACTGTCTTCCTCTGTGACATATCAAAATATAATTATATATTCTGGTAGTCAGCTGAACTTTGTCCCTAATTTGCATCTTATCTTGAACAATTTATTTTCCCACTTGTCATGAAACCTATGACTGGAGCTGATCTTTTATAGACCACTTGGCAGGAGTGAATAATTAGAAATACGGTTCCATCTGCATTAGAATGGTTTTTGTCCAAATTCTGGATGCAGGCCCTGCTACATGCCTCCCTAAAACTCCCTAATAGGAGCGCAAGAAATAAAAACATTAAGATAAATACAGTGAACTACCATCTCAGAAATCAGTAAGCCTGATAGTTACGTACTGCATTAGAAAGTATGTTATTCTCATTTAAGATTGATTTTACCTTAATTAGCATCACTGGATCTTTACGATCTTTATCTAGTTCTAAAGAAAAATAAATTATTCCCATCATGATATATATAATGTTATATTCTTTAAGGAGAGAGTCTAGGATTTTGGTTTTATGTTGCTCCAGTTAAACTGTGTTTAATAAAACAGGTTTGAGAGAATAAATCACTTCTCAAGCATAGCAAACCCACTGTTTTGAGGTAACAGTAACAAGCCACTTACTGTATCTAGTAAAGCAGATATCAGAAGTCTATATATACGTAGGGACACTTGTCCCAAATTCAGGCAGCACAGAAGTGTTCAGGATATTCCAAGAGTTTCATAAACGTGACCGATTATGTAACAAGATATGCCGAAGGACTTCAGAATTAAAAAATAGGGCATATGAGACATAATTAAAATGCAGATCTTCAACAACAATTTTTTTTTTTTAAATCTCAGCATACGACACAAAAAATGAAATATGAAAGGCTGCAGAGTTATATAACATAACTGGAAGGGTACAGATTCTTGCTCAGATCAGTCTGTGCAACAAGTGACAATTTATCACCTTTCTTAAAACAAGTGTCTTAAAACTTTGTACTACTATTTCTCCAGGTCAAAATAGGACACGACCAACACTGCAGGGGGCACAGGGAAAGGCTGCAAAGGGAGAAATTTCCCAAAATATATAATATAGCCTAAGAATATTCAGCCCCACTTGCTCCTCATCCTTGGAGTTTGTTACGGAGTTAGAACAACTCAGAGCAGCCTTTGACCCGCAGCCAGTGAAGATCATTTCCCTGCTCATAAAAGACTGCAGAGGTGATGTTGACCTTCCAAACACAGTTCTGCTCAGAAAGGACTAGGAATAGCATATCTCTGTGGCATACCTACCAATGCTTCTTCAATACACCTCAAACCTATTCTTCCTCATAGCTTTTTTCTTTTTTTTTTTTCTTTGAGGTTTTTATTAGGCTACAACATCTTGCTTATTTGGAAAGACAAGAATGGAGTGCCCTAATTACAAATTGCATTTTCTTGAAGATTAATGAATGCAGAACAGACCAGGAGAGATTTAGACTAGATACCAGAAAGAAATTCTTTGCTGTGAGGGTGGTGAGACACTGGAACAGGTTGCCCAGAGAAGCTGTGGCTGCTCCATCCCTGGAGGGGTTCAAGGCCAGGCTGGATGGGGCTTTGAGCAACCTGCTCTAGTGGGACGCGTCCCTGTCCATTACTCTCCAGGTAACCTGTTTCAATATTTAAAGAATCCTGCTATGAAAAGACTTTTCTTTATAACTCATCAGAGTTATCCACATCCCAAATAACATTCATTGCCTCTTGTCCTGTGACTGTCTTCTACATACTCTCCCATTAGGTAAAGATAAAGATCTCCTTTTGCCTTCTCTTAAGGCTGAACAAACCCATTTTCTCAGCTGCTTCTTGTATGTTATACATTCCAGATCCCTAAGTGGCTGGGAACTCCTGCACTGGACATACAGGTATATCTTTCTCATATTAAGGAACCCAAAACCTGACACAGTGCTTAAGATATGCTCTCACAAGGAGCGAAGAGAACCAAAGACTTACTTTTCATTAGTCCATGAGCTACACTTTTCCTTATCTAGTCCAGTTTGTATTGGCTGTTTTTTTTGCTTTTTTTTCAGCTGACTTACTTTTGTTCATCAGGTTCATCAATTCCAGTCTGCGCTAAACTGCACAGCAGAGGGTTAGCACATCCCAGATGCTGGACTTGGCATCTGCATTTATCCTTACTGAACTTGATGAGGGTCCTGTTCATACATTTCTCAAAACTATCAAGGTCCCTCTTAGTAGCAGCCCTATCTTCTAATGGATCAGCTGCTCCCTCCAGTTTGGTATGTGTCATGGTTTTAGTTTACCTCAAACCAGGACAGTATTGTACATGAAATTGCTGAGAGTGCATCATCCAGGTCATTAGGAATGGTAATGAACCTCACATTTATTCCTGATGGCCCACACTTTGACTTTCTATTTCTGCTAACAGCCCTCTGAGCCCACTGATCCAGCCATGCATCTTATAATTCATTTATCTAGTGCACAACTAATCAATTTGGATATCAGAATACCATGAGGAACCAAGCCTTACTAAGATAAAGTATCTCCTGTGATCTGCTGTTCCAGTTAGCCAGTCATTTCATCACAGAAGGTTATCAGGTCATCATATCAGGTTATCAGATATAATTTGTCCTTGGTAAACACATACTGACTTTCACAATAATGATCATGTCCTTTAGGTGGCTGCAAATGGTTTTCAGGTAAATTGCTTCACAATCCACCCAGGCAGTGAGGTCAGGCTGACCAGCCTGTAGCTTCCTGAATTCTCCTTCCCCATCTTGAAGATACGCATGCCATCTGCCTTTTTACAGTCATCAAACTTCCTCCTGATTATCAACATGACCTTTATAAAAAGTATAATCTTTTTGTTATAAAAGATACTAAAAAATTGTTCACTAAGAACATTACCCAGCATCTTTGGAAGAACGTCATCCAGCCCCATGTACATGTGTATATACAGTAGGATTAGGTTCCCCTTATCTTCCTCTACAGTTGAGGAATAGCTTCTGCTTCTATTAGTAGAGTGAGGGGCCCAAGAGACCTGGGGTCATACCTGTTTAGCGAGGGCTGGAGGATGGGGAAGGTGGTTACAGAAGCTCTTAATCACATTGTTCCCTGGGTGCAAGTCCGGCTAAGCTTCAGCTTCCCTAAATCTATTTCTGCATGCTCAGACAAAGTCTTTATGTTCTTCCCAAGTAGCCCATTGCCACTTCCACTTTCTGTGCACTTTGCTTTCATGACTAAACTCAGCAACCACGACTGATCATACCTTGATCCCTCAGGGAGCGTGTAACAACATTAGAATGCCAAGGCTTCTTAAACTTTTACGTGCACCACAATAAACTGAGTAATATATTACGGAGATCACACCAAAAGAAAGATTGCACCCCTCTTCGTTTTGCAGTTTCATTATTGATCAAATGTCTGTCCTTGAAATTTCCTATTCTCACGTACATAAAAATGATCCTGGTTCTTTGTTCACTAAAATCAAATTACAAAAATGAAATATTTAGTAGAAAAAGAAACTATTTGAACATGAACTTGAAATAATAAAATATGAGGACAGAGGAAGAGCAGGCAAAATGTTTTCAAGTGCTGTGTAATGAAGCAAACTCCTTCATAGGCAGATTCATTTCTAAAGTAAAAAAGTCAAAGCTGCTGTGTCTGGTTTGTGTTATTATGGTTGCAATTATTTATTACAGTAAAGCCCAGAGGTACATTATAGCAACTATTGTGCAAAAGCACAGTTCTGTAAGATGAATCCAATAGCATGAAAGTACATTAGTACAAAGGGATGTTGAGGGGCACACTTCATGATGGATTATTTTTCCCTTACTTATACCCTGGTTTTCTATTGCTCAGTAATAGAAAACTTTTATAGCTCAGATACTGTTCTACTACAGCAGAAGATGGGGCCCTCAGTTCAGGATGGAGACTTCATTGCTGGGGGCTCTGTATGGACACATAAATCTTTTTCTCAGAGAACACAGGGTAAAGTTGATACCTCTTACAGCTTTAAGCCTATTCATCGGAGGAGCAGCCCCATGCTCCCTCCTCCCCATTCCACTAGCATTCATTTGACATTTTTGATTGAACCAGAGAAGTTAAATTACAAAAAAGCTCAAACAAACCCAAACAACCCACCCAAAGCAAACCCCATAACAAATAAACAAACAACTCTCCCCCAAAAAAACCCCACCACACAGAAAAAACCACAGACACCTACAAAAAAAACAACCAAAACAAACACAAACTAAAAAGTCAGAACAACCCAAATACAATCACCAAAAAACAACAAAAAAGAAGAGTTCTCCAACAGACTGACAAAACTGAATTGACTTACTGCAAAGAAAGACAAACAGAGCCAGCTGAAAGAAGAGGAGTACAAACTATCTCCTTTCAACATATTTGGGGCATGAGTTCAGCTCAAGCCACATCATGTAATTTCACCCTTTGGCTNGAACATAGTTAACTACACAAAAAGAACCCACGCATACACGTACAGCTTGAATAAGGGATATATGGTGTCATTCTGTCATTTAAGGTGTCCGCAGAGACCTGGAGGGACCTTTGTTATGAAACCTCAATATTTCACAAACACAGGTGGGATCTGCAGGCAACCTGAGTTCAGGCTGCTCTTGTAACAGTGTGGTGGTGGCATATAAATTAGAAGCACTACAACTTTATGGAGGAAACCTAATGGCTTCCCCTTGGTAAAACTTTAAGAATATCTGATAAAATAGGAATGTGAATGTAAGCAGTGTATATGAGTGGAATACTCAAAGTTGTTTGAGAGGATATCTGCCAAGAAAACATCCAAAACAACCAACCAAACAAGAAACCACACTGACAACACCAAAGATCATGAACATCTGTTGGATTAAACACTAATCAGGGAATGACCATGAAAATTTTGGGTATGGAAACTAACCAAGCAAAAAAGATGAGTCATCTTGAAAAGAGATATGAAAGAACCATGAAAATTTGTACAACTGAGAAGAGATAAATGAACTTTAAATGGTTTGGTGCTACCACATATTTGTGGTTATTCGTTAACATTTTTACATTTTTTAAGTCTCCAGCTATTGACATGTACAGTTCCCTGATTGCTAGTTAATCATGTGTTGATAAAAACCAAGATAAACAAATAAACTGCTCTTATCCTTATTTGGTCCCATGCGTTATTTCTTGGAGTTAAATATTTTGTCTGAACAAGCTAGCTTGGAAGCAATGCAACACATATATATATTTTTATTTCATTGTAATTTATTCTTTTTAAGTTTTCTAAAGATACTAAGGATGTGACCGTGTCATTAAATTGAGACACTGATAAATGAGCGTTATACCTGCTTACATCTCTTCATTTAGACTAATGGCAGTAAGGTTATATCAGCAAGCAGAGAAAAACAAACACAACTGACCCTTTTATTTAGACTACAGATTTAAAACAATTTGTCTGGAAAAGAAACAAAAGCTGTGTAAAGTTAGAAGCTGAGAGCATACTTACTATCAGCAAGCTAGCTGCAATTTCTGCAGCGTTCTCAAAGCTAATACATCTTAAGTATTAATTAGTAAGAATAAAAAGCAATTGGCTAATCTAGACTCCAGTGAATTGAGACATTTGTCTAAAGCTGTAAGATGCCATGGTTAAGTCATCCCTAGAGGTACCTAACTGCCTATACTTGAAGAGCAACTTCCTAGGTTATGATGAGAGGTGATTATCTTTCAGGAGATTAATCTCCATTTATTAGCTGAGTAACTCTCAGTTATATTCTCTTCTCCTATATGTACGGTTGTAAAGCAGTCATGCTCTTGCTGTTGTCACTCACGCCATTAACAACTCTTGTTTTGCAAACCTGCCAGAATTTGACCTTATGCAGTTTACTCACAACATAATTGACCAACTCAGTAATGTGATTTTGGGCATCTGGGTTCACTAAACCAAAACCTTTCATACCCAAGTCAAGGTCACATGCTGGGTACCTTTAGAAAACAAATATAAAATAGATATACTTACATGCATATATAGACATATACATATGTACACACTCATATGCATGCATATTATATATATGTGTGTGTACATAAAACTCCATCATACCCTAGTACGCTGCTTCTTTAAAGCTAACTTATTCAGTCTAGGTAGCTAGTTTCACATGAAATCAGGAAAAGCCCTTGCTGTATTTAAACTAATAAGCGTTGTTAGCTTTTTGCACTAGAAGCCTTCTGTATGTGTTCACAAGTTGATATTGCTTATTTTAAATACCTTTATGAGTACTATGCTTTTTTTTAAAGATAGACATCATTCGAGAAGTCCAGAGAGCCTGTTACTCAAGAGCTCTGTTTCAGCAGGTGGTAGAATGCTAATTTGCAGAACAGATTTTCCAAATCAGATCTTTGTGCAGTGGTAACTTAATCAGGTTTTCCCTAAGAACATTGGCTTTGACCTACTGAAAGAGTAGCTGGTTAGGAAGTGTTTCTGAGCTTCTACATGACTTTAGGTGCCAACGGTTTGAATTTACTGTAGCTGGCTTTCTGTCAGCAGATATATATCCAAACCAGTAGAGTACAATACTCAAAACAGCCACCAAGTGGGGCTTCTGATGTTAGAAGTGGTACCTGTGTGTTGTTGAATTATGGCTATTGATGCCAAACACAGAGGGCTTTATCCAGTAACCTGTTTTAGAGTTTCCCATAAAACAGCAAGTTACTTCAAAGTTTTAGTTATCACTCAATACACAAGTCATCCTCAAGTAGAGACAACACATGACTAAACATGTTTTAAAAAGGCAAGTCTATCATGTGTCTTTCTAGATGGTTTCCACACTCAAGTTTGAAAATTATATCAACTCCCAGGCATTTATTACCTGTTAAGTATTTAGCAAGAGCATGTTTCTAGATGGTGTTACTTCAGTAAGAGAGGTAAAAAAGAACACATTTTTAGACTATGGGTGCAACTTGAGTATTCTTCAACACAACTCAGGTGTGTATCAACATCAAAGGTAAATTGCACTGTTAATTAGTTTGATCTTGGTCAACTTTAAATATTTCTACCTGTGGTCTGACAATATTCCTGAAGTCAAATTCAAACTTCTCTGCAGAGTTGATCAGTCACTTAAAAATTCACAATAGGGAAACAGATCATCCAAGAAGAAGGAATGGATCTTGTTATTCTTGCTTAATTCTCTGCTTTGGTCACTGAAACACCCTTATTCTGACTCACCACTGCTTAACCCTAACTATTCTTATTAGAGTTCTTGTTTTTATACTGGAAAAAAAAACAACAACAAAAAAAACATCAACAGTATTTGGAAAAAACAAAAAATCCAAGGGAAAGAGACTTTAACAATCCCAGGAGGCTTTGTATCTCAACTTTAAACCTTTGAGCAACTGTTAGGAACATGCTCCCAACAAACACATGTAAAAGGTTTAAAGAGAATGCTGACATAGCTGAAAAAATTGTTATAGTAAAAATCAATTTTCATTTATGCAATTAAAATATGACAGACTAAGTCAATAGAAGCATTTAGCCCACCAGACACAACAAGTGGGATTTTAATAGGGAAATAGAAATTCTTTGGAACAGACTTTCCATATATCAAATAGGATCATTACAGTAGCTTTCATTTCCTTCAAGGAAAGTTTAAAGGCACACTCCCATCTATTAGAGCAGACATCCAATAAACAGCACCTGTCCTGCATCTTAAACACCATTTCTCTCCATATCTACTTGGTCACCAAACAATTCTGCCATAAAGTTCTCCAACTTGCCCCATTGAAACTTGCAGAACTGAATAGTCATCAGGAGAGATAACAGCCACTCTTTCTTTACTTAACTGTCCTATCCGTTAGAACAGTATTAATCTCCTGTCTCATTTTATATAAAGGAGAGAAAATGGATTTCATTTGGGGGAAAAAAAAAAAAATCCTTCCTGGAGTCTCTTACTAGTTTGATGAGTGTAATCTTTTACAAACTAATAAATGTCCATTAAAATAGTGTCATTAAGGAGCAAATAGCATCAGTTACTAGTTCCCGTGGAAGTGGTCAGATTAGTGAGTCCTTGAATACTTCTCACTGATTCTGTGACAGAGATCAGCTGTCAGTACCAACTTGTTTGGGTGCTGAAACGCAGTCAGAAGAAAAGTCCTTTCCTCTAGACAAGTTGCTCTTTCAAACATCTACTCCTCTCTATACTTTGTATTAGGACTTAACACAGGCAACTACAACATTAACACAGTTTGTCATGCTTTTGGCTGGGATGGAGTTAACTTTCTTCCCAGCAGCTGGTGTAGTGATGCATTTTGGATTTGGGATGAGAAAGAGCATTGATAGCCTCTGGTAGTTTTGGTTGTTGCTAAGTACCCCAAGCTTTTTCTACTTCTCACACCACCCTGCAAAGTGGGGTGGAGACACAGCCAGGACAGATGACCTCAACCAACCAAAGGGATATTCTATGCTCGTGTTCAGTATATAAAGCTGAGGGGGAAAAAGAAGGAAGGGAATGCACACGTTTGGAGTCTTCCCATGTAACAATTGGGATTGTTTAACCTGGAGAAAAAGAGGCTGTATCGCTCTCTCCAGCTCCCTGAAAGGAGGATGTAGCCAGGGAGGGGGGGTCGGTCTCTTCTCCCAAGGAACAGGCAATAAGACAAGAAGAAATGGCCTCAAGTTGCACCAGGGGAGGCTTAGATTGGATATTGGGAAAAATTTTTACACTGAAGTGGTTCTTAAGTCTTGGAATGGGCTGCCCAGGGAAGTGGTGGAGTCACCATCCCTGGAGGTATTTAAAAGCCAGGTAGACAGAGTGCTTAGAGATATGGTTTAGTGATGGTTTTTGTCAGTGTTGAGCCGATGGTTGGTCCTTCCAACCTAGGCAATTCTATGAGTCTAACTGTTACACATGATGGATCCCTGCTTCCCTGGAGATGGCTGAACACCTGCCTGCAGGTGGGAAGCAGTGAATGGATTTCTTGCTTTGCTTGCATGTGTGGCTTTTGCTCTGCCTGAAAAAGACAGATTATCTCAACCCATGAGTTTTTCCTCAATTTTACTCTTCTGACTCTCTCCCCCATCAAAATTAGTGTGAGGGAGCAAGCAGCTGTGTGGTCTTAGCTACCAGCTGAGGCTAAACCATGGCACAGTTGTATTCTGTTTGTTACTACAAATAACTAACTAAATAAATCAAGCAAGTCATTGAAATAGGGCCATTTTCTCTAGAGTTACTGAACGTGGAGCTTGTGTGCACAACATCAACACCAGTAGTAGTTAAACAGTTGTTTTTTTTTTCTGTTTGTATGTGGCTTAGCTTTGGGGATTTATCACTACACTACAGAATTCCAACTGAGCATCACAACCCTAGCAGTTTTATTTTCCTTTCTACAAAACAACCACTTCAGAAAAAGGCAAGAAAATCCCATTATTTTCTTGGTATCCTAAGCAAAATGTGAAATGGGTTTTGATCCCCCCCTTTTATTTTTTTGATGACAGCACAAAACTCTGATTTTTTTTCCTTAGCACATGTTCAATAGATAGAAGGTAGGCTGACACACAACCAAATAGAAAAAAATAACACATGATAAGTTAAAATAATTCATTAATTCATACCAGCCATGATTTTTGCTGAAGCCTCCCCAAGAACCTGAAATTGCGTGGAACAGAACCAATCAATTCACATCAGAACATACAAGAAGAAAACAGAAGACTATTTAAGACCTTTCAAGTTAACTCAGAAAATTGGACAATATTTTTTGGGGGAGGGGGAAATATAATTTTTGAGCAGTTAGATACCAGCTCTCTCCCTGCTTTAGTAAAAAGGAAATAAGCAATATTAAATGCACAGATAAGACTCTCAAAAACACATAACTACTTTTTGAGTTGTTATGTCAATGCAGGCAGCATAATAACACAAAAGAAGTCCTTTGTGGATACATAATGACAACAGTAAAATTCTAGATTTGAATTCTAGATAAAGAGCAAAATACACCAGTAACTTCATTTATTTGTCTCCAAAAGGAAACCAGTCTTTGACTCAAAAAACACCCAACTTCTTAGGAAACAATTAACTTAAAACCAACCATCTTTACTTGAAGGAAAACACCTCTTATAACGTATTGAAACCTGTGTGGCAGTAGGAAGGCCACATAACTGAGTCCTCCTGATTATTTTTTTTCTCTAAAAACGAATACCAGCTCATCTGAGGGTTTAAAGGGCCTTATATCTAAGTACACTTCTGTATATAAGTTTTAAAGTAAATCTTGATTTACCAAGCATTTAAGGCATTGATTACCAAAAAACCCTGAACTGAAACAGAACAACCAAACAATAAGCAAACCCAAAAAAGAGATAAGTATCTGAAATGGGGTTACCACAAACACAACTCTTTACAAACTGACCTGCCGTCACTGAAATTATGAAGCTAGACAGCTACAGCAATTAAGGTTATGTGCTGTGGTGGAAAGAGTTCCTCCAGTTTCTCTCAGAGAATTCTTAGGTTGGAGATAAAAACCATTTTAGCTAGAAACCTATTAGAGTATCTTGAATGTTAAAAATTGTCTGAAATGAAGATTCAGAATATTTTGAGAGACAATGAAATCACACAGAAAGTATTTAAATCATTTAAGGAAAAAATAGAGAAAAATCTCTAATTTTCTATAAATTAGAGAAAAATATCTAGTTGATATTCAGTGAGAGCCAGACTGTTAAGCTATTTAGGTATTTTTAATTAGAAGATCATGTATAGGTGCCTAAATGGCACACTTGAATATATTTGAAAATATGACACTAAATCACGTATAGGATCAGGATTTTACATTTTTGTTATTTCGCTCCACCATTAACTGTGCATCGATGTGCAGTAACTGAAATATCTCTAAATAGAAGTAACAGGGACAACTTGCCTGATTTAATATGAACATAGAGAGTAGAGAAAATTTTAAAATTAAAAACTGATTTAATTGTACAGACTTTTCAGACTGAAAAAAAGTTTCTTTTCTGACTAGTAGTAGAAGAAAAGAAAAAACCAACCCACAGTTAATTACTGTGACAAAGAAAAAAAAAAACAAACCAAAATGACTTTAATTAACTTAAATTGTTGAAGATTTACATTATATTTTTTGGCAATTATCTTCAAATTTTAATGCTATTTAGTAGAGCATTTGAACAGCATAATCATTTACCATTTACTGAGCTGCTTTTTTAGCTCTGTAATAGCAAAGCAAAAGGGTAGATTGCAAGAAACAGAACAAATGACAAGAACGTGACATGTAATTTATGATGGCTTGAGACATACTATATCTGAAAATATTCATTATGCAGGGAGAAGATTTGACATCACTCCCAATGATAGGAAAGAACTTAAATGATTGGGCTTTTGCGGCATAACATTGAAAAGAGACACTACAAGAACACCTGGTCTAGTTGGGGGTGTCCCTGCTGACAGGGTGGTTTAGGTCGTGTTAGGTTAATGGTTGGACTCCATAATCTTAAAGGCCTGTCCCAAACTAGGTGATTTTATGATTCTATGAAAATAAAATAATAATAGTTTAATACGTGAAGGATAAGTAGAAGAGAGAACAAAACAAGCAATGCAAAGGTAATCTTTTACCACCTCCCATGGGTAGACCAATACCCAACCAGTTTCGAATCAAAAGCTGGCTAACCCTTTTAACAGTCTCTCTTTTTCCTTTTTATTGCTGAGCATAATGTACTATGGCATGCAGTATTTCTTCGGCTAGTTCAGGTCATTTGCCAGGTTTGTCCCCTCCCAACCCATTATACGCTCTCAGTCTATTCAGTGGAGGGACAGACCAATAAAGACCATATGATCTGCTATAAAGAATATGAACTCTATGCCAACCAAAACCAGTACACCTCCAAAATATTTAATAAAAAGTAGGTGGTAGCAAGCTTTCTTTTCTCCTCGCCCAACTTTAAAAGTAAGGATGCTATTGAATCCTTTGAGTAACAGGATGTAAACACAAAACATCTATCCTTTGATAAAATCTTATTTACAAGTGGGAATCTTCCTGTTGCCCTGATTCAGTTGCCTAGGGATATTCCTAAACGATGTTGTTAATGACTTCTCCTTGATATTAATCTCAGCTATGGCACATTTGCTTGCAAGTCCAATTTGAATCCATGGCTGACGCATTTGCATGCAACAGGCCTATCTCTGATGTAAGAGTTGGCAGTTACAGCCTAAAAAGCAGTGAAAAAGGAGCAGCCTCTTTGACTAATGGAGCTGTACCTGACAGTGGTGTTCTAGCACCTTTCCAGGCAAAGTTCAATGCATTAGTTTACAACAGCTTTGGTGATTGCAGCTAATATGGTAGGGTTTGCACTTAAATAGAACAGAAACTCAACCACTGTCAATTACCTGTTCTCAAATGGGAACTGTGACTGCAGCTGACAGGAGTAAGGACATGCTTTCTAAGCTGCCTTTGCTTGGTAATAGCAGAGTCTGCTTTCACAGAATAGTAGGGATTGGAAGGGACCTCTGGAGATCATCTAATCCAACCCCCCCCCTGCCAGAGCAGGTTGCACAGGAACACGTCCAGGTGGGTTTGGGAAGTCTGCAGAGACAGAGACTCCACCACCTCTCTGGGCAGCCTGTTCAGGGCTCTGCCACACTCAAAGTAAAGAAGTTCCTCCTCATGTTGAGGTGGAACTTCCTATGTTCAAGTCTGTGTCCGTTATCTCTTGTCCTGTCACTGGGCACCACTGAAAAAAGACTGACCCGGCCCCGTCCTTTTGACACCACCCTTTAGGTATTTATGAGCATTGATCAGATCCTTCCTCAGTCTTCTCTTCTCCAAACTAAGACGACCTAATCCCTCAGTCTTTCCTCATCAGAGAGATGTTCTCGTCCCCACATCATTTTCATAGCCCTTTGCTGTTCCCTCTCCAGCAGTTCCCTGTCCTTCTTGAACTGGGGAGCCCATAACCAAATACAGTACTCTGGATATTTTATTTGCACCCTTGTGGCAAATGTTTGCCCACATTCCCTGGAAATCTCAACTTTGGTAGTGTTTTTAGCTAAATTATTTCATTTATCGGGTAACTAATCAGCTTGCAGCACAGACGTCGCTGCACTGATTGACTACAATACGTAATGAAAGGCTGAGGAGAGGTGTGAATTCAGAGTCTTCTGCAGTATTCTATATGATCCACTTCTAAGTAAACTAATGTGCAAGTAAAGAATTATTACTTGGGTACTAATTTGGATTATCATTTTGAGATTCTTTGCTTTTGCCTCATTGAGGAGCCTAACCACCTGACACAGGATTTTAGGCCATAAAATGCCTAAAAGGTACGTACTGTGATATCTGATCTGTAAATCTCTATATATTCTACTGAATCTAGCCCTTTCTATTATTTTTATTGTAGTGACAAGATAGCATTGAAATTTGGAAACGTGAAAAATATATACTGATGTATTGATGCTGACGATGTCTTTCCTTACCATGACCTCACATGAACATCATGCTTATGATGGCCTTAGCATGAAAAGCAAAAGATTCTGTTTCTGTAACATGATCAAGTAAAAATCTTTATTACTGTTTCTCTTCTCTTTTCATTGGTAAAGTCTTAATTGCTAAATTCAGGATGGCAAGGAAGTGATTTGTTTCAGTGTTGAGAGAACAATTTCTTGGCATTCTTTTTAATTACACAGTAGTCATTACTGTTTTGCTTAAAAGCTTTCATAACTGAGATTATTGTGGTGAAATGGAACATTATTACTAAGACTTCTTACTCAGTGACTGTTTTAAGAGAGCTCATGTAACATCAGGGGATATTTTAAATTCTTTTTTATACAGTTCATATGCACGTCATTGTACTTTTTTCCTTTTCAAATTAAATTATTTCTATATTTAAATCATGTTCTCAGTATATGGGCATAGATGATTTTTTTTTCTTCAGGTTGTTTTGTTGGGGTTTTTTTATTTTTTATTTTAATTTTTTCTTGAAAGCTGGAAGCTTTAAGTAAGATGCATAAAAGTACTTACATGATTTTGAACCCAAACCTGCAGCTGCTATAGTTTTGTTGATATTCGTGATCTATACAACTAAAGCAAGGGTGAGACAATTTTTTTGTCTTAGATGGGATCTGAACAGACCTTAATTCTGTGAGATAAATCCATTACTGTCTCTGCAGCTGCTGACTAAGAGAAGCTGTAAGTCTGTGGCAGTAAGAAGAGTAATTTGCAAGGACAGGAAGGACTAAAGTAGAAATTAGTAGCTGCCAAGTCTGATAGCCCCATGGAATTGAGGCTGCTGCAGCTCCATGTTCCCAGGTCCAGCCAGTAATGAGTCTGAGTCCCCAGTAGGTGCACATGTACAGATACATGCAATACATACATATGCACACAACAGGCTACATGCATCAACACAGACAGAAAACAGAGCACTCCCACCAGCACCTTGAATGGCTTCACCCATCTCCTGTAGTCTCTATGGCTTTTCATTTATCTTCATGTCAATTAAGTTGTGAATTCTAAATGCTCTCAAGCGTACCACAAGAGTATCTATGGCTATGTAAATGTGTTAAGATAACTCTCATTATTTTAGCATGTGGAAAACTTCCCCCTGATGAATGTATTTGCTCTATATTTTCTTCATGTGATTTAAAGACTTGATACCTAAACATCTGTTATGCTGTTCCTGAAAGTTCACAACTGAAGACAGACAATGCAATCATAATATCAAATGGAGCTTAAAGAAGCATCTGTTCTTCCTAAAATAGGAGGGTAGGAAAAGGACTATCAATGCTAAGTGATGTTTTGAGGCCCACGAAGATGGTCATAGGACTGGAACATCTCTGCTGCGAGGACAGGCTGAGAGAGTTCGGGTTGTTCAGCCTGGAAAAGAAAAGGCTCCAGGGAGACATTAGAGTCCCTTCCAGTCCCTAAAGGGGCTACAGGAGAGATGGGGAGGGAATGTCTATCAGCAAGTGGAGTGATAGGATGAGGGGTAATGGTTTCAAATTGAAAGAGGAGAGATTTAGATTACATACTAGGAAGAAATTCTTTACTGTGAAGATGGTGAGAAACTGGCCCAGGTTTCCCAGAGAAGCTGTGGCTGCCCCATCCCTGGAAATGTTCAAGACCAGGCTGGACAGGGCTTTGAACAATCTGCTCTAGTGGGAGGTGTCCCTGCCCATGGCAGGGGGGTTGGAACTCGATGACCTTTAAGGTCCCTTCCAACTCGAAGCATTCCATGATTCTATGAAAGATTGTAAATACATAGATGGATGGCAGAATCACTGGGAAGGCATTAATTATTTCTACAAGAATACACTTCTGCTTACTTATACTGGAAATGTTGAAGCCAAAGCTCTAGCATCCCACCCTCTACATCTTAAACCAGTTCAAGAAGTAGTAATCCATTCTGTTCAAAGACGCTCCTAGCTGGGCAAAGTTTGGAATTCCCAGTATGGCTTGTTTCTGTCATTTACAAATGGAAAGTCTTTTCAAACCTTCCTCGCTTCTGTCATGCTGAATAGTCTGGCTGTCACTCTTGGCCTGGATTACATTGTTGAAAGCAAATCTGTGTCACTGACCTTACCAGTAAGGTTGAGTGTGCCACGGAATGTCATCCCAGGGGACATCATTTAGAAGTTCTCTGAGAGACTTGTTCTCACCGACACGCTAACTATGAGGTAGAGATGATAAATTGTCAGAATTAATGAATGTTGAAATATGTTCCAAGAGACATTTTGTACTGAGGGCTGCAAAGAGGGTTAACAGATAAGCAAGCCAATTAATGCCACTGCATGTTTGTAATATACAAAAAAATAGTTTCAGAAAGGAGATGGATTGTTTTTGGCTTCCCATTCGGAAAGATCATTTCCAGCATCTGGCAACTTCAATGAAAGATTCTGAAAAGTCAGCTGTAACAAAAAGCTGGCCATTAGCATACCCAGGTAAACAAACTTTTAGGAACATAACCTGAAGTATCTATTTGGGGTTTTTAAGTTTCTCTTTCATACTAAATCAGAGAAGCACTTTGCTAAATAGGAGCTTTCTTGAGGGTATTCCACGATTAAGACAATTTGGGGTAGGTACAGTCTTATCAAGTATTATTAATTATGAATATTTATTAATAATTATCAGTGAATGTTTCTACTGTAAAAAATACGGCAATGTTATATTCTCAGTAGGAGTGGGAGAAACTTAAGAAATAGTAACTTCTGCCTTTACCACGCTGCTTTTTATTCTCCCCTATTCTCTTATTGTTATAATTACTAGTAACATCAGAGAAGAACTTTATTTCTTTAAAGTTTTGAATGAGAAAATTTCGGAACAGTGAGTATACTGCATGCAAGTGAATCAGCATTAAAATCTGAAGTAGAATTTGGAGACAGAACATTAAGACCTTCAGCTGTGGCAATGCAGAGAAGGGATTAAGAGGTATCATAAAACAAAATTAGGTCTAAATTGTATAAGGTCTTGAAGAAGATTAAGTTCTTATATCTAATGCACTGTGGAAGAGGGCATCACTACCTGTACTCTTCATTGACATGTAACAGAAGAAATGGGAGATGAGGAAGACAATTTTAGCCACCATGATTTGAGTAGATTAATGAGCTAAGATTAGCATCAGAGAGACTAAAGGAGAAGTTGCAGTAATCAAGAGAAAAGTTAATCTGCCACTCATGTAACTAGCAATAGTTTATGGAACTAAATATCTCAGGCAATTTTTTAGCATTTAAGATCGAAGCTTTTACTGCAGCTTGTCTTTAAGGACATTTATTCACTGCTGTTACCTCACTCTTGGGGCTATTGGAGAAAGGCATTCCTGCTAGTCAACACATAATTGATTCACTTTATATTTATATTGTAAAGAGGACATAAGCACCAGCAAAAGTAGGACTTGCCAGAGTTAATGTCACTGCAGAGCAAACTTACAAAATTAGAATATTTCCATATGACAGAATGACTGTGATTAGAGTGCACGTTAATCTACAAGTGCCAGCTTGATTTCTCTCATGTAAGTACCGTAACTATCAATGAAGAGATCAGTTTAAGTTTCTGTTAAGGACCCTGGCACAAAGGTGTTAATCAATATAAAGACCTCCCTACTGTATTCATGTTGTCTCTTTATCACAGAATTGTAGGTGTTGGAAGGGACCTCTGGAGAGCATCTAATCCAACCCCCTGACAAAACAGAGTTGCCCAGAGCAGGCTGGAGAACGTGTCCAGTTGGATTCTGAATGTCTCCAGAGACGGAGACTCCACCACCTCTCTGGGCAGCCTGTTCCAGGGCTCTGCCACCCTCAAAGTAAAAACTCACATAACTTTGCTACATTTTTTTTTTTAATTATATTGAAGTCAGTACATTTTACTGAACGATGCTCATTTCAGCCAAAGGATCACTGACTGGAGTCACAGCCCCTTTGTATCGCTGATGCAGAAAGCGCACTGTGATAACACACAGGGGCTGCAAGACATTGGCAAAAGGAATTACCCTTCTAATATGTGTGTTCTGAGCTTTGTGCCCGTGTCCAGCCCCTCCTGGCTGAAAGGGGCCTGATTAAAAGGCCTGTTTTGCTAAATCCCTTCAGAAAAGGTAACACTGCTGCCTAGCAGCAGTTTTAACCCAGTTACAAAATGAACACAATATTTGTAGCTAATGCATTTATAATCACTCAAACAAAGTCTTTGTGTTCAGCCTGTCACAAATACGAAAATACGTTTCTTCCTTTCTAAGATGTTTTCTTGTACTTAATAAAGGTTAGATTTATCCATAAAATCATATCCCACTGTTTAAAAGCACAATGAGCAGAATTGTTCTTTCTTACATTCTGAAAAGGATTTGTGTTTTTGAATAGGCAGTTTGAGCAATAATTGCAGTTGGCTTCCTAAGATCTCCACATTTAACTGCCTTAACTTAGATAAGGCTGAAGTTTGTTACCAGATGATAGAATGTAAGTAAAAGTCTCTTATATATTGCTTTTTACTGCAGTTTTCTTCAAGTTAGGGCATTTGTTTGGATAGTATATTTGGAACCTGAGATCTGATGCAATTTCAATATTTTACCGGCACCACGACACCAACACGGATGAAAAAAAACAAGCTTTGAACACATAGAGAAAGTCTTTCTACAATATGTCTCAAGCAACCAATGCAGCTTTATAATGCTGTCTGTAAAGCCTCTTTGCTTGTGAGCATAACCACATCAATCAGAGATCACATCATTTACCCCTATTAACTACCTAAAGCTATAACCAGACACCTCTGCAAGTGCTGATGTAGCAGTAGGAATTACCTGTCCCCTTTTTCACCCCTTTTCACACATCTCAGCTGGTGAAGCATTTCTGTCTAATCCGCATTCAGAGGAAACCAGTCAAATTTCTAAATGATAGAGAAAAACACACCTGCCTGCGTATAACAGTGACTCCCAGAGAATCTGCTGCCATCAGGTCAACAACTCAGCTTAAACAGCATGTGTGTAGGTCTCAGCCAGCTTGTCTCAAAACTTGTCCTGAAACATCTGCAACTCAGTTGGACATTCTGAGCAGCATAGACTCCAGCACAGAGAGGACATGGGCCATCAGCACAGCTAGATCCGAAAGAGGGTATCTGTCCTTACCCTCTAGCCAGCTATTTAAATTGCTTGTGCTCACCTGGGTGATTTTGCCTGAAGAGGCTGAGGGATCAGTTGTGGGAAACGACTCTGCTGGAGGTTATTGCCCTCCCAGTTCTGCTGGCAAAAGGGTAATAACGAGCAGCTGGAGGGCATAACCGTGACAGGGGTCTTCCACCTGCATGCCAATTGTAGCCTGATGTCTGTCTGCAATCTGTTTGACTGACAGAACCATGGCAGTTTTAGCTTGTAATATAGACCTAGGTTAATTAAAGTTGCTGTCTAAGCTGCTCTGTATATAAATCCTTAAATTTCTATGATTGAATCTGTATTTTTATTTTCCTGTATTTTCTGGGTGAATATTCCTTTGTATTAGTTTAGATTATTAATGAATAACACAGTATGATTTCTCTTATCGCAACATGAAAAGTTTAGATAATGGCATATAATATTGTGATTCTTCTACTAAGCTTGATGTTCCTCAATTGCTGTAGGACTTTGATCTTGCCAACAGCATTAAGACAAGGAAGAGGCAAAAAGAAAGTGAAGAGGAAGATGAAGTTGTCAGTGCAAGATCTGTGCAGCTTTACTCCAGTAAAGTGATCCCAATATCTGTTCTTATATAAACTGGTTGAAAACTGGGCTCAGTAGATAAAGCATATCTAACTATCAAGGACCACTTTCAGCACAGTAATCAGTTGCTTGTTTAAGATATCCTTGTCAAGATGGCATTTAGTTTGTGATTTCACAGTATAGCTGAGTGATCTGTGTCCAGTTACGTGATAAAAAGTTCATCTCAGCACACACAGGAGGATGGAGGAGCATCGACATGTGCGAAAACCCAAGTAATACCCTCATGCAGCTGTTCCCAGGCCCAGGACCTGTAAAAGGTCCATCTTCACAAACATGAAGGAGCAAGGAAGAAGAACAACATGTGGAAGAAACCCAGTAAGCCAGTCAGAGATGCGGACACCCTGCATTTGCCCTTCCTGGACCATCTCAGGTGGCCACTGAATTCCTGTGGCCACATGTGACACTCATCAGATAATTTGATGGGAGCAGGTCTCGGGTTCACCTTTTGGACTGAGGAAGGTTACTGCCTACAGGTGTGTGGGACCTGTGACTGGATGCAGGAGAAGCACATTTGGTGATGGCATATAAAGTCTTTGAGAGTTAGATATGCTAAAAGTAATTTATCTATGCAAGTTGCATGCATGCTATTTTGAATGTATGCATTGATTTTTGGGGAGGATATGTAATTGCTTTTTTGCATAAAATGTTTTTTCTTACACATATATTTTAATATAATGTTTCTTGCACACAGTGTTCTTAAGTACATGGTGAAGCTACAGAAGTTGCTAAAGCATCATGTGTCACTTTTCTGAAGAAGTAGGCCCAGACATGAGAGATTTTAGTGGCAGTAATAAGGTGCTCCCAGCAAATGTCATAAAGATTGATAGTGGAGAAGGGACTGATATACAAGATAGGGATGGTATCACCTGAAGTATTACCAGCTTTACTGACACTAAAAGACCCTCCCCGATATGAAATTGCAACAGCTTTACTGCCACTGGAAGAACTTCTGCGTTCAGAAGTATCATCACCACAAATGGCAGTGCTACAGGAAACTAAGGTACACCTGAAATAATGAAATCAAATTTAAGTAGCTTTCCTGGATTCTTGATATTCTTCATCCAAGCCCAACTCCCCTTGGCCCGTAACCAAACAAGATGAAATCTAATTAGGCATTGTGCATATGTGTCTGAGAGAGCATAGTAATATCTCTACTAAGATGAAATATTAAATTATAAATATAAATTTTAAAGACTAATTTTCCCTTGAACAGGGGGAAAAATATATATTTACTTCAATAAGCATTACAATTATTCTATCACTCTTAAAGTAATCAAACAGCTAGTTGAGACTTCTTAATTGTGGGCAATAATTGTATTATTTTAAAGTCAATTATAATGTTAAAACATTTTAACTTTGCTTAGAGATGGGTACATAACTATGATTTTGTTATGTTGTTTTAGTTTGTCTCTTTAAGGACCAGCTTTGTACAGGAAACCAAACCTTGAAATATTTAAATGTGATTAAATTGATTTAATATATGATAGTCCCACCTGTATGTCATTTCTGATGTACATCTGCCACACACAAAATTAAAAGATAAGTAACATGATTACAATCAGATTAGTGAGTCTACGCAAGTAAATGAGATTGCAAATCTATGTGAGTGAAAACTGTACTTCTTACTGAGACCACTTTGCATCACATTAGCTTAAAATTTATTTTCAACATCCATATAAGACACTGACTAGAAAATCCAACCTATGTAACAATAATGTACAAGTCCAGAAAACCTTCCCTCTAGTTGGGACACAGACTACTAGCTGTTTCCTGATGGAACTTTTCACCCGGTATTTAGTTAAAAACTGAATCAGTCATGTAGATTAATCATTGACCAAATTAGAAGGCTATGAGGGGACCCTGTGTTTGGGCACCAGGGATAAACAGAAGGATCAATATTTTACTGAAGAAATACCATGTATATACTCAAATAAAATTACATGTGCTCAAAGAACGTATGCATGGGGGTAAATAAAATAAAGGACAGTAAAGTCTATATTAAAAAAGATTATTTCCCATGAAAAAAACTCCATAAGCCAAAGGTGTGGGCTAAGTTTGCAGTCCTGGGGAAGAGATTGCTTTGAACCCCAGAGAACTTGCTTTCCAGTATGGACTTCTGATTGGTTTCAATTTTTACTCCAAAACTTTCATCCATCTCTATATGCAACAATTTTAGACATCACAGTTCAATTTAAATTATATGTTGTATAAAATGAGTGCTGCATTGCAACAGCATTTTGACACTAGAAATAAAAAAAAGCACAGCTGGACAGAGCCAGAAATTCAGACACAAAAAAAATCCTAGGGATTTCAAACTAGAGTTCAACTGAATTGAATTCTAAGTTTTGCTAAGGAGCACCAAAAAATGAATCATATTTAAGTTTGGCATTTATCACCCACTGCTTTGATCCCATAAAAATCCCCTGAATTTTAACTTGATAAAGCTTATTCCAGGCTAAGTTGTTTTCGTTAGAGTTTATTATTAATATAATGAAAATGCTTTAAAATGATGACATTTTAAAAATGGATTCTTCATCACTCCAAATCTTTATATCAATATTCTTGTCTTTGGAAAGATATGCTCCAGTTCATCTAATATTGCAGCTTTGACAGAGAAATTACTATGGAAGATATTTTTCCTGAGTATCTTTGGGAACCCACCCTGCTTTAACTTGTGAATTTGAGAGTATACACTGAATTTCATTGGAGTGATCAAATCATCAAATCTCCAGAATATGTTGTTCTACCTAAAAGAAACATATTACTTTTTTTTTTTCCTTAAGTGCTTCTCTGTTGGGAAAAATTATATTCACTACATTTTCAGATGGTTTTACAAATTCCACATAAAGTGAGCATTTTAAAGCCATTAAACCCATAAAAGGACCAGAAGTGACCACCATTATAGGCTTAAATGGCTTTATTTATTATGTTTTTGTCTTGGTTCAAGAGAATAATTAATTTTAGGTTTGAATGAGTATCACTGTGTACTGTCATTTTATTAGCAGGCATTTTATTATTGTTCCGTTCACATTATATTATTATTTCCCTCCAAAGCATTCAAATTTATCCAAAACCAAGGACAAGCAATATCATATAGCTGTTTCAAAAGCAAATTGTTTCACACAAAAGAGATTTTTTTTTTATTAATATGTAGGGAAGAGAGTAGCTCTGCCTTTCATATATTCCCATAAAACTAGAGAAACAAGAAAAATATTAAGCAAAATGTGTTCTGCTACTTTTAGAAATCTCATTGTAAGAATCTCTGTGTCATTAAGGTTACCGATCAGAACAGCTTGAATGTTTTATGGGAGATATCAGTTTTATGAAAGTGGCATAAAAGAGAAGGCCTACAAAGAACATAGTCCTTGCAAACATCAAGAAAGAGTGAATGCAAAAATCTCATAGCTGTTAAACTTAAAGGGAGGTTATAGATCTTCAAACATTATTTTTATGTAGATATTATAAAGCTAGAACAAGTTAGATGGCTATATTCTTTTATTTATATAGATTTTATGAGTAAATCCTGGAGCTATTCAAGTATTACATTAAGTTTTTGGCAGAGAACATATAGAAACATATCGGTGTCTCTAAAATCAATATCATACTAAAATAGCTTCAGATGGGGTTAGGGATATGGCTTTCTAAAGGGTTCTTCTAATGGCAAAAAAAAAATAGTATTTATCATATCTAGTTTAACAAGACTGTCTCTCAAGTGCTTTAAAAGCAGGTTTACACACTTGAAACTGTAAATCGTGACACACAGAGTGTTTCATTTTACTGTGTTCCAAGGAACAGAGTCTTCATATCATTTTCTTCCACTTCACAATGGTAAGAGAATAGCAGTTTGAATAAATAAATGAAACATAATGTGAAAACAGTCCACTGCTATATTAGCTAAAAGTTCAGGATGGTAGTTTCACTTCAGGGTCATATAAGCATAATTTATTTGCAACAAACTTTTTCATATTTAAGGTTTATAATTAATAAGGGCACAAAAGCAAGTCAATCCAGTCCAGGAATCACTTGTTGCTTTTGATATGGAAAGACTGGCAAGATTCTGCTTGTGACCCACAGGGGAGTGTAATGTAAAGGATCTGTTTTGTGAATTGGTGGCATTTTTTAATAAGAGATCAGGAAATATTTGTTGTAAAATCAGAAGGTGGGATAATGACAAAAAATAGTCTGGAGCAACATTTCAGGTAGAAAATCATCTTCAGATGTGGAAATGGTGGGGAAAACCTAAAAAGCATTACAAGCCTGGCTGATAAATGGAAAAAGAAAAAAAAAAAAAAGGAGGAAGAAGAGGTGTGCTGGGAAAAATTACTACAATTTCAAAAACTTGAGTGTATTATTTTAGTTTAATTTAAAGGAGATCTCTGCTACCCTCCTACATTGTGTATGTCAATGACAAACTCCTCTTGTGTTTCTAATCCCATAGTACTTTATTCTGAATTCCTTCGATGCTAGAGCATAGGAATTAAGGGCAAGTGTTGTAGATACCCTGTCAAATGCAATAATTCTGCATCGTAATTTACAGAGTTTAAGGGCTTACAAACAATTCAAGACTGCATTATTAGAAAATTACCATCAATATTATAAGAACCACTTGCCTAAACTATACGCAATAGGATATGGGTCAAGGTTAAATGAGAAAATGTCTCTTGTACAGGTGTGAAAACTTAGGGCAGCTCCTATAGGGAAAGCCCTTGGGCAAGTAGAATTTAAATTGGACACAGACACCTACCTGAAAAAAAAACACTGAAGTTACTGGGTTGCAACAGGATGTGCAGGTACTGGAACAGAGTGTCAAATGGACTTCATAGCTTGATGACAAATTGCCAGTAGCCTCTCAGAAAGAAAGTAAAGGCAGTAAAGTTTAAAGGAAGTTTTGCAGAATTTCTAGGAGAGAGCAGTAGAACACTATGAACATTTAAGATTAGAGGGCATTAAAAGAAAGGAAATAAGGCAGTAAGAGGAGTACCACCTTCAGAAGTTACAGAAACATTTGAAAAATAATAGTAGTAGGGAAACCGCAGCAAGAAAGGATAGCTTCAAAGACTTGATAAAATTAGTGAATATCTTAGTTCTTTTCCTAAACACACTGGCTCACAGATTCAGACTTCCTGAGTTTCAAGTGGCAGCTATCCCTAGGTTTTTCATTATTTTATTAAATATTGTATGTGTTGAATCGCATTAGGTGGTTGTGTTTTAATTTATTCCAAACAGCTCCCTTTTAAGCTTGCAAGAGCTTAAAAGTCTCTATGCAAAAGCAGAACTAGAATGAAAAGATGTCTATATCTTTTTTGAGACTCACCGCTAAAGACAGTGTCCTGTGCTACTAAATCCAGTTCCGTATTAACTGTACTATACTTACTTTTTTTTTTTTTTTTCCAAATTTGATAAAGATCTGTCCTAAAACTGACTTGCTTTTGGGCTTCTCTCAATCCTTAGATAAGGCTGACGTAGAGCTGGGATGTTTTTACTTGCTTGGTTTTAGTTGCCAGTCTATTACCTTTATTTCTAGAAGTCATTTTCTTCACAGACCCTTGGGATTCTGCAGTTTACCTCTTACGAGCGCAGCTGCATTACACTCAGTGCTTTTGGTAAAGCTTCTTAAAAATTTTTGCTGCTCACAAACTACTTCTACCTTTGTACTGTCTGGAGTAAGAATCATCAGAAAAAAAATATTTAAAGAATGAATTTCTTATGTGAATAGTATACCTGACTAGTTTGTATACAGCTAGTTGAAGTAATTTTTAACTCTACTTTCATTAGGTATTGTAGTCTTCTATGCCTCATACTATTGTTCTCTCAATATCCTCATCAGTTTTGCGCTTAAACAATTAAATCTTATACTATACTGGTTTTAATAAATTAGATTCCTGTTTCTGAACAAAAGTACATTACCTCTGTTTTTACACCTATAGTGCTTTTCTCACCAAAGAAAACACAGAGCCAGAATCAATTTCTTCCCATTCACAGCAGTCACGTTAAAATTTGTTATTCTGCAGGAAAGAATGAAAAATACTTTGTGTTAGAGGAGGAACCAGTGGTCCACCAGCAGGTGAAAACAAAAAAATTCAACTTTTTGGTTTAAAGTAAGAAGTACACAAATTCTATATTGCTCAAATAAGAACAGTATCTCGCTTTACTCAGCTGTGAACTATAATGTGAAAGAACAAAGCAACATCTAATCATGCAGCCTGACTGACTGTAGACTGGAGATGATACCTGGTTGACACCTAAGAAGTGTATTAAAAAAAGGCATGCTTATATGATGCTTCCTAGATAATCTCACCTTTTGTCCTCTGAGAATTCTGCTAAAGTCACCACTGAAAGAATAGCATGTAATGTGATTCATTTTAAGACCAAACCTAAACTTCTTAAGACTGTCCACAAATTTACATGAAACAACAATTGCAGAAAATATAGAATAGTTAATGGACCAGGGAGAAGAATGAAGATCTTTATGCTTTTTGATAAGTGTGTTAATAACACGGGAAGAACTGTTTCCTCTGTATTTTATTTCTGGCACAAATAACTTAATTGGATCTTGTTTCATAACAGAATCCAGAAGCCACGCAGCTTTAACTGGAAGGTTGAAGAATGTTCTCTAACCTCAGAGTACTCTATAGCCAGGGGGCTGGAATGTTGTGAGATACTGAGCTGAATGTCACTAGACTGAAACTTTCCTGGATGAGGGCTTCGACCATATACACTGAAACACATGAAGCCACTTGCAAAAAGCATTGGTCCTTTAAGAAACAGGTCATAGAATGGCTAGAATTGGAAGGGACCATAAAGATCATCAAGTTCCAACCCCCCTGCCATGGGCAGGGACACCTCCCATCAGACCAGGTTGCTCAAAGCCCCATCCAGCCTGGCCTTGAACACCTCCAGGGATGGGGCAGCCACAGCTTCTCTGGGCAACCTGTTCCAGTGTCTCACCACCCTCACAGCAAAGAATTTCTTCCTAATATCTAATCTAAATCTCGCCTCTTTCAATTTGAAACCATTACACCTCATCCTATCACTCCAACTCCCTGATAGAAATTCCCTCCCCATCTCTCCTGTAGCCCCTTTAGGGCCTGGAAGGCTGCTATAAGGTCTCCCCAGAGCCTTCTCTTCTCCAGGCTGAACAACCCCAACTCTCTCAGCAGAGGTGTTCCAGCCCTCTGAAATTCTTCATGGCCCTCTGCTGGACCCATTCCAGGAGGTCCATGTCCTTCCTGTGCTGAGGACTCCAGAGCTGGACACAGTACTCCAGTTGTGATCTCACCAGTGAGGAATAGAGGGGTTCGTAGTTAAAGAGAAGGCTAAAGTGTACCTTCAAGTGAAATGTCTGTATGGTCAGATTCAAAGCTTGTCTCAGCTGTGAGTTGTTACATACCATTTAGATACGCTCTGAGATCCCCCAGATTGACCTCAGCTTTCACTGAGAATTAGTGAAGAATGACTTCACTAGAATTACTTCACCAGTCAGCAGAGAAAGAGCAGCACTTCCAGAAAGCGTTTCACCCTATTCTAAGATCGATCTCTAAAACATGTGGGATAAAAACTTTTTTGGTGGTGCTTATTTCTCTACTATGTCTCTTGGTAAAAAGCTTCATTTTTGATGTACCATCTAACGTTAGATGAAAAGAATCTGCCTTGGAAATGCAAGGTTTAAGCGTCTACTTGCTTACTGAGATAATGATTTTGGATCCAGTTCTAAGGCTCTTAACAGTTTCTCTGAAATATTTAAATCTAACTACTAGTCACAGAGTACTGACTTCCATTCTGTGAAACAAACTCCTAGAATTTAGGGCCTAAATCCTTTGAGATTTTTGTTTTAGCCTAGAATTATATTGTATTTGATAAGAGACAGTAAACTTCCCCAACTCTGAATGTTACCCGCAGACACTGCCAGTCTACTCACAATCAATATTAAATTCACCTTCATTCAAAAGATGTCTTTGTGCTGCTCTCTCTTTCTTTTGTCTGAAACCTTTCTTAGGGCAGGAACTTTTACTGCTTTCAGTTTGATTAGTTTTCTTTTAGTAAATTTCCCATTATTTCAAAGTATTTTTAAAGCAACCATGGTCTGTTATCATTATTTCACCTGACTTCCTGTATGCCTTAACCTAAAATCTTTAACGTAATTGTTTATGGGTTTTTACTCTTATCTTGTGAACCTAAAATCTTTAACGTAATTGTTTATGGGTTTTTACTCTTATCTTGTGCTTGAACCAAAACCCACCTGCATTTTTTTTGTTCAAGGATTTGGTTAAAATTCCTCAGATAATAGAAACTGATGTCTTGGCATGAACGTTAATTTATGATTGTTGTCTTTACGTTGTATTTACAAAATACTTTTAACTATCTCCTAGGAGATATATCTGACATTTCAGAAAATTAAAAATTCAAGTAATATTCCATACTTGCAATAATTTTAATTTCACATAAAGTTTAAATAAGGACTCTTCCTACTCATACTCCCAGAGCTAGATTCAATCCTTTCACAGGCTTATTTGTAAAATTTAAGGCAGTACATTGATTACATAGAAAAGAATTGGAGTGGTGGATTTTCTATTCCTTTCTATTCCTAATCGATGGAATATTTTCTTAATTTAGGATTAATCTGGGTATCCTTGCTTGTAAAGCAACACTAATTGTACACGTATTATCTCTGAATTAGTCCTCTGAAGTCAGGGATTATTCATTGGGCTATTCTGTGTGCATAAAAGTATCAGAATTTGGTTCTCAGATTATAACTGATGATATTAGATTTACTACAGAAAGTTGCTTTCATTCAAATCAAGCTTTAAAAATGGACCAAACAGCATTGGACACAATATGACTTAACCTTTTTCTAACTGAGCTATGACATAAGAAATAAACCTCACCAAGTCCACATTATGTGCATAATTTTCTTCCTGACTGTCAGGAAAGTGATAGCATTAAGGACACCATAACTCTCCAGCCAGAATTATGAGTTAATAATCCTCTTCCAAGTGTAATGAGCTAAAAGGACATTATGAATTCCTGAATTCATGCTTGATTTGTTTTTCTTTATGTTCATGAAGTTAGGAAACGTAGAAAATGTAGGAAAGTGGTAGACATGAGCAAAACAGCTTAAATATTCTCATGAGAAAAAGTCTTCTTTCTATTATAGCTAGGAGGGAAAAGAACAGCTGAGATCTACAATGCAGCAGAGATGATGTCATTGCCACAAATCCTCAGACCACAACTGTTCCACATTTCTCTATGAACCCTCATGTCAATGAGCTAAATTTTTCTCAACTACCGCAGCCCAAATAATTGAGGGAAGGCTATGTATGTGTGAGTGTGAATAGAACTGGTGGTTTAGAGCTTCAGCTGCCAAGGAAGCATCTTCATACGCATTTTTGTTATATTTTTTGTCAAGTGTACATTTACGAAGAAGGACAGAATCTCTTTGTGCATGCACAATTTATATATTGCTTTGTTCTTTCAGCTAGGCTGGTCAAAACTAGTCAGTGAACATTCAAAGGAAGCCTTGTAATATATAAAATATCCCTAGAGGGAGGGAATAAATGCTGTTTAAGATATCGAACCATTGGAACAGAGCCAGTAATGCAATTTTTGTTCAGTTACATTTTTAGATGACTCATCAGATCTTCTGCTAAACTCTGCTCTGAGGCTTAGGGAGTATGGACTTTAAAATATCCTGAATATAAGAAACAAAATATTGTTTTAGGAACAGAAGAATCTTTTACGCAATAATATTGAGGAATTCACCATTTGGAGCTGTTTCCACATAGAATCATAGAATCTTCTAGGTTGGAAGGGACCTTCAAGATCATCTTGTCCGACCATCAACCTAACTCTGACAAAAATAAACACCCACACAACAAACAAACAAAATACAACACCATCACTTAACCATGTCTCTCAGCACCACATCAACCTGTCTTTTGAACACCTCCAGGGTTGGTGCCTCAACCACCTCCCTGGGCAGCCCGTGAAAATTTTTTTCCTAATATCCAGCCTGAACCTCCCCTGGCGTAACTTGAGGCCATTTCCTCTAGTCCTGTTGCCTGTGACTTGGGAGAAGAGCTGGGGTCCAGCTCTCTACACCCTTCTTTCAGGGAGTTGTAGAGAGCAATAAAGTTTCCCCTCAGCCTACTTTTCTCTAGGCTGAATTAACTGTAGTTCCCTCAGCCTCTCCTCATAAGACTTGTGCTCCAGAGCCCTCAGCATCTTTGTTGCTTTTCTTTGGACCCACTATAAGCACCTCGATGTCTTTTTTATGGTAGGGAGCCCAAACTGGACACAGTACTCGAGGTAAGGCCTCAATCTCCGCGCGGCGCCTGGCCACACCCCGTCCGCGCCTGATTGGCTACCGTGGACTTCCTGCTTCCGGCTGGGCCTCGGGCTGTGACTGGGGGGGGTCCCTGAGCTCGGAAACCCCTCTGTACAGCGCCATTCAACCCTCGCCTCGAGCTTGCCTCAGTTCTCATCGCCGGTGCTGCCACCGCCTCACCGCCGACCGAGGGCCTGCTCTGACCACTTTTCAATCTCCGCACGGCGCCTCGCCACGCCCCCTCAGCGCCTGATTGGCTGCCGTAGACTTTCTGCTTCCGGCTGGGCTTCGGGCTGTGACTGGGGGGGTCCCCGAGCTCAGAAACCCCCTCTGTACAGCGCTATCCGACCCTCGCCTCGAGCTTACTTCAGTTCTCGCTACCGGTGCCGCCGCGGCCTCGCCGACCGACCCAGTGTCCGCTCTGAACAGCGTTCCAATCTCCGCGCGGCGCCTGGCCACGACCCTTCCGCGCCTGATTGGCTGCCGTAGACATCCTGCTTCCGGCTGGGCCTCGGGCTGTGACTGGG
>JAHREE010000245.1:12031490-12125068 GCA_033628505.1 Tringa tobata
GCTGACGGAGCCGCCGCGGCCTTGCCGACCGAGGCCCTGCTCTGACCGCGTTCCAATCTCCGCGCGGCTCCTGGCCACGCCCCTTCCGCGCCTGATTGGCTACCGTGGACTTTCTGCTTCCGGCTGGGCCCCGGGATGTGACTGGGGGTCCCTGAGCTCGGAAACCCCTCTGTACAAGGCCATCCAGCCCTTTCCCCGGGCTCACCGTACAACATGTGCTGCTGTAGCTTGTACTAATAATAAATCTAGAAAGACGAGTAAACAATGTAGTCCCGTTTCCTGTTTTTCCCAGGGAAAAGTGAAAGAAAGGACAAAAATTTGTGCTTGGCTGTAACAGCGATGAAGAAACTTACCCCTGGAATTAATAAAAAAAAATTAGTTTTTGGAAAAGAAAATTTCAATATAAAAACAATTTATTAAGAAAAAAAAAAGGAACAAGTACCTTTCTTTTTTTGCAGATCTTATGCTTTTGCTTGTGTTTTCTCTGTTCCTTCCAATTACTGTTCTACAGTAATGATTTCTCCTTTTTTTTGGTGCGGATTCATTGCCTCTTAGCTCAGCTGCAAATCAAATAGCATCTTCCCATTGCTTGTTGCTTAGCCTCCCAAACACTAAACCGAAGAGATCTGGCTTTGCCAGAGTCGTTGTCAGCAACATTGTCACTTCTGTGCCATCGAATTTATCCATTAATGATGTAAGTGATAAAATTGGTCTTTTCTTACCCTTTTTCCCTTAATTTTTCTATTTTTAAGGCAACCAACTGTATAAACAAACTATTACATAGTGTTAGATTTAACATGGGAAGAAATCAGTCTAATCCATTAGTGTTATACACTTTACAAGGAAATGAAAAGGAACTGAAATTGGCTTCATTAGTATAAAAAGAAAAAAACACAATAGCGAAGAACACTAATGGCCTCCAAGGAAATGGTGTGGATATTATTTTTTAAATTACTTACGTTTTCACCTTAACAACAAAAACCTGCAACGTGAAAAGTAATGTGAATCTGAGAATGCATGATGGCAAAAGCCAAGATGGAAAATATCCCCAGGGAAAGTTTCCATTATTTTTGACAAACTAAATGCTTTCTGCTTTTATTCACGAGTAGTGGAGAAAAAGGAAAGCTTTGCCTGCTGCATTTAGCTACGTGTTCTTCTCTGCAAAATGAAAATTTTTAGTTCATTCTATATTAAACTGCGGGGGGGGCAGCACGAGGAGGAAACCCTAGTTCACAGGCAGATGTTATGGCAAACTTCCTTCTAGTATGCTATGAATATATCTATCTATATGTATATATATATATACATGTAGTATAGTATGCAGATACTGGATGGTAAACTGAGCTTTAATTCACCTGCCCAGTTCAACAGGGAAGTGGCTAGGACATTGGATTTTCTGTTATTAACACATACATCCACTGACTGCCACCACAAAGCTAGAATTTCAATGATAATCTGATGAATTCATAAAATCATAGAATCATGGAATGATTTGGCTTGGAAGAGAACTTCAAAGGTTCCACCTCCCCTGTAATAGGCAAGGTCATCTTCTACCAGATTATGTTGCTCAAAGCCCCATCCAGCCTTACCTTGAACATTTCCAGTGACAGAACATCCACAACTTCTCTGGACAACTTGCTCCAGTCTCTCACCATGGTCATTGAAAACAAATTCGTCCTTATATCCAATCTATATCTACCTTATTTTAAATTAAAATTATTACCACTTGTCCTGTCACTATAGGTCTTGGTAAAAAGTCTTCCTCCATCTTTTTTATAAGCCCCTTTACTATATTGAAAGGTTGCAATAACATCTCCCTGGAGCCTTTTCTTCTCCAGGCTAAACAACCCCAACTGTTTCAGCCTTCCTTCATAGGAGAGGTGCTCCAGCCCTCAGATCATTTTTGTGGCTCTCCTCTGGACTCACTCTAACAGGTCCATGACTTTCCTGTGCTGGAGGCCTCAGAGTTGAATGTAGTGGTCTAGGTGAGGTCTCACAAAAGCAGAGCAGAGAGAATCACCTCTCACCAACAGCTTTCCATGCTTCTTTTGATGCCGGGCTGTTCTCAGTCCATCCATCCTGGAGCCTGTACTGATATTGGAGATTGCCCTGACCCAGGGGAAGGGCTTTGTACTTGGCCTCCTTGTACTTCATGAGCTTCCCATTGGCATCCCGTCCCTCAGGCGTGACAACCTTGGTGCAGTCCGCCAACTCAGCTTGGTGTGATCCACAGACTTTGCTGAGTTTCCACTAGCAAATCGGCTGGATTTTATAAATGCCGAAAGAGCACAAACTAAGCATTTTAGGAAGGCAGTATGAAAAACATCCTAGGTAGAATTAATACATTCTACTAGTTAATAATTGACAGTAGCTAATAACATTTCAGTTACAAACAAATACACCCAGCCCCAAAATTATATAGACTGTTACAAGCTTAATTGCTTGCATTCTCTATTTCCTCCATTTTCCCCCTCTTCAAATTTCTTGTGCAAACGCACTTCTATTCACATAAAGCATGCACACTCTATGAATGTGCATATAGAGAGGTCTCCACTGGAATATTGCAGGAAGTATGAGGCAGGCTGTAATTCTCTCTTGAAGAAATTCTCTTGGTTCCCATTTCAGTAGTTTAATTGTCACTGTGGGCAGCTTTTGTTTATAATGTACCCTGTGGTGCACTAAGCACTAGTGGCCGTAGTCCCTGAAGAGAAATAAAAAAAAAAAAGAAACATATATTATAAAAAAATAATGAACACCTGCTGAAGTTATTATTGTTCAGATGACAGAGATACCTTTCTATAAGGCTAGAAAAAATAGAGCATAATAAAAATACTTTTGCTCCTCTTAGAACAGGGCTGTGGTGGAAATGGTATCGCTTTGTCTAGAAGTAGAGCAGGAAAAGGAGAACTTCTGGTGCTCATAATGACCTGCTCTCACTATAAAAACAAGAAAAAAAAATAGGAAAAAAAGAATCACGTTCTCCTGTGTGTGCTGTTTCCTCAGAGGATTCCTTACAATGAAAACACGTGTTCAGTGCTATCAGTGTTTTTGCTGTCTACCAGCTTTGAGTTGCAACAAGATCTGACTTTTCAAATATAAGAAATGAGAAAACAAACACATACACAAAGCTTTTCAAGTTATTTTAAATGATTGTGAGTTTGATCTATCTTAGTAAATTTGTCTTTCTGAGTAAATGGGATGGAATTCAGTTTGTTATATGACAGCCTGCATTTAAAAGGTTTTATTTTACCCTTCAGTAAGAATGATTCTGTATCTTTGCTTTGTTTTGAATCCTACTGGGAGTACGAAGCTTTGTTTCCCTCTTTTTCCTGACAGTATTATTTTTTCCTCTGGCACATTTTCGCTGAAGAGTCAGCCCTAGCACATAACACCAGAAACTTCCCTCCTCTTCATACACAGAACTCTTAGGTCTTGAGTTCTTGAGTAATAGTTTTCTGTTTAAAAAGCTGTAGTGGAATTAGATTTGTCCCAGCTGGGGTGGAATTAGCCTTGTCCACCAGCCAGATGCCCACCCAGCAACTCTCTCCCTCACCCTCCTCGTCAGGATGGGGAGAAATATAGGATGAGAAAGCTCATAGCTTGAGATGAAGAAAGTGAGATGACTTACCAGTTACTGTGATGGGCAAAATGAATTGTATTTATTGACAAAACAGATTCAAGTACTGAGAAACCAAGAAAAATAAAATTCAATTCAATAATAACCTGAATACTCAATTTTTCAAAGTTATGGTAATTTTGGGGGCAAAAGGACATGAAAATTACCTCCTTGATCAACCTTCTGGAAGTGGAACTTATATCAACACAAGCAACGTGCTTGAGGGTATGCCTGAGTGAACCTAAACAACCAGTTAGACCATGCTCCCAACAGGAGACAGCTGAAGCAGTTCAGCAGGTAGATACCTCTGTAACTGCAGAACAAAAGCTGCTGCTTCTGAAAATCATTCAAAAGTCTTTTCAGATATTGATGCCTATGGAAAGTAGTGCTACCTCTTCATCAAGAGCTTGCTCTAACTGATGTAGGTTTTTTCTGCATAACTTAACCTTGAACAGGACTAGAACAAATGTGTAGCTGTTAGAAAATGTCTGTCAGTTAAATGGTTCTTGACTTCCTGCTGTTGCTAGAAGAGCCAAATATTGTATAATGCCTTATTCATTACTTTCAATTTAATAATCTATTAGGTTATTTACACATTTTCAGATTAGATCAATTTATTTCTGGTAGTAGCATGAAACAAGTAAAGACATTCCTGTGTGCCACACATGGATTCCAGCAAAGAAATCAGAGGAAAAAAAAGTGTTTTACATAAACTTTGATGCAAATTCCCCAAGATGCTTTCAGAAATGGTGCTTAGAAAATACACTATTGAAGTTTAATTCAAAATGTCATTTCACTTCTTTCGGCCTGTTAAAAACATATTATTTTACCCTCGATAAAATTTCTCTAGGTCTTCAATTACTTCAGAAAACTTTATCAGGGGAAAAAAAAGTAAACACAGTACAAAATGAAAGGCTGAAGACAACCTTCATATTTCGTCTTAGATTGGAATACAAATGAAATCGCTATATACCATAGTGATCTCTGCTTCATCCTGAGGGCCAGTTCTCTTATGTGGATTAAGATACAGGCTTTATCTGCAAAACCTTAACTGGAAGTACTTTATATACTGTATTATGAAAAAAATATGAAGAAATATTTTCATTTTTTGCTGCATACAATGTTTCATATTTTAACGATCTGCAGCTGAATTTCCATCCTGGTCTACTTACGTCTAGATCTCAATCTTGCCACTAACAAGGCTTGAGAAACAGAAAGTATTAATGAAATATTTGGTAAAAAATATCCTGTTTGTTGTTACCTTTCCTCATTCTACCTGTCAATTTTAGAATGAGAAAGAAGACATACCTTTTTCTATCCTTCTATACAGCTAAATAGCTACTGAGTTCCCCTGGAAAATGAATTTACTTAATAAAGTAAAAGTAAACTCATCAAAATATTCTGATAAAATCCAATAAACTTAGTACTTATGAAGCTTGATTTGCCATTCTGCTACACAATGTTTGTATTGTAGTCTTCAGTCAACAGAGATGCACCAGCATGAAATAAAAGTAAATAAAGAGAGAATTGTGCCCCACGTTTTGTTAATATGGAACCTATTGTAAAGTAGTACTGAAAAGAAAAGAAAGAGACCCAAAATAATTCTTGTTTGATACAGTTTTGGTATCCACATTCTTTGTTCATTTATAATATAACATGATGATTTGAAATATTTTGTTGCAGTAAAAGTAGCACACGAATATGAAAAAGCTTTCCCTGGCTTGTTATCCTTGTTGGCATCTGAGCCGTTCTATCCATTATAGGCTAAAAACTGATCCTTCAGTCAAGCATGAAAACACACAGACACATAGAAGCTTAGTCTTGATAAGGATGTATTAAGAAAATTATTTGAAAAACCTCCTCACATCCTTGTAACTAGACTGCTAAGACCGGTAAAATACAATGAGGGAATAACTGGTGAAGAGAACAGAAGTGTCGTGGATTTTAAAATTAATTTCCTGACATATCACTGCCCGAGATAAAGACAACTTTATTTTCAGGTGGCCTTTTCTTTGCAGATAGATGTGTACACATGCCTGTATTAATTCCTGGCATTCAACAAAAAATGACCTTTATTGTACAGCTCTGCCTACCGAAAACTCTAAATCCAGAGAGGAACAAGGGCAGAAAGAATATCTCAGTAGGAGACTATTGTATAACTGCAGCCAAAAAAACCCTTAGTGACAGCAAATTTAATAAAAGGCCTATGAAAACACCAGCTCAGTGACAGCTCTCAAGGTAAGGTGCTACAATAATTTTATTACCTTAACTTTGCATACATTAAAAAAACATTACCGGGTTACAATAAATAAAACACTGAATTGTACACACAATGCAATGAATTTTAAGAGTGATGGTAAAATTTAAGCAATTACTAAGAAAATAATAAAATAATAAAACAATGCAATTACAGGCAAGGTATTTCTTGACTAACAAGCAACAAGAAGTAGTTCCATACACAATATAAAGTGTAAGTACTTCCAGAGTAGTAACATGGGTGAAGATGTTGATTTTTTTTTAATTCCTGTTGCTATGATTACTTCATGTTTCAGAAACTACTTCCTGAGAAATTATCTGCCTCTCAGTTGTCCTGGCAGAGCACAACAGTGACTCAGATCAGTGGGCAGAATTACAGTAGCTGTGTTTTTTCCAAAGAAGCTATAAAACATCGTTTCCTGCTACTTACAGAAACTTTGACATTCTGGCTACACGTTGCTATTTTTTTAGTGAAAGACTTTGCTGACTAATTTACATGAACAAACTGTAGCACTGAACACAGTGTTTATATAGCTCTGAAACCTGAATTTGAAAGTATATAATCGCAAAAAATTCTCCAAAGCTCTTACTTCACTATAATCATTATATTTGCTGAGAGAAGGAATGTTGTGGGTTATTTCCAGAGATAAACTTTAGAGCTGATGGGAGTTTCTGAGTTATGCCAAGCTCATAGGCCAAAGTGATCTTCAGAAAATTAAAAGCCACCTGCAAGATATTATTCAAGAACAACAACAACAACAAAAAATCTCCCCTTGGGTTTACCTTCCAACCTCTTTGAGGTTCTGGGATTAAAGAAAACTTGTATCTAATAGGACTGCAATGAACATTATAGTAATTAAGCTTGATTAATTGTTTGTCATCTGACACAAAATGTTTATCCAGATTTATGGGCAAGCATTTTTTCTCTCCCCAATTCTAGGAAATTTCTGTCGTCATAGTTTCTGTTGATTAAAATAGCTACTTTTGTATCATTCAGAAAAATGGCACAAAGAAAACAAAAAATATGTAAACAAAAATCACACAAACCAAATATTGAATAATAAATTTAGAGATAGGTTAGTTCCTGCTTTTCTGTTTATGTCATAATAACAAAACAACAATACTGATACTGATTTCAGAAAAAAAATAATTGTAGAGGTAGAAATAAAGCTATTGTATGTCTATGTAAAGTCTCTGTCTCCATGAGAGAGTTCCATGGAAAACTTACCAGGTTTATTTAGGAAACCTGGTCACTGATTTATTCCAGTGACATTTTCTGCTCAGTCATTCTACTGTCAGTCTATTGTCAATATTGATAAGCATACTGTTTTCCAAATGCTGAATCATTCATTAATACCAGCTTCTTTTCCAGGAGAAATCAGTTTATAATTTTCAATATTTTTATTATTATTATTGCCAGATAGAGTGTAGCCTTAAAACAAAAATATTCATCCTTAACAGAAGGCGGTTTAAATCAAGTGTTAGAAATTGTGAAATGCTTATTTCCACACTACTTGGTGTTAAACTTTCAATGTTCACTTCTAAAGCAATTCCCGCAGGATGTATTGAATTGCAAAATCCATGAACTGGTAAGTTGCTTGCAGTTTATTTCAGTAGCTTTCTTGGTAGCACTTTCATTTTTAACTTCAGTGCTACCCTTCCGTCCATTGTCTTCAAATCCCGGGAACAGCATAGTGTACGCACAGATAGTTCACTGACTTTCACAAAATTTTTATAATCCTAGTCATCATGGCAAGGCTTTTTCCCCTTTTCCTATCTCCTACTTTTATTTTATTATTTGTTGATTTTTTTTTTTTACCAAGACCGTAAGCTTTGCCCATTGCTTAAATTATCCACCTACAAAGCCAAAACATCCTTCCCAAAAGCTGTAGGATGTGATATTTGCCTTTCTGTCAACTGTACAAATCTGAAGCAGATTTACAGAAGTCGATAGCATGTAATTAATACAGAGATCAGAATAGCTTCTACAGTTCGAGGCATGATGCTACACCATCATTTAAATTTTCAATGTATGCTGCACAGTCTTATTCCTGAGTTTCATGTCATGAATCCTTTCTGTTTCACTGATAGATTCATACATTTTAGATTTGTCCTACTGTAACTGTAATTTGGTTGTTTATCATTCCAACACATGCAGGTCTTCAAATACATCAAATACATAATTCAACTTGTGTGCCTAACAACCAAATTTAATATATTAGGAGTCATAGCTCCCTATATATTGGGAGTCCTACCTATAAAACCAGATGCGATGTTTTCCAAACTAACCAGCACTGTGACATTCCTTCCCTTCTCCCAACACACTTTTTGGCTCAACTACTTTTGTAATCCCTATAACAGTATTTCAAGGTCAAATTCAGACAGGAGTAAACCAAACTATTTTAAATAGCTGTTTTACTGGCTAATATTTTTTTTTTCTTTTAATCTTAACATTTATGACTTCTTTTGAGCTTTTGTTTGTGACTCACAGTTTGAGAAAACAAGCCATAAAACCTTGGGAGCTGTACATATGCCTTGATCAGTGGATAAGAAATGCCTTTTAAAATTTTGTATGGAATTGTATAGTTTTGTCATGTCTTGATAAATGCATTTGGGGCGCCAGAAATGTAAGAACTGAGGAGTTCAGAGGCTCCTGTCTCCATTCCTCTATCCTCTTTGGTCCCAGCTGAACTAGTCACGTTGTTCTTCTAATACAACCCCAGTAACACTATAGCGTGAAGGTAAGGAAAAGAAGAGCCCATTAATCTTTCCCACCTCATTCCAATACAGGTGCTTCAGGAGAAAGTATCACTGGTTTTTCAAAAAGGGGGGCTTTCTGTATTCGTGAAGCTCCTGATAAATCTCATGCAGAAGTAGAGTATGTACCTTTACAAAAACTTTGGCCCACCTCCACAGCTATAGTCTATATAAACCATCCAGAAGGAGCAGCTGGCAAGAGGATGTAGATAGAAATCAAAACAGTGGAAGAACTGCGAGCAAAATAATTTTTGGTGTCAAAACTAGAATTTCAAAAACAATCTGCCATTGCACAGATGAAACATGAATTTTACCAGAACTATGTTTCCACAGATTTAAAACTTTCAGTTGGCTTTTGTTTTCGTATTATTTGAAATCTGGTCTTTTTGTTTTTTAAGTTAACAATAAAAGATGAACAACATACCTCAAGTGACTGATCTTGCAAGCCTTTCTCACATTAATCATCCCCACCATGTCCACAGCTTCAATGGTTCCTGTGGGACTAATTACATGAATGACATTTACAGCATCTATTCCCCTACGACTGTTCTCATATTGTTTCCTGTTGGAGAAAAACTGGTATTGTCATGAGATGGTATGATCACATGAATTTTTTAAACATAAGGAAATAATTTAAACTTGGATCATTTTCTAAATTAACCTTTTAAAGTTTTATCTAGCATTAATTGTGAGCATGAAACAGTAGAATAGAACATATGGTTTTTCTACAGTTCAGTAAGTGAATGATGTGTGTCACCATTTCTGGTGCACAGAATTTTATGTAGCTTGATATTCCTATCCATAGCTGGTGGCAGAAATGACCTAAAACAGATGTCAAAGAGAAGAAAATACTTTATGAGGAAAAGCCCGGTCTTCTGAGGTACTTAAACTCACCAGATAATGTCTTAAGAGGTGAGAACTACATTGGCAGTAAGAACAGAAGTTGTTACTTATTTCATTAAGAACAGTATTGGTGTTGACACTTTACCACATGCTCAGTGGTATTGAGATTCATTTCTTTATGCCACTGGGGAATACTTTCACCATAGCCAAAGCAGGAGCAATTTGAATGTTAAAGCATAGATTAAAAGACCCCAGTTTTTTTGGTATTGGGTTTGGGGTTTTTTTTTTTTTAATCTTTACTCTTATTCTCTGCTTCAATGTAACTAGAATTGGTCAAAAATAATAAATTGATTTGGAAAATATTCAAAACTGTTCTATCTTTCCTAAAATGAGGCTAAACTGTGACATTTTGGGTCACTTTCTATTGAAGCTTTGGGGACGTCAAGCTGTGAAAAGCCATCTGCTACTAAACTTCTGAGCTGTGGAGAGAACCCTGTCCCTAGTTACAGACTTCTGTATTTGGCATAGACTGTATGGATTTCCACCCTTGGTTTACACCTATACTGAATAGAATAGAATAGAATAGAATAGAATAGAATAGAATAGAATAGAATAGAATAGAATAGAATAGAATAATTTCAGTTGGAAGGGACCTACAATGACAATTTAGTCAACTGCCTGACCACCTGAGATACACACGTGAAACTCTTCCTCTCTACTGATTTGGAATCTTGCTTTTCTGCTCATGTATAGGAAGCATGTCATTAAATCACCAAAGAACTCTAGACAAACCTGGATGTAGGGTCAAATATGTAAAAAAACCCCTCTGTCTGTAGTGCCATGTAACAAAAGAACTTCCTTTTGTCAGGGAATTGCCACCTCTCTATACAAAAGTGTCTTGGTAAGTTATTATGGAGGAGGCTTGGTCCAAATCCCTATAATAATGGCAAATAATATCCTTGACTGTGTAACTGATGAGAATAAATAAGGCAAAATGGCATAGAATATAGTTCAATGAATAAGTGGAGACATTAAATAATACTGTACAAGAAAAAATATTTCAGATAGTACAGAATACTTGAGCTACTGAGCAGTCAGAATAGAATCTAATATCACAACCAAGGTGGGTTTTTCATTCATTATTTTTTTTCTTTTTGCAAGAAAGTTGACAGATTATTTTCTAGTATGTTACTTTGTATTGACATCAGTCTTGTTAGTCTGAATGAAAACACAAACCTGATTTGACAACTAGGTAGAATTAATAAACAACATCTTCCAGAAAGGTGAGGGTAAGACTGGCTTCTTTTCATATTTCTAGCTCGTTTGAATTTTCCTTGTGTTTCTTACGTTCCCCCTAGCCATGTTAAAATTTCAATATTGGGAAAGGCATTAAAGCAGTTTAGTGGCAGTCCCCACTCCTTCAGACGACTGGCGTGAGTCGTTCACATAACTCCTCTCAGACTCAGTCTGCTGCTGCTGAGCAATCAGGTTGCTCTCTCTGATCCATTCTCTCTCACAACAAAGGAATCCCTCTAGAATTCAGTGAACATGCCCATTAAGCGCAAGGCCTCCGGTGTCAGCTGCTGAGCTGTTATCACATTAATGAGTTAAAACTCAGCTACATTCTCAGTAATGGCCAAAGGGCAGGCAGTGCCAGCTGAAAGGTGGAGAAGTAAGTGATTGCACACAAGAGACATAAAGATCAACTTTGTCATTGCCTAATTCTAGGACACTGGGATATCTTCCAAGGGCTAAAACGGCTTTTTGAATTAATCCACATAATGGTCTCTCAGTTGTCTTTCCCTCTCCTTTGGCTCTGACTCCTAAGCTATCTGTTTCATGAAAATATCCGAGGAGCCTTTAACCTGTTCTTGTGCCCTGGGAAAACTTTCGTGTACCAGGACAAATGCAGTGAAAACAGATGCAAGAGCTGTATTATTCTGTAAAGAGGGGTTGTTTTTTTTGTGTGTGCATCGTTCACAGAGAAATATGTGCATTTCAGTGAACCACATGACTTTGAAAATATTATTGGTTTAGCATTTTGGTCACTGTTGCTATCCTTTTTCTTAAAATAGAAGCTTATTCAGAACTACTAAGGTTTATATGCCTCTAATTTAAATTACATAATTTTACACAATCCCACATATTAGAAACTTAAAAAAATGTATTTTTTTTTTTTAGGTAAATAAGATAGCAATTTTTTTTCACTGAGAAAATGACACAGAATGGCTCCCCTTAAACACATGGGTTAAAGTCAGAAAAGAAACAGGAGGAATACTGGATATCCTCATCTGCATGAAATTCAATGTAGCTTGAAATTAAGGTACACAAAGTTGGCGTTTTAAGTAAAATACAAAACTGCACACAGACTTGGGGAGCACATTCGCTCTTACAAATCTTTGGTAAATGAAAACACTATTTTCCTGAACAAGAGTTGTGATGTGAAAATGGAGTACTTGATGTATGTGATGTAATGAAGACATAAAATATAAAAGAAAATACACGTAAAAAATACATCTAGCTTTGGTCATTCAATATGAGAAAACAAAGTGCATATTAAAATATCACTCTTTAAACATAGGCAGCTTTCCATAAAAATAAGCATACTTAGTGTTAACATTGATATCATATAATATCATATACCTATATTTCCAGCTTTTGTATATTTGCAGTACATTGAATTGTAGTACATTCCTTCATGAGAAGGAAAAAGAGATACACATCTACATAGAAATTGTCAGTCAAAACCTCCTGAAGAATACAGAAACATATTGAAAATTAACACATTTTGCCTGTATTGAGGTGATCCTAGAAGATAATAGGGAGTTAAATGGGTGTATTTCCAGAAGGTATGTTTGTTGATTGCAATAATTATGAGAAGAAAGGGGTATTTGAGTCTTGTGTACTAAAGAGATACTGGAACTATCCACCTAGGTAACACTTAACTGTTGAAATAATGCCAAATTTTATCAGAGAATTGATGGCTAAATAGGTATGTTGGCTACATCCACTGTTTGCCTCACCAGTTCACAATTTTGTGAGTGCTTTAGAAAAAGCATGCCCGTGACTACTTATTTTCTCCTTTGTTCCTTCAACTGCTTTGGGGATCTGTGCACTTTTTTTGATGTTCCTGACAAGGCTCCACATTTAAACAAGAATTTGGAAGTCGGAGTAGGTCAGAACTGTACAGTATAAAAAGGAAGAATTAAATATTTGAGTCAAATACTAAAGACTGAAAGCAAGCGCATATAAGGATTCAATATATAACAGATAGAAAAAAGCTAGAAAAAATAACGTTTCTTGAATATGACAGCTGTATTAATTGTTGCAGTTTTTCTGCCTACCCTTATGGTCATAATGGTCCTTTCTGGGGAAAAAAAAAAAAAAAAGGGGGTTCAAAACCAAATACTTCCGATATGAGCTTGGAATGGAATGTTGTACATGTGTGGAATGTGAGACTTGCACAACCTCTGAAAATTCCTAACCACACGCTGAGCATAATGCAGTGCCTGAATAATACTTACTCATGCAAGTAGAAGGACTAGGACTTCACAACATCCGAAGGAATAATGGTGTTCTGTCAGTTGTTAATGACAACAGAAACTAATTGCTCTGTGCGGTTTCAGGCTTACAGACTTCATCATCTGAACTACACTCGCAGAAGTAGGGTACTGTTTAACATAACTTACCACAAACTCTGTATAACAAGTGAATACTTATCAACTGGAAACTAATAAATAGCTCCAGTCAAATGCACTGTTCATATAATAGCAATTAAGCTCACCATAGGAATAATAACCAAGTAGAAAACAAGCAGAATTTTTAATGAAACACTTGAATAATGCTTAGCCTAAAGGTGAAGTTCTCAAAGCACTGGCCAAATTCTCTTCCTGTTAGATGCAATGAAAATTTACTGCTGTTTTTAGTGAAAGTAGAATTAGGTCATTATTACTTTTGAGAGATTCACCTTTAAATGATTATTGATATTTCTTTTCCCAGTGATCACTAATAGACTAGATATCATTGCAGTTCACAGAAGAAGAATATTTGATACATGATTTTAATTCTATATACATTAAATTACAACATTCTGCATTGTATCACTCCCAACACAGATTTTTTTTTTTAATGTTAACTGTTCAGTATTTACAGCACATGAATTTGTGAATGGTCAATCCAAGTACCAAGATGGTGAAGGATAACACCACACAGAAAATAGAGGTGTTAAATATAGAGCTGTTAAATATGTGGTATTTAGCTCAGGATCTACTGCTAGAATTTCTGTTTTGTGATAAATCTGAAAATTGAGGTCTGTGTTGCTGTTGTAGTTTGTTATTGTTGCTGCTGTTTGCTTTTGCTGTCATCATCATCTCAGGAACAGCTTATTTATTATGCATTTTTTAAATACCAGGTCTTGCAAACACTCAAGATTTCTTTGGGGAGTCTTACATTTCTGGAACTGTGCTAATTCCCTGGTCAGTGTGGAAATAATGCCACTACAAAGATTCCAATTTCTTCATACAATAAACATTATTCACCAACATAAGAAAGGGAGAAATAAGGAAAATATATTGATTATTTATTTTGTAATAATCTCCGATACAATTTTATGTAAAAACACCCCCAAAGGAAAAGGGAAAAAAAAAATGCTTTTCAAGGACCAGTTTGTGGGTTTGCTGTTAACATATACTCAGAATGGTTCTTATCCCACAGCTGCCACTCTGACATGTCAAAAGCAACCAGAATTTTCTGTAAGTGGTTCTATTATTTCCTGCAGTCCACTGAAATTTGTTACAAAAGATATCCTTCAGAGAGACCCTTAGTATTTTTTCTTAATATGGGAAGAGCTGTCTGTCTTCTTCCCTACAACTGCAAAATAGCAATTAGCAGTTAGAGAAGGTAGACATGAGGGACGGATTGTGTTTGAAGTAACAAAAACTAAGGCATTATTCAGATGCTGTATATTCAGTCAAGATGAAAGTTCTTATATAAATGTAAGCTCTTTATTATCATCAGTTATTGGAATTATTTTGTCCAATGATTTGTGTATCTTAAACCTATAATAGAAATTATCTAAAATTTAGAAATTATCTAAAATTTCTATTATAGAGAACATATCTTCAAGAAATACACTAAAACACGGTCGTTTGCATAGCTATAGTATAAATTAATTGATAAACATCCATCCTACCCATGGCTATTTTCCAAAACCTAGGTAATATAATATGTTTGACTTTAGAGAGATAATGATGATGACAGATTAAAAGATAAAAGTAATCTCCTTTAATAACTTTTCATAGGCCAGTAAAACCTTTATATTCTCGAGAGGACTACTATTATTAATTATGGATTTCAGCCGCTAAACTTAAAAAGGTGTTACATTAGTAAAAATCTTAGTTAAAAAGAATGTAGCTTTCTAAAGCCTACGAATACATACTTAAAGATTTAAAAATCGTCAGTGTTTCCATGAGATTTCACGCCCCTCTACTCCACTCTGGTGTGACCCCATCTGGAGTACTGTGTCCAGCTCTGGAGCCCTCACACAGGAAGGACAGGGAACTGTTGGAACAGTTCCAGATGAGGCCACGAAGATGATCAGAGGGTTGAAGAACCATGCTTGTGAAGACAGGCTGAGAGTTGGGGTTGTTCACGCCAGAGAAGAGAAAGCTCATGGAAAACATTATTGTGGTATTTCAGTACTTAAAGGGGTGTATAAGAAAGATGGGGACAAACTTTTTGTCTAGGCCTGTAGCAACAGGACAAGGGGTAATGACTTTAAACTAAAAGAGAGTAGATTTGGAATAGATATACAGGAGAAATTTTTTACAATGAGGATGGTTAAACACAGGAACCAGTTGCACAGAGAGGTGGTAGATGCCCCATCCCTGGAAACATTCAAGATCAAGTTGAACGGGGCTCTGAGCAACAGGATCTAGTTGAAGATGTCCCTGCTCATTGCAAAGGTTTTGTACTAGACGACCTTTAAAGGTCCCTTCCAACCCAAACTATTCTATGAATCTCTTATTCTATGAATCTCTTATTCTATGATGTTTCAAAAGCCAGCTGTTAGTTTTCCAACTCCCAAAATCAAAATAAATAATTCTGAAGTCCTGACTTTTTTAGGAGTTCCTAAGCACCCAATCTACCTGCACCATGATGCTTTCAGCTGTCTGTAAAGAAACGTGCACCTATAGAATTCAGGCTTTATGAGATAACAGAGTGCAAAAGAATTTTGGCTATTGTACCTAGCTTTTTGGTATTGCTTGTTGACTTTTCTATCACTCTAAACCTCTATCCTTGGAAAAAAAAAGGTATTGCTAATGAGTTTAACTGGACAACTTATTCTGATATGAAACAAAATTTGACTTCTAGCACTATGAATCACCAAGAATCTTGACTCTTCCTTAGAAAAGGAGATCAAGGTGAGTGAGTTTAAGCCCTGTTTCATATTATGATTCTACGTAACTGGGAATTGAGGCTAATTATTTTTGTTAGAGTTAGAAAACAATGGATATCTAGAATAGGTTACACTGAGGTACACAAAACTCTTCTTCAATCATTAGAAAGGCAATTTACAGCTGGCTTTCTAGATTTTGTTGCAATATATGAAAATTAATGCCCATTCTTATCCTGACTGATTATGAATCAGTAGGTGCTTTAATTTTTTTAAAAAATTACTCGATTGCTTTTTAAAGCAATTATTAGAAAGGACACTGAAACTCCATGAGACAGAGACATAGCTGATCCATTGGTTTTTTTTTAAAATGGTGGGACATGTATACATACATAGAATGGTTTTATTAACATTTACAATCTTTGCAGCAAATGAGGAATAATCTGAACACCGAGAAACAAAGGAAAAGACATGAACTGATTCAACGCAGAGATAAGGGAAGAGTTATGGGAGGTTATGGTCTGTGAGAATATGAATATGTAAGAGTTCAGTGCTCTCAAGTCTTCACATTCCTCCCACGTTGGCATATATCTGTGAAAACAAACAATTTCATTCTTTTCTTGTGGTCGAACCACATACGATACTATTCTGTTCATGTGACCAAGGAGGGAAAATAAGCCCTGGCCCCTGGTCAATTTAAACCAAATGCTGGCTCAGTATTTTACCAGCAGACTTATTTCACATGCAGTACACAGCGTGCTTGTCTATGCGTATTGTCTGATTCACACACAGTAGGTTATCTAACCAGCATGTTTTATAAAGGGAAAACGTTCATGCCCAAAATGCTATTTATCATTTGTTTCACACTCACGCTCCCTCATCCAGCTGCTCAGCAACACAGAATGCATGGAATCCACCTCATCCAGTAGGATGAAGTAGGAAAAGCCTGAATCAGGATGAATCATGGCAGTTTTTAGGAAGTCTTTGCTGGGCTCTTTCTGACACTGGTTTACCGCTGCCGGACTTGGCTCTGACCTGTGGATTGACTTCATGGTTTGACCCAGACCTTCATCATCACCACAACCTTGTGTGGTGACCTGGGCTCTGGGGTTGACCACTTCTGCCACACTTGGGTCTGCCCAACTTACCTTGCCCCAGGTGCAATGGGACAAGGGTCTTGCTGGCAAGGCTCCTGCCCTGTTGGCCTTGCTCCCATGCCCAGTTCCCGATCTCCTCCCCAACATGGGCCCACAGCCACTAGGTAGGGAGGAGTGATTATTGCCTTCAGCTCACCACTCAGAAGACCATATGTAGAGCACAGCTACTGGGCCACCAAAGAAACAGCAGCAAAAGACTGAGGAGACAAAAGAATTTCTTCGCTTCCTCATCCTTAAATTGCTATTCTGTACTCTGACAGATATTAGGTGTTTCTGCTTGAAACAAATGCTGATTACCAAAACATAAGCTTGCCAGACAAATTATGAGACTGCTCTATTTTTTTTCATAACATCTCATAGTGTGGGATGCATGCATCTCAGTCATTGCTTGTAGGTATGAAATGATACAATACATGCTAGAATAATGTTGAAGAATTGTCCCAAGCACAGAGAATGAAACCTGATCCATCCTTAAAAAGTGGCAGATTTACGGGGAGAAGATTCTGAAACCAGTCATCATAGAATCATAAATTATAGAATCATAGAATTGCCTAGATTGGAAGGGATTTTCAGATCATGTAGTGAAACCATCACTAAACGATATCTCTAAGCACGATGTATGTCTGTCTTTTAAATATCGCCAGGGATGGTGGTTTCACCACTTCCCTGGGCAGCCTGTTCCAATGCTTAATAACTCACTCAGTGTAAAAATTTTTCCTAATATCCAATCTAAACTTGGCACAGCTTAAGGCCATTTCCTCTTCTTCTATTGCCTGTTACTTGGGAGAACAAATCTACCCCCACCTCTCTAAAACCTTCTTTCGATTCATTTCCTTGAAAGAAATTATTTTGTTTGCTTCAGATGGGACCCTGGGATTCAAGGAGAATGTAGAGAGTGTGGATAGACCTGGAGGGAAATACGGAATGAGCCAAAGTGTTAATGTGGAAAAAATGCTGAAACGTTGCAAGTGGTAATATTTATGTAGAACCAAAAGAAATTATAAATCAGAAACACAAAGGGCAAAGCACCATTTATTTTGTTGAGCCAGGTGGCAGAGGTATGAACTGCAGGTCTACATAGTTAGTGTGACGACTCAGATGGATAAACTATAATGATACATGATAACATTTTGCTTTAAAGATAGTGTTTTATATGTACTGAGATTAAGGAAAAAAAAAAAAAGGAAAAAAGTATTTTCTAGTTTGCTGGCTTCAGTTTTTCTACTCTGGTTTCTTATCCTCTGTGTTACCTACAAGAGCAGGAATTTATTATTTATTTTTTTTCCATTTTGCTAGATACGTATGCCCACTTCCTATCCTCATACTGTGTGTCCAAATCACTCCAAATTTAGGTAGTGATATACCACTATTTCCTACAGAATCAGGCACGTCCATTTTAACAGGGATAGTCTTTTCCCTCATACATGGCTAAGAGAAAAAGATTCAAGAGCTGACATATGACAAGGTTTGTTGCAAGCATTAAGCAGCATCTTGACAATAACTATAATTAAAGTTGCCACAGCTTTGACCTGATTAAACACTGAACAATACAACTGCCACTCTTTGACTACCTTAGGCCGGTGAACATCTGATGATATATAATATCTTTTGGCAGCCAAGTTAATTATAACATAGTTGAATGCATTTCTATAGAGGGGAAATATTTAAAGAAATTAATGGTAGAGGAACTGTAATGAAAGCTGTCAGAGTAATTCTAAATATTGCTAACAAGCATACCTAATATTTCTGAAGTATGGTAACTTTATCTTTTGCATATTATTATGTATTTTTAACAGTTTTCTTTTTCATATAAGGTAAGAATTTTACATCCCATGTATGAACATTTAAAAACACTGAGCTTTGCAGTGTCAAAGCTCATCCTATTTCCCAAAAGATTCACAGGAGCTGAAAGCTGAGATAGTCAGGCACTTGGGGGACCTGAATGTTAATTAATGGGAACTGAACATTCAAATCTCTTAGGTAGCACTGAGAATCATAACCGATGTGTTTGTTTCAGCCCTCTTTATAAAGATGCTGACATTGGTGTTCCAGACCTATTTCTAACACTGATATAGTAACAGCTGGATGGATGAGGTATGTACAAAGCAATTACATGCAAGTAGCACTAATGAGTATCATTGTAACGTGGGATTTTTCAGCAGACTCTGTGACACTTTTGCTGAATCGCTGAAAACTTAACAAACATACATCATACCTAACTATGACCTGCAAAGATTCCTAATACATGCTGATGAGCGCCAGATTAAGAAGGATCTCCTCCTTGTCACTGAATCTATCACAGATAAATAGATGCAGTGCTTTATGACATATAAAATATCTCCCATACAACTTTCATAAACAAGAGCTCTGCCTACAGCTTCAAGTGTAATAAATAGAAAGTCCCCTGTAGCATACTGACAATCACTTTGTCTCTCTAATTATTATTATTATAGAGAACTTCAGTGAGGTATGCATAATTTTTCTTAGCGTACTTTAATTTGTATTTCTGTGCTTGATTAAATATTTAGACTTTGTATCAGACTGGGAGTGACAAACATTACAAAAATCTTTCTTGAAAACCATCTTTCTTGAAAAACAAGAACAGATTTTAGAAGTGATTTATAACTTCTTCCAAAAATCTGACCTAATTCACTCAAGTTTTTTCTGAAATCATATTTTTAAGGATAATAAGACCAAAAGGTGCTGCTTTGTACTTGGAATAGGTGAGCCTTTTGGTGTAACTGCACTCTACAACTTCATTGAACAGGTATAAATGAAGGTCTAGAGAGGCAGACAATGGAGGTTGAAGATTTTCTTACTCAATGTTCATTTGCTTTGTAAGGAGTTGATGCACAATTTTTATAACCTTTACATTTTGTAGCTGGAAGTTTGTTAAGCCTAGATGGACCTGCTAAAAGTAGTTATTTTTGCTTTGTCCTTCTTGGACACATGAATTGTAGGAAACTAATACTATTTTTCCTCTACGAAAAATTATATTCAGTGAAAAGACTCACAAACTGTGAGGGTCACAGAGAGGATTAAGGGACTGGAGCACCTACCACATGAAGAGAGGCTGAAAGAGCCCAGAACAGAGAAGTCTCAGGGGCATCTTAACAATGTGTATACATCCCGTATGTAAACTGGTTGAAGTGGAGCAGGTTCCCCAGAGAAGCTGGGAAGCCTTCATCCTTAGAAATATTCAAAACCTGACTAGACATGGTCTGGGGCAACCTGCTCTAGGTGAACCTACCTGAGTCGGGAGGTATGTGTGTACTAGACAATCTCCAGAGAACCCTTCCAACCTCATTTATTTCATGATTCTGTGATTTTTTTCTAGTTAAGGAATTTACCCATTATAGCTTTGATTAAGTGAAAAAACAATTGTGTACAAAATAGAATAGGAATTGTTTTGCTTTGTCATCTATGTTTTCTAAATTTAGCAAAAGAGAAGAAAGTTAGTTCCCTTACCTGTCTTTGACAAAAGCTATTTGCTTTTGCTTGAACCAGAAAAATGTTGAAGTTCCTCCAAAGTCTGTCTTTATGTACTGAGCATCCAAAACCACTTCCTGAGGCAGTGAACCAAGACTGTGAGTTACACTGAGGTCTGCAACAAGGCTCAATTATTAATGTTACTTTGTTTTCACAAAGGAAATGGGTACTGAAAGATACCCAGATCTCTCATGTGAATTTGCATTGGTTTATCTTCTAAAATTATTATTTTTTGTTATCTTCTGTAGCTAGTCTTTCTTTATGTGCATCTGAACCCACATCTTGATTATTTTACTGCAAAGTATGACATTGAAAAGAGGACTAATCATAAAAATAATCCACAGATAGAAAGTGAGAAGGATTTTGCCTTTGACAGGTGCAGAAAGAGGATCAGCATTTCTGGCTGTGTACAGCACTTTTCAAGATTAAAATTTTGCCTGCAATAGCTTGTGTAACATCTAAGTCTGACCATTACAGTCACTAATTTACTCCGTTCCTAGTCTAATGGATCTGCCATCAAGATTTTTTTTCCTTTTTAAAAATATGATCGAAATCAAAATGAATAACTCAAATGTAGATAATAAAATAAATTTTCTACCTTGTACAGAAACACTAGGTACTTTGGATGTTTACTTGCTACTAAAGATATATGGGTCATAGTTTTAGGAAAATCTATACTTAATGAAGAAATATCTTTCTTTACAAGAGCAAAAGCATTAAAGATTTTTTCCTGAAAGCAGTAAAGCTGTATCTGAAATAACTAGGAAAAAAAAAATGCCCTGTATGTGTCATTAACACATATATTTGGAAAGAATTTATTTGCAAATAAGATTTTTTCCCTCAAAAGTTTCTGCTAAACTCCTGAGAAATTAAATCATTCTATAAAATAGATTATTTTAATATGAATTTAGTAAACATAATCAGTTTAACAATATTCCATAATAGTTTTCTATAGTTGGGAAAAACTACATTAGACAATAAGAAAGCTACATAAATACAATAAGTCCGGAACTATCTGTGGATTAAAAAAATAACAACAAAAAATCAAAACTGCCAGGTGTTTGCCTTTTTTTGGCATTTTACAAGATGTTTTTAGTCTACTGAGTAAAGTGTCCCTTGCTGCCATTTGTGGCATTTTGTTTTACATTCAAACTGATTATGAAATTAGTTTCAACTGTTTATCATTTCAGAACCCTAATATTCCTGAAGTTTGGTAGAAAATGATAATTTCAAACAAATCAGTTTTTCAATACAGTAAGAATACATATTTCTAAATGCATTCTCACATTTCTTTTATAGTATTCAATAATATCTGGAAGAATGAAAATACAGAGTTTTAAATTGCTGTTACTCTCATGCATGATCTTGGGATGAGGACAATCTAAGGACCATCTATAATGATATTTAAATGGTCAAAGTGGTCCTAGAAAGACTGGTAAGGAAGGAAAAGATGTGTGTAAGAAAGAAACTAATGAGAGCTTTATTTACTGAATTTCATAAACTATGCCATTTATTGACCTTTGTGACCTTTACTAAGCTTTATAACATTGATCCATTAGGCATTTGCATTTCCTATCAGCAGTTACAATTATTGTTGATTCCCAGGGGAATAACTACCTTATCTCTTCTGATTCCATCTAATGCCCCTCTTCCTCCAGCCATAGGAGCTGGTACTTCATCAAAACAACTCTGAGGTAAATGAAAGTGGAAGGAACTAATGTGCTGTGTGTGGGAGTAACCCATCATGTTGACGTGTCTTAACATATTTGTCCTATAACAATTCCCTTTTTGGAAGACTAGTGGTCTTCTTTACTCATAGATACTGCATTTGATACAGTATTATTCAATATTTCTCTTTTGTTTGTTTGTTTGTTTGGTTTTTTTATTTTTTTATTTTTTGTAGCCACTCTGTTTCAATGTAGATTAAGCCTTGAGTGATTCCAGGATATTTGAATTTCTTTACTGCCCTGGCTAGCAATAATACCAGAAGAGGTCAACTTCATTAGCAAGAGAATAATTCAGTTTATCATGACATTAATGCATTCAAGAAAACATTGCTCCTGTGCAGCCATATTGCCATGGGCTCCGATTGTCAGGTCTTATAAACTAAGTGAGGTTGGGTTGCCAGTAGCGGGATTCAAAAATTCATAGAAAATAAAATGAAAAAAAGGAAGTGACAGAACATGAATATTTCTTTGTGTTTTGGACCTCATTCAAAATATATTCCTAAAGTTTTGGTTTTGTAGGCTCTTATGTTTGTTTCATTTTACTGTCTTTCTGATTAAAAAACCCTATATTAACTCTTTTGATTTAATAAAAATAATGAAAAATTGTGTTAGTGCTTCTAATTCTTCCCTTTTATAAAATGAAGAACACTTGAAAATAATGTTTGAATAAATAAAAACTTCCTGTAGGTTAGAAGAATTATTAGCATGGAATTTTTACTATTCTTGAAGAAAAAAGATAATTGAAACAAGAATCTACGAGATTTATGTTAAATATTAAGTTAAATGTTAAATTAAATGTCTTTGGAAAGAGGGTACACTAGATTCTGCCTGGATCAATTTTTGTCTACAGTTGATATTTAGCACCTTTTCAACAAATGAAAACAGATAACTTTAAAGAGGATGAAAAAACCTGACTATGTACAAAGGAACTGGGTCCTGTTAAAGTCCATTTCCTTTATTTATATACATATAACATGGCTTCAAGGCAGCAGCTGAAAAGTCCACATCTTGTGCTGGTGGAATAGACAGGTGGCCAATATGTGCTATCTGGAGGGAGGGAGCTGAAGACATTAGTTCATAAACCCATTCATGCCTTTCACTACCCTATCTGGGCATATTAGCATTTATTTTGAGAAACTTCATCGTATGAAAAAAATAAGCACAAGACACGGAAGCATAAAGTATCAGATCATGCTTCTGCATTATGGTAGATTTCCCTGATATTTAGAATAGTAGCAGGTAAAATTTCAAATATATCTTCAAGCTAATAGAAGAAGCAATTTTTCTTGTAAAAAAAACCAAAAACCAAAAAACATTTGACCTTTTGTTTTCTTTATATAAGGAATGCTCCTAGCACGGTGCATATGTAATAGTGATCTTCAAAAACTTTTAGCTATTTCTTCAGGGAATTAAGAGGTTATTTACTTACTTTTTTAAGAGATATATGCACTACATGTTTTTTATACTATGGTATTGTTGGGCTTATAAAGTGCTATTTGTTGCATATGATTTGCATGGAGAAAATAGATTTTTTTTTCATTTTCATTGTGTATTTGTTAATCCATTTCAAAAAGTATTATGCTAATTATAACAGTGTGCTTCACATTTAGCATCTGAATTGCTCATTTTCAAGGTTCTTTTTAAAAAAAAATAATTGTAATCTGTTAATTACTTGTTTAATGGAGTGTGTAATTACCTACTTTAAGTTATAAAACTGTTTCCATTTCAAAGCAAGGAGCCCATTCTAGAATAGAAAGTATGTAAATGCATCCTTTCAGATACAGTATATAACACTTTTGCTTCAATAATTGTTTCATTTGTGTCTGCAAATAAATTGTTGACTACCCTCTGTCTGTAGTTGTCATTGACAATGTGTTCTAGAAGACTGAGTCCTTACATAACAAAGTAGTATTTCTTTAGCAAATACATTGGAGAATGTATTTTTTTATTAGAAACAAGAAAGAAATAATTTTCTAATCCTAAAAAATTTCTTCGGTGAAATGAAAAAAAGGAAAAGGCCAATTTGTCTTTTTTTGTAATTAAAATTTTTTGCAAAAATCAAATAGAATCTGAAATTTAATTTCTAAACTCGTATTTAATTAAATATTTGAAGTTAAGAGTAGTTTTGAAATAAAACTCAGATAATGTAACCACTGGCTACACTTGACACTTGATTAAGTGTCACCTACCATTCGATAAGCCAGCCAACACCTAATTTTTCTTTAATTTTTTTTACATTTTATTGTATTACTAGAGCTACTGAAGTCAAGTTCATGCTGAGCATGAAGTCACTAAATTGAAGGCCCAGAATTTGGGGTTCCTTCTGTCAACCTCCCTTGTGGGATTGCAGACCCACTGTTAGTCTCAGAATATATGCAATTGTTGATGAAAAGATATCCCACAAATTATAGACAGTAATCATTTTCCATCTCATGTCTCCATTTTTTTGAAAGAAGATTTGAGAAATACATCTCGGAGTCTATTTTGAAAGGCTGTTTTCTGAATTTACACAAGATCATAGGGAAGGATGCAGAGTTTGAAAGCTGGAATGGGGCTAAGAGTGCTTGCGTTGGTTTGTTGGCAGGAATAGTAAGAGGTGTAGGGGTTTTGTTTACAAAAATATCATACAAAAATGCAATAGAAAGAAACTACCAGATCAAGACCAGGCTGGATGGGGCTTTGAGCAACCTGCTCTAGTGGGAGGCGTCACTGCCCACGGCAGAGGAGTTGGAACTCGATGATCTTTAAGGTCCCTTCCAACCCAAACCGTTCTATGATTCTTTAATGAACTAGACTTTCACGCTGGAGGCCTATGTTCAAATCCTGTTAAATGCACACATGAGTGAGTCTGGTGGTCTCTGCCTCATTCTCTGTGAACATCTGTCTGTGTCACTAAGCCATTCACGTGGTTTAGCATGATTGGCAGCTCTGTCCAGAAGGGACTCAGAGTATGACAGCTTTGAGCTCTGCAGATCAGCCTGAAGGTGCATTGAAGGTGTTTGGAACTTCCATGTGATTTGTCATTACTTTGCTGTGATGCATTAAATCAAAAACATGGAAACCTCCAAGAAGGGAGTTTTTGCTATAGGTGACCACACACATTTTTTTTTTTTTTTTGCAAGGACAAACTCTTCAGAAATAATAGGTGGAGCGAAGGTTAGTGTTAAAAACATTAACTAATCCCTCATTCAATTTCTGCATATTTTATGAAGTCCTAAATCTGTTTGAAGGAATTTGCCTGCGTGGATATCTCTGTTGCTCTTTTCAACTACACCACTCAGTCTCCTGCTCTAATCCCTCTGTTGCAGTAGCAACCTATGTTAATTCTTAAAAAAAAATTCTAACATGTTCCAAATTTTAAAAAAGTGCAAAGGAGGAAAAATCAAGCAAAATCAAACTTCACTTAAAAAGTTATTATCAAGAGATTTAGCTTTTTTCAAAAGTAAAGGAACATGCACATAATTGTCAAATGAAGACCCTATCTTTTCTCTTCTTCATTCTCTTTTCCAAAGGAAGAAAGCAAAGGGGTCTTTGGGGATTTTGCTCTTTTCTTGCCCTTCACAAAGATGGATGTTACCTTAAATAACTAGGCAAGCAGCCTGGCAAAAGCAGGATAACAATAAAACTATATTTAAACAACTCGAGTTTCAGGTAGAGATACCATAACCTCTTTACTTCTCATACTTCATCCTCCCTGCAAAACACAACTTTTTGACCTAAATAGTACATTTTAAAATAGCTTTGACTTCATAGCAAGCAAATTCTGCTGGTTGTTTATGCTCTGCCGTCCTTACAAGTATTTATTACCTGGTGCTTATAAAGGTTGAGTGCTCTGTTAGAGACCTATTGGTAAATATGTCATTCTTTATTGTGCAAAGCAACCTAATTTGTTATTTTAAATAATATTTGCGCCCATTTTTGTGTCCACTAAATAGCAGGATAGAACAGACTGTTTTTGTTTTTTTGTTTGTTGGTTTGGTTTTTTTTTCCTAACATCCTCATGGACCTAGGGATGCATATAGGCACTGGTTTTACAAAACCACTTAATGAATTAAAAGCTTAACTCCTGCTGACTTTCAAAATACCACACATATTTATGATGCATTAGAATCTAATCTGCTGTAGTGCATAGAACTCACATGTTTATTTTTAAGCAAGGAACATTCTTAACAAGTGCTTTTCTGAACCGGGGTTACCCATTCATTTGTCCCTAAATCCAACTGTGGACAAAGAGAACAATGAAAGTTTTGTAATTCTGTCTTCAAAAATATTTGAATGATTAAAAATGATTTTATTTCTAGAAAACTTTAAAACCCCCATAAACCAAGAATACTTCAAAATCAAAAGAAAATATTTTATTTAAGTGGAGGAGTTTCCATTTTATCCACTTAAATTTATTCAGTTTCCTTTTTCATTAAAAGTAATATTGCACTTTAACTTATGTTTATTCAAAACATTTTCTAATCTGTTTTTTAAACAAGTGCTAATGATCAGATAATCAGCTATTGCCATGTATCTGCTACTTTTCAAGAAAACTATCATTTATGCATTCAAAATACAAAATAATTTGATGCCCAACAAGAAGAAATGATCTCGTGCTTCATACGTTGCATCCTGTTGTTCTTTTTAAGGATTCCTAAAATAGTTTTAACTAAAGGAGTTTTACTACTTTTTTGAAAGTATTCCGAAATACAATTAGTTGCCACACGGAAATTTAAAAAAGCCTGAGGCCTTGGTGTTTTGTAGGTGTTCATAAACATGACTTTTCTATGTTCTGACATACAATCTGAGAAATTCCTTGTTATTTTGCTGCACTGATAAATAATTTTATGAAGCATTCTTATTACTAAATTCTTTAAAATTTTATAAAATATGTCTACTGATATTTGCTGTGCAATTTCATGCCATCTCCAGTCTCATACATTCTCTGATTTGGGACTGAACTCCTGAATAGCACTATAACAGTATTAAATTAAAATATTGTTATCTTTGCCTTTTTGATTCACTGTCACAATTCATTGTTTGCTTCTTAAAGGAGAAGATTAAAACAAAAGATCATACATTCTGGTTTTCCTTTATGATAGAAGAATGAATCACAAGTGAAAGGATTCAGACCATCATTACGTAAAAATAAAAGAAACACTTTTATCTCTATGGTATTCACAAGCTTCCCATAAGCACAACTACTGGAAGGACAAAGATTAGAGCTTATACAAAAACCTGCTAAAAACTGAGGAACTATTTCTAGTATGCACTTGGTTGAAAAATGTATTTCTTGTCTATATGTTATTAATTAATGAGTTTGTGTTGTGGGTTTTTTTCCTTTCTCTTTCATAGGAAGACTGTAGGCTTATTACAGGAGAAGCTCCTAAAATTTACATTATAAAATATTCGAAACTGATAGGCAAAGGTAAATAGCTGGGAAAAAGGTCATAAAGAGTAGAGCGTCAGGAAGACAAACATGAGGAACAGACAGCAGAGTGCTGAATAAAATGGTAAACCCAAAGTCTAGGGGTAGACCCTTTAAGGACTATGGTAAAACTTGAACTATCCTACTTGTGGATGTGAACTTGAAAATTATTTGAACCACTACAGATAGCAATTATACAAAGATTCACAAATCCTTTAAGCATATTGCAAATAATTCTTTGGCCAATGACTATGACAGCACTATCAGACTGTTTTGGACTATTGAGTATTGGGCTAAATTAAGTTTTTATTTTCCTTAAATGTTTCGTACATCCCTACCTGTTGAACTTTTTTTAACTCCACACACATAAATTACAGTGAAAAATCTCAAAAGCCATGTCTGTACAAGAAAAGTGTTTAAAGAAACTACAGAAATTAAAATCAAATTCTTAGCAGGGCAAGGAGAGTTCTAGTACTAAGAAAAATATCTACATGCAGCCCTACTTTTTTCAGAGTTGTGCAAAGAAATCAGGGACAAAATAATTACAAGCATTTATATGGAATTTGAATAAAACTGCATAAAATCAATCTCTCAGTAACTAGATTATCTCTTGCCTTTTATTGAATTTAATAGCTAATTTTTAATGAATTCATTACTACTGTTTTCGACTCTCCCTTTGTGTTTCAAACAAATATTGTTTGCATATTTTTATGCAATTGGATACATTCCATCATGTAATTTTTAAAAAAAAATCATTTTGTGTTGTGCCAGGTATTTTCTTTTTTTCTTCTTGTCATCTGTGTAATTATTAATGTTTTTCTCATTATATTACTGCATCATGCTTTTGTATTGTACAAAGAACATATAATTGAGATTTAGGGAGAAAGAATGCAAAATGAGTTATTTATGAACTAAGCTGCCCTTCATTATACATTTGGATACAAAAAAGAAGCATTACTATAACAAAAACAGAAGAAAGAATTTGCACAGTTTCTATAGTCTCAGACCGGTAATGCAGAGATGTAGAAGCAAGAAATAAAGTTTTTCAAAACAGTTTGAAATTCAACTTCTTTTAATCCATCCACTGAAATAAAATTTATGATTTTAAATCATTGCAAGGTACTTTTTAATATTCTATTTTGTGCTTAATGTGAACGTCATTGCATTTCTTGAAAAGTCCTACCCTACACTGTTCCCTGAAGAATCAAATCCTTATAAAACTCTGAGGAGTCTCCTTAATTCTATTTGCTTAACTAGGAAATGGATTCCATATAGCAGAACTGTTGCATGTGGCATATAGCCACACTACATGGCTGGTGTCCTATCAGGCAAAAATAAATGTGCAACCTGACCTTGAGCACTTACAATGTCAGGGCATCCACAACTTCTCTGGGAAACTTGGGCCAGTGCCTCACCATCCTCACAGTAAAGAATTTCTTCCTAATAGCTAAGCAAAATCTATCCTCTTTCTGTTTAAAATGATTACCCCTCGTCCTATCGCTCCACTCCCTCATAAATAGTCCCCAGCTTTCCTGTAGGCTCCCTTAGGTACTGAAAGGTCACTATAGGGTCTCTTCTCCAGGATGAAGAACCCCAACTCTCTCAGCCTGTCCTCACAGCAGAGGTGCTCCAGCCCTTGGAGCATCTTCGTGGCCCTCCTCTAGACTGGCTCCAACAGGTCCATATCTTTCCTGTGCTGAGGGCTCCAGAGCTGGACAGTGCTCCAGGTGGGGTCTCACCAGAGCCAAGTAGAGGGGTAGAATCACCTCCTTCGACCTGCTGGCCATGCTGCTTTTGAAGCTCCAGTGTGTCACCCGCACCACACAGCTTGGCGTCGTTGGCAAACTTGCTGAGGGTGCACTCAATCCTAACATCCATGTCGCCAACAAAGATGCTACACAGTGCTGATCCCAGTACTGATCCCTGAGGAATGCCACTTGTCATTGGACACTGCTTGGACAGTTGTAATACTGGTGCACATAACTGGCACGTGGGTTTTATCTCTGTCCCTAACATAGTTCAAAACTGTCCCTTCTCTCTAACTGTTTTCTTTACTTTTCACCCATGCTACAGCATCTTTTTCACAGCTGACAGAGGACCATATGGAAATTCAATTTCTAAAGAAAGTCTTTCAAGAAACACTAAAGAAAATCACTATTCTTGTGTTTATTCTTTATTACTATTATTTCTCCGTTATAATGTCTTATGTACTATTTTCTAAAGAGGGCATCAAAATCACTATAATTTATATTGTAAATGGACAGGCAATTGTCTAAAAACTTATTAATCAGTTTTAATTATTCTTTATCTTTTGTTTGTTTGTTTGGATGGTCAGGTATTTTTTATTGTTTCTAACATTCCCTTGTATTGAACTATATTACTGCAAAATACTTGAAAAATTGTGTTTCACCAAAAGTAGTAGTTAACAGGTGTAAAGGGTAAGAAAATTCTTGGCTTTTTTTGTTCTGTTCTTTTATGTTTTGTTTATTTACTTACACTGGAGGATATATATTCAAAGGTGACCTCTGGGAAGTGAAAGATAGCTCAGAGTCTGATTGGAAACCTTTGTTATAGAACCAGTTGGAACATTTTTGTTGGATTAATTTTTTATCCTACATACCTTATCATGAAAGAGAAAGTCTTCCTAACATCATATCAACCAGTTTTATTCGAAAAAATAAAGTTTTCACACAGGGAAATAAATAATCTTAAGTGACAATATTTAGAAACAAGACATTTATGTGTTTAAGTCTTAAATAACTTTGCCTGTGCATCGTCTCTTATCATCCCATGGCTGTATTCCTCTATGCCACATCCTTTGTCTCCATTTCTCAAGGCCCCTGCTATTGTACCAGGTCCGTATTTCTCTACCTCATTGTGTTAAAGTTGTAAATATGTCATTCTGTACAGAATAACTGCTTGTTACTCTCTATAAAACTATGCTTGTACCACATAAAGATAAACAAAATAAAATAAATTAGCCATAAATACCTGCTGAAATACAGAAATTATTGTCACGGTGAAACAAAGTGAAACAAATCTGTAAGGCAGTTCAAGTAAAGTTCAGGCAGAGCAAGGCTGACAAACCTCAGTCCTGACGCCTTGCAACTTCAGTACAAAGCTTCTGTTCTCTTAATAGCCATGGCAACATTTATTACTGGGCTACACGATCGTGGCTTGTTGGGATTGCAAACAGCCATCCATAGACTGGACATCCTCATGTTTATTCAGACCGTACCATAGCAAAAGCTGCTATGCTGCTTGTGTTTGGAAGTACCATAAAGTACTACGTTTTATTTCGGGCCTATTATTTGCATGATTTGCTGGATAAGCCAAATTTTTCTTACTTGGTAACTATGCGTTATACATCTATATTATTTATTTTTTTAAAAAACGCATGGGTCTTTATATTATTATTAGGGAGGTGATTCCACCGCTCTACTCTGCTCTGGTGAGACCCCACCTGGAGTACTGCATCCAGCTCTGGGGTCTTCAGCACAGGAAGACATGGACCTGCTGGAATCTGTCCAGCAGAGGGTCAGGAAGATGATCAGAGGGCTGGAACACATCTGCTGTGAGCACAGGCTGAGAGAGTTGGGGTTCTTCAGCCTGGAGAAGAGAAGGCACTGGGGAGACCTTAGAGCCCCTTCCAGTCCCTAAAGGGGCTACAGGAGAGATGGGGAGGGACTCTTGATCAGGGAGTGGGGTGATAGGACAAGGGGTAATGGTTTTAAACAGAAAGAGGGTAGATTTTGCTTAGCTATTAGGAAGAATTTTTTTCCTGTGAATGTGGTTAGACCCTGGCCCAGGTTTTCCAGAGAAGTTGTGGCTGCCCCATCCCTGGAGGTGTTGAAGGCCAGGCTGGATGGGACTTTGATCGACCTGGTCTAGTGAGAGGTGTCCCTGCCAATGCAGTGGGATTGGACCTGGATGATCTTTGAAGTCCTTTCCAACCCAAAGCATTCTATGATTCTATTATAATTATTATAATAGAATATATGGTTTATGCAAAGTGTTCTAACTGAGAAGGATCTATGGGATATAAGCAATGAAAGCAAAATCTTTAGAAGAGAGTGTTATAGTTCTTATACCATGGAAAACTGGATATGAAGTATTAAAATATAAGTTGTTATGCAGCAAAAAAAGAAATAATTCAGGACAAAAAGCTATCTTCAGTCCTTCACTGAACTCTTAAGGTGCAAAAAGCCACTAGAATTGTAATGTTTCAAAAGAATCTCACCACGCTCTGCAGCAGAGGGATGCTGCAGCAGAGGTTTATTTGCTGAGTATCTGGTGATCAGAGCTAAAAACCTGAACTTTTTTTTTTTTTTTTTTTTTTTTTTTCCCAGAGTAAAAAGATTTGTTCACTGGAATTCATATCTCTTGAGAACAGCTCAAAGCAGCTCAATATTCTTTGGCTGCCAGTTGTTGCTGATGGCCATTTTCTCTGTCAGCACGGCTGTCAGAAGGTGCCTTTAAGAAAGATTATTTGGTGAAGTGGGTAAGGGTTTTATAACAAGCAGGGATGTGGGATCTACATTCTATTTCTTTGTCTTTTCCTTAGCTGAGCCTTTTTTCCCTCTGAATGCAGTTTGGACAAATATAACTGATGGATATTTCCTATCAAACCATTTTTAGTTAAACTCGTTTAATGAAATGCACTACAAAGGAATGCGTGTTGTACACTAGTGTTCATAATTTATTTGATTTCTATTTATTTTAACACCAATGGGATGTTTTATTCCAAAAGGAATATAGTTTGAAACTGGAGTGTTAAAGAGCTTTGCATTTAACTGAAGAGACTTAAATAAAAGTGTGTGATATTACTTATCAAAGTACTGAAGGTCAGTTTGAAGGTCTCTGAAGGATGGGAATAGGTTTAGGAACTCAAAAGATCTTTCACAGCAATTGAAAAATATTCAAGATATCTTTAAAGGTATATATCTCTACCTATGACTTGCAAATATCATTCTACTTTTCAGTACAATATCATTGTAGCAAGAATACATCATCTCAATTAGCAAACACTTGAATTTAGACACCTGATACTGGATACCTATTCTGTCTGCCATAAAATACCTGATTTTAGAGCACACCTATGAGTCTGGACAGTGATACTGACTTCTTGGGAAGATTTTTCTTATGAAAACATGAGATGTAAAAAGACTCAGTAACAAAGATATCACTTTATTGAGGTCATCCGAGTCTTGATTCTAGGAAGTCTTCAGATCACTACCTTCCTTCGAAGAAGAACCACTGATCAAGATCTGTCACTTGTGCAAAGGTGTATTGGCTACCAGGCTCCTAAGTAATCTCAGAAGTCTTTCTTATGCATTCTTGGTGAAGCTTCACAAATCATTTAAGGACTAACTGCTCAGAAAACCAGAAACCAGTGTGACCTGGTCATTAGATATTTGGAAGTTTGAATGTCAAGTCTCTGTTTCGAGAAGACTGATTTATCGAAAATCAATGCATACTAATAAAAAATTTTGAATATTCTCCAATTGGAAAGGCAGACGAAATCATAGAATGGTTTGGGTTGGAAGGGACTTCAAAGATCGTCTAGTTCCAACCCCCCTGCCATAGACAGGGATTCCTTCCACTAGACCAGATTGCTCAAAGCCCCGTCCAACGTGGTCTTGAATATTTCCAGGGATGGGAACCACTCTAGAAAACTCTTATTGAAGCCTGTGGAACAGTTCCATGGAAGCCACTGCCCTGCAGACAGGTCTCTGCGATACCACAGGAGCCAAGTAGCAAATCTGTGCCTCTCCTCCTCCTCCCCTCTGGAGTGTCTGTTGAGACTTTTGTCTGCCATTTGCTTGGAATTTAGAACACACCTATAAGACTAAGCACAATAAAGGAACAACTAATCTCTGGGGCTGGGTAAAAAGGTTAAATACACAGGGCACACTCAATATCCCTGTACTGGAAAGCGATAAATACATATTTGAAGATCTTAGTGTTAGATTGTTAGATGCAGGAACCCAAAGTGGCATTTCAATGCTTTATTTTCTTTGACAAAACAAACCCCACGGTTCTAGGTAGAGTAGCATCTAAATCCTTTCAGAACCTGGGTTTCTATGCATGTGAATGATTGGCACTGAAAATGTTCAGTACCATTACTATCTGCTTGTTTGGCATTTAATTTAACATAGAAAAAAACCAAACCAAACCAAAACAACAACAATGAAACCAGCATAGTTGTTTGCAGACAGAAGCTGGAGCTTCTCATAGAAGTAGTCTTCAAAAGTTCCTTATTCTATGCAAGTTCACTGCCAGAATCCTGAAAATGAATTCCACTGATGTGGAAAAAGTACTTATTAGAGTACATAGAAACAACTTTGCTTTTCTGAAATGGTATATATATGAAGTAATTTTCCACCTTTCAGACATAGTGGACACAAATCCCAGCTATTTTACAGTAGTTAGATGGCCACAAGTCTTTTTCTGTGTGTTTTATTGGTTCTTGTGACATTGTTAATTCATGTAATTTTTCCCTCTTACAACTACTTTTGACAAGTTCCTTCCCTTTGTATACCTTCAGTTTCTGCAGTATTTTAGATCTTTTGAATCCATATCCAGATAGCAAGGAGAGTATGAGAAAAAATGTATTAAAAATCAAATAACAAGTTTTATTAGGAAATAACTCTTCACTGAAAGGGTTTTTAAGCATTGGAACAGGCTGCCCAGGGAAGTGGTGGAGTCACCATCCCTGGAGGTATTTAAAAGATATGTAGATGTGGCACTGAGGGACATGGTTTAGTGGTGGTTTTGGCAGTGTTTGGTTAATGGTTGGACTTGATGATTTTAAATCTTTCCAACCTCAATAATTCTATAATTCTGTGATTCTTTCAGAAAGTCAATGTGATATAATTTTTAGCAGATTTTTCCAGATGAGCAGATAAGCACTTATGATTAATGACATTTTGAAACTTCTCTGACTTCTTTAATCACTAAGATATAGAATAGTATATTTCATCCCTTTTTATGAAGAAAAACCCAGTGTAAGAAAAATTGAGGAATCTAAACAGAAAAGGATAGTGTGATGCGTGCTGTTGCTGGCCTGCTGCATCCAGCCACAAAATGGCAACTGACACTGAAATAAGGAATGAAATTTCTATTTAAAAGCATCATGCAAAAATCAATGAAAGCAGCACCCTGCAAAAATCAGTGTTTTAACACTGACTCATTATTGTGAGTACATACCTGTTCCTGACTATCTTTTCATTAAAAGTGCATGCTTTTGTGGCAGAAAAAAATCGTTACCAAGTTTATGATTATTATTTAATTATTAAATAGAGAGGTAAAACAACAATTGCAATAAGATGAAGACATGTTTGAAAAGTAAATGCGCTGGTTTGTTTTGGAAATAAATACAGTTCTGTTCCATTGTTTCTACTTAAAAAGAGAATAGACTAATTTTGTCTCATCTATGCTTGCCAGCACAATCTACTGGGTTTAGAGACATAATAGTCTTCAGATTTCATTAATCTGCATATCCTGTAATTTGTACCCCCTAAAGAACACGTTTCTCAATTAAGATCTGGGGGGAGAGAAAAAAAACCCAAACATCATCCAAAATGTAAATACCCTCAAACACTTTCAGTGATGCTGCGTATCATATAAATGACTGGTAGACATTTTGTAATTAATTATCCTTGCTATTTTTATATTATTTGCCTTGATACCAATCAAACTACAACTGCAAGTCCATAAGAGTTTTACCTTTTATGTCACTTAGTATCTCATAATAAACTTCAGTCATTTTCAGTGGGTCTCCAAGTCATTATTGTGAATTAGTGAGGTTCTCCTGTATTGAAACAGAAGTAATGAGCTTATGCCTCAGAGTATTTACAGTTTACTGAACAACTCTTCTTTTTTGTACCTCGCATATTAAACAACATTTCCCTCTTGGAATGGTCTTTATTTTATCCATTGAACCTAATAATGACAAACATATAATTACATCAAGCCACCTGAATTATTGGATAAGAATTGAATTTTAATTAATTACAATAGGACTGGTCAATTCCCTTTCCTGGAGGTGGTGAGAAAATGAATCACCCTAAAACTAAGAAAATGTTTCATGACTACCTTCTAGCATAACCTCAGTGTCTTGACTAAATTTCAGTTTAAATGTTACTTCTGCCTAAATACACGATGCAGTTTTGCAGAAGTTCAGTACTCTTATTTATTTCCTTTCTTAATATATTTTACAACATTGCTTTGCATGATTACGCCGCTTCTGCAAATTATTTTCAGGACAGCCTTATTTCAACTGGGACAGCAAAGACTTTTATGAATTTTTGCTCACATTATTCTTTCATTTTTCCAGAATATATAATATGCAACATATATAATATATTAAAAAATATGTATTTTCTATGGAGAGAATTTGCAATAGCTCTGATGCTCCTTTTTGATTTGTGAGTCAGGTGGATTTATTTCTTTGTCATAAGCTCTGAAAAACTATAGAATGCTCTCCGATATTTTGATCTTTATGCAGGTGACAGCACTGTTTACGAATTTTATAAACACATTTGAAAGGTATGTATCAAATTCTGTGGCATTCTTTACTACTGAATTGTAGTAGAGACTACTCAAGATTGCATATATACTGCAAGGGAGTTGGAACTCAATGATCTTTAAGGTCCCTTCCAACTCTAACCATTCTGTGATTCTATGATCTTTTAGCTGAGGGTCTTGAATTAGATAGCCATCATCTTAGAACACTGCAAAATATACCCAAACCTATAACGACAATCTAAACTATACCTTATAAATAATTTTTTCTTATTCTTGATCCAATAAAACAGAATTACAAACTTTCAGTAACACTGTATGTAAAGCTGAATTTTGTGTCCATATGTAGAATATACTTTTAAAAAGGTAAAATATATTTTAGAAGGTAGAATCTCTAACTACGTAAGAATAAAGAGCTGTAAAAAAGAGTGGTTTGAGATTTGTGGATTACCACCTAGCACCCATCTCTGCAGAAATTAAACGAATAAGAAATACTTCTACTCTGTGTGTATATTGGCAACTCCACACAGGGTAAACGATCCTGTGTTGGGACTACACTGTGATTCAAGTTCAATTCAACAGATTAACTGGTTGTTAGAACACTGAGTCAGGTCATATCTTTGCAAATGCTAAAATAAAGAATAGAAATTGTCAATATCATCCATTACTGCAATAGGTTGTGCTTTTAAGTGTAGCTATCAAGCCACTCCTTGTAGAGTGTCACCCAAGGAAAAGTGAGCAAGTGCTCTTTTTCATTTTGGGATGTGACAGGATGATGAGATGATCAAAACATTTAACACGATGAAAAGCAATCACTTACTTCCACAACATAAAAACACTGTCTTCTTCAGGACTATAGCAACATTTTTCTGCTGCTTGAGTGCACCACAAGACTTTTTTCCTTCTGTTTCTGAACCAATATAGAGAATATAGTGTGCCAAGGGTTTAATCTATAAAACAACATGTTTGTTAATTGATTGATAAGTGTTAGTGGAGCCAAATAATTTTCCAATGGCACGTGAGACATTAGAGTTTGCTTAAAATGTAAGTGTGCACATGTCCACATTGTCTAGCAGTGGAGTTTGATAAAAGAGAATCTGAAAAAAAAAAATGAAATGGAAACGAGGTAATTTAGTCCTTGGTATCATCTTCCTGGACCACGAGTCCATGTATTTTAGTTCTGCATTTTATAAAACTGCAGAAATATAACTAGGAGAAACCCAAAAGTTTGCAAGAATAAGATTATCTCTCACATTCACCACCTTTGTTTTCAATTGTGGATTTTTTTTTCCAATTTGACATTCAAAAATCAAGCTTCCTAACTTTATGATGCTTTACAGTACTCAGATAATTCAAATAACTGTAATCCTAAAAGCAAAGGGAAATTGATAAGGACTTTATATTTTGTAAGTTTATTTATTTATATTTTGTATTTCTATTAAGAATTATGGTGTTAGTCTTCATCATCTTCATATTTTATCCCTGCTTGGAAACACTGATATGAAAACTACAGATGGTCAATATTTTACCCTTCAAATATTACTGATGATGATCAAAAGACAATGATATTTTGAGATATGGATAAAAAAAGCCAGGTATGTGGAAAGTATAAAAATGCTTTGAGCTGAAAATGAATACAGACTGTTTCTCTTTTTTATTCCTTCTTCCACCCCCTCGACTCCTCCCTCATTTTGGAAAGTAGAGTATTTGGAAAAAGAACATTAATTTATTTTATATAATTTTAATATCCCTGACAGTCTCTCCTGAATTAGAAAGCAAATTCCGATTATCAGTATCCTACCCAGATCTTATTTGTTACCATAATCATGGAGATCTTCTAACTTCTTCCACAGTTCTGCATGAGATGACTAGTTTGGTGTCACTAGTAGCCTTAATGAAAGTATTTTTCATGCCAGGAAAAAAAAAAAATTACAATTTGATTCACAATTTGATTTGTTTATAAAAGCTGCAGCTAAAGGATAACAGCACACAAAACAACATGTAGGGGTCAGAAAAAACCTAAAATGCTTCAAATCATAGTGAGTTGTGATTTCAAATGAGTATGGGGCTATATTTCCTTCCAGAAAGGGACTTACAGACTCCTTCATTTCCACTTACTCCCTAGCTGTCTAGTTATACTGCTAGCCTTGGCTTAACTAGCACAATACAAAAAAAAACAAAAACAAAACCAAACCAAACCAAAACAAGAAAAAACCAAAAAGACAATTCTGAGACAAAAGTAAATTCAAGGGCAGACTATTGTCTTTTAATTCCTAACTGTTCAATGATGTGGGAATTAATTTTAGTATAAATATTCTTTTTCTAATTTTAGTAAGAGAGCATTTACTAAATATGCTTAATAGGGACCTAAAATACTTGTTCACAGATAAGTCCTTAACTACTTGCATCACATTTATTAATCAAGTTATTTTCAGTGGTGGATGGCAGCCAGAAGGAAAAAGATTTCCTCTTCTTGGCCCTGTTCTGCTCTGCCAGTTCTATTTCCATCTGTGCAATTTTATCATGCCCTTTAATAAGCATCGTTCTGCTCAATCCTATCACCTCTTTGACATCTGACGTTGCGGGAGTGTGGTTCAAGGAAGCGGCCAACAATAGAGTATACAGAGCGCAAAGAGAAACCCCCAGCTTTCTTTTCTTCCACATATTTCTTGATCACAGTGTGCTGTTCACCTTACCAGGTTATACCCTTTTAAGAGCATCTCTTAATTTGTCTGTCTTACTCATATATGCAAATCAATGAGCTTTCATATATCAGCCACACAGTATTTTTAACCTGTCACAAATTTCAGAAAGCAAAAAACTAAATACTGCAGTGATCTATGACATAGAAAAATGCAATTAATTAATTAGCCTAGCAGCTTTTTCCTGCAAGGTCTTTAAGTTGAGAGTATAGAGGCATCTAAACATTAAATTCTTTTTAGTTATTCAAATTTGTACACACACGCACACAAACCAAACAAAAAACCCACTAAAAAACCCCAAATAAATCCATCTTCCATGAATTTCAGATAATCCAAGTCCACTGCCTGAAAAACCTGGAGAACAAAAAAATTTGTGACCTTGGCAACTCTGGTGGGTACTAGGATATACTTTGTTTCTATGAAGCACTAACTTTAATCTACACTAGACAAATGTTTAATCTGTGCAATGCAAAATCAGGTATTTCTAAGAGGTTCTGTCTTGTACCTCCACTCATCATAAAGTTTGTCTGCTATGTAAGAAGTTTTGCAGACAAATTCTCGCACAGATCTGTACCTTTGGAAACAGATAGAAATATACAAGCAGGCAGAGCTACATTAAATGAAAAGTATAAGTGGACCATCCATAAGGACATAAAAGAATCATTAAGCAATTATTCCTTGGAAATAGGGTGTACAGGGCTCATGAAATGATCACAGCACGGCTTCACTTGTGTTCTACAAAATGGGTTGCCAAGAAGTTTGACACTCCTAAAAAAGGGATGTGTTAATATTGAAGTCATCCATAAACACCGTAATAGCTCTTTTTTTCAGAGCTGAAAGAGTCTGCAAACCTTCCAGCTGAATATAATGACGAGGCCATTGACAAGATGACATTCATTTGAGCAGCAGGCAGCAATAGATGGATAGATAAGTCGGACAGATTCCTTCAGCTGACACGGGCTAAATATGCAGTCGTAATCAGTATTTCAGAACACTGTCTCTAATTTGACACTGATGCAGAGAGGTTTCTATGCAGCTTTCTAAAAATGGACTTTGTTGTCACGTTGGCGTGTGCCTGTGTAAAACATGCTGTCACTCTCCCAACCTCTAGTCCTGACTCTTGATGGAGCTCCACTTATTTTCGAGGCATTTATGAATAGAAGGGAGGACGCAAAAACCGCGCTTGCAGATTTGTCCTGAAGTGAAGTGTCAAATTCAATGTGTGTTGAACTGTCTTTTTCAGGAGCATGAACAAGACAAAGCAACCAGCAGCAGAAACTCTAGCCTTTCTCATACTGGTTAGGAAAAGTCTTTCGCTACAGGCTTTTTGTTACATTGTTCTTACTGAAGTTCAGAGGAGGGTTTTGGAGGTAAGAGGGGGAGGAAATTTTACTTTCGTCAGCCTAAAGAATCTATGAGCATTTATAATGGTGGCATATGCCATATGTTTTTCTATGGAAAACCAACTACAATTGTCAATATTTTTTGGCTCAGTAGCTAACATTTGGAGTTCTTGTGACAGATAATTGGATGAAGAGCATACTCTTTAAGTATGAAGCATAAATATTTCTTAAAAACAACAATGAATAGTAAAATTAGACATTGCTGTATTAGAAACTAAAATCAACAGATATGGCAGTTTTAAAAATATTTCGTTTGATAGCATTGCCAGCTATTTAGTGTTCCTACGGATGTACTAACAAGAGTTTTAAAGCTCCAGCATTCAGTCTAACAAAGTATTGAATGCAAATGTTACTACGCAGTTCTAGAAAAATTGTGGAATTCGTGATCTGAGCAACTGCATCAAAAGCTGATTCTAGCAGTGATACTTAATGGAAATGTATCGAATTATTCGTATGTTTGACTAAAAACCCATCAAGTTAGAATATGAAATTCTTAGAACTGTTTGCACATAATGTTGGTTTTGGTTTGGAGATTGGATTTGCCACGTGCTGAATATCATAGCAGGAAACAGCATTTTTCATGTACAGGAGTGCCTCAATGACAACTTGTCTGAAAGTTGGGGGCCCAAGAATGAATTGCAGCTAAATGGGAGACCACTTAAGAATTCCAGGTATTGCAATAATTTGCCCGTGAACATCCAGTGACAACTGAAGACATCATAAGAAAAAATAGTCAGAAAAAACCCAAGAATTTCTGAAGAGACAACAATAAGTTAATTTAAGCAAATTCTGTTAGCAAATGTGTTTGATTCTATGACAACATTTTTATTTTCAAAATAAAAATAAAAAAGTATGTGAATTCATTTTTGCCTTTAAAATCATAAGAAAGAACAAACACAAGTCATCAAGTTTACATTTGTGACTTACACATTTTCAGCAAATGTGAAAAAGTCATTAATAGAATGCCAGACTGACACTTCTTAAATGAGCTATTTTTGTTGGAGGCAAAATCCAGTGGACAACCTGTCAGTACAGTAATAACACAGAGCCTCTTCCTGTCCTCTCATTGCTAGGGAAGAAAGCAGACACATCACTGTCACATCTGTATTTCTCAGGTGCAAACATGCTACAATTAATAGTGTTTCATCTGCATGCTTAATAAATTAACACTATGCAGTAGTCTGTCACTTACAGTTTAATGATATATAGCTTAACAGTTTTATGTGCAAAAGTGCTAGGGTTTTTTTTAAGGCTGAATATGAAAGTGGGTGCAGTGAAACTCCATCTCTAAAGCAAAGATATGGTTAGGTATTAACAGGTGATAGGACAAGAGGAAATGGCCTCAAGTTTCACCAGGGGAGGTTTAGATTGGATTTTAGGAGAAATTTTTACACTGAAAGCATTGTTAAGCATTGGAACAGGCTGCACAGGGAAGTGGTGGAGTCCCCATCCCTGGAGGGATTTAAAAGCCAGGCAGACAGGGTGCTGAGGGACATGGTTTAGTGATGGTTTCTGTCACTGTTGGGTTGATGGTTGGACTCGATGATATGAAAGGTCCCTTCCAACCCAGGAAATTCTACGATTCTATGATATTCTCTGAAGACCCCAACCAGGAAGAGTTTTGGGCTTGTTCTCTTGACAAGTTTTTCTTAAAGTGAGGGCCATCAGAATCACTCAAATTATTTTAAGCTCTAAACAATTAAGCAAAAAGCCAGAACAAAATCCTTTAAACTGGGGTTGAAAGTAATACTGAAGAAATGTGTTCATGAATCTGCCTTCTGGGTCCTTATTCATCGAGTCCTGTTCACTGGTACTTTCCTCAGTTCAAAAACCTTTTGTGTCCTCCTAGACTGCAACAAACTTCATCCAGCTTCTTGGCATTCCTGGAAAAAGTGTTTCTTCTGCTGTTACTCTGCAGGTATATGCACTTGCATGCCTTCTTGCTTTATTTCTCCCCTTTCTACCTGCCTGAACAGCACACTCCTGAAGGTACCCTCACTTAAGCACAAAAATTTGGTTTTTCTAAGAAATTTTATTTCCTCTATTCCTGGGGTCCAAGAAAAACACAAAATCATATATATTTTTAAACCTTTTAAAAAGGGTGAAATAGTAAATATGTTAATCTAATTGGTGAAAAATGGGACAGAAAACCCTCAGAGAAGATGATTTGTATGTTGAGAAAAACAAAGGCACAGATACAGATACTCTCAGTCACTGTATTTGAGAACGTGTTATTCCCTTTGCTTCAGGGTCAAGAACTGAAAATAGAAATATTCACTTACAAGTATACTGAAAATATTAATGAAGCCTTATATGACAATACATCTTTCAATATTTTTAAGTACAATTGCACTCAATCTTGTTTTAATCGAAAGATGTTCTGAACTTTAGTCTAAATTTATTATTTAGCTCAAGTGCTTTGAGCTACTTTATTTTTACAAAGGAACTGTAGTTTGTCAATGATTCGGAAATGTATCTGAGGTTTTTTCCCGTGATTCCTGACATGGAATTACTGACTCTTCAGTTTGCATTATGTGAATTAAATTTCTTAAAGAAAACTTTTCAACCCAGTTCTGGAGTCTGAATTCAATACCACTTGTGTTCTCAAGGCAGGATCTCAGCTGAAACAATAGAATCCCACTTCATCCACCCCCACAATGGTTCAGACCAGCGTCTGAGAATCTGAAGCTGCAGCTGAGACTCACAAGTGTTTATAAAAATAGTCTCGGCGTTAACAGTGATAAATTGCAGTAGCAATTACAGCATCCTTACCGATAACAATGCAGTTGCTCTAGCAATTTTTAAGTTGCCACAAACTTTATCAACTCTATCCTTTTGAGCTGTTTTGTGAGAAATTTTTGTAAGTTTAGGATAAAAAAAAAAAATAATGGTGACCCTTTTTATGGAGTCAGTAACCTAAATGTGCTTTTGGTACTTATCTAAGGATTTCAGCAGTAAAAAGAAGAAGCAAATGTTGTGCAACAAAATGGGTGTGCAAACAGGAGAACACTAGAGGGAACTTTTATTTTGAGAATATCTTTAGCTGAAGAAAGGCTTGCTCTTTTAATGCGGAATGACAGATACTTGAAACGGAAATTAGAAGGCCTAATACTCTTAAAGTGGGGTGGAATTCTCATTACCTGCGTGAACACCTCTGTATCTTCTCCTGTAACTGGGTCTACTTTAATACAATTGGAAGAATAGGATAGAATTGGCCAGATAGTAAAAAGTTCCTGTGTGCTACTGATTGGTACCAATGTAATTTGTACTTCTGAATAGCTCTTTTAGTAACTTAAAAACCCAGGGAAAAGGAAGAGGAAATTAACTTAGGTAATTTTCTTGAATTTTAGGTGCCCTTGTTCATCTGATCTGATAGATGTAATCAGATTCTCCAAGGACCAAATAAATGGCAAATTTATGAACAGGACTTGTCAACATCCTGTTTGAACAATGTTTAATAATGACAGATATAGGATGTGTGTGAACTGTTCATTGATTCATAATGAAGATTTTCTGTAATGCGTTTGTCTTAAATAAAAAGTATTATTATTTTTGAAAGCTGTTTGGCCACTGGTTAAATTCCCTCATTTTTCTTGGGATAAAGTTACAGTCTCAGTGTTAAACTGAATTCACACTTGCTGAAATAATCACAATAAATTATGAGAGGATTATACCCTCAAAATGCTGCTCCAGAGAGCAACTCTCAAGTTACTGCCCCAAGAAAAATGAAGGCTGGAGGTTTAGGACTTAAGGGCATTCTCTATAGAAGGTCACAGTCTGTCAGAGATTCAGTTAACCCTGTTCAGTTAACAGATAGGAAAAGGAATTCTTACTTCTATTGCTCCTGAATATAACAACTTTGTTTGACATCCAGTACCTCGTTTAAAACCAAACTGATTGACATTAATGATAATTAATAAGTGTCTAATTCTTTATTAACAAAGTCCTGAATTTAGACTGAATTATTTTTGTTAGGGACTAATATATGCTTTAGTCTGTCATTTCTAGATCACCTTTCTAAAGTGCCAGAATTTAGCAAATGTTATGCTGCATAATCCATTGTTTTCCCCAAAATGTATTTAACATTGGCTTCTCAGCTATCCATTTACTATAATCAGTGCACCCATGTATCCCTATCTAGTAACCTGAAAAATAATTTAAGAGAGACTTCTTTACAATTTTTTAATAGATGGCAGAGGCAGCATTTTAAGTTCTTATGTATCCTGTTCCTTTAGTCCATACTCAGCATAAAAATGTTTTTTTTTTTCCCCCTTAATATACAAATGTGGTTCTTTTTTTGCTATTTTAAACTTCCTTTTCTTTTAGTACTTTAAGCCTAATTTTTTGATAGATCAATGCATTCTTCAGTCTTCTTTGTCAGCCATGTGCATCTTTTTAAAAATTCTGATCTTTTGCACTTGTCTTGAATTTGTACAAGAGTTGACAAGTTTTAGTCTGTACAGTTAAAGCACTTCTGTTTGCCTTATCTTCTGAAGCACTTAAAACCTTGGCACTAGCGCTGAAACTTTAGAAAGTTGGTTTTGTTTATGCATGGGAAATGTCTACAGGCATCTCAAAATAAAAAACTTGTTCAGCAACAGATCTCAAAATCATGAATCTGATTTATCACAAAACTATTACTAGAATATTCCAAAGAATAATTTTTTATTTGATGTATTTATTATAATACCAAAATACAAGGGTGATTTAAAATCTAATAAAGTTTAGTAGTAATGAGTAGGACAGGTTACTGCTGTAGAGGAACATCTGCATTGGCTGTTGAAGTGCTAACAATCCAATACACCACTGCCAAACTAAACCAAAATCACAGGTTATGTCTGCATTTGACAGACCTATGTCTTGAAAAAGAATGATACAGATAAGAATTTAAGAATCACAGCAATATCTATCCAACGTGTATTGTCAGGATAAAAACTAAGGGAAATGATAGATGGGGATGGTGAAGAATGAGAAAGTTGTAGTGATCATCAGATATATGTTTCTATATATGTAAGAGTTTTAAGAGATCAAAGACCTTCAAATACATTTAGTGTTCACATTTGAAAGATCTGAAGACATGTAAGATGTGGGAAAGACAGAAAAAAGCACTTCTGCATCTTAAACACTTTAGACTTAGTTGGTGCTTGACGAGATCAAACTAACTATTTAATGGAAGAGAAAGTTGAGAAACAATTCGGTCTCTGTGTATAGGTACAAACACATAGAAAACTCTAACGGGAGGTTTTTCAGCCCCTTCGACTAAGGTATGAAAGGATGCAAGGACTGAAAGCCTGTTTCCTAGCTTTGAGAGTAATCCACCAGGGCAATAATATGGCAGGTGGTACAATAACCAATGTACAAAGTGTTTTAAAAAGAATTAGATAACTTTTTAAAAGATGTCCCCTAATACAGTTCTGTGAAAAGTTCAGTGGCATTTTTGCATAAGGGTCATTTCTGGCATCGGAAGTTGGGAGTTTTGGAATCAGCATCTTCATTCCCTTTTTGCATGCCTCAATGAGCAGAATTGGCTGTGTGAGCTACACGCTTACAATAGTTGCAGCTCTTAGTTAAAACAAAAAAATCATACTTCAGCAGATCAGCTACGAGCCCCTGGGTTATAGATCTTTTGTGTGGATGATGCACAATCAGCTTGTTGTCATCTGCTCCGCTCCTGTCAGATACTGGCCATGATAAAGTGAAGAAAAGACAGATCAGTAATCATAGACTGCTCCAGGAATGCTTTCCACGTTGATGACTGACTGGTATTTCTTTCTCATCTCCTTGGGGACATACTGACAACTAAATTTCAATCTGAGCAGTCTCTTCCCACCACTCCTGAGAAATTTTGAATAAATTATCTCCTGAAGTCGCTCTTCCTCTATTTTCCATTCCTTTGCTCCTCTCAACGTTGCGGACATGATTCAGCTTCTAGAATTATCTGGGTGTGTTCCACCCAACCAATTCCCTGCTATTGCAATGGCTTCAGGCATTTCAGCCTTACTTGTTTTTGGAATGTTGCACATGGATTCACATTTGGTTGAAAATAATCTAATTGTCAAAAGGAAGACAATTAGTCTTATTTCAGCAGTACAATTTCTGGTTACGTATTTTCTATCTTATGATTTGGAGGTCAAATGTGAAGGAAACGAGTGTGAATGCCACACAGAAACACAGAAACTTACAGTGTCGTATACATTTCTGAGGAAGACCTTTTAGATAGGCAATATAATCCATTTCCAATCTACTGGCATATCTTGTACACAAAAATAACCTATGTCCCATTGATTTAATTCTTTTGTAGCAAAATGATGGCCAGACAGACCTTCTGAACTTCCCAGGCAAAGCAAAACTCCCACTGTTAAGACAGGAATTTTCTTCAAATCAGTTTTGTGCCTTCAATAAAGAGACAACATGCAGAGCCTTAAAATGAAGACAACAAACCAAAACAATGAAAATAAATAAGAACAAATATACAGCAAGAAATATCCTGTGTAATAATGTTAAACTGTCAGCTTTGTGTAGCTCTAAGTCTGTAAAACTACTCAATTATATTTGCAGTGAAATCCTTTCCTACAGTTTTGGTATGATTCAGATAAGTGAAGTGCTATTTAAATTCTCTTTTCCTGTGTTTCTGTAGGTTATTAGAAGAAACTGAATGAAAGCTTTGGTATTCATTTAAGACATTTAAATCATTCCACAGCTACAGTAAGAGAATAGCAAGAGATGGGGAATAATTTACTTACCAAAAGTAGAATAATGATTTCTTAGGATTTCTAAAGACAGGTTTTTCTCATGAAAGTTTTGTTCATTTAATTACAAACCCAGATGCTGAATTGAAGATGAGAACCAGTTGGTAGGATCACATCAAAGGAGTCCTTCAGAGGAAATAAGTTCTGTGGTATGCTGGAAATCGAGCTGCTCCATGTAGCATTTCAAAATTGGAAGGTCAGAGAAGAAGCTTGATGCATCAGATACAACAGAGAACAACAGTGCCTTTTGGAAAGTTGGTTAAAAAAAGCTGGTAATATTGCCTGACTGACACCTAAAAAGGTATTTTTTTAGTTTGTTAACCACAAGCTACAGTTAGTATAAAGAAACAGATGTGAAAAAGGCGAGATGATGAAGTTGCAGTGACCATTGAGATAAGCAGATACGCTGTACGTCCTCAGAAAGAAAATAAATCACATACTCCACGTGAAAAAAGTTAGGACTCAGAAATGGGCAATATACAAAGAGATAATACTGCAAATCTCATTGATGGTGCCATGTTGCTTGGTGTTCCTTTTCCTCTGTGACACTCTCCTGTGTCCAGTTCCAATCCGATGTTACAGCTATGGAGATCTTTGGATATTTCAGTATTTCTGCGTGTCCATTCTCTTGTATTCCACCTTATAGAGATGAGAAATGTGTTTCTCAAAACAAAATGTCATCCCACAAAACTGGTTTTATTGTTCTTACTCACAACTATTTCTTAGATTTGTTTCCGATAAATCCCCTCATATTTGGGTCTGAGCGATATTCAGAAGATCAGTGGCCCTGATGTTTTAAGCGTTTTAAAATCTAATATCTTATTCTGATTTTTAATGTTTCTTTCCCCAATCGATTCACACCTTCCGGAAAATTCTTCTCATCTATGATATTATTGCCTCAAATTAATAGAGTGTGTATCATATTTATTTATATGAACAAGCATAACCCAACTCATTAACAAAAACTTCCTAATTTCACAGAAAGGGAAAAAAACCTCCGTACTCTCACATACTGCAGAATTCATGAAACATGAACAACTACACCAAGTGTTGACAAATATTTTCAAGGAAAATGCCAGATTACAATTGTTCCTTCTTGCAAGTTACGTCTAACAACGTAAAAACAACAGTTAAAAACAAAGCTTCACAAGCACTTTACATAACCACCACTTTAACTAATTTAAGTCTTTATTGTTCCATTATTTTTTCACTTTGACCAAGTGTTATAAAAGTGGTTGATTTTGCTGAACATAATGAGAATACTGTAAAAAGACCCAGATATAATGTGTTCTACTCCGCACTAAATCAAAAGGTCAAAAGGGTTTTTTCTCACTAAACAAACCTCATCAGTGTGGTTTATTAATACAATTAGATGAAGTACATTCTCCAATTTCAGATATCAATTTACTCTTAGACACTTTATGCTTTACTTAATCAAATTGGGAGATTTTTTCCAACTATATAATCAACATGTAAATTAAATTGTAAAGGATCTTAAAAAAAGAAAGTCAATTATTTTATCAGTTAATTTTTCCATATGATCTAACTACAAGTCTTTATTCAGAAAGGGAGGAGGGAAAACACACTTTGGATAATATATATTTTCATTGTGTTTTTCCCTTCCAGAGTATTACTATCATTAACATTATTGTGCCAAGCCAGTAAATTGGTATTTTCATTTTCAGACAAGGGGCTTATACTTATTATGGGATGCCGGCATTTTAATAGGAAAAGATGATTTGATGTAAATGATAAACAGATCATTTAGTACTGCTAATGCTTTGCATTATGTGCTTCATTAATTGCATGTCCTATGTAGCTTACATTTAAGTATACGCAATTACGTCAAGCTCATTTATTTAGCTATATGTGCTGGCACATTATAGAGCTGCTATTTGTCTAATCTAGAATCCGAAGACCATTTACCATACTCTCCAGCTTTCAATTTAAACACAATTAGAATAGCTTCTGTATATGATATTAATGCAGAAAAAAAAAAAAAAAAGACTGCTTAAATGGCATTCTATCAAGGAAGTTCAAGAACAGTTCGCTTAGAGTTTATTTCAAGAACTGTTGAAGGTTAGTGATGAACAAAATATATGAACTATTGATCTAACACCCACACAGTCTCTACAGGATAATTATGGGCGAATTCATTTACTAGCATAAGACACTAGTTTGCAGTCCTTTGGCTCTGCAGTGTATTTTCCTGAATACCAATATTTTTTTAAAAAAATTGCTGAAGCTTCCCTTTCAAGTTGTAGTTATTTAAAGTAGTATTACTCAATTAACTTAGAATTTAAGATTTGTTTCTGTAGTCTTGACCTTGAAAATTTATTTAGTTTCTTGTTTACATTTTATATCTCTGATACTGGAAATGTTACTTTTCTTGCAGCTGTTAAACCTGATATCTGGGATAAAGAAGTTGAGGATTTTTTAAGAAACCTGCAACTAACATTTAATGCTGTATTTAGGAGTATTAGGCAATACAAATACTATAATTTTATGCATATCATCCTATCTATAAGATTTTCCATAATTCTGATATACTGCTTTTTAAAGGTAAGTACTCAAACGATGTGGAAATGATTCTGTCTTGTACAGGTCATTATGATGGGAAGAAAACAAAGGATTCTGCTCCTTCTGTTTTTAGGGATCTCCGACTATAAGTTTCTCTTTATAATATCTTTTGGAGCTCCAGTGACTTCCATTAGAGTTCTTACAGGTGCAGTTATCAGCCTTATTGTGCTGATAGAAATCAGAAAAGAATTTTAAAGACTGACAAGGACCTGGTGAACAATGAAGATTCTTTATGATCAGAGGGTGAATATAATTAGCCTAATAATAATTTTTATGTATTATTTTTTACTTAATGTCCTGGTTTGAGGTAAAACAGAACTAATTTTCTGTTCAGTAATTTTACTTTTTTAGCTGGGCCTCTTCTAACTAACTAAACTCCAAAATTAACAGCATATTGTTCAGAAACTGTTCACTCTTACAGTGATAAGATCTGATTATACCGAGGAATGGTGTGCAGAGAGGCCCTTGCTTATACTTATTGCTATAACAACCAAGGTTAGGTAAATTTGTTATTTGCCCCATTGGAGGGTTGGAAGTGGAAAAGCGTAGAGGGGTCACACCTGCAGGGAGGAGTGGACAGGACAGGTGACCCAAAACTGACCAACAGGGCATTCCATCCCATCTGCATCATGCAACAGAACTAATTTTCTGTTCAGTAATTTTACTTTTTTAGCTGGGCCTCTTCTAACTAACTAAATCTTAAAATAAAAATTATCTGGTTGTCAAAAATCAGATAGCTTTAATGAATATGGGGGATAGCTGAATGTGAAAAAAATTGATACATTCCTTTCCCTGTTTTTGTGGATATGAAGAAGAAAGGAAGAGTGAGTAAGAAGGTACCAAACATTTCCATTCTGAACATAGTATTTTGAAAGCAGTCACAGATGGTTTGTCTAAAGAACAGAAGCCTGTAGAACAAATTCAGGAATAGAACCACATCTTGTCTAACAGTTCACATCTTAGCGAGCCAATTTCTCCTTTTTTTCAGGATATGACTCTTAGAATTCTTGGAATTCTTAGAGGTTATTTTTTTTTCCCCTTTATATGCCTCTGCACAGTTTCTACATGATTCCTGCCTCACTGAGTATTCAAAACAGATGAAACAAAATATTGATCTCATAAACCAGAGTTTTTTTAACAAGCCCCAACTAGCCAAAAATTATGCTACGGTTGCCTTCAGTTAACCTGCAGTATTTTTCAGTTTGGTCTTAAAGTCAAATTCAGAGAAGGTATCCAAGGGTCCGAAACGGGGTCACTTTATTTCTGAAATATCTAAGTTTTCAGAATCCAAAAGGATATTTCCTCTGCAGTCATCTGAGATATACAACACAATATATCTTATTGGATCTGCAAAGACACCCCATATTTGCTCATGCAGTAGCCATATTTTTACTTCTGACTCTGCTGACTCCATATTTGTTTTTCTCTATGATCTTTTCATTGTTTGGTCTCTCTTATGTTGTTTTTGTAAACAAGCTTAGCCCACAACATTCAGACAAGTTTGAAATTAAGCCAAAGAAGCTTACTCATCAAATGAAGACACTTGTGTACTAAATTTCTATGAATTAATGTTGTACTTAACTGAGACAGATATCAAACCAGGAATACTGCAAGTAATTATTCATTGACCATGCTGGTGATGTTTCTGTTCTTGAAAATGGACATTCTTATTCCATGGATTTTTTTCCCATCTTCTCTGCCATGAGTGGTTTTCCTCAAAAATATTGTAACTTTTTGTTCATCCTTAGTCTGTTTCTGCCCCATAATGTTAGAGACGGGACCAATACTATACATATTTAGATAACTTCTAATATATCATTTGGGATTATTCCTTACTTTTAAAGATGTGATTAAACATTTCAAGTCTTTGGTGTCTGAGTTAAGCAATTTCCTGAATATGAAGAGGTAGGCAACGTTTTCTGAAAGAAAACGGCATGCCTTTGTAATAATCTGTCAATTTACTGATTTGCTGATCGTAAACTCATCATATAATAAAGTTGTTTAAAATACGTGTTGTAGAAATAATGTCTTTCTGGTATTCTTTAAAAAGTTGTTAAAATAAATGAATATAAGCACATAATTTAGTATCCCAGAAAACAACATTTTGACATTTCATATCACCATTAAGAGTGACAAACTCCTTTCAGCTTGTTCATCTTTTGTCTTTATCAATATTCATTGCTTTTGAAATGTCTGGAAAACACTGAAAAAAAGGCCTTTATTCAAAATCACTTTTAATTGAGTAAATCTGTGAAATCTTTGGTAGATGGAGAGAACACATATTAATGTGGCATTTGTAAGCATAGCTGTATGGATATCTTTCATTTCTACAGTGAGCTGAAATATTCTATCAATAAAAGTAATTTTATTTCAAAGAAATGATGCAGCAACATTGAAATTCAAAGGGTTAAGTAATTTGAAAGATTCAGTGTAAACAATAAATACTTCTATATTATTTAAGCAAAGAAAGACAGGTTACTTATCAAAATAAGCCATTTTGAAATGAAAACAGTAAATTCAAGCAGCATGAGTTATTAATGAAATCTACTTTCTCACTATTCTGATATTTGCTTGTTTTTGAAAGCATTTTCACCACAGAGATGAGATTCTAAATGCTGATTTTCATATTTAAAAGTCAAAGTGCTGGAAAGTGAATAAAGACCACTGTTCTTCTACTTCTTGTCTGCATGTGTATTTGCATGGTGTATTCATCGAAATATTTTTACAGGTGACATACCCACCATTCTCCCTTTTCTTTTAGTCTTTCTCAACTGCTTGGCTGCGATAGAGTTTCTCTTCATTATGTTATAACAGTGGGTCATATAATGGTTTTCTTTACACGTTTTCTGTCACCGTCATTAGGCTGCTGAACTAGTCATTTTGTTCATTTTCATTTTTCAAGATACTGGACAGAATTTTATGACAGGCAACCTCTTATTAATTTCTTGCCTTGGCTTTTCTTTTAAACTAATCTATCTTGGTGACTACCATCAACATGTTTTAAACCTTGTGACAGTTTTAAGCTGAGGTTTTCAATTTTGGGTAGTAATGACTTCTGCTTCTCTTCCCTGAAAAGTACACCTCTTAAGCTTGTCCTTATCTGTGTAGATTTCAGAATCAAAGCCAAAATAAAAGAGAGCCAGTGACTGCTTCCAGAATACCTGTTTTCCAATCCTATGCAGCTGCAATCCCTTCTGCAGCTGATTATGCAACCTTCCCCCATTCATTTATTACTTCAATAATACCCTGTTGATACCAATAATACCCCAAAACTAATAAACCTCAACATTCCTAACATCCACATAAGTTTGTTCCTCATCAGAGCATGAAGTTATTTGGGGTCAGAGCACCCTTCTATTGAAGACTCAATGTATGTAAACAGCAGTTTAACCATAAAGAAGGAAAGTCAGTAAGAGCCACTTACCAAAGGATAGAGGTGCTTACTTGTGAAGACTGAGACCTAAATTCCAATTTTGGGATCTGTTCAGAATCAATTATTCAAATTACTCTCACCTGGGTGATATGTCAGTTTGGGTTAAGGGAGGGAAAAAATATCACCATAGTTAGGTATTCTATTTCAAATGCAATTCAAGGACTAGTTTTGCACTTAAAACCCCTCAAATGTGCTCAAACCCCTGAAATGGGATAGGTGGTAGGACACCAACCCAGGCGCAAGACCTTGCACTTGCTCGTGTTGAACTTCATGATGTTCACATTGACCCACCTCTTAAGCCTGTCCAGGTCCCCCTGGATGGCATCCCTTCCCTCTACCACATCAACTGCATCACTCAGCTTGGTGTCATCCGTAAACTTGCTGAGGATGCACTGAATCCCATTATGTCATTGATGAATATATTGATCAGCACCAGTCCTGATACAGACTCCTGAGAGACACTACTTGTTACTGATCTCCATTTGGATACAGAGCCATGGAGTGCAGCTCTTTGGATGCAGCCAGGCAGCCACTTCCTCATCCACTGAAAAGTGAAAACATCAAACCCACATTTCTCCGATTTAGAGACAAGGTTTTTTGGGGTGGGACTGTGTTGAAGCCCTTACGGAAGTCAAGGTAGATGATATCAGTTGCTCTTCCCTTATCCACCAATGTAGTTACACCACTAGACTAGCCAGGTGTGATTTGCCCTTTTTGAAGCCATGTTGGCTCTGTAATCATCTCCCTGTCATCCACATGAGTTGACATAGCTCCCAGGAGGATTTGTTCCACGATCTTGCCAGGCACAGAGGTGAGGCTGACTAGTCAACCTTTAAACTTCATTGAAAGTGACACAAATCTAGAGTTGCTCTTTATTTAGCTACTTCATCTTGGCTTCTGTTTACATGTATTTTAACTACAACAATAAAATGTCATTTTATATTTCACTGCAGGTATTTGTATCGCTTGCACTAACCTTATGCAGTTTGCTTTTCTTTTTCATCTAAACTTTTCAGAACAAGTTAGTGTGGACACTTTTTCCCTTCAGTCAATGTGGATTAGCTGTTTGGGATAGTGACTTAGCATTGACATTCTTTGCATATTCCATAAATTGGAATGTGACAATCAAGACTTCTATGGAAATTGTGTCTAGTAACCTGAAGATGGTGAGATTTTATTCAAGTCACACAATTTCTTCTTTGAAAGCACAAGAAGAGTGATATAAGTAGAATTTCTGTCTCTCTGGGTAACAAAAGTATATGGCATTACAAAGGCATTACAAAGACATTTCAAAGGTGAAAATCCATCTAGAATTTTCAGAAGTAAAATAAAAAGGACGAAAGCTTTCATAATTTAATATAATTGAATTATTATCTAGGTATTTTGGGATGTGCCATAACCATTAAAAACAATTCAAAAGTTTGGATTTTAATTTCGTAAGGTCACAAGGAAAATTCACTTCAAGAAAAAGCAAGTTTTCCAAAGTAAAGAAAATGAAACAATCAAACAATAAACCCCTGAAACCCTCGTCAACACTGTATCCATTTATGCAGTGCTTGGCTGAGTGCAAATCAATAGAAATCAAAACAACAGAGAATATAAATGGCTTTCACATTTTGTTCTTTCTTTTCCTTATGTAAACACTTTTCAACATATGCACTCTTATCATCCACGAAGATAATTTTAAATGCATGCTAAATCATTTCTAATTAGGGTATATAATTTCCACTACAAAATGAGAGATTAACAATTCTCTTTATTTCTACACTCTTTGTTTTGCCAATTTTGAAAATTACAATACTTACATTAATTTTAATCTGGAAACAAAAAAGATTTTTAGCAATTCCTTTGATAAAATTTAAGAGTAAACAGTCTGCCAGAATAATGCACGTGAACAAAAGGTTTAAGGTTTTTTTATCAGAATTTAATCCAGATTCAACTAATATTACTGCATGTATGCCCACTGTAGCTGAAAGGATATAGTTACATTCATATAATATAAATATAATATACATGTGTCTACGTATAATATAGATCCATATCCACATAACCATGTGCATCTGCAACAGTTTAAAAAAGTGTGGCAATATGGTTTATTTCTTCTATTGCATTTTAGTAATAACACCATTTAAGAAGAAATAGTCCACTTAACATGATTTATTTACTAAATTTTCCATTTGCTTCTTCAATATTGCATTAAAAATGGGTAGGCTCTGTCAGTATTCTTTTTAACATATCGGATAGTCAAAGTTAAACAGTTTGCTTTCCTGAATTTTCAAGCAGCCATCTTCAGTCAAGCATGTGGATTTGATTACCTCTTATTTCAGTTTGGTTGTTTTGGTTTGGGGGTTTTTGGGGGTTTTTTTGGTTGCTGTTTGGTTTTTTTGTTTTGGTTTGGTTTTTTTGGGGTGTGTGTGTGGTTTTTTTTGTGACTCACCTGTAAAATATATCATGTGGTGGTCTTTTATTTGAGTTTTCAGGAATTAATTTAAATAAAGGCTTTTACATGCACAAGAGGAAATTAATCATTATTTAATTAAATCCTTAGGCCTTTGGTCATCTAACCCAACTTGGTGAAGTGCCTCAATTAGGGGCGTAGTTCAATTAGTCAAGGAAAACAGGTCTTCTGTGTGATTCAACACAAGCAAAACTGGAGTCATCCTCTCATAGCTTTTTTTTCCTTGCAGAAACAATATTCCCTGTTCCCTGCAGAGAAAGCCTTAGCGACTATGTTCTATGTACAGATATGGGTACACACTTGAAGTCTGCTGCTCATCTCCATTGCCTTCATCTTTAGGACCTTTGATATTGACTGCTTGCAATGTCTGTCAAAGGATGCTGGAAGAAATCCCGGTATACGTGCTGTTCTATCCTGACACAAAGGATGAGCATCACTGGTGTGCTTCCTAGCAGCCAGAGCTCTCTGTGCTGTAGGTAAGTCTGGGAGGTGTTATCAGGTCCAGTGCTGTTGGCAAATGGAAAGATGAATTCTAAAGTAGAATCATAGAACCACCCAGGCTGGAAGGGACCTTTCAGATAGAGTCCAATCATCAACCTAACACTGGCAAAAACCATCACTAAACCATATCTCTGAGCATTACGTCTGCCCATCTTTTAAATCCCTCCAGGGATGGTGACTCAACAATTTCTCTGGGCAGCCAGTTCCAATCCTTCATAACCCTTTCAGTGTAAAAATTTTTCCTAGTATCCAATCTAAACCTCCCCAATCTAAACCTAAAAAAAGCAACTTGAGGCTGTTTCCTCTTGTCCTATTGCATGTTACTTGTGCAAAGCGACCAACCCTCACCAATACAGCATGGTAAGTATTTACAACAATTTAAGAAAAGCTAAGTCAGAGAGATTCCTGAGCTTAATGCACTCCTGGTAAAAATTAGCTTGTTCTGCAGATGCTCTGAGTGGAAAGGACATAAGTTAACGCATAGTCAAATGTAGTGTGATAATAGCAGTACCGTGCCAAACAATGACTGTAATTCCTTGAAATCTCAGTGGGGGAATGATTCAGGTTCACAGCAGACTAAAGTGTCCTAACAGCTTTGGTTGGCTCAGAGCACAGGCTGAGCAAGCCCGTGTCTGGTAGCAGTGCACCATGTCAGCTAAAAATAGTCACATCCTGAAACGTTTTGATAGTGAAACCTAAGTACATGCTAAATGGTATAAGATTATGAAGATCCTCATCAAAGGTTACTGTGATAATATAAGTAGCACTGTTTTATTTGTTAATTTGTATTAATACTGAAACCAAATATGGTTATTTTGGGGTTACTACTACTACTGGTCTTTTGCTGCTGATGAGGTTTTGTCTTGTTGCACACTAACTGTGCCAAAAAATCATTAGTTATTTTACTTTATAAACATATTTCTAACTAATAAACCTATAGTCAGGATTAGTAGTATGAAGTTCAAAGCCTAGTATACACACATTAGGGTGCCCAGGCACTTATAGAGTAGCAAGCACATTCCACAAGTAATGAGAACACCTCTTAATTCAGCTGAAGCCAAAGCCACAAGTGAGTTATAAATGTATTTGTTCCCCAGTTAAATCGATTCCATGCAGTGCTGCAAGTGCTTATTATGTATTCTGTTTATTCCACAAGGAGGAAAATAATAGTTCTCTTCCTGTTCTGCTAAAATACCACAGTACAAGGCAGCTTATTTGGTTTCATTTTAAATATACCAATTTTACTTCTAATCAGCTTCTGTGTGATGCTTACAGTGATCTCTAAGCTGCCGGTGGATTATTGATTTCTATTAAGAAATAAGAAAGAAGCTTCATTTCTCATGTCATGAACACTTTTACTATGGAGACAGCTCAGGTTTGTGTTTTTTTTTCTTTTTTCAAAAAGAGATCTGAATATGCATTTCTTACAAGCATGCATGTTAGTTAATGATGTATATCACTGAGACAAGATTCAGGATCTTATATAAAATTACTTTTTTTGTCAGTGCAGTTCTCAGTTGATAATGTCCAAAGATAGTGTATGTTTCTACCAGAAAGGATATTAATAGGCTTTCAGATTGCTTAGGGAATCTATATTGCAGTTCCCTTAGACATTAGAATAACTTGACTTATCAAAGAAAAACCACATTTGGATGCTGTTTCTTCAGAAAGAGATGAGAGAAGTAGAACCGATGATAAATGTACCGCATTGTGCTGTGATGTAAAATCCTGATTCAGAGAAAACTTATGGGGTTATTTTACAAAATAAACTGTTGGTTTCAAAGATGCATATGCTGGTTATCATGCAGAACGGAACAGTAACAAGCAATGAAAGTACTCATTTCTTCTTTCCTTCACGTTTTACATCACCTAATTAATAACTTGAATAAATGTTGTTAGAAAAAGGAAAGAAAGATAAAAAAGAAACTATGCATTTTACTTTAAAAATAAAGAACCTCAAGTGGATCTGAATAGGCTTGGGCCTATTGAAGAGCTTTGATAGAAACACAGTAAAATATTGGAACAGAAAATTGAGAATCAGATTATCGATACTAAAACAAACTCTATTTTGAAAAGCTAATGAAGACTAGTATGTCTAGTATGATTAGACACCCTTCTCATATATATTTCCTACCAATACTTACCTTGTATAAGTTTCTAAAGTTGCAAAAAACTTTTGAAATCCAAGTAATCAATCAGTTTCAATATTTCTCAGCCCACTTTCTGCCAAAGGACTCTTCACCATCGATCATGTCTGTCATACCAAATGCTTGGCTGGAGAGCTCAGCATATTTGACCACCAATGAAAAAAATGATAGCGCTGGACAAATCTGTCAAGCTTCTTGGCAAGGTTGAATTCCCCTCATAACAAATGCTCTGTCCTGACACATTTAGATTTCATTGTCAGAATTTTATTTTACTTCACTCGCTGAGCAGGAAGCAGTTGCTTTTCAATTTAGACTTTTAATTTTACATAACATTTAATAATATTCTGCTATTAGTTATAAGCATTTCAGAAACCCCACATAGCATTTTACCTGCCACCATTAAATGACTGTCTGTTTGTGTTCTCATATATAATAAGGCAAAAGGAATCTCAGTACCTCAAGTGACAGGAAAATAAAATAATATTAAGGTGCAGTAAAGGGAAGAGTCAATATTTTTGAGAGGATAAAATATGCCGTGTTATTTAGAGATGAATAGTTGAAGTAGGACAGAAGACTACAGTGCTGAGAGGGAAAAAAAAAGTAATTAATTCTTTATTATCCTGCTTTTCAGAAAAAAAAATGCATCCGTGTTTATAAGAGGATGTGACTTTAGACACTGATTGAATGAATTACGTCAATGTAGTTATGTTAGGTTAACATGTAGCCTGTTGAATAAATATTTTTTTCCATTTTATGGAAATTTATGGTCAGCAATATCCTTAATATAGTTATATTTTGCTCCTTGTCAGCCTATATGAACTCCAAATCATTATTGGTAAATTCTCCATCCACTAAACATGCTTGTCATAAAGTCTTGTATATAAATATTAATTAAAGGTGAGTTAAGAACCCATGGAATAAACTACAGAAATAATTAAAGAATAACAAACCCTGTGTTAGAATTGGCTCAGAACACAATGTATTAAAGGAATTTGCAGGGTATTTTATTGAATGTGATGTCAGAAAAAAGTCAGTAATATTAGCTAGAATCCTAGAGCAAACTCAAAACAGGCAATGTTCTTTTGTAAATGTTGGTTAACAATTTAGTAAGATGTGATCAGATATCACAGTTGTCAGATATTACTAACTGTTTGAAGGTTCTACACAAAAAACCAGCAATATCCCTATAAATATGACTACTCACACGACTAAGGTAAAGTAACTGCTTGATTAACCTCAAAGTCCACAAAATTTTGAGGAATTTTCAGGGAATTTCCATGTACTGTATAGTATTCTGTAACACCAGTTTCATAGCTTGATTCAACGCTTAATAATGCTTAGCCTTATTGAGGTTAAATAGTCCCATTATGTCCTGTAAAAGTACTCAGCAAAATGCACACTTCAAATCCTTTGTTGTGGAGCTGGTGTGTGACTGGATGATATCTGGGCAAAAATTGTTTAGTCCTCAGATGAAAGCATAGGAGACATCTACTTTTTTCTTTCACTGCATAGGGATTTAATATGCTATACAGAAAAGGTGAATTTACTGTTTCAGAAACACATGGAAAATTTTAGGTTTTCTTAGAAATCTGATATGGTTAGAATCAAGAGGAGTAAGAGAAACTACTACTGATTCTTGAAAGGGTCAAGTCTGACTAAATCAGAGGCACTGATAATCTGAAGAGCTGCCCCTTCATCCCCAAACTCATAGATAAGAACAGATGGGCATGAAGATGGACATAATGGAGATACTGGAGAGTATGTAGCAAGTGATATATTAATAAACAAATGCACAACCACTTTTAGTAGCCCCTGATCATTTTACTAGTAAAAAGACTGTGGATGTAAGGCTTTTTGACAAAAATATTGAAGAGGAGATCTAGAGACATATTATTTCTTTATGTTCTTTTGTTTCTCTTTTTTTTTTTTCCCAGAGGATAGTTCTTGAAGGATGGTGTTTGTTATTTTTGGAAGGTTGGAAAGGAGGTAAAGGGTTGTTGCTGGTTGTTTACAGTCAGCACTAAAATTATATCCTCGTATAAGAAGTGCTAAGCATTACCCGACCTCACTTACTTTGTATCAGTGTCATTATTGCACGCGTTTAAATGGCAATCCCTACTGCTTATTAAGAGCAGATGCAGCTGTTAAGAGTGTTTCAGAACATGAAACCTTTTAACAGAACCAAATTAAACCAGTTCATAGGAGTGTATGCACAGTTTTAAATCTCCTAACTCTTTATATAAACTTCTTTGTATATAACTTCTTTATATAAAATCTCCCTATGTGCTTTTTTGTGTGGTTGGTTTAGTTTCATATCACTCCAGTGTGAAAGACCTCTTCAGGGATGGATGCACCAAATGCCAGCTACAGCAGATGAAATAATGATGACATTCAGAAAAAGCAGATATTGAAAAGCTGTGTTAAAATTAGGTGGTTTGGGTTTGGTTTTTTTTTTTATACTCTGATTCCTGATATTCTTCACCTCTCGTGATGCACTAGGTAGTTGCAGAAGCTTGGCATTGCAATAAAGAGATGAAACCAATAGCTGTCTCTGTCACCCTTTGGGGTTTTTTTTAGCTTTGTCTTTGTTCTGCTTGTGAGCAATAGAGGTGCTGTTATGATGATTATGTATTCTTTACTTTTGTTTTTGTGACCTATGCTTAAATTTTATATTTATTCCAAAGAATAAATAGATTTGTTATATTGACATATGAAGGGATCCTTGTGATGTGAGCAAACATCATAAAGCACACTTCTGAATCATTGCATGAAACTTATTCTTTAGAAACTGTGTCCTCAGACTGCTTTTGTAATATAGCTCATTCATGACCTTAGAGATCCATTCCTATGTGAATTACTACTGTGTACATGGCTTTTCAAATTCTTTCAAATCTACCTACGCAATAAAGAAGGTAGAAATGAACATATTCTCCTTTCTAGCCACTTAACCAACAATTGTCCAAAGCCATTAAGAGAACTTCAATAAATACACAAAGAATCAATCAGGGAGCTAACCTTATAGAATTGATTTGTTTTATAGTTACGGAATTCTATCAGTAGATGTTATTCAAAGGTAAAATAATGTACATGCTCATACCCATTGTAATACTTGGCTACTGGGGAATGAAAGGAAAAATAGCGATCATAAACATACCGAGACTAAAGATTAAGGTTGCAGCCTACTTCTAAACTTGTCAACTCTTTTGCGTGTATTTGTACAGCTATCTTCCCATGGCCGTGTTCTCAGCTGTTATAAAGCTGTGTGATTCAAGGGAATCTATTTGAAATCATGCCAATTTTCACTAGACAAAGATTTGGTCAAGGACAGGTGATAAAACAAAAGTAAGATCAGATTCACCTTAGTATCTGGGTACCAGTAATCATTCTTGAGCATTTACTCACCTTGTAACTTCAGTCTTTTCCAGAGTTAGACGTATTGCAATAAATTTACTATTTCCAACAGATTATTATGAAAAAAAAAAGCCCCAAAATAATTTTTTTAAAGAGTTTAGACTAGTTTAAGTTCTAAAGAAGTTGGGGAAGAAAGAGAGGATATTACTGGAAATTAGAAAATTAGAGAAAAGGAGAATCACTTGAAGAGAGAGTTAAAGGTGAAGATCAAATATTTTAAAAAAACCACAACCAAACCAAAAAAACAAAAAAACAAAAAACAAGCCACAAACAAAAAACACACCCAGAAATAAAAAGATGTTTCATACAAGCTGCATGTGGATGTCAAAATTTCTACCTGTTGTCTGCTTATTTTCCCACAGATATTCTTAGTGATTTTCTCTCTGCAATCTGGAAGGGAAAAGATTTGCTAGGTCTACTTTTCTTACTTCTCTTTTTGCCTTTCAAGATTGTTTCTTTTCTTCCTGTCTTTGGCAATTTTTATATCTTTCTTTGCTTTGTATTTGAATATCTTTCAATAAATACAACATTCGGGATTTCATTTGTATGGATCACAATTTTGTTTAAAAAAAAACCCTCAAATGTTCACTGGAAGGTACAAATGAGGATAAGGAGGGAGGGGAAGCAAGTGATCGAGAAAAAGGGAAGTGAAAGGAGAGATTTTATATGTAGATTTACCTGTAATATAATATCTAAAATATTTACTGGGATTATGCGAGGAAACTTGGATTACAGATCTTGCTCATGTTAGTATAAATTAGTTAATTATTGATTGGAAAAATAACTGCATTTTGCTGCTATAAGTTCTCTTGCCGTACTTACCTTCTCCTCATTCAGGAGGGGGCATAATTAAAGGGGAAAAAAAGCAGTATTGTACCATTATTATTACCCTGCCTTGTACCTATTGAATTATCTGGTTGCATTCAGCATCAGTATCACTTCATACGTATGTGTGGAGGACTTGCTCTGCTCTTTCTCCGTGGTGGGTAAAGACTAGTTTTGCTTTCCTATTGGTTAAACCAAACAAGCTAAATAGCATGGACTGTATGATAAGAAAAATTCATCCTCAGCTGTTGTGCCCAATATCTTCATAAATCTTCGCTCCTGGTTTAGCTCTCATTACTGAGCAAAAGAGATAACAATATATCGCTTTGGGAGGTTTTAAGAGCATTTCTCTACTAGTCCATCTAATTTAAAGTGACTTTATGCTAGGAGCAATGTGTAAGCAAATCCCTTCTGTTACACTAAGCGCTGTAAACTGTGGTACATGATGAAAATGGTAAAATAATCAGGTCACCATTTGAAGAGTCAACAGTCACTGCAGTGTCTCTGAAATACTTCTGTTTCATTTTAACTAAGAAGTAACTGTGCCGGCTCTGTGGCAGCTCACGGTATTTTAATGATGACCACTGCAACCTCAGAAATACTTTAAACAAAATGTTCAAAAAGGACTACTGACTGTCCAGTCCATTTTAATGAACACCTTAATAGCACTATAAATTGTAGCTCCTCTTGAGTAGAAGTGTTTTATGTCATATTCATGAAATAGAAAATCATGGGTGCTATGAAATGCAAACACTTTCTCTGACTCATGAATTCCTCATCCATTAAATGCTTGCGTTACTCTAGAAAATTGATATGAGGTATTACGAGATAAGATACTTCCAAGCCAGATGGAATCAATGGCTATGGGTACATTAGTAAGTAGTGTAGAGAAATGGGCATAGGTCTAAAGACTAAACCACTTGGGACTGAAGACCTGAAATCCACACTGTACATATTGAAAGCACTGATGACTTAGAATTATCTCTAGATGGGTGTCATAGGCATAACGTACATTGAAACCACACATTTGTTCTGCTTCTGAAGCAAACATTGTAGTTTATCTTCATCTGAAAGGGATCCGGTTCATGCCCACTGAAGCTACTCCACAGTGCAAAGCCAAACACAGCATGTGGGGACTACTGGGAGATTCACTTTAAAAGTGGACTGCTGCCCTTCATTCAATTATTGGTATAGAAACATCCATGAAAGCTACTCTGAAGTTTCTGAGCTATGTTTATATACTTTTAAGTTTTACTGGATGTAAAGATCTGTCTGCACCTCTCAAGTCTTTGACCATTGTAATAATGGTTTTGTTCCTTTATTGTTTTGTATTTGTTCTGTATTTGATACTGTTTACATCTGAACAGACTAAGTGTAGATAAAATGCCAAATTCTGAGATATTGCATGGTCACAATGACAGCAATCTGCATTTTTTTTTATTTTCAATTACTTTGCCTTGATTCTGTAACCGCTGGAAACATTGGTAGTGGAAGCTCCAACCATTGTCTGTTAGTACAGACTTAGTTTCCTCCCTAACTCAGACCATTATCAGGGGAGCTTTCCTAAGAGAATCAAAGAATATGTCAAAGTTACAAGACTGGATTTTTCATCTGAAGTGCCTGTCAGTTTTGTTGACTGTTCAAAGTACTTTTCATTCACTAGGTCTTCAAAAGTAACTGTATTTGATGCATTTAGTACTCTATAAGACCAGGGTGACTCATACATTGCAACAACTGTTTCATAATAACTTCTTTTCTTCTTCTTAAGCAGATATGAAGATGTTACACACAGGTGACAAGTTCATTTGATTCCACGAGAGTATAAAAAATCCCAAAACTAAAAAAAAAAATTGTCTCTAAGTATTTAACAACTTCTGCTTCCCAAAATCTGTTACTTACAGTGCAATCTTCTATTTTTTAATATTTCTTTTTATCACCTTCTGTACAGTCCACACATTTATGTGTTGTTGAGAATTTGATTTAAACCTGGTAATTTATGGGAAAGACACCAACAGACAACCTTGGAGTTGTATGTGTTAATCATAGCATTACATAGCATATGTTTTATTAATGACTTAGTATAAAACTTAAAGGACAGTTAAAAATGCAATGCATAAGGTCCTACTGTACTAATGTATAACAGAAAGATGACTGTTACCTCTAACAGCTATGTAGAGACAATAATTAAAAAAAGATAACAGATTGGTATAATGTACAACATACAGCAACAATTAACAACAATAATGCCCAAGCTCTATAAAGATGTGAGGTGAGAACTACACAGAATGAGGTGAGGTAAGGATTTCAGAAACGCCAGGACCCATTAAGTGAAAAAAAAAAAAAAGGAATGATAGGACTGATAATTCATCTCTAAAAACATGCGTAAAGGAGCAATACACAACAAAACAATCTTTGTTTATTTATACTGCACAAGGAGAAAATGCAGCCAGCTTGAACTCAGCATCAAATTACTTTGCACTTTTTCTTTTGCTCGGAAGCATTTGCAGGCATTGCAGTTGTTATGATGAAGATGATTAATCTTTTTTCATGCTGATTGAGTTAATTTGAGAGGAAGACAGTGTATGAGAAATACAGTGGTAAGAGGGGTATTTTCAAAGTAGAACCATACTTTACAAAGAGCAGATGACATTAGTGTGCATAGCTACTTATTTTCCAAATTATCGTCAAATTTTGTACGGGAAAAGTATACATGTATCTGGAAAATGTACAGATATACATAGATTTGCCCTGTACCACTATTATTGTTGATTAAAAACAACAGCAACAACAAAATTCAAAGCTATTTCTATTTCTATAGTGTAGCCAAAGCAGAGGTGTATGAAAACTATGAATTATAAGTGGGTTAATCTAGATATAGGTAATGCGAGCTTGTCCCTGGCACATCTATTCCCTACCTTCCATGGTAGTTATAAAATCACCATTAGTGAACAGTGGTAAAGTAAATAGACAGCTGCTGCCGCAGGAGATGCACTAAATACACATAGCAATGCTTAGCAGTCCTTCTCATTTCTGAAAATTTAAAAAAAAAAAAAAAAATTACGAAGTTAGAAGATGTGGGAGATTAAATTCAAGTCTGATGCAGACTAACCAAACCCAGACTTTTTTTTTTCTTCACAGAAAAATCATTAATCTAATAATGCTTGCATTTTTTTTTGTTCTTAAAATATCTTCAGTGAGGTTTTAAATTATAATTTGCATAACAGTAGTGTCTTTTAGCCCAAACTTATCAGGGCCTTGCTTTTTGGGCATCATACATAATAATAAGCAACCTTTGTACTGAAGATCTGATAATCTGAAGAGACAGGCTGGTAGGAGGAATAAAATTACTCCCATTTTTCTGATGAGGACTTTGGGCACGGAGACATCAAGTAGCTCAATCAGAATCACATTTAGAAGTTGGAAAAAGTGTCAGAATCTGTAGTCCCCTCTTTCTGAGTCACACTTCTGTCCATAAGAGAACATTGTTTTTCTTGATTCATCTATGATTTAATACTTCGTATTAGGCCTGACATGTTTCAGATTCAGCTTCATACATTAGTCAGAGTCTTTGATGCCACTGTTATAAGTCATTTGTTTATGGGGGATAACTGCTATGGAAGACTTTAGTAAGTCCTTAATACATATACGCCAGAAATAAAGAATGCAGACACAAAGAGAAAAGAAATAAAACCATTGACTCATTTTTCTATAGCTTCTGAGACTTTGGTATAAACTATAGTACAAATGATTACCTGTGGCAAGTATTTTAGTACAGACAAACACAAAATTGATTACCCTTTCTGAGCATGGATATATTTCTCAACGAAAAACCCTACGATGGAGAAAAACCAAAACAAAAAGGAATTCATCTACATACCTGGGCAATGGAACTTTTCAGGGTAAACTCTGAAAATTAAGATTCAGCACATTTAATATTTCTTACTTCATTCTAATATGTAACATAATATACTCGGTCAAACAGTTACAATTAAAAAAAAAGGACATAAAGGGTATATATTGTATATTACTCAGTAGGTATCTTAATAGTTAAATCAGTAATTATTGTTTTGAAGTTTGTATACAACTATAGATTTGTTCTAAACCACAGTCTTAATGAGGAGAAATCTATTAAATTATGTGCAACAGGAATTATCCACATGATAATAAACTAATGTTCTAATTTACCAGAAAACCCAAACCAAAAGAAACTCCTGATTTTGGATTGCTTAAAAAGATAAACGTAGTGTGAACAGGTTCACAATAATACGTTGTTCTAAGCATGTGCCATTTTGCCAAAGTCAAACTATATTGTTGAGGTAGTGTACAAAAGTGTGTACAACAAATGGAAGATGGGCAATTCAATATGATTCCATCCCAAGAAAATTCTGTGAGAAAAATTTAAAAATTCAGATTTCAAACTTGAACACAGAAAAGCTATCTGCCAATCAGCTGGGTTATTAAACAAATATCTAGGAGGTGCGACCTGTCTACTTACTTGAAAAAAAGTGAAAGTGAAGCAAGAAGAATTGAAAGAAATCACACAGCCTTCGTGGCCCTCATTTGAGAAAGCAACTGAGCTTGTGTGCATCTATTCGGACTGCATTTCAGTGTGAGCCTAATTTTAAGCTCCAATTTAGTTCCCAGTGACTTCATTGTAAAATGGTAGGTTTTCTGCAACGAGACCCAAGTGCACAGAATGGAATCTTAACAAGCAGTGAAAAGTTGGCAGGAAGAAAAATCACATACTTGGAAACTTAGCGCTTGAAGGGCAGAGGCAGAAGCAATGAGATGAATCTGTGGTATGAAGAAGAATATGCACTGGAAGTGGAAGGTCAATGTCATTAAATACGTTAACATTTCTTGCACCTGCTGATTATGTGATTCTCACATGTCAAACTTGTTTAAATTCTGTTACTGTCAAACATACTGTAAGCAAAAGTTAAAATGTACAGGGTCTATGGAACAGCATAACGTGACTCTGGCTGCTTTCATGTTTCAGAAGTCATCAACCGCAAAGCATAGCAACTGGGGAACATAACCATTTATATTGCCATCTCTACCCCCCAAATATCCCATATTTGGGATATCATCCTCCTACAGGAATTACATTGGTCTTTTCAAAAATCTTGTCTGTGCTCCGGGCTTAAAGGATATATGTGCAACCAGGTTTCACATGGTATATTTAGATAGCAGAGATGATCATTTGCACCATATGATTCCTTCAGAGTGCTTTGGTTGTTCTGAAAAATAATATGCTTCTTTATGGATATTAATTGCATTTTCTCATATGAGGGACCACTTAGAACTACAGTTACCCTTGCGTGTTCAGTAGTACACATTTACATCCTTAGAGTTATTTATACAGCTTAACATATAATTGTGAAATCTACTGCTCACTGATGAAGTCTATTTGAAACACAGTAATTTCATGTCACACATTCGTGTGGCTTTCAGTTATGAATCCAAGAAAGATCATATTGCATATTTTTTATTAAAATGAACAAAATATCCTTTAATTCTTTATAATATTTAAAATAATTGCCTCAGACAGGACGATTTCAATATTTAATATGAATATGTGTGTCTATGTGTAAAATGGTTGTATAAAGAATGTGCTACTAAATAAGATAAATTGCGTGGAAGTTCTAAGTGTTTTGAGCAGGTAAGAGGATTTTATTATAACTCTGTTTAAGGTAAACATTTGTACATAATAAATTCTCTGTCTTATAGATAAGAGAACAAAAATGTTTTAAGACTGAATTTCTCTTTTTTTTCCCCATAGAAGAAAATTTCAGGATCAAGTAAAGGCTATTTAGCTCATCAAGGACAGCTTCTGTCCTTAGTACTTTAGTCCCTCTGGGTGCCATCTGTTTTATGAAAAGTTCTGTGCTTTGTTTCTGCAGCCTTGACTAGTATGGCAGTCTATAAACTTATAATTTGATTAGGACAGGATATATCTTCCTGCATTTATTTAAATCTATTTTATGACTATTCCCTTTTTAATTAATCTATGGAAAACTAACACCTAATAACACTTAGTATACCATTTCAACAAAAATATTTGACTTCTGAACCTATAAAGATACATAAGAGATTTTAAAAAAATATTTCTTGCATTTTATGTAGCAGCATAAGCATAGTTTGCAATGAATTAATTCCCATTATAATCTGAAAAATAAGTCATTCCAACGTCACATCTACTTTCTTTTTTACCTTCACTTGTCTTTTTTCTCTGTGTAAGATTCAGCTCAACAAAGCAGTACATCTCAGAAATATTTATTAACTCTTCTGGTTTGTAACTTTTGAACTTTAATTCTACTTAAAGGACATATAATGAAATTATATGAGATCAATAATCATTGGAACCTTACTGGAAATCATCTCTTTTTTTTTCAGAATATAACAACAGCTATATCTTGGAACTTTAATTTACTTCTCCATTTTAAATGTTAGCAAAAGATCCATCATAACTCCTTCATTCCCATAATGAACTCATACATTCTCAAAAAAAAATTATTTAATTCTTATTTTGATGGCTGAAGCTAATGTATGCATAAGCACACAAGCTGGGAGGCTTAGAGGGACTGAGCTCTTTGTCCTCAATACAGGCAAAAAGCCGTGTCTGGGCAGACTCATTTACATTAATTGTAATGTTGCTTCACCACAGTTTCAATTACTGTTTTTTATTGCTTCAGCTGGTATTTAGTGGATTGTGTATGGCCTTGCTGGGTTTGTTATTGATCAAGGACATGTGGGATAGAAATCCTATCTGAACACCTAAGAAGGTCATTAGCTCCCCATCGCTCACAAAACAGAGAGCAGCTCTGCCACTACCAGCAAATCCCAGTTATCACCTAACTGGCTTCCCAATACTCTGGAGTAGACTCCAATAATGCAATGTCAGGCATAATTCTCTGTGCCAAGAGAAGGCATTCCTACTGTCACAGGCGCACTTTCTTGTACACTTTTTGAGTATGATGGATGCACTTTCTATCTGGCATGTAACTGAAGTACTTTTGAGCAAAATACAGCTGAGTCTGATCAGAATTTTTTAAGCTGTTTCTGTGCAATTATGCTTGACCCCACAGGTCACATGAATACTAACCTACTCTTGGTTACATTCCTAATGTGGAAATTGATTAATTTTGCTTGTTTAATTAAGAGTTAATATCATTATATTATCTTTTTCGTTTGTTTGTTTCATTATTTTTTTCCTCCCACAGAAGTTATATATGGTTTGTATTTCTACAGGCACTAGTTTTTGAAAGTTTGTGCATGAGAAAACTATTTCTAAAGAAGATTTTATTTCAACACATCAAAAAATGGCAGTAGAGTGCTCTGTTGTGACTTTCTCCATGGTGGTTAGGAACATGGTTTAGTGGTAGGATTGGCAGTGTTAGGTTAACGGAGGGACTCAATGACCTTAAAGGTCCTTTCAAACCTAAATGATTCTATGATTCTGTGATTCTTTGAACTGGACTGATCACAAATCTGAAGTCTATTTTTTAGTCGTGTTTTGACATTTTTGCTGGTATGGTAAAATCTGGGTAATGGAAACCTGTATTTTTTATTATTATTTAAAGTCAATAATCAACTAATGTAACGAATAACAATAAATAACACCCCCACTCCCCCCAAAAAACAACCCACCATTTAAAATAGGAGTTGTCCAGACCACCTTCTTTCTAACAATTTTAGCAGGCAGTAACACCATACTTTCATCCAAGACAAAGGCAAAGACAAGGATGCTCAAGCATCAGAGTTTTGGCAAGATATTATTTTGGCATATTAGTATGCCAGAAGAATGTAGAAGGCCAGATGGCTCTTCTGTTTAAGGAAACCAAGTGAAGAGGCTGGCAGTCAGTTCAGGGATTTGATTCCTAACTGGCATAACTAGAAGAGCTTCAAGACATGAAAGAAGGAAAAAAAGACAGATTTTTTGAAGGCAATGCTTCAAAAGAAATAGATGGCTTTTTGCCCTAAGAAGGACAGAAGGACATATATGAAGGAGAATAAAAGCGATTTTAGTTTGAGTGGGTTTTGCTGTTTAATGCAAAGGATATGGCTTTATGGTTGGGTTTTTTGGTGTTTTTTTTCCTGAAAGTAAAATACTGCTTCAAAAATTTACACGAGAGTGTTTGCTACACTTGCGGTACTTAGTTGTGTAAGCAATAGCAGCTGGCAAACTTAGGTAATGAAGGAGGAAGACAACAGAGATTTATCTAAACGGCGAGATTTTTGGGCCAGAGAGATTGAGTTGTCGCTGTTCGGTACTTTCTTTGCATATTAGAGACGAATTTTTTTTCTAGTTAGAAGAAGAACCTCATTCAAAAAAGTGGGAAATGGGTGACAGTCTGGTGTGTACAGGCATTTTTGAAAAATCACATTATTTGTTTTACTGTCATCTTTTAGAATTACGTTGGTAGATGTGGTCTGTGTTTTTTATCTCTGGAAGTCTTGGATTTATTAAGACAGCTAAAACATTTAAAGGGTAGTAAAACTGGAGGAAAATCGGCATGAAAATTTATTCACAAAGGCACAGGAGTGGCTCCTGAACTACTCTGGGCTCACTCTTGACCCAAGACAGAACGCTTCAAATGATGTGTACTTAGTGTCAGATATGCTGAATTATGTAGGATTAAGCATTCTATTTCATGAATAGGAATGAAATTAAATGCAAGTTTAAGTTCTTATCTCATTCCAGTGCTAAAACAACAGGTGTTCTTGCCTGTCTCTGTTGATCTGGATTTCATACAGTTCACTTTGCAATGACTGTTGACTTTGTTATATTTACTTTAATACATCTTCCACAATTTCTGCATAGTCATCAGAGCTTTATCTATTTCCTGAACAAGTGTGTAAGCTAGGAGAATAACATTTCTATATTTTATTATTAACTTTCACACTTATCCTCGAATAGACAGATTAAATCATATTTGTCATTTCAGTTTCCACACTACTTAACATGATAAAAGTTATTTAATAGATTTTACGAGGCCAGAGAACAGCATGACAACCATTTAGTTTGATCCTGACCAAAAAAGACCACAGGATTTATTGAGGTTACATATTTAAATCAGTAACCCTGAGCTACCACATATCTTTTCATGGAGCTTTCAGCCTTTAAGTGATAAAGAATGAGAATGATTTTGAATGCAGTTCCTATGACTTAACACTATAATAACAGAAAACAGCAAAAAGCATTGGAACTTAAATACCCCTGTGCCAATATATAAAAAATAAAATATTCAGCCTCGGAGGTATTATGAAAAGTTCTAGATATTCAGTACCCCTGTGAATAGGAATTCCTAGTATTTTTCTGCTGCACAGGTTTTAAGCCTGTAGGATCCATCTTGTAGGTGTGAAATTTATGTTCCTAATTGTATCGTCATTTAATAACTTTACTAAAATACGTGTGACCTTTTTATTTATTTAAAATCCCTTCATCTAACATCCTGATCCCTGTTTACAAACACAAAATATGGTCTATGGTTTATTTATTATAGAATTCTAATATGCCTGTTGAGTTTTTTTTCAGGGATCATGCTTAGCATATAATTTATTTGGTACAAGAAATAAGACGAATTATGCTAGGTTTATGACTTTCTGGTAACATAAGATAAGAAGAGGTTTTAGTACTTATCTCATGTGCAAACACTTCTTTTTCCACTGGCAAAGGCAGTCCACCTGCTGGAAGATAAAGCTGATGGAGTTTGTGTCCTCAATTCAGCTCTAAGACTTAAAATCAATTCGGTTAGGAAAGAGTGATAAAATCATTCTAGTAAAGGTAAGATACCATGGATTTCCACATAGACGTGATCAAGCACCCAACTGTTACTGTTTCACAGCATTGATATCTTCCATAAATTCTTGCAAAGATTGCTGACTGTTAGTTACCTCTACTATAAGAAAAGAATGTTTACAACCTGCAGATCTGTGGATTTATTTAAGTCCATTTTGCTTCTCTTAAAGCTGAACTACTTTTGGTAGTTCACTATGAACTACCAAAAAAACCAACACACAACACGCAATGTATTGTTAATATCTTGATCTTACAAATAACAAATGAATGCCGAAGATGGACAGGTTATCTATAACCATGTAAAGCTGTACAAAAATGGTAATAAACACATTTTCTAAATATTTTGCAGAAGTAAAATTCATATTAACCTAATTTCAATCTTTTAAGTGTATCCTTGTATGTCATGAGCATCAGATAATCTTTATTCAAAACTATGCATAACACAAAAATAGTTTTTACTTTAATTCATACATTAATTGAAATGGATACATAAAGTTACCTAAAGTTAATGTAAGCATATCATAAATAATATATAGTGTGTAATATGGCATATATTTTGCTATGAAATTCATATGTAGTATTATTTAAATATAATATGATATATTAAACACCCAGAAATAATTACCAGTTAGTGTGGGTTTTGTGATTTTTCCACAAAATTTCATTAGAATGATAGAATCATAAAATCATAGAATAGTTTAGGTTGGAATGAATCTCTAAAGGTCATCTAGCACAACCCCCCTGCAATGAGGAGGGACATCTTCAACTAGATCAGGTTGCCCAAAGCCCTGTCCAACCTGACCTTGAATGTTTCCAGGAAGGGGACATCTACCACCTCTCTGGGCAATCTGTACCAGTGTCTCGCCACCTATCATAAAAAAATATCTTCCTTATATCTAGTCTGATTCTATCCTCTTTTAGTTTAAAACCACCACCTCTTGTCCTATCGCTACTAAAGCACTACTAAAAAGTCTGCCCCCATCTTTCTTAGAAGTCTTAAGTGTTGAAAGGTTGCAATAAAGTCTTCCTGGAGTATCCCAAAATTAAATATAGCAAAATATAACTAAAATTACACAAAAGTAATTATTGCAGTTCTGGAAACAATTTGAAAATTTAAAATGACCGCATTATGAGCGGAAAAATACATTGCAGGGTATTCTGAGTAACTTTATGAAGAAAAAGTACCTACTAAACCATGGAATATAAAACAGATTCATAAGCTTCAGACAAGACAAAATGACAGATTCATTAATAAGTTCTTGACATTCAAGTGGCATTAACCTGGAAGGATATTATCTTCTTTTGTTTTCTTGTTCGTTACAGGGATATGCACTCTCTGTGATGATAATGTTCCTCCGTGTGCAAATTTAAGGTTACAATCATATATTTCAGACTTCCACCATTCCTTCCAATCACAAGGTAAAGTAACTAAAGATAAAGATAACTCAAGATTTACAAATTACCAGTGTGAAATCAGGTTCAATGTTTCATAATTTCAAATTCGTATTTGGTTTAATTCTCTCTGTATATAATTACTAATGCTTGTACCTGCTCTAGATTACATTTTTATTTGAATATATATGTTTTATTAATAATAAATCCTATTGATAGGAATAACAGGATTTATTACTTAAATCAACATAGGATTTTTTACTTAATAAAAGTGTTCTTCTATTGTCCTGGGCACTCTATACACACAGTACCTATAAATAGATTATGCTGCTCAAAAAACATACAGTCTACATATGCAGACTAGAAACAGAGCTGAATATTGGAAGTACACATAAAGGGATTCCATGTCAGTGAAAGTCATGTTGATCATAAATGTATATGTATAGTGTGAACAGAGAGAATTAAGAGAATGAAGGATGGGATCAACTAAAATAAAAGGTGGAAAGGAACAAAGTAGGAGCAATAAGATAGGCAATCTTGAGAATAGGGGAAGAAGGTCTAGAAGTGATCAGCACAGAATGGGATGTCTCTGTTTATTTGATAATTATTTTCTCTTTACAGTTTTAACCATATGGAGGAGGAAGTGGAGGCAAGCAACACAGACAGCTACATGAGACTGACAGACAATCTGTTATCTGATATTAATATAGCCAGAATTAGGAAGCCAATAGTTAGAGCTGATATTTCTCTCGCCCTTGTCCCATTCAACAGTGCTTAGTTTTGCCAGCTCCTGCAAGAACTCCTTTCAGCTAAAGTCTGATTGGAATCAACTTACCAAAAAATCAGGTGCATTTAGACTTAGTACCTGTAACAATTTCAGAATAATAAATAATGGTATGTTTCCAGACCAATTATTCCAAGTGAGAACAATATTACCTAATTATCAGACATCAAACATATATGCTCACTACTTGATTTTCTCAAGAGCACTCAAGTATGACAACAGCAACGCACATAGACAAGTTCAGTGGACTAATTAGCAATTGGTAATGAAAAGAAAATATTGTGAAGGACTCTCTTGTATATAAGCTCATACCTTGGTGGGTGAAAAGATACTCTTGTTTCTATTATAATATTTGTTTCTCTCCAAGATAGTTTAATACTGTAATATAAAAATAATTGAGTAGGCAGTTGAGAATTTCAGCAAACCTCTTGCCAGATTTGACAAAATTTCTTAAAACAATAAATATTCAATGGTTTTGAATTTTATAGAATTTTCCAGGTGTAATAAAAAAATGTGAAGAATCCTACTGTAGTGATATGGTAACTACAGCTAGTGAGATGTAAACATATATGTTTATATGTAAACAATATGTAAACAATGCTATGTTTAATGAAGTATGGGAAAATTTATGACTTTAAAAAAAACCCTAAGAATTAATTTTATGCTTCTTTTCCAGACTAATGGGAAGCCTAGCACAAAACATGAAATGAAGAATGAGATATGTTTTATTTTCATAAAATTTTCTTTATTGGTGTTATCTTATTACTATACATTTTTTCATATAATACCGAGTTTCCTGACCAATATAAAACTCTAAAAATGTTTAATAAGTTCTTGTGTGGTTGACATTTCTGTGTCCAAAACTCAAGAATGATATTCTATGAAAAATATGAAGTTTTCTAGAACTTACCTATTAAATTCTGTTCTGTCAAGCAGCTGTAATACTCAAATATTCCCATTGGTAAATTATGAAGCTTATCAGGCTCAGACTGACCTAGACTATAAATTAAACCAAGCTATTATTAGAAGAGGGTCAAAGAAGCAACAGGATAAATTCAGCTACAACATAAGGCTGTCTCTGCTAGTAAAGTCTTCCTTCTATTCTTTTTCTCCTACCTTGATGATAAGTTAAAGAAAACCGAGTTCATAAGTCAGTAGTCTTAGTTTTTACTTTTAACAAAGGAAGTTCAATTTGAAAGTATTATCTCATTATCTCAACATTATCTGTGTACATTGTAAACTCATATCTATTCAAGTTGCACTAAATAATCTTAATACAAATCATATAACTTGGTTCTGTTTCATAGTGGTTTTCTGAACAAAGTGAAATTCTGCTGTCAGAAAAAACTAAATGAGAGAAAAAACATTTCCAGTTTTATGTCATTATGTACTTTACGTACATCTTAGAGACATTTTGATTTTTTAAAATTTGATCTTAACTAAATAAAAGAAAATACAAAAACACTGCTGAAGACTAAGAAATGTAAAAAAAAAAGCTGAAGGTACATTTCACCTTCCCAACAAAAAAACTATCGTTAATGTTAGTGAAGAAGCAGCCTGTGACAGACAATAGTTTGTGTGTCAAACTATGTGTATGAGGAATGTACAGCCACAGGCAAGCCAGTGTCAACAATGGTAACCGGGGACAACAATGAGTCACAAAGAAAGGAATCTGAAAGAGAGGAAGGCCCAAATTGTGTACTTGTGGTTTAGAAACAGCAGTCAGCCAACAGCAGTGTTTAATTCCTTTTCACATGGGGCAGAAGAAAATAAAAGACTGCAACCACTTTCTCCTTCTGGAAGAATCCCTGATAACAAAGAGAACAAGCAAGAAGAAAGAAAACAGATGTCTCTCTACCATACTCACTATATTTGTGTTATGTTAATACACATGCACTGGCCTATCAGCAGTAAAGTTTAAAAATGCATATTTCGCAAATAGAAAAAAATATAAGAAAATAGGCTGCCTTAAAAAACAAAAACCAACCTCAGCACAATAGAGGTGATCTGCTAAATTTCATAGGTTGTCAGCATGTTGCCAGGCTTTTTTCAATACCTCTCTCTTAGAGCAGGAATCGTTACTCTCCCTGAAAAGAATATGTTAAAATCAAAAAGTTATCTTGGGCCACCTTTCATATACACACTTGTATTTTTTTTCTTGTAATAGTCAAAGAGACTTTTGAGAAATCCCAGGTCAACATACCCTGAAATAAAAGAAAGATATTTCTTCAATTATAATTTTAATGGTTTTGGCTCATTGTTGATGTGAGCAGCCGTGAAGGTGGCCTGGTTAGAAAGGGAAAATTACTGAGCAAAAGAAAATGTCAGTTGAAAAATACTGACAGAGAAAGGCCTGCCAGCCTGGAATTGTCAGCCTGCAAATTAGGCCTGGGAACCAGAAACAGTCTTGAAGTACAGCTGGGTTCCTAGAAACCGGACACATCCTGAGATATCAGTGATAAGTACAAAAACAAGGCACTGTAACAACAGTTTATCATCTGAAAAGGTGGAAAACAGTCTGGAAAAATAAAATTGCTCTGAAATGAACAGAAAAAATGATCAGCTATTGGTTGTTACAGGTGAAAAATCAAAATTTACAGCACTTGGCTCCTGAAAGTGGTATATCCTACGTCCTCTTATATCTCTATGTTATAAAAGGTCTAAATTTTTACCCAAAATGAAGCCTCTCTCTCTGAGAAGTCCCCATGCTGCTCCTGCCTTTCCTTTCCTAAACAGGTTGAATTCTCCACATGAACTTTCTATGAGATCTTGGACTCCCACTGGGGACTCCTGGCTGACTTCAGACTCTGTTGTCTTATTGGACTTCACTTTTGGGGTCATCTGGGGCAGTTTGGTCGCCCTCTGGGGTCAGTTTGTCCTCCCCTTTGGGATGGTTTGTCCTCTTCTGAAATCTAATTCACTTGATAGTGATGAGATACATATAATCATATGAGTAATCTATTACAAGGGTATCTGCTGTTATATTGTTGATAAGTTGCTTCACTAATGATGAGTTTATATAATGGCATATACCTTCTTGTCTGTTGCTGTTATTGATGCTATACGATTGACTACTGTCATTGTTGATTGTTGCCATATTTTTAATTAATACAATATCATTGATTGCTGATAGTATTTTGTAATAGTTTGATATATACATATATTCACTTTATTAATCATAGTTGTAGTGGTGATTTTTGTGATAGCTCACTTGCTAGTGATGATTCATGAGATATTTGTGGTAATCTATAATAAAGTAGAGAAATTTAGAGGATAAAGTCTCTGTGTCCTTGTGTATTACGGAGTCCTACAAACCCAAGGTCACGATCTCTAGACATCTGCAGAACAGGTAACATTTTAGGTCATAAAAATCATTCAACTCAATGAATTCAAGCCTCATTGTCAAAAATACAGACTAAAGTAAAATGAGTAATTGCCTACACAAGTAACAATTGAAACAAAGTTGTGCTATCTTTTTGAGTTGTCAGAAGTTTGAGGGTGCATTATTTTTACATCAACAGCTTCACAAGAATAGCAATAAATATAAGTATTTTGAATACAATGTTTGATCATTTGTAAACAGGAGAAGGAATGGGGTAGTTAATAAGATAAGTACTGGAAAGGAATAACTAAAGCTAGAAAGGAGAGACAATTAGCTATTATCCTATCTATACAGACACCTACACTTAGTGTAGCCAAAAAAGATAGGATAGACCAATCAGCATTGAAAAAAGAATTTTTTTGCTATATGATTTACTTAGCTCTCCATGCCTCTGTATCCAAATGGAGATCAATAGCAAGTGGTGTCCCTTAGGGGTCCGTACTGGGACTAGTACTGTTAAATATGTTCATCAATAACATGGTGGGATTAAGCGCACCCTCAGCAAGTTTTTGGATGACACCAAGCTGAGCGATGCAGTTGATATGCTAAAGGGAAGGGATGCCATCCAGAGGGACCTGGACAAGCTTGAGGGGTGGGCCAATGTGAACATCATTAAGTTCAACAAGAGCAAGTGCAGGATCCTTCATCTGGATCAGGGAAAACACCAGCATCAGTACAGACTGGGGATGAATGGACTGGGAGCAGCCCTGGGGAGAAGGACTTGGGAATGTTGGTATAGAAAAATGTGATATGAGCCAGCAATGTGCATTTGCAGCCCAAAAAGCTAATCATATCTTGTGCTGCATCAAAAGAAGCATGACCAACAGGTGGTGAGAGGTGATTCTTCCCCCCTACTCAGCTAAGTCCTAAAAAAATGAAACTTGTTATTTTTTGTGCTCTCTCTTAATAGATTCCATTTCCATTCAGTCTCTGTGTATTGTAAAAAAAGCAGTCTCAAATACAAGTTAGAGTTATGGATTTCACTGGGCTGAAGTGCTAAAACTATCCTTTGTGAATCTACCCCTGGTCTCAATGGTTTCTGTTAGCAATCCCCACAAGTTAATTATATATACTGTATCTGCTATCACTTAATATAATGTTTCAAGTATTATTGAAAAGATTACATGAGAATACTCTGTAACTTTCGCTTTGACCAGTACTTGGAGTATTCTTCTATTGCAGTTTTGACAAATACCATTATTATTTACATTGATACATTGGTACCTAAAATTCCCAGTCTTCTTGTAATAGGTTGTAAGAGCACATAACAAAGCTTTGCTTCTATCTAGGAAGACATTTCAGTGTAAGATGCAAGCTGAGAGCCAGTGTATGAATAAAACACTGCAAGGGAATAAATGGAAAAGAAACCCCAAGATAATATGCGGCATCTCTTATTTAACTCCAGTTTATACTACATTAAATTTCTAAACCTCATTTGCATTGGCTGAATTAGCCATTGTAATTCCATTTATAGGTAAAAAATAGCTTCAAAGATATGCATACAGTAGTGTAGAAAATAATTCAAATTCAATATACAGTGTATCTTTTTTGAGCCATGTGTACTGTAGAAATACAATCCAGTTTACTAGAATATAATATGATCAATGAAGATCATGCAAATAGCTGTTTCTCTTGAAGATATCAAGTCCTGAAAAGGAATTTCAACAATATTACATAATTAATTTTTTACATGGTTAAACAAATACAAATCTAGCTTATTTTCTAATCTATGTTAGTAAATTGTTTCCCATTTTCTGGTATCAAGAATAAGCATGCAATAACTACAGGAGGTTAATTATTGATTGTACTGGTTTGGGCTGGAATACAGCTAATTTTCTTCATCACAGCTCATATGTTTTTGATTTGTGACCAAAACAGTGTTGATAACACACTGTTTTAATTCTTGCTGAGTGGTGCTTACACAACATCAAGGTTTTCTCTGTTTCTCATGCTGCCCCCTCAGGCTGGGGGCCCACAAGAAGTTGGGAGGGGACAGAGCTGGGACAGCTAATCCAAATTGACCCAGGGGATACTCCATACCATATGACATTGTGCACAGCAATAAAAGCTGAGGGAAAAATGGAGGAAGAGAGTGATGTTATGAATTATGGCACCTGTTTTCCCAAATAACTGCTACACATGATGAGGCCCTACTTTCTTTGCAATGACTGAACATCTGCCTGCAGATGGGAAGTAGTGAATGATTTCCTTATTTTGATTTGCTTGCATGTGCAGCTTTTGCTTTACCCTTTAATCTGTCTTTATCTCAACCTATGAGTTTTCTCACTTTAACTTTTCTGATTCCCTTCCTCACCCCGGCGTGGGGGGAATGAGTGAATGGCTGTGTGGGGCTGAGCTGCCCGCTCAGGTTAACACACCACAGTACTTTTTGGCACCCAGTGTGAGTCTTGAAAGTGTTGAGATAATGACAGATTTGTGTATGTTAGACTGAAGTATGAGTATGTTAGGACAGGGAACTGCCGGAAAGCATACAGATGATGAGAGGACAAGAACACCTCTCTAAAGAGGAAAGACTGAGGGACTATTTTTAAGGCTGAGGAACTGGTTTTAAACTGAAAGCGGGAAGATTTAGACTAATTATTAGGAAGAAATTCTTTCCTGTGAGGGTGGTGAGACACTGGAACAGGTTGCCCAGAGAAGCTGTGGCTGCCCCATCCCTGGAGGGGTTCAAGGCCAGGCTGGATGGGGCTTGGAGCAACCTGGTCTGGTGGGAGGTGTCCCTGCCCATGGCAGGGGGTTGGAACTCGATGAATTTTTAAGATCCCTTCCAACCTGAGCCATTCTATGATTCCCAAGAAATAATTAGGCATGGAGAAACCCCGCTTTCCTTGAAATCACTAAACATCTGCCTGCTGATGGGAAGTAATGAATGAATTCCTTATATTGCTTTTCTCAAGCATGCAGCTTGTGCTTTAATAGGTTGAAGCAATAGGGGAGTGCAGGAGCAGCTGCGTGGCTCTTAGCGCCTACTGGGGTTAACCCACAACAGTTGAAAAAGAAGAAACTTTTAAGTAAGAATGCTTCTTTTTTGTTTTGCCCATTATTCTTGTTGATAGAAATGAGCTTTCACTCTCTTCCTGTCCAGCTTTTGATAAACTTTCAATGAAGTAGTCACCCTGTGTTAATTAGATGAGTTTGTCACTACAGTAATGGTGGAACAGTTACAAATTAAGAGTCTGACTTCATCGCTAAACTGAAAAAAAATAAATATTGATCATATATGATGACACTACTGATACCAGTTAATAACCTTCTAGAAATTAACTGTTTCATAGAGGTAAATGTCTACAGGACACTTGCATGTGTAATTGAGCTGTTTGTGTTCAAAGGGTTTTGCAAATAGAGAATTTGAATGATGACGGGGTTACTCAGGCTACTTCCCTACAACTGTACTTAGCTTGTGTTTATTGTTTGTCTTAACACCTAATTTCTCACTTTTGAGATAATACTGACTCGAATGTTCAGTGCTATTTTGACATGGATTCGTGAAGACTAAATGTGCCTTCTGTAGTTACTGATACGCTTCGCCCCAGCAGAATGCAAATCATTTAACTGCTGTTTTGAACTCCTTATTTTAGGCTCTGGTGGTACATGCCAATATGATAGCAACTTGGGATTTTACTTTTTAAAAGGCTCTCCACTCATTTAGGCATCATAAAAGTGTCAAGAGGTTGGTCCTTATGGGGTTTTAGATCTGTTGTTGAAAATTTTTTTTTCCAAAGCATTATTTTTTTTCCCATAAATTATTTCCTTATTTTTCTATTTTATTTGTATTTTCATTTTGTATTTTTCTACTTTTCCTGTAGTGTTTTTTTATTATTATTTTTTCTTTGCATGAATACTTTTTAATTTACATTTAAAGTTAATTTATCGACTGAAAAGTCTGAAAGCCTTTGCCATCTGAAAAACTACTATATTATGTCCTTTTACAAAAAATATGTCTTTCAAGTCTTACATATTAACTCTGAAAATGAAAAGAAAATAATTTTCACATTTTCTAAGTATCAGGAGGGCCGTGTTTTTCACTTGTTCAATGCGGATATGATTAATACGTGCTTCCTATGATCTTTTCCAGGTTACTCGCATGCATTAGAAAAGAGGATCTGTAGAGGAGGATACTTTGTCATCTCTTTGACAATGGACTATTTCAGGAAGATAAATTTACTGGGTTCAGGAAAAATCCTGTAATTTCAGAGGGTTTTAAAATTTTTGATTGTTTGTTCTTGTTAAGGCAAGTCATGGTGAAAGTGCAGAACTCTTCTAAAGCATATGATAAGGGTTTGACTAAACAGTGTTAAACAGTGAACAAGATGTTCATTGAAACATCACAAAATATCATTAAGGGTCACTAACAAGCTTTTTTAGAAAAAATGGAGACACTGTATATCTTTTTTGTTTACTTTATTTTTGTAGTGTGAGGAAGTTAATTTTTCTCATTGAATATGGTATATTTATGAATATGTATTTCCACGATCATATAATGTTGCCATTTCAATATTTGCAGTTGCTTTTCCAAACTGTCCTAGATGATGTTAAAGCTGGTAATAGAATTATTTCAACTTATAATGCTGATTCCACTTTTAATATTTCAATTCTGTTTTTTTGTCTTCAGCGGAACAGAAATTCAAGCTGTTAAAAATTCAGTTTCTATTTACTTTATATTTCTTACATATCACAGAAATGAAACAAATATTATGTGTACTCTGTATACCATGGGTAGCTTTTTAAAGAAGCCTGGTATGTAGAGGGGAGCCTCAAGTATTTAGAGGAAAAGATTAAAATATATTTCTTCAGTTTCTACAGTTTTTATAACCACTTCAAGAACACACACACAATGTTGGCAGCCAACTAATACAAAATTGGCTTTTGGTAATTTCATAAAAAGACAAAGGGTATGTTTGTACAGTGCCTGAGGTGCCTTAGTCCCAATAATGCTGAGGCTTTCCTATTTACAGCTCTGTAACTTTTCACCTAAGCTGTTGTTGCAGTGTTTTTCCAGAGCCCATGTGACTGTATTCCCATGTGTTCTCATGCTACTATTCTGGTGCTGTTGGTCTCAGGGGCTTGCACCTGCAAAACTTTAATATTATTGCCATGGCAGGTTCTCATGGGAAGCAAGTGCCACTGGCGTGAGAATCACCCCTCTCCATCCCACTTCATTCTTTTGTTCTGTAGATTTTACTTTGTACTCAAGAAAGCCCAGCACAGTGCACAACAAAGCAGACAGTAGTCACTGAAATTCCTTATAAATAATACCCAATAGTACGTGAACAGCCAATAAATATGCAACACTCATGTTCCAAACAGTTCTAATGGCATTAGAAATGGGAATAACCAATGGGGATTTTGAGCTGGTCCAAAAGAAAAAAGAATAATACTGAGAAAAGAGTCTGGTGAAAATCATGATCATTGGCACCTCCTGCACTTGGAGGAACCCCTCAGGGGAGGATACTCAACTGGGTTCCCTCCCTCCCATCATTGATCTTCCCTTTTCCTGTGGACATTTTTTCCCCTTACCTTTTTTCATTCTCTCTCTCTCTCTCCTTTATTTCCTCCAAGAAAACCTTCACAGTTATAGTTGAGGTAAGCCATTAGCTCCACACTATACTATTAAATGTTCATATTTATGAACTTATCTTCAGATTCTTTCTGCGACAAGAATATGTTTAGTTAGAAAGTACCAATAATTTTATGAAGAAGAGAAGACGGAGAGTTGCAGTATGTATTGTTAAACTTATTTCTCATCAGCCCCTTAATACAGTTCAAAATGGGCAAGTCTTGAGCATGGTTCTGTCTGCCTCAAGTAACTAGACATTTCAGTTCAGTTTTGTTTTTATTTTGTTTGAACAGTTTTGTCTATTACACCCCTGAAGCAATAAATCATCCAACTTCCCTAATTGCCCTTCTTGTCACCTGAGAATTTGAACTGAAATATTAGAAACATCCACCTCTTTTGATCAGATCAAAGGATCCTTTAAAAGCTTGTATACTGATTTATAATCAGGAAAAGACATGTTTTCCCTCCATATTTTACAAATTATTTGGTGCTTTAAATTTCTGCATTTTTCAGAAGGCCTTTTCTCTCTTTCAGTATCATATGAGATCATACCTTTTTAATGTGGGGAAAAAAGGTGCTAAAAATAAATCTTACATATCTAATCAATTGACTTGAAAGTAATTTGTACTGTAATTTATTCAGGTATACTTATATATTACCTTAAAAATATAATTCCATATTTGATTTACACAATAGAAAAAGCTGAGTAAGGAGATAAATTACCTACTAATTGTGTTAGGGTAAGATTCAATTGCCTGATTATCAGGTATTAATTTTCACAGGACATATACTATACCTTCCTTTCAGAACATGTACTGTTTTCCAATTAGCGTTTAATTGTTTTAAATATTTGTGCTTTTTCTCTCCTTTTTTTTTTTTTTTTCCCTGGCTAGACTAAGATACAATTATCTTTCCTTTTGATCAGTGCCGAACAATTTAGCAATTGTTTCTTAAACTTTCTGCATTTTTCCCCTCTCTGGTTCAAAGGGCAAGGAATATTTTCATTAATGTGTTTTAAAAGGGGGGTTCTTACTCTGGAAAATACCAGTAGATTGGAAGATGGCTAAAACACACAGCATTTTTTTTGTCTTCAGAAAATGTTAAGAGAACAGTAAAGCCTCTTTTTAGAGGCTTGTCACCAAAAATAAAAAGACACCAACAGAGAGAAACTAACTTGTATAATTAGATAGGACTGCAGTTTGGTTTGAATATGAGCACAGAAGCCTAGGAAATATTTATGGAGCTATTTTGTTATGAGCAAATATAAAAATGCTCAACAGCAGACAAAGAAGCTTTCTTATATGACTCTAAGAAAGCTGAGGGACGGCATTTTCGTCAGGAAAAAGCACTAATGAGAATGCACGTTAAGTCAACAAGTAAAATAACCTGCCTCATCTTATGTGATTCTCTGTATGTTCTTTATGCTATGTTTATAATTAAAAATGGTTAAGCTATGTAATCAGTTACCTTTCTAAATAAACAACCACAAAACTCTAAATACCAATTGATTCTTAGGTAAAAATATGGTAACAACTTGAGATATCATCCAACAAGTTGACTTTCTGGGCAGCAAAGAGCTTTAATTCCCCAGGGCATTGCTTTCCTTTCTTCCTGGACTTCCCCCACATTAGCACAGGCTCATCCAATGAAGGCACAGTCTCACAGTACTTAACCATGGCCCTGATGGTGACAATGACAGCTTCCGTAGATAGCATCAGACAAGCCAAGGTAATGAGGTACAGGACTATCCAAGTTGGACCAGCAAGGGACAGAGCCGTAGCTACTCATAACTTGAGTCAAAGACCCATCCAAGACACTCAACTGAAAATAAGATTGGAGAAGAGGTTACCCCTTGGTACCTTGACCTGAGCTAAACAGGACCCACAGGCAGAGTATGGGTGGAGAGCACAGGTGAAGACACTTGTGGCTAATGAATAGATCCCTACAAGAAAAGAAGGTCCTGGGGAGATGAGCAAGGGCTGTGTGATCATTGAGCTCAGGAAAGACTGTAGGGAGTGAGTGATGATTCCTGTTGCAAAGAAAGCTGAGTTTATCTCAGCACAAAAGGGGGCCTTGGTTTTAGATAAAGGGTTGTATCTGTTGGATGGATGAACAGGTTGTGTAAGTGTCCTTGAATTAATCAAAACAATCTGTCTTCCAACAGGAGGGAGGAAGAATGTTATACATGGCCCAGCCCAGTATAAACACTGAACAATCAAAAAAAATCCCCAAAACAAATCCCCAAATAAAACCCTTGAAGAGAGCAACAGGCTTGAGATGATTACAGTACCTGTATTTCTTCTTTGAGATTTGGGATACCCCACACAGTGATTGTGAGCATATTCTAGAGATAAGGAGATCAGAACTGGCTCTTAAATCAGTTGAGGCTGGAGATGGCTACTGTACAATTTTCAAACTTTAGCTGGGAACTGGGGAGGAAGAGGAAAATCGTGGTAAGAAAAGGAGAAAGAAATACCCCTCATGCCTATTATACTCTTCAGTATGCTGACCTTCACATCGTCTTCACCACTAGCCTTCTAGTTGAGGAAGACTGATGTCTGCTTAGAATTGAGAGGAACATTCAATGGGTGATCTTTCAAAAGGATACATCTTTTCTATACTATTCTTTGTGTTAGATAGCTGAAAACAGCAATAGGAACTAATGTTAACCTTTCCTCCCCCAGGCTGAAGAGAAGTCCATCTCTCTCAGACGTTGCTGGTATGCTGTGTTCCAGCTCCTTAACTGTTTTGATGTCCCTCTGCAGACTTGCTCCAGTCTGCTCATGTCTTTCTCATACTGGGAACACCAGAAAGGGACACAATACTCCGGAGGTGGTATCGCCAGTACTGAATAAAGGGGAAGAAACACAGCCCAAAAGGACATAAGGCTGATTTATGTTGTCCTATGTTATTGTTTGCCAAGACTCTCAATTCTTTCCTGTAAAGTTGCCGTCTGTGCAGGTAGTGGAAGTCTGTAGTGTTGCATGGGATTTTTTCATATGAAATGCAGAACTTTACACTTGATTTTTTTGCACTTCATCTCTGTCTATCTGTTGAGCAGATTACCAAAGTCTTTGTCAGCAACATTCCTTCCTACCAACGTGCCCTCCAGCTGCCAAATGGATATGAACCACAGATGACAACTTTTTCTTTCCAACTGTCCACTCATTCATCACCCACCTTGTTAAATAATTATTCAAGCTTTCTCCCTCCAAATTAGCTATAGCATAGTACAGAGGCTGTGCCAAAAGTCTTGATAAACCTAAAATAAACAACTTACCTGGTTTGCATCATTTTGGACAAGAACTAACAGAAAGACTTATAAATTTATCTAGGTTAATGGAATTAAGTGATGTCAGTTTATGATTTTTTTCCAACATACCAGGTGTATTTCTCTTTGGATTAGTTTTCTAAAAAAAAACCAAAAACAGTGAAATGAATCTCTAAATAAACTTAGATAGTCTTTAACTTCAGCTGTAAATGTATACATTCATATCTATACTCAAAAGATTTTGATGAGTATATTATTTCAACTCCTGGACAATGCCCATTTCAAGCAAAATCTTAGTCATTCAAAGATTTGATTTAGTGTTTAACTTCAAATTTTGTTAGATTTTTGTGTTACCAAAACATGTGACTGAACTGTCCTCATATTATACAAGCTAATCATTATTTATATGTACATTGTTTCTGTGGAGAATATAGAGAAATAGCTGAGTAAATTATAAGGTCAGACATGATGATTCTTTAATTGAACCTCTAGAAATTATATTTTTTTCCTTTCTAAAAGGACTTTCTGCCACATGATAAAGGAGATACTTATTTTTCAAGAAGTTAATCTAAGTCAATACTAATCATTTTGAGGGCCAAAAAAATTCCCCCTCCCTCCAAATAAAGACAGAAATACTGTCAGACTTTTAAGTGAACTGGATTCTAATGTTCCTTATATGCTGTTTCCCTACATTTCAATAACATATTTGGAAAGACGTTGCATCTCATCCACTTCATTGTAGCCAATAAAACTGGAAAAGAACATGAGAGAAGCTCCCCAGTAAGCTGTAAAGAGACCTTTTTCAAAACTGGTTATATCATCTTGTTCATCATCTCTGCTGTGGAGTGAAAATTGTCTCTGTATAATTCCGTTGGTGCTAGGATCAAAAGAGTTTAGCCTAAGGGACTATTTTTTCTCACCTTTTGTATTTGTTTACTGCTATGATATTTGATAGTAGAAAGCTGTTAAAACATACTGCACCCAGTGAATGAGAACAATTTACTGGGTAAAGAAACACCCAGATACTCTTCTGACACATTATTCAACTGAAGTATCTAACTTCCTGCACAGACACAGTCACACACACACATATATATATTCACATTAAATATCTTTTTCACCTAGTAAAGTAAAACCTTCCTTGAACATTTTTTTTTTAATTTTGATAAAAGTTCCTTTTTTTTTCTAAGTCTACAAAGTTATCAGTTAGACAAGTAAGTAAAAATAAGCTAAAGCTTTTACTTTCATTTTTGTATAACGGACATCTTATGAATTAACAGTGTTCTAATCTAGAGCTGCAAAAAAAAAAATCATTGTTTTTAATTGGCATACAGAAATCTATAAAGGAAAGAAGTTACTTTTTAATATATTTTCATAGTACTTTAACATATGTGTACTAAAATAATTTAGCCAAGCAAAACAAAATACATTATGTGTAAAGTTACCTGGAGTCCTTTGGAAGTGAAATACTATATATAGTGTATAGTAATCTGTATATGTATATATTTATCAGACACTAGAATGGTTAAAAATTACTAAGGCGTATCTATTCCTTTTGATGTTATCTAATAGAAAGATGTAAGGACATGATATATTCCTTTAATCCCAAATCTGTCAAAATAAGGGGAATTCAAGAAACTGTGTTATTTCTCTTACACAGGTGAAATCCATCCATTTGGCATCTGAAGGTGGTTAATAACTGGAGAAGAAGCTAAACTCTCCCACTCTCCCACTCCCGGGAAGCGCCCGGAGCAGATGAATGAGCAGAATAAATGAATGTCTGAGTACATTTTAGAGCAGATGAAACATTCTCCAGATTTGGGTCAAAATTAGCGTGAACTTTCTTTCTATATGTTTGAAAATGCATGTTGAGAAGAGATGGAAAAAATCCTATTGCAAGTGCGGGCAATGACACACCGAGATATGATGCTCAGGCTTCCTCCAGTTCTGTTCTCTAATACAGTCTCAAAGAGCTTGTTTTCAAGGCAACCAGACCAGGCTTCCTACACAGCTGACACAGCTGAATTTAGCAATAAAATGGATATAAATTTCAGATAAAGTCTAAGCCTTCAAACATTTACTTCAGGACATATATGGGTCTGAATTGTTTTCTTTCGTTTTCCCTTTTTTTTTTCCCTCCTGACTCGGTTTTTCTATTTTATGATGCTTTTGTTTCCAGAGGCTCATTGTTAGACAAAATAGAAACATAAAAGATAAACCACACACCATTACAATTTTTGTCTTCAAATTAATCATTGCCATTTAAAAGCCGAGCAATTACTCACAATGGCACTGAATTGTCAATAATCATTCCTTCCTTCACTCACTTCTAAGGACGATCAATCTCCCATTGAAGTTAATGACTGAGCTGTAGCTGTTTTCAATGAAAATAAAATCAGGTGGCTTTAGCGTCCAGGGTGTCATATATCTACTGAACATGCCAAAGAAAATAAGACAAGTCAATCAGACAAAAAATTCTACTAACAAAAAATCATCCAAAAATTACACTGCACATCTAACAATCCAAAAATACATCCCTGTATGGTCGTCTTTGTCCTGTCTTGCTCCAATACAGCTTTTCCCATTTCCTTTGATACGTTTGTGCTGATTAAGCAAATAGATTAAGATTAAATTACTGCTTATCTTTCCAAAAGTAATCAAACCCTTACAATTATTTTTAAGTTCCCAGGTATTGTGAATTTTATGATATGAAAACTTATTCAGGAAGAACTAAACTTCTGCATTAAAACATTTTGGAAAAATAGATTTCTGTTTCTATCAAGACTTTTAATAAAACACTTCAAGGATCAATAGGAAGTAAGAGACTTGCAAAACGCAGTCAGACATTTTATTTTCTTGACTTGCAGATAAGTCATCATCCTTTTTACAAAAGGAGTATCATCGACATTTATATTATTTATTATATAACGACCATTGAATCTAGTAGTTCAAATTAAGCAATAATTAAGCCTGACAGAAGCAAAACCACAGTATTTTCTCTTCTATCTCTTAATATTTACTTGAATTAGTGTTCAGTACAACTTTTTCACTACGCATTTTCAGTATGCTTACCCAATGAACTTTTATAAAACATGAATAATGAATATGAAAAGGCAGCAAATCACCTCTTTTATGTATCTCAGAAATGTTAAAGGAGTTCATTTTGTGGTGTCTAATTTTTATGTTGTTGAATATCTCAATTATATATTTCATCGGAAAAAAATTCTTGATATTTTAGAAAACACCAGATCAAATAGTTTATTTTCAGTTTCTTCTGTCACTAAGCAGCGTATATCACAATGAAAAGTTCATACAAGGGCACTCAATAGGTACATATGTGTTCCAAAGAAGTAATGGAAATGTGTTTCATCTTTCAAATCATTACAGATTACTTAATTTTCCACATATGAAACCGCTTTCAAAATATCATTATATTGATTTAAAAAAAAAAAAAAAGTGAATGCATTAATTTAGAAAAAACATGCACATCTAGAATATAGAGCTGAAATGAAAGAATCCAAGATTGTTCGGAGGAATAAAACCAGAAGATGTATTTGAGAAATGAAAGTCCTGGTAACACTCCCCTAGTTGAATGTAACAGTGGTCATTTCCTCCACAGCATTTTAATCATGTACTACCATTTACGAACAACTATACCAAAAGTGTTCTGTCAGACAGTTGTATTTTCTATTACCACAGTCACTCCTGCATGTTTTATGGTCATCTGTGAAATCAGCTTTATCTGAAAGAAAGCTGTCTGTGGTAAATTTATTTATTGAAAAGTGGTGGTAAGACTTTCTATAAGGAAAGAAGGATGAGAACATAAACAGGATCAATTCAGTGAAAAAAAACCCACAAAACCACCCACCAGCCAGTGCCAGGCTTGTTGCTGGTTTTAAATGTAGAAATAAAATCCTTTTTTTAAGAAATAGGCTAAAAAAGCTAAAACTTACAGGTTTTCAAGATATTACCACTGGTTTGCTTGACTGACTTGTTCTCAGACAATGGGAAGTAACCCTCAGTTTTCTGCAGTTCCACAGACCAAGGAATACATGGCATGTTTACTGTCCATTTAGAAGCTCTAAACTCCTTCAGAATTGTATATGGAGAAGACATCAATCTGCATTTCCTGTCCCAAGCCATTCCCATGAACAAAATAAAAGTTACAAGACAGCATTTCAAAACACTCGGAAATATTATTTATCTTTTTCTCTACATACTATCAGTTTTCTAATACAGTTTTGAACCTTCCCACAGTTTCATTATAAAAAATCCAGTTATACACAATTCTATGCAATTCTACCTGATTCCTTAAAATGTAATTTTTATTGACCTTTTTTTTTCTTGTGTTTGTAGTCTCACAGGAAATCCAGATGACTTCAGCAGAAGCAGGAACAACCTGCCAGCCTTCCTACTTTCATTTTGAGAATTATATAAATTAACACGGACTAAAGCGCTAAGCAGGGTGAGTAAATTAGGAGCTCTTTTTCAGTATTGTCCTTTTTCACTCATGCAGAATAAAATATACTTAGAATGCTTAGGGAATTAATTTCTTTAGCACTGGTAAAGCTCTGTAAGGATGGAGATTCCATGACATTTTCCCCTTTTTTTTAATGTTCCTATGTTAACTATGATTAGTGTAGCACTTTTTATTTCCTAGTATTTAATCTAAATAAAATTTGGGAAAAATTAAGCCAATTAATTTTTGTTATACTTCAATTGAATCATGCATGCTCTAACATTCATACTGGGGTATGACAAAAAGATTTGTATATTAAGATTAGCAATATTCAAAACATTATAAATGCAAATGATTTGTTTGCAGAGAATACTTTTATTTAAAAATTTGTATTTTTAAGACGCTGCATATACATTAAAAATATAAATAAAAGGTCACATTTCAGGTACATTTGGACGAATCTATTACCAGCTTGTGGACTTGGAGCTGAAGTTCTGTGGAATAGGACCAAGACTGTCCTCACAATTCTAGAACTGGAACATTTCTATAATGGAATCTACAGGATTATAGAATTAAATATCCAAATTCATTTATTTCAAATATATATATTAAACTTAGTCAATCCCATTATGTGGACACATTGATTTAAAATTGAGTTCTCAAGTTTAAAATGGATTCTGGAAGAGTATGTCCACATAGATCCCTGAATGCAACTTAAGAAATTTTCTTAAAAAATATAATTGAATGATGTTGTCCATTTTTTACTATGTAAAAAGGTTCTAAATCAATATTGAGATTTTAATCCTATCAAACCTAAAGTCTACAGAGGTGCATATATACGTACATGTATGTCTATATATCTGTATACATATTTGTATATATATTTTTGTATTTTTTTAAATGTATCAGCCAACACTTTTCTTTAAAAACATTAAGTTCTTTTGGCAGTATTCATCAAGCTAATTAAATAGCTTTCAGAACATCTGAAAGTCACATCTTACTTGAGAGGGAATTTATGTGTGTCTATATATATATGTATAGAAGAGAACTATAAGAAGAATGAATACCAAAATGATATGCTTGTATTAGTATTTTCTGGCTTGACAGTAAGTAATCTAGTTGTGGACAAACAAAAAATCCATGAAAGAATGGATAAAGCTGAACTAATTTCTCCCATGTCCTACCTCAGTGCCTGAACCTGGAAACATACATTATTTGTCTAATTCTGATTTGAGAGCTTTTTATTTAGGTATTCCTTTTTTTTCCTTTTTTTTTTTTTAAATAAAATGATTTTGCACACCTCTAAAAGTATTTTTAATGTGTATTTGCTTTTTATTTTCATTTTTTGAAGTTTGTTTTCTTTTGCTTTTCTTAGACCTTTCATTCTCTCATCAAGTTATAACCTGCCACTACTGTATCATCGCCATCCATTTGTCTTTAAAATTTGTTTTTATTAAACATTCACATAGGACTGAGGACTTTGAACTGCCATAGAAAATGGTTCAAAGGATTATATATGAAAGAGAGGCCAATCTTGATGTGACAAGCTAGGAGAGAAATGCTCATCATTTAAAGATAGATTCCACCAGAGAGATTAAAATATAGACAACAGATCATATATAGAGAAAAATACCCTTCACTGCTCCCCTTACAAGTAACCAAAAATCCTAAAAATATCTTCTTGTTGTTGTTGTAGTTGACTGCACCAGCACTTTGTGTCCTGAGAAATTAGTTTGACAAGGCATTTGAGTTTTCCTACGCCAGATGATGATGTTATGTGGACAATGCATGCTATTTCTGTCTCAATTTATGTATTTTTTTCTATCCTTTATTAAACATATCTGTCTTTAAAATGGAAAATGCATCATTTATAAAACTATGTACTTAAAACTTATATTGGAATAACAGTAGAATAACCCTCAACAAATGAGAAATATTTATTCTCTCTGCAACACAAAATTACACTGAAAAGACAGCGTACAGATAATTCATTCTGTTCATCTACAAAATTTATTGTTGGCTTAATGAATGTTTCAACAGTCTAATACTACAAATTGTATCATGAAACGTAAAAGCCTTATATATGCTTTTCTTTAATTTCTATACTGAAGATCGTTTCCATAGGAGCTGGACATAGGACTTCAGATGCCCAGTTGCCAGGAGCTTTGGAAACAGAGAGTTGGTTTATTTGCCTCACTGTACTTAAGTAGACATATAAAATGAAATAATAAATAAAAAATACAGTTGCCACCTAATAATTTTCAATGTCCCCATGTGCTTCGGTATGTTTTGCTTATGTCCCAGATTTTATCCAGAACATTGTCTTCTTTTTCTTCATCAGATGAAGTTTGTGCCTGCTTAAAAGTACCCATTTATCTTCTTTTTTTGATCTATTTATAAAATCATAGAATCATCTAGGTTGGAAGAGACCCTTGGGATCATCGAGTCCAACCATCTACCCTACTCTACAAAGTCCTCCCCTACACCATATCCCTCAGCACCACATCTAATCGTCTCTTAAACACA